>CM030365.1:7368356-8568356 GCA_017893485.1 Hemerocallis citrina | reverse complement strand
CTCCGACATTATATAAACTAGGCCACTAAACTGTAAACAAGCTCTGCCCATAAACACGGGCTTCCCCCACCCAAAATCTGCATCATAAATCGGTAGCCCTTGCCAGCTGATCACCCATAAATCGCTGTTTGACATTACCCACTTTCCCTTGTGCAGTGCAACGACATGCTCCTCATGTAGTAGCTCCAAGTAGTCGATGACCGACCTAACAAACTCATCATCAAGTTGGTCAATCACTTCACTGATTTTAGATGCACCAAACTCGATCCCATTTGTTACAATCTCACCTGTAGATGAAACCAAACTTGGCCACAATGAGACATAGTGACAATAAAGAGAGAAAAGTAGAGGAAAAGAAAACTTGTCATTTGATTAATTTGGCGCCACTGTTTTGAAACACAATTTCTATTATGCTCACTTTGTAACCACTATTAATTTTGAATTCCCCAACTTAAGGGTGCAATGAGAGAATGATATTTGTAGAAATAAAATAGTGAAAATCACCTTAGATATTAATAAGCGGACGAAGATTTTATTCCCTAAATCAAGCCATATCAAGAAGGGAAAAAATAAATTGTATAAAACACATGACAGAAGAGAAATGGATATTAGATCTCATTTAAGCTTACAAATCCTTGGATCCACAAGTCTTCTTGAATCCACAATAAGAGTTCTTGAATCCACAAAAACTAAATAAAAGAAAAATATTTCTATAATTTGAAAATAAAATAAAGTCCTAATATGAAACAAATCCAAAGACCCTTCAAATAGCAAGACTAAACTTGCAGAAAAAGAAATTACCTAACCTACTTCTAAAGGAAATAACTGTTCGGACTATGTGGGTCCGATACATGTTGAGAAGAGAAGATGACCGATAAGAAGAAGACGAAGAAGAAGGGAAGCAGCAGCAGTAGCAAGTGGCAGCAACAACAACCACATGTCAGTCGACTGCATTAGGTAGTCAACCGCAAGGAAAGGCTGCCACTCCCGATTGCATTTCGGTCGCCTTGGGGTAGTTGACTGAAATTAGCAGCTTTGATCTCGGGTTGGCCTCGACTTTAATGCAATCAGCCGTGCCTTGGGAAAGTCGACTGCGATGACGCTGTTTTGAAGTATTAGATCAACAATCGTGATTCTACTGTAACACTATATATAATATATTGTGGACAATTTTAGGGTATTCCAATATTCCAAGAGAAGTTTAATTGATGAGAGAAAATCCTACACCTAGATGGGAGGAAATTTAGAGAAATTGTAAGCCTGTTTCTTCATATTTTATTGTGAAAATCACAAGAGTGTCTCAGTGCGGGAAAGTAACCATTGCACTGGGTAAATTTCGAAAATGCCTTGTATGTTTCCGTGTTGTTGGCTGCAACTTTTTTGGGTTTCTAATTTCTAACTTTCTTGTTTTTTATCTCGTGGTTTATCAGGTATAATAGATTGGTATGAGAGCATTAGATTGTTTAAGATGGGTGACCAGAGGAAAGTCAAAATATTCTAAGGAACTGATTTGTCGATGATCTAAATGGTGGCATACCTTTAACAAAAACACGTTGATAGTTCATTGTTTGATGGAGAAGCCTAAAAATGCAAACAAGGATGCGACATCTTTGTGGCATGGAATCGTATGGATCAAAAGGCACTTGTGGCGATTCAGTTGGCGTTAAGTAGGAAACACACTTCCATGTTTAGAAGGCAATGAACCGAAGGAGGCAATTGAGATTCTTACTGACTTGTATGAGAAGCCATTCGCATTGAGCCAGATTCTTCATTTGAATAAGTTAGTTTAAATAAATTTAGCAATAAGGAGTTCAGTAGCGGAGCATTTGTACAGTTTCTGTATGGTATACAATCAATTGGAAGATAGCACACACATTGTTGTTCATATCTACTCTAATAAATAACTATAGTATGACGAAACAAACTATTACATGTGACTACTCTAAAGATAAATGGAGATTCTTCAACATCTTCTAGGAGCTCTGCGCTCTTTGTAAAGAAACATGGGAGAAGTAACAATAAAGGGAGGTAAAAAAGTAGAAATTATATGTGAAAGTTTAAAGCAGGAGGTCACGGAGGTGATTATTGGCATTGTAATAAATCGGGACTTAAGAGACACCAATATGAAGAGTACATGAAGAGCTAAGACGAGGGTTAAGTTGAAAATGTGGTAAGCAATGACATTCCATTAGAAGATTTATGTTTACCTGTTGGAGTTGATTTGGTACAAAAGGATTGGTTTCTAGATTCAGGTGCTTCATTTCATTGGACATCCACGAAAGACATGTTCGAGGACTATGTGATAGGTGATTTTTCTTCATTCATATAGTGGGTAAAGAGAAAAGATGTCCAATTGTAGGAAAGTATACATTACAGTGAAAGCTCAAAGTGGCTGGCGACATGTCTTACGTGAACCGAGAGATATTCCAAATTTAAAGAAAAAATTGATCATTACTAGCAAACTGAATACAACTTATGACATCCTTTGGATAAGGACAATGGAAGATTACTAGAGGATCTACGGTAGTGGTGAAAGGAGAGCATGTTGGCATGTTGTACTTACTCATAGGAGGTAATTTAGGTAATATCGTTGCTACACCATTTCCAGGTAATTCTCTTATAATCTTGTGCAATGTTAGGTTAGGACATCTTGTTGAAAAAGGAGTCAGCCAGCTTTGTTCCAGAGTTATTTTTCTAGTGGTAAAGAAGGTTGAGATGGACTTTTCTATGGATTGTGTGATGGGCAAACATAAGGCATTGAGTTTTCAGTTGAGTGTTCATGACAAGAAGAGCAAGAAGTTACAGTTAGTACATATGAATGTGTGGGGTCCGGCTTAGAAAGATACTTCATCACATTTATAGATGATGCTACTACAAAAGTCTTGGTTTATGTAATCCGCGAGAAGTTTGAAGTGTTTAGGGCATTCAAATGTTGGAAGACCAGAGTTGAAAATGAGACATGCTGCAAAAGTGAAAGCAGTGAAATCATATATCGTTGGTGACTACATGAGCTAAGATTTTGGTAATTTTCTATCATAGGCAAGTATCCAAGAAGTAAAGATGGATCCTAAAACCCTTAAGAGAATGGGGTAGCAGAGAGAATGAACCGTATAATACTCAAGATAGCAAGATGCATGAGGCTTCATTTGGAACTGCTTGTGCATCTTTGGGCAACAATAGTGGATATAACTGTGTACTTAAACAACCTTTGCCCGTCTAGTGCTTTTGATGGGGGGTATACCGCAAGAATGATGGTCAGGTGAACCAGTTAATTAATCATATTTGAAAGTTTTCATTTGTATTGCATATTCACTAATTGAAAAGGAAGAGGGAAAGAAGATGCAATATCTAGAAAATGTATCGTCATTGGCTACGATGATGATCAAGATGGTTACAGACTTTGGGACTTTAATAATGACATTGTCATTTGCAGCATAAATATGATATTCAATGAATATTTCTTGTACAAAGATAGGCACACAGATCAAGGCGATACAGCAGGTTCAGGTTCAGACACGGAATCCAGAGTTTTGAGTTTGAATTGGGTCTTAGTGATGGGGCCCTTATAGTACAGAGACATGTAATGTACCATAAGCAGCACAGGAGACCCAGGATGAGCCTATTGGGATTAAATAGGATGTCCATGATTAATAGGTTAACTATGATGAACTGGTAGTGTAACCCCTGTTTCCCATTTTTTTTGTATTTTGGGTGTATTTTCTGTATTTAAAATTTATAAATTCAGTATTTGTTAAATTCGGCTTGGACATTACATTTAAAATATTTTCTTGGACAATTGTATTTATTTTCGAATAATAGAGTATTTCAACCTTATTTTTCATTTTCAAATGATTCACTATTTATATTATATATTGTTTGGATTATTTTAATAAATCTGTTAAAACTCGAATTACATTTTGGTATATATGTAGTATTATTATTAGCACTGTTATTTTTATTTTATTATAATTATTACTATTGTTAGTATTATTATTTTTATTACTTTTGATTATTTATTAAAAATCCTATTTTCATTTATATATTTTTCTTTTCTTCTGTTGGATATTTTTTTAAGCCCCAAACCTATTAAAACCCCTATCCAATTACCCTACCCAAACCCAATTCACTTAACCCACTATTTTAATAACCCAAAACCCATCTAGTACCCTATTACATTACCCAAACCCGATACCCGTTTTCACCCCAAAAAAACCTTCAGTCGTCATCCCTCTTATACTCTAACCCTAAACTACCCTATACCTATATATAAACCGATTCACCTCCTGCCGTTTCGTCTTCCTCTCTCCCCCATCCTTCCACCGCTCTCCATATCTCATCCCAACCTCCTCTTCTTCCTCCTCTAGCCGTCCCCGTGCTCCTCCCTTTGAGCAACACAGCCACCCAGCCGTCGTGACCCTCCTGTCCCCTCTCCACGTCGCCGCACAGCCCCAGCCCCGTCAACCTCTGCAGCGATGCAGTAACTCGGTGCTCCCCTCTCCTCATCGACACCTGTGTTGTCTCCCTCCGATGACTGCAACAATGCCAGCACTGTAGCATCTCACCGGCCAGCCGCGACAGCCCTCCGCTGCCGTCAGCCACCTTGCTGATCGCCGCGAGCTCCTCCCTACCTTGCTTTTCCTCTGTGGTGATCACAACTGTGCTGGTTAATTTGGTTTTGGTTCTTTGAATGTGAGTCGTCGATTGTTGTAATCATCTTGATCATCGTGATCATGTCCCCTTGGTTTTGATTCCTAGCTGTCTATTGATTTGATCTTGATCATCACCATCGGGGTGATCTTGGCTATCTGTTGGATCTTGATCATCATGCTTGATTGGATGTGGGCCGTCGATCTCCTTTTGATCATCCGATTAGATCCTAGCCATACGATCTCTTCTTGATCGTTACGATCATGATGATCAATAATTTTCTTTGATCGCAGTTGTTCGATTAATCGATCTTGATCTTCATCATTATCTGCACCATCAGAAAAATCTGACCGTCCGATCTGATCCGATCATCTTGATCTTGATCTTCGATCTCAGCCATCCAATTGTGTTCATGATCATCTCCTTCATCTTGTTCGTGATCATGTGTTCGTGATTGGTTCGTGATTCGTTCGTTGTGCTCGTGCCCGGGAATCCATTCCCGTTATTCTTGTTTGGTGTCGTTTTCGTCGTCGTCCTTCAGGCAAGTAACTTGTACTCAAATTCCTTTGTATGATACAAGTCAAAAATACCGCTTGTAGTGTAGTTGGGTTCTAGAGACAACTCGTGTGTGTGATGTTCTTGATGAGTTTGTCTCTATAGTGCTTTGACCATAGTTGACTCACGACATAAAATTTGATATGAAACAACCTAGGTTTTGCCCGTTCTTGATATGATGTATATGTGAAACAATTATGAGAACTCATGTACTTGTGAGACCCATGTGAGAGACTTGTTGTGGATATATTGTATACCCTACTTCATGTTGTTTGGACACTTGGTAGACTCGATTTCATGTTTGGTTGTGTTTGGATCAAGTTTCGTTAGATCTATGTTGATTTTGGTTTTTGAAGAAATTCTGGATTTTGCCGATAATCTGTCTTGATCAGTAATTTAGACCATATTAAGGTCAGTATCTTAATTTTAGTATAAAACATGATTTGTAGAGAAATTCGTTTACTTTTCAACCCCTCTGACCTTGGTCAATTTCGTTTTCGTATGTGTGAGATATGACTATTTTACTACAGAGGTGTAATTCAATCTCAGATTTCGTTTCTTGGTAATTTTGATGACTAAATCATTTTGATACTTGTGTTACACATATTATTTTGATTTATAACTTTGGTTAATTTTTCTATACTTATTTAGGGATTACCCAGAATTTTGGCGGATTTTATTGAGGAGTTTTATATGCCGTTTCATGATTGTTTATAAAAAGCTATACTTGCTGTATTTTTCTCGCTACTCTGTAAAGAATCATATTTTCACCCTATTTCCTTCTACTGTATGGAAAATATTTATGAAATATGAAAGTTAGATTATTTTGTCTATTTTCACCTCCCTTTATCGGATTTGGATTTCGTTTCATGGTTTGCGAGATATTTCAGTTTTCGTACAGCAGTGTTGGGAATTCCAAATTTGTCAAACTATCGTTTCTTGAGGTTTTTCGATTTTTGTTGACTAAACTAATTTTACTGGAAAATTATGAAACTTTATATTCTTATACTAGACATATAGGGGAATACCCCAGATTTTTTTTGGATTTATTTATTGAGTTTTGATGCTGTTTTCCGGACTGAGAATTTGATTTACTAAATTCTGCCTGAACATATTTTCTGGATTTAAATCAGTTTTGAGTTATGATTTTGTGAAACAACATATGACTTGTTTATATTTGCTGGATTCGGGTGGATGTATATTTTCTAGATTCTTTGACGGATTCAGATTTGGATTTCTGTAGTAATGGTAATCACTATTTTAGTACTGTACTATCATGCTGTCCTGAATATGAACATACACTGTTTTGCTCGTTTATGTGACTGTCTATCATCTATGCATACTTATTTGTTACCCTAGACCTGATAATGATTATACTATGTTATTTTGACACTATTTCATGCTTATACATGCTTATTTGAGAATAATAATAAATAATCAAGCCGGGGTTTTAATGGGAAAGATCTAGTAGTGGGTAGTATAGAAACGTGTACTCGGAAGGGGACTTGTGTTTCCTTTATTACATGTTTACCGATCAAGTTACCGATCAAGTTTACCGATCAAGTTACCGATCAAGTTAATATTCTGTTACCGATCAAGTTATCGATCAAGTTTATCGATCAAGTTACCGATCAAGTTACCGACCAAGTTCTGTTATTCTGTGAATACCCGAGTACACTGTCCTGTATGGTCCCCTACGAAATCTAAAACGTAACTGTTTTGAATGTAGCAACCATGTGGAAAAAGTATGGTGCATGAAGTGCTTCCTAGTTAGTAATAATACAAAACTTGAACATGATCACTTGACACTTGAGTACTTGATACTTGACTATATGACACTTGATATTTGATTTCGTGACACATGATTACATGATACTTGATACTTGTTATTTGATTTCATGATACTTGTTTACCTGACATTTGACACGTGCTATTCATACTTGTTCATCTTGCCATGCTAGTATTTTATTTTGTCATCATGCCTATATTCATGTTCTTAGTTAGTTTTCCCCTATGTACTTGTATCCTGCATTACAAGCGGCCCGTAATTTGCAATTGACGGGTACTTGTTTTCTCTTTTCCTCTTCCTTGCAATTGTTAAATTGTAGATTTTGGAGAACATGTTCTAGACGGTATTGGTGACATGAAGTATTAGTGCGGGATCTTGTTATTATTATTTCTTGTAGCTTGCTTGAACAATATTGTATTTTGATACTTGGATATGTATTTGTGCTTGGGCAATGTGACCCAGGATTTTAACTTATTCAGATCATTCTATTTGAGATTAATGTATTTTGGTTTCAAGTATTCATGTTGGTATTTTGGTTCATATGTGCATGTTGGTTGATAATATTGCTTCCGAATCTGATGATTCTTGTGAAATGTTGTAAAGATTCTTGAACAGCTTGTGGATGATAAAAATCATTCTTTGGGCTTAGTCACGTATTCGTATTCCGTATTCTTTTTGGGAAGCGGGGCGTGACAGGTAGAGCCAGAACCAATCAGGGAACCTGAACAAGTCGTTGAACACAAACTTGCTTTGAGGAGGTCGACACGAGAGAGAAGGCCAATAAAGATATTTGATTCATCAGCTAGCATAGTTCACAAGCATGTTTAATACACAGATTCAGGGGAGCTAAAGACTCATGATGAGGCTTCGAAAGACTAGGCTCAAATTCATTGGAAGTCCTCCATGAATGATGAGATGAACACCTTGATACATTAAACAAAAACTTGGGAGTTGACCAAGTTTACCTATAGAAAAGTGCACTCTTAGGAATGAATGGATTGTCACAATCAAGGATGAAGAAGATGGCAGTAGAAGGTTAAAGCTGAGACTTGTCATCAAGGGGTAAGGTGTTGATTATAATGAGATCTTTTCTCGGTGGTGAAGATGGCTCATATTAGGGTTTTTTCTCAGTATAGTGGTGTTGGCAAATCTACACTTAAAGCAGTTGGATGTCAAAACAACTTTTCTCCATGGTGATCTAGAAGAAGAGTTGTACATGAAGTAACTCTTAGCTTTTGAAGTCAATGGAAAGAAAGACATGGTTTGCTAACTGAAGAAGAGTCAATATGGGCTCAAATAGACACCACGACAATGGTAGTTGAAGTTTGATTCTTTCATGCAAGATAAAGGGTTCGAGAGATACGAATCAGATTATTGTGTCTATGTGCATAGGTGTAGCAACAATGATAAGGTAATTTTTGCATGTGGATGATATGTTGTTGGCAGCTTCATGTATGAAGAAAATTAATGATGTGAAAAAGATGTTAGCTTCTCAGTTTTCAATGAAGAATTTGGGCAAGTTAAAGAAAATTCTTGGCATGAAAATTAATAGGGACAAGTAAGATAAGTATCTTTGATTGTCATAAATAGATTATGTGAAGGAGGTATTGAAGGGCTTTAACATGGATGGTGCAAGGTCGATTACTAGTCCTTTGAGTGCATCGTTTAACTTGTCTATGGACTTTGTTCTACACCGGAGACAGAAAAGTAGAAAATGTTTGTAGTCCATATACCTCAACCATTGGTAGTCTTATATATGCAATGGTGTCTACGAGGCAAAATATCACAGATGCAGTGGTTGTCATCCATTATATGAAGAATTCAGGTGAACAACCTTAGACTAAGGTGAAGTGAATTCTTAGATATCTTGCAAGTTCTTCAAATCATTCTCTATGGTTTGGGGGTGATTCATTGCGGATACATGGTTGTGTCAATCCGGACTATTGCGGTGGTTGTGATAGTTGTAGGAGTACTTTAGGGCATGTTTTCACAGTTGCTGGCACAGCTGTAAGTTGGGCTTCTCAGTTGCAAAAGGTTGTACCATTATCAACAATAGAGTTAGAGTATATGGCATTGACAGAGTCTTTGAAGGACATATTGTTGATTTTGGAACTCATGGGTCAATTGCATAGGAAGCAACCCACAAGTGATCTATGGTGTATTAGTTAGAGTGCAGTATTCTTGGCAAAGAACTCAGTGATCCATAATCGGATTGGACACATAAAGGTGAGGTATCACTTTATCAGCTTGTCAATTGAAGAGAAGTGGTTGAAGTTGTGGTTGAAGCTATCAACGATTTGTAGAACAAAGAATCCAGCTAACATGTTCATAAAGGTAGTCGATAGTAAGAAGTATCTGGTTTGCTATGCTAGTTGCAGATTGTCTCCAAGTTGATTGTTGGATACTCACAAAAACACATGTCTTTAATAGGCTAACATGAAAATGAAGAATAGGTTATAGACTTTGTGTATAGTCTCCAAGTGAGAGATTATTAAGACTATGTGGATCCTATACACGTCGATAAGAGAAGATGGTCGAGAAGAAGAAGAAAAGAAGCTGTAACAGAAAGTGGTAGCAGCAATTTGCAATAGCAACCACATGTCAGTCGGCTGCCATATTGGGCAATCGACCACAAGGAAAGGTTGTAGCTCTTGAATGCCTTTGCAGCAGTCGATCGAAACTAGCAATTTGGCTTTCGGGTTTGTGGTCAACCATGCCTTACGGTAGTCGGCCATGATAGGCCATGTTTTGAAGGGTGAGATCATCGACCGTCATCTATTCTATTGTAACCCTCTATATATTGTATTGTTTACGATTTTAGGGGTATTCCAATATTCCACGAGAAATTTGGTTGTTTTCTTTTGACAGATTCAAGTAGAGAGAAAATATTACAACTATAGGGTGAGATATTGAGAGATTTTACATATATTTTTTGCATTTTTTAGTGAAAATCGCAGAAGTGCCTTTGTGTGAGTAAGTAGCCATTGCACTAGATGAACATCGAAAAGTCTCTTGTGTTTGCGTGTTTTGGTTGCGTTTGTTTGTGTTTCACATTTTTTGCTTTTTTGTTTCTATCTGGTATAGCACTAACAACCCTAGTGACTTATGTTGAGCAAAAAGGATGATGTTTATGATTGTGACTTTTAAATATTATATTAGATGTTATATTTCAATTTAGTTTAGTCCCATATCAGAATATGTATCAGTTTAGTTCTTGCTTCTCTCCTAAATATAGGAGACATTGTACTCAGTTATAATTAATCTAATAATGTTCTCTCAATCTCTCTGTTAACCTTAACATGGTATCAGAGCACTAATCCCTAATCTCTGTTCCCATCCTTAACCCTAACTACATTATAACCCTCCTTAAACAACCAACAACAATCAGCAGCAACAACCAAGAAGGCAACAACAACATCAACAATCTGTAGCAACCTACTTTTGATCGTCAACATCAACAATCAGCAGCAACCTACCCTCTCCTTCAACCTCTCGGCCTCCATCTCCAACTGCAACACCTTCATCCCCAACCTAATTCCTCAAGGACCCAAACCCAATCCCTCAACACCCAAAACCATCCATCCCTCATCATTTCCAAGTACATCCAAAACCCATCCGACCATACTCCTACTGTCTTCATCCCAAACTCCCCTCCCGAACCCAACTCCTCTGAGAACCATACACCGACTTCCCAGTTACAACATCTTCCTCTTCACTCATCTATGATCCCGTTATTGATAATAATAGCATCTTCCCAATCCATGCCTCTTCCCTCCTTCCAATTCTAGCAATAGCAGCACCATCCAGATTTTGACAACAACAGAAGCACCGTCGTCATCCCGATTCCGGCCTCCTCCATCCTCTCAGCGTCATCCCTATCCCTGCCCCACTGTTTCTTCCAACACCAGCAACAGTAGCAACATCCTGATCCTTATCCTGATCCCAACAACAGCAACATCGTCGTCCTCATCCCTGCCACAACATCACTAGTCTCATTCCTTCTCGCCATACTTCTTTCCTTACTTCTTCTGTCATGAACCTTACTTTAGCTTTGCCATCCCCTGCTGATTGATTCAATCTTCAGCATCGCCTCACTCAGAAGGAACTCTCAAGCTCTTGGGTCAGTCTGCCAATGCTGGCCGCTCAGCCCCTGTTTTCTCTGTTACTCCCGGTATGAATTCTTCCTAGATTTTAGATTCTGGTGCATCACATCATCTTATTAGTAATTATACACTGCTGACCACCAGCACTGCACTTCCCTCTCACTCTCCATATCTTTACACAACTAATGGCTCACAACTTCTCACTATAAACTCATTATCTATTAGCTCTCCCACTGTCACATTGCCTTATGTTCTTTATGCTCCACATTTATTCATGAACCTCATTTCCATTAGTGCTCTATACTATAATTGTCTTGTCGTTACATTCGATTCTTTAGGTTGTTCTATTACTGATTCACACACTGGACAGGATTTGGACGTGCTAGTTGACAAGGTCATCTCTATCATCTAGATTTTCTACATGCACATAGATCTCATTTTAGTTTTGATGGTGTTGTGTCCTCTGATGCTGATCTGTGGCACAGCGGTTTAGGTCATATTAGTGAGTCTCGTCTGAAGATATTAGCCCATAGTGGTGCCCTTGGCCCTCTTTCTTTTTCACGTTTGTTTTTTTGTCAGGGATGGAAGTTAGCCAAACACATAGCACTTCATTTTAATAACAAAAGCACTTCTCAAACCACTCATCCTTTCCAACTTGTTCATTCTGACATATGGGGACCCTTTCCTGTACCTTCTAACAAAGGTTATCTCTATTATGTTGCCTTCATAGATGACTTCACTCGATATACATGGGTTTCTCTTATATGCCAACGATCTGAGATTCCTAACGTTTACTAGTTCTTTACGATCATGATTCACACTCAGTTCAGTGTGTACATCAAGATTTTTTGCTTAGACGGTGCTCGTGAGTACACTTCCATTACTATGAGATCGATCCTTTAGTCTCACGACACACTTTTTCAGCCGTCATTCCCTTACACAATGAACAGAATGGTATAGCTGAACGCAAGCATCATCACATTCTTGAGACAGCTCACACTTTTTTACTCTCCATTTCTATTCCTAGTCCTTTCTGGGCTGAAGCTGTCATGACTTCTGTCAGCCTCATTAACATCACTCTTTCGTCTACCCTATATAGTACGACACCTTATGAGTCTCTTCATCACTCACCATCGGAATATAGTATGCTCCGTATTGTGCACCTGTTATGTCCTTACCCCTCCCACTGAGCGCACGAAGCTGACCGCCCGGGCTGGTAAGTGTGTTTACTTAGGTATCGGTTTAGAGCACAAATGATATCATTGTTTTGATCCCTTGGCACGTCGTGTCCGTATTTTTCGAGATGTCTCCATTGTGGAAGACTCTCCTTACTACCTGTCCTCTCCTGAGGATACTAGCTTTCTTGATTCCCCAGTTCCGTTGACTACCTTCTCGGACACATCTTCACGCATTTCCTTCGATCGCACTCCTTTAGCTCTTCTTCCATCTCACACAGACATTACGACTCATTCTCCTCCTATAGAGGTCCCTCCCATACCACCTGCATCACCGTAGCCACATGCACCCACCCCACCGACCTTACCTCCACACCCTGCACACCGACCACATGTTTTTCAGTCTACATGTAGCACTTCGGGCATCCAATTGGCGTGTTATACACCTGATGTCACTAGTCCCTTTGACCAGTTTGGTTTTGTAACCCTTGCCTCTTACTCACCATAATTCCATGCATATCTCACCGCTATACACTCCACATGTGAGCCAAGAACCTATCAGGAAGCGATGCAATATCCCGAGTGGCGGAAAGCTATTACAGAGGAATTACGTGCATTTGATCGGATTGGCAATTGGGATATTGTTCCACTACCAGCGATAATCAAGCCTGTTAGCTGCATGTGGATCTTCAAAATCAAATATCAACATTATGGCTCCATTGAACAGCACATGGCTTAACTAATTGCCCGAGAATTTACTCAGAAGCATGAAATTTATTAAGATGAGACCTTTTCCTAGTTGCACAGATGACTACACACTCTCCTTGTCGTTGCTACCATCCCTCAGTGACCATTATACCAGATGGACGTGAAGATTGCCTTTCTTCATGGAACCATATCAGAGGTTATTTACATGCAGTCTCCTATTGGCCTTACCACACATCCTCATCATTTTTGTCATCTACGTCGCGTTATATATGGTCTGAAACAGGCTCCTCGAGCCTGTTTTGAGTGCTTTCGCCATGTCATCACACAGGCTGGTTTCGGTCAGAGTTCACAGGACCACTCTATGTTTATGCGGTCAATACCGCAGGGGATAGTACTTCTACTACTATATGTTGATGATATGATTATTACTAGGGATGACTCCGCAGGCATTGCATTTACTCAGAGATACCTTCACCAAAAGTTTCATATGAAGGATCTTGGCCGACAACGCTATTTTCTGGGTCTAGAGATTGCCAATGGATCTCGGGGGATACTAATTTCTCAGCAGAAATACATATATCAGACATTATCTTCGCTGCATGCATCTCTGATAGTCGATCAGCTGATACTCCATTAGAGCTTCAAGTGAAGCTTCGTCCCACAAATAGTGAGCTTCTTCCCGATCTCACTAGATACAGGCAAATTGTTGACCAGACCCGATATTTCTCATGCAGTCAGTATTGTTAACCAGTTTGTTTCAGCTCCTCGATCTTCGCTGCAGTGCTTTGCTTCGGATCCTCAGATATCTTCGGGGCACTATCACACGCTCATTATTCATGCCTTCTATATCTAAACTAGAGCTTAGCGCATATTCTGATTCAGATTAGGTAGGTGATCCTACTACCAGACGGTCTAACACAGGTTTCTGTCTATTTCTTTGTGATTCACTTATCTCTTGGCGAAGCAAGAAATAAGCATTTGTTGCATGTTCTTCAACAAAAACTAAGTACAAATCGATGACAACTATCACTAGAGAGATTGTTCATGTTTGGTGGCTGTTATCAGATATGAGTGTCACTCTTACATGAGCTACTCTTCTTCATTGTGATAACCGGAGTGCCTTAATTATTACAAGAAACCCTGTCTTTCATGAGCGAATGAAGTACATAAAGATTGATTGTCACTATATTCGTGAGCGTTTTGAGGCAATGACCATTTCACTTCATTCTGTGACATCTTCACAGCAGACGACAGACTTCTTCACCAAATTCCAAACTGTCCAGAGATTTCAATACTTGGTGGATCGACTCACACTGTTTGACCCACCGTGAGTTTAAGAGGGGGTGTTAGATATTATATTAGATGTTATATTACTTAATTTAGTTTAGTCCCATATCAGAATACTAGATTTGCCCGTGGGCACGTGCCTACGGCACGTCTTCAGAGTGATACAACATATGAAAAGCCTTGTAAATAGTAAATCAACAATTATGTAGCTCAAGTTTGAATAGTATGACAATAATTAGTTGTAAATAAAAGTCCATGTTTCCATTAGTATATGTTGAAAAATAATTATAAATTGGATTATAAAAGTCCATGTTTTCATTAGTATATGTTGAGTAATAATTAGAAATTGGGGTATAAAAGTCCATGTTTCCATAAGTACATATATATAAGTGTATATATATATATATATATATATATATATATATATATATATATATATATATATATATATGGGGGGAAGAGAGAGAGAGAGAGAGAGAGAGAGAGAGAGAGAGATAAATAATTAAATAAATAAAGGAGTTGTTTTTGGGGATTTGAATTTGAGTTTTAGGGGAAAACTTTTTTTTGGGGGGGGGGGGGGGGGGGGGGGATGTGTTTTGTGAGATTAGATCTGGGCCTTTGATTTTGAGAGGATTAAATGAGAGCCACTTGATAGCTTTCATTGTGTTTTATTATATAGATGTATTAGTTTAGTTCATGCTTCTCTCCTATATATATGAGACATTATATTCAGTTATAATTAATCCATTAATGTTCTCTCAATCTCTCTGTTAACCTTAATAGTGCCTACTACATACAATGTACTGCAACTACTATTTCCAAGTGTGCATTGCATATGACAAAAAAATAATAATTAATAAATATCAAAGACAGTAACACCAAAAGGAAAACATGTTGACCTGCAGTAGCCATTGCAGACTTGCGAAAGATCGAATTGCCCAAATAGCCCAGTGGCAACTTCGGTTGAACACGGGAACGTGCATCAACTGTCATGAGCAGACGAGTCTGTTGGCCAGGCTCGAGGGAACGGGCCTTGCAGGCAGAGCGCCATATATGGGCCACTATAGCCTTGAATGTAGAAATGGGCTTGCCATTGAGATTGCTATTGCTACTATTCTTAAGATGTTTGATCTGGTCTTTGGTGAGTTTCAGAATGGCAGAGAGAAAGTCGCAGTTTGTCTTTGGCTCGGTTGCGCTAAGCTTTGGAGAGTATTCTAAGTGGTCATAGAGTATGATTGGAGGAGAACGAGCACAAAGAAGAGTGCGGTCAACAAAGGGAGGGATGGCAATTTCATCATTTGTCGGGCAGCGGACAAGGCCCGACCATGTGTTGATGAAGTGGAGGGCAGCAAGGCCATCGGCGGCCGTGTGGTGGATGGCAGCACCAAGACAAACCCCGCCGCACTTGAAGAATGTGACCTGCAAATTATTAGTGCGAATCTTGAGCGAGAGCAAATTTCACAATTGAATTTGGCAAAGCAAGTTTGTTAACATATATAACAAGTTTGGCAAAGCAAGTTTTTTTTTTTTATCAATTGGATTATTTTTCTAGAGATTTTCCGGAGAAAGGTTTTGATCCGATACGATATAGGGGTGTTTAGTTATGTTAAGACATTGACGTGGGTAAGTAGGAGGTTATTCAGCAAAACTTTTTGCAACGTTTAGCCAAAATATTTAACTGTCTGGCACTTAATAATCATCCAGTTCAGTGAATACAGAGTTTTCACACATATATTATACAAACTTTTAATATTTATTTATTATACTAATTTTAAAAAAGGATGACTACACATACATAACTTTTTATCTCCAAACATACATTATAAATAGAGTGGGACACAGTTTTTGCTAAAAGATAATGTTTTATTAATTTTTAAAACATTTTTTAAAGATAAAATTTTGTTTTTTAGTGAGAAGTGGGTCACACTACATTTATAACGTATGTTTGTGATAAAAAAATCATGTATGTGTAGCATTTTGATTTAAAAAATTATTCAAAACACATAACAACTATTATACATTCGTTAACATATATGGATGCTCCTACATATAAAATTTTTGAAAAAAAATATCTTTATCTCCTACATTCAGTAGATCTTTATCTTTATATTCCACATTGGTTAAATCTTTATATTTTCTCCTTTCTATTTGTATAATACTTGGAATTAATATGCACTAGTATAATGTTCTTGCGATGCATGTCTAAAAAAATAAAGTTATCAAATTAAATGAATATGTATTGAATAAGAAAAAAATAGTTTATATTTGAATGCTTTGATTTGGGCTACACGTATGCGGTGCACATTTATATTTGTTGGATATAGTTTGAACGTGTATTATATGCATTTATATAGTTACAAATTAGGATTTATTTGTTACAAACCCCAATTCTCCCATTAAAATAGTAGAGTTTTTTTTTTTTTTGTTACAAATATATCTAAATCTAACAACATTAGCAGAATATATAAATAAGACTTTTTTTATATTAACATTAATTAGGAAGGAAATATATATATATTGCATGTGCTAATATACTTCTCTTTTTTCAGGAGAATAAGCAGTAAGTCTACCTGAAACATGGCCAAGATGCAACTCGACTCACTAGACTCCACCACAGGGACCAACATCTTTCTCATCTCATCTGATGGTTTAAAATCCCCGAAATCATCAAGAGTCAAGTCGGAGCGGGCCACCACAAACAAGACCCCCTTGGCAGTGCAGTGAATTTCAGGCCGACCAGACCCCGTCTGGTCGATTACGAGCCGACCGGCTAGTGGATAGAAGTGAACTAGCACATTGCCTAGGGCCGATTTAAGCGGTTCAACCTCAAAGAAGTCAGAATCGCCGTTGAACCGGTAGAAATAGACTGTTGGCGTGTGGGTACGGGCTACAAGGAGGTCGAGATTTGAAAGCCATATAGTGTGCATAGGGGTTTCTCTGCTAGGAACTACCAAGCTGCTTTCTAAAATCTCAATCATCTCTAAATATTATGTATCTATTTTGGTTTTCAAAATTAAATGATTTATATTTATAAGCAGAGATGGATCTATACGGATAAGTGGAGGTATCCATGTGATATGTATGATTTTATTGATAGTGATTTCCGAGAAATTGTCTATTGTCCTTTTAGACTTAGCCAGGAAGTTGTATGATTTTATTGATAGTGATTTCCGAGAAATTGTCTATTGTCCTTTTAGACTTAAGCCAGGAAGTTGCCGTCTAAATATACAAACTCAGAGGAATTTGGTGAAACTTAATTATAAAATAGTTTAAAATATAACTTCAGTACTATAAGTAGAGAATTTGGAGTTGTGATCAATACATGTGAGATGTCACAGAGCTGCGACAATATCTGAGGCAGGTAGGGGTGGCAACTGGGCCGGGTCAACCGCCGACACACCCGCGACCCGGCCCACGAACCCGGCCCGCTTAAGGCTTTCACGGGTTCGGGTCGAACCCGGTGAACAGTACCGGGTCGCAATATACGCGAATCGAATTCGCGAAACCCGGCCCGCGAACCCGTTAAAAAAACGAATTAAACCCGCTAACCCGCGGGTCGACCCGTGTGTGTCAACCCGCTCGACCCGTACGGGTCGAACGTTCAACCCGTGATGGGCCGATCGTTCGACCCGCGGGTCGAACGGGTCGAACGCGTGGGTTCGACCGTTGGGCAGCAGTCAGCACAGGCAGCAAACGGCTCTAAGAGCCGTTGCTGCCGAACGTTGCTGTTTTTTTTTTTTTTTTTTCCCCACAAATTCACCTATAAATATCCCCTAAAATTCTCAAAAAAAATTACACCTCACTCTCTTACTCTCTCTACTATTATACATCATTTTAAAGAAATTTTTAAACAATTGTAGTGTTCATCAAATAATTGTACAAGGAGGTATATACACGATCAAATTTCGGTCGTATCGGAAACAAAATTCAACGTCTTCAACTCTCTTCAACTCTCAACCTCTTCTCAACTCTTTAATTGCGGAATCGGCAAAGCGCTCCTCCATCTTTTAGCTTTTCTTCTTATTTTCACGGTTTTTTTTACATACGCGTATTCTACGGTGAACGGTATCAAAATTTCTCTACCTCTCTTGTTTAATTTTTTTTTGCATTGTAGTTAAAATTATTGTTTGTTTTTTGAACTTCTCTATCTCAACCTTCTTGTTTTTTAGATTTTTTTAGTATAATTCACCACTTGGTCCGCACCTACATTGTAGAATTTTTTTTACATATTTGAGCGCATTACCACATTATGTCTAGATCACGCGGTAGCGGTCGTAGCCACCAAGATTCCTCCTCATCTTCACGTAGGCCACCAATTGTCCCAATTAGTGAGCCCGCCCAAGATTACATTGATCCTACAATGGAACAATGGGGTACACACGACATGGATGTTGTAGGTGGCATTCAATTAGAAGAACAACAACAACAACAACAACCCGAAACCACACAACCCCGTAGTAGTAGGAAAAGTAGAGGAGAAACTAGCGATTGGCACAAGTTTTATGAGTATATCCCGGATGAACATATTCCGGGTGTAGGTTTGAAAGTGTGTAAAATATGTAGCAAAACATACAAATTCAAGAGGGGTGACGGCACCGGTACAATTAGTAGACACATACAACATAATCACAAAGAACTTCTTGATCAAATACAAGGCCAAAAAAAAATTAACCCTAGGACCGGTCAAGTAGATAGCCACCCTTATGATCCCGAACTCGTTAGTCGGGAAATGGCCCGATTAGTCATTAAGGAAGAGTTGCCATTTTCCTATCCCGAGAGTAGGAACTTGGAAAATTTTAATCAAACGGACTTAAACCCTCATTTTAGAAGAATTCCGAGAAATACTTGCAAATCAGATTGTTTTAAAATGTATATTGAAATGAAGGACGCGTTGATTGCAATTTTATGGAGTTTAACTTGTAGGGTTAGTTTAACTTCGGATTGTTGGACGGGTGTCAACAATATTCCAACGATGGGAATAACCTGTCATTGGATCGACAATGATTGGATTCTTCAAAAAAGAATCATATCACTTGCGTCGTTGCCGTATCCCCATAGTGGCGCTGAAATAGCAAACCGTATTATAGAAATTTGTGATGTTTTTCATATTCGCGATAAAATTATGGCTATTAGTTTTGATAATGCATCTAACAACAATGTAGCAATTACTACTTTAAAATCTGTATTAAACCCTCCATCTGACAATATTTTTCATGTTAGATGTGCATGTCATATTATAAATTTATGTGTTCAAGATGCATTAAAAATAGCTGATCCATATATAGTTAAAATTAGAAATTGTGTACATTTTATTGCATTAAGTCCAAGCATTTTACAAGAATGGAAAGCTTGGTGTAGGGTTAGAAATGTTCCTTTTAGAAAATTTTCAAAGGATGTTAGACACCGATGGAATTCTACTTTTGATTTATTGAATGTTGTCACCGATTATAAAGCAGTTGTAAATGATTTTTGTATCGCAAAAAATATGCACAATTTTGAAATGACTCCGCCCGATTGGTATTTTGCCGAAGCTTTGTTGAAATTTTTAGAACCTTTTAAAACCGCAACTTTAAAGTTTTCAAAAACATATGAATCTACTTCTAGTAGCATTTTTATTGAATTAGTTAGCATGATGCAAATATTTAATGAAATGTTAAATGATCCCTATATTAGTGACATTGTAATACCTGCATTTCAAAAATTTTTGAAATATTATTTTTCCTCCTCCTATGTTGATTTGTGTTGCTACTGTTATGGATCCTCGTATCAAATTAGAAGGTACGAAGAATTTGATAGAAATATTTTTTGCATGTTTAGATAACAATGTAGAATTAACAATTGATTGCGCTACTTTTTTAGTTCAGTTTGAATCTACATTAAATAACTTGTATGATTATTATGATAGACGTTTTGCTTCTAGTAGTACAACTTCTGTAGTTAGTTCTTCTTCTGGTAGTTCTAAAGGTAAAAGTAAAATTGGTGATAGAACATTTAGTCTACTTGAACAAATTCAGTCTAAAAAACCTAGGACTAATCAACCAAATGAATTAAATTGGTATAACCAACAGGATACTGAGCCTACTCTTTCCCCACTAGATATTTTACAATGGTGGAAAGAACATGAACACACTTTTAGTATTCTGTCTATTATGGCTAAAGATTTGCTAACTCCTCCTGTCTCTACAGTTGCTTCTGAGAGTGCATTTTCTACAAGTGGCAGGGTTCTATCTGATTACAGAAACCGGTTGAAGCCCGAGTCGTTGGAGATGCTCGTTTGCACAGAAGACTGGCTGAAGGCTGAAGATAGGACGCAAGGGAAAACACTATCAAGTTCTACAAGTGGGAGCAACTCGCCCGAAGAAGAAGAACAACAACAACAATAGCTTTTCATCTTATGTTAAATTAGAAAAATTGTAGTCAATTAAAATTGTACATAAGAAATATGTTATTGTATAAAACTTATTTGTGAATTGAATTCTTCATTTCATTTCGTTATAAATTGTTCAAATTGTATCACTTAAATTCGTATGAATAAAATTTCAAAATTTGTTGTCAATTTCACTCTTTCAATCTTATTATTATTATTATCACGATTTTTTTTTGTTTATTAGTATTATTACTTACTTAGTATTATAATTAAATATTATTTGGGGATATTTGATTCAATTTGAAGAATTGTAGTATTATTACTTATTAGTATTATTACAAAATTTAGTGAATTACATACTTAGTATTATAATTAAACATCATTTGGGGATATTTGAAGAATTGTAGTATTATTACTTATTAGTAGTAATGTAGTATTACTTACTTAGTATTATAATTTTAAACTACCAAAAAAAATTACTTACTTAGTATTACTTACTTACTTACTTACTTAGTATTACTTACTAAGCATTACTTACTTACTTAGTATTACTTACTTAGTATTACTTACTTACTTAGTATTATAATTTTGAAGAATTGTAGTATTATTATTACTTATTAGTAGTAATGTAGTATTACTTACTTAGTAATGTAGTATTACTCACTTAGTATTATTATTAGTAGTAATGTAGTATTACTTAGTATTACTTCAATTTAAGCTACCACAAAAAAAAAAAAAAAAAATTATATATATATATATTATTAAACGGGCCAACCCGCGGGTCGACCCGGCCCAACCCGGGTTGAGACCTAAAGGGTTCACGGGTTGGGCTGGCCACCCAATTAAGAATCTGACCCGGCCCAGCCCGGCCCGTATAACACCCCAACCCGGCCCGGCCCGCCTACCCAAGCGTGCCAACCCGCACGGGTTGGGCCCGGCCCGGCCCGGTCGACCCATCTGCCACCCCTAGAGGCAGGGAAGGTGCAGGGGTTTGTT
Source organism: Hemerocallis citrina (assembly GCA_017893485.1). NCBI lineage: Eukaryota > Viridiplantae > Streptophyta > Magnoliopsida > Asparagales > Asphodelaceae > Hemerocallis > Hemerocallis citrina. The sequence goes on along the minus strand of CM030365.1, from coordinate 8,546,729 downwards.
AGGATGAACAACTGGTGCAAGAGCAGAAGAAACAAAAGCTAGCTAGGAAGAGAATAAGGAACTGTTAGATGTATTAGATTTGTGAGGAGAATGTAGTTCTAGTTCTTGTAATTCTTATTGATTGTTAGGACTCATAGCCAATTTATTTAAGTACAACGTCTACATAGAGGAAAAGATTTGCTGCAGAAGAAAATATAAAGAAGATATGCATAAAGCAAACATAAAAGAGGAAGAAATAAGAAAAACTAAATATAAAATAATCGAGAAGATTCTTTCTATATGTAGTAGCAACCATATATGCCAACACCCCACCCACCTACCCACCCACCCACCCCCTCCTAAACCGAATGCAGGATCAGGCAAGTGTTTGCGTGGAAGAAATTGAACTGTAAGTAGACTAAAATCATCGACGGAACCGAGTTATGGAATATGAAAGACAGAGCAGATCAGGGTTGGAGTATTATATGAATATTGAAAAGAACGAGGTGGTGCATTGCATGAAGTGTTCGTAAAGAAAACCGATCATGTGTTGGATTTAGTATACAAAAGTCGGCCATACTGGGATGTGCACTGCACATAGAGTTCATATAGGAAAACAAAGCAAATCCGTGAGTCATCGTATTAAAGTCGGTTGTTGTCGCCAGAGCAAGTCAAGTTGAAGGTGTTAAATAAACGGATGTTTATTGACAAGTAATTTTGTTTTTGAACAAAGAGAGAGAAGATAACTTGTACGCAGAAGTGATAAGTCGTTGTCGATGAGGAGAGGTGACGGTAGGGCCAGCCCTGAGCTCATGGGGGCCCAAGGCGAACTCCCGAAATGGATTCCACATACATAATGCGAGAAAAAAAAATCACACACACACACACACACACACACACACACATATATATATATATATAATCCAGAGGAGCCGAGGAGGAAACGTGCAACACTGCAGTGGGTCTGGGTTGGGGGTGAAGAGTTGCTGGCAAGGTTACAGTTTTCTTTTGCGTAATTCTCCACAGAGGCGTGAGCGAGAGAGGCAAAGGGAGGGGGCCCACAACTATTTTTTAATTTAGTTTATTATAACCGTGTTCTAAGCTCCCATGGATGTGGGTAGGTCCGATTTAATCTACTTGTTTATGTCGGTTATAAACACTCATGTTGATATACTAAATATGAATTGTCACTACAGTTTGGAATAAAATTAACATATATAGGTAAAAAAAGAAATTTGGGGGCCCCTAAAAATGGCCAAAAATAAGGGGTCCAACGTGGCCACCTCTTTCACATCTCCATAAGGCCGACCCTGGGTGAAGGGAGGTGGAGTGATGTCGACACTACAAAACGCATACCCATTCTCGAATTTTCTTTTTCTTTTTTTCTTTTTGACATATCCCAACATTTTTTAATGTCGGGATAGACCGTACTCGCATTTCTGGAAATGCCACCAGAAACGCTGGTGTATCCTTCGCCGGGATAGAAAAGGTCTATCCTAGCGTTTTTAAGAATGCCAGTACAGACCATATCTATCCCGACATTTTTGCAATAATCATCGGGATTGACACCGGGATAGATGATGTCTATCCCGGCGTTTGTGACCGCCGGGACAGAGTATTTTTGTTTTTTATTTTTTCTAAAAGTATTTTGTCAATCCCGGCGTTTTTTCCACACAAAAAAAAACACCGAGAATAGATAGTTTTTTCCCCACTATGTTTGATTAATTTTTCAAATAAAAATACTTGTAATCCAAATCACAGAAATTTACACAATTTAGTCAAATATGCATTCACAAATCATAGAATCGGTCATAACAACATAAGATTCAATCAAAACTCACATAAATTTCTCGCAATTCAGCCCAATATTCATTCACAAATGCAATAATTAAATATCCAAAACTTACTTGATACATTTGAGCACAAAATCACAAAAAAATAGGTTTTACAAAACATATATGTTTCACAAAATAACTTAAACAAGTTACGAACAACTACAAACTATAATGTACGTCTTCTTCCCCTGAGTTGCTTCCATGCTCATCGGTAGTCTGCGTTGGTGGATTTGCATGACTTGAAACCGATGGAATTCTTTGTCGGACCTATGTAATGCACAAAACTGTCAAAAATTTATCAACATGAACATGCACAAAAAGTTTCATAACTTTCATCGGAGTATCGGAGAATCAATTTTCTTTATTATTTGAAAGTGATACGAGGTCATATCTTGCAAATCGTGTGATGAAACTCAGTTCTACAAGTGATGTATCGAGCTAAGACATAGAGTTATACTCCATCAAAATATCGTTTACATATATGGTCTGAGTTTTCATATTTTTTTAGAACTTATTCATACTCTTATTGCATCTAGATTATCTCAAGTATCTGAGTATCAGTTTACTTTATTAGTTGAAAGTGATACGGAAATATATCTTGCAAACCGTGATTCGGAACTCCGTTCTACAGGTTGGATTAACTCATAAATGATGTTTTCTAACTTATAACAAAGTTTCGTATTTTTTGGAACTCATTTGTTAAGATTTCATTTATTTCACTCTCATTTTGAAGTATCGTATCGAGCGAAGACAAAGAGTTGTAGTCCATCGAAATTGAGCTTGGAACGTAGAAAATTAGCGAGACAATTTATTTTATTTGGTATCTCATTACTAATCAAGCAATTGGTGGGATCTAAACTATAATTTTCTCAAGTATCAGAGTATCAGTTTCCTTTATTTGTTGAAAGTGATACATGGTCATCTCTTGCAAACCGTGAGTTGAAAATCTGTTCTACGAGTTGTATTAGCTCATAACTGATGTTTTCTAACTTTAAACAAAGTTTCATATTTTTGTGAACTCATTTGTTAAGACTTCACTTGTTTCACTCTTATTGTGAAATATCGAGCGAAGACAGAGAATTATATTCTATCAAAATTGAGCTTTGTGCTTAGAAAATTGATGAGAATATTTATTTTATTAGGTATCTCATTCCTAATGAAGTAATGGGTACGGATCTAAACTTGAATTTTATCACGTATCGGAGTATTGGTTTCCTTTACTAGTTGAAAGTGATACATGGTCATATCTTGCAAACCGTGAGTCGAAACTCAGTTATACAAGTTGGATAAGGTCATAAATGATGTTTTCTAACTTTGAGCAAAGTTTTTTTTTTGAACTCATTTATTAAGATTTCCCTTGTTTCACTCTCATTTGGATTATATTGAAAATATTGGTTTACTTTAACAAAATTCAGGGTCAGTTATATTACTAACCTGTATCTAGAATAGAATTTTGGCCTTAGAATTTTGTTGCCTGATTACAAATTCAAGAACTTCTCTAAGTTGTTACACTTCTGCCCTCCACCGAGACATCTCCTCAGTTTGGGACCCCCACGAAGTAGATGCACGATGACCGATGGCTTGAGTGGGTTTTGGGACCACTGTATCGGCTGACCCTGAATCCACATAGCTCCCATCTTTTTCCCTGTGGGTAGTGTCAAAAAAATCTATCTCACTGACGAGAGCACTATCCAAATCCTCTTCCTATAGTTTTGTAAGATGCATTTGATTAAAAGAAAATGTGATATTTTATTTTGCTGAGGACATGAAAACCCCAATGACCAAAAAATTAAAATCCAAAAAGACGACTTCAAATAATAGAAACTGTGAATTTACCAGTTCCTCTCAAACTACAGAAAATCTACTACTGCAGTGATGTGCATTATTATCTGACATTCTTGACTGCTTTTTGTCGGTTTCTACCCTTTTTTGTGCAATTTAAAATTATTACAACTTAATTTACAACACTAAAACTAACACTTTGAGATTAAATTGGATTAGTACTATAAATACCTTTCTTCAAAAATTGACAAGGAAATGCCAATTTGAAGTCTTTTCACTTGGTGGAACTTCCCTTGCATTTTCAGCTTTAGACCTCTCAGGATAATAATACTTCACCTTCAGAGCGCTTTTGTAAACCCTCCACCTTTTAGGAACCGTTTGTCCACCCAAATGTCTAGAACTTAATAGTAAGAAAAATGTTGCTGCAAAATATCATTGATTAGAAATTTAAATATAGATACATAAAATTAGTTTGAGAAATACATTTCTAGAAAGAAAATACCTTAGTAGTTTCAAATGCATTCCCCTTGGTAGTGGTGGACACTTTTGACCAATTTTCATAGCATAATGGACAAAGGGGAGAATTCCTTGCAACAACCCCGCAAAATTGCGATACTTTACCTGCATCTGGATCTACGTGTTGGCGTGTACTGTTTGCAGCTACGACTATCCTCTGATTATTCAGTAGCTTCCAAATATCTTGCATCTTTGTCATCACCCTTGGCCTTTTGGAGGTGTTGAGCATGCTTCCTTCACCCACCTCGAACTGACTGCCTTGACCTACAGGTAGAGTGGCTCCTCCACTTCCTCATCTTCTGTTATGTGTTGAAGGTTCATTGGTTGACTGATCCTGCCTTTGACCTTCATTTATCACAATTGTATTCACCCTTCTTTTGGATCTCGCCATTTATCACATGTTAAAAGAAAATTGAGACGTAAATTTAAGACAATTAACATCAATTAGAATTAATTAAACAACAAGTCATAAGATATAACAGTAATAGCATATGTGGAAATAAATTTAACTCAATTAAAATGACATAACAGTAACTCAATTAGAATCATTCAATCAAAAAATTTCATAATTTTATTACAACATCATCCAATACATCGCCCTCTTCTCCATCCGTATGGAATCACGAAGGGCAACTATTGTCATATGTTATGCTTACATCAAATATAGGAACTCCGAAGAAATTTAATTTTTATGACATCATCGTCCTCATCATTGAAATGTCATCCAGTTAAAATACATCTCTTGGTTGCATAATAAGTGCCACATAAGATTCTGGGAAAGCTGGATCTTCAACATAGAAAACTTGGAGCACATGAGATGGGAACACAAATGGGTCATAGCTAATGTGTGTCCTGGTGTGAATCAATTGTGAAAAGTTTACAATTGTGAAACCTAACTTATCTTGGTTATTATCACCATTCTTATTCAAGCCAACTCAATCCCCATGAAGCAAGACCACTAAAATATGGCTATAATAATCCAAATCAATGATAGCCGTGGGCACCTTAAAATAGCCAACATCTGCATCTATAGGATTCGTGTCGTTCTTAGAAGCATAATTTCTAGTTTTTGAAGTCACTGTAAATCACCTCAAGGGGGGTGAATAGGGTGATTGTATGGAAATTAAAAATTTAAAAATATGCATTAAGTAAAGAGATAGATTTAGAGAAATCAAATAGAGCAACAAGCAAGACACAGCGATATAATGTGGGTCGACCTCTAGGTCCACACCTGCACCACCTACTTGTAGCAATTCTCTGCCACAAGCGTTCCACTATAATTTAAACCCTTGTACAGTGATTCTCGGAATTCAGGCCGAGCGTCCTATTACACCCACAGGGCTTCTATAAATAAGTCCCGCAAAACTCACTGAAGTGGAAGAAAATAAAAACTCTCAAGATCTATACGATCTTGACTGAAGAAAACACTAAAAGCTCTCACACTCGGATTGTTGATTGAATGATTAGTTCAGAATAATTATAGTTGCAAGGGATAAAGAATACTCAGCGAATTCGCTTCTATTTATAGAGCGAGGAAATACATCTTTCCAGAAATAAAAAGATATTTCCGAAATAGTCAAATCTGCACGTTGACAGTCGACCACTTTGATGTGCAGTTGACCTTTTATCTTTAAACTCGAAAATCGAGCGATGACCGGTCAACTGATTCATATTTTCCACTACAATGAGCAGTCGACTGTTGTGATGGTCGACCGACATATTTTACGGTCGACCGCTAACGTGCAAATTCGACTTTTATTTAGCGAATGCACTTTATATTCTTTCCAAAAATAATTTATCAATCAAAAGAACTTTACATATTATCTCCTCACATAAACAGAAATAAATAATCTATTTTAGCTGGCTTTCTTAAGGATTAAGATACATACTTCTTTTCTTTGATGATTGCAAACACCTTTGATTCATGCCTCTTTTGTTTGATTGCCAATCACTTTGAATCTTTTGTTTTGGTTTTTCATAAATAAGTGTGTGTGATCATGATGCATCCTATATGCATAAAACAAGTCATGTGAGAAAGCATACATTCATAAATATTCAAAAATTTGCTTTTAAGGGAGATACATATTTAAAATACGGAAACACAGAAATTTACTTACATGATACCGTTGGTCACGAAGCTCTTTGATATACAGTGAGAGTTCTACATGGTGTCATAGATTTGAGATTTCAGACTTACATTGAAAAGTTTTATAAACAAGTTTAAATACTAAGTTTGAAACATAAAATTTAAAATGTTCTCCCCCTTTTTTGGAACACACAAAGAGAAGGCAAACGATACAAAGTAGAGAAGGCTATAAAAATTATGTAAAAGTGCAAAAAAAAACTGTAAAGGAAAAAAATTAACAGATCTGAGGCCGGTCGACTGAGCGGTCGACCGGTCAGACTGTGATTGAAAAGGAGTGCAAAACAGTAAGAGGGACGGTCAACCGGTCAAAAATCTCAACAAAGTAGTTTGACTGTAAACAAAACAGAGAGAAGAACGGGAGACCGCGCGGTCGACTGTACATCCTTACAGGATGATAGTCGACCGTCCACTCGACCGAACAAAAAGTTTATGCTGAAATATCAATAACATTTAATTATCCTTTCAAAAAGTGAAAACGTTTTTCATCCAAGGGTTTTGTAAAAATATTAGCTAGTTGTGAATCAGTTGAAACATACTCAAGAACAATATCTCCATTTTGAAAATGATCTTTAATGAAGTTATATCAAATTACTATATGCTTAGTACGACTATGTTGATCAGAATTTTTAGTCATGTAAATAGTGCTAGTATTATCACATTTTATGGGGATGTGATCGAAGAACATCTTACAGTCTTCTAATGTGTGTTTCATCCATAATACCTGCGCACAACAAGCTCCGGCATGTATATAATCAGCTTCGGTAGTGGACAAAATTACGGAATTTTGTTTCTTAGATGCCCATGAAACAGGAAAATTTCCCATCGAGTGACATGTACCGCTAGTACTTTTCTATTTGTTAAACTCCCCTGCATAGTCGGCATCTGAAAAGCCTACATGAGACAAGTTTGTATTTTTCAGGTACTAAAGACCTAGATTTGGTGTGCCTTTAAGATATCGAATGATACGCTTAACTGCAACCAAATGAGATTCTTTTGGATACAATTGAAAACAAGCACATAAACAGATACTAAACATTATATCTTGACGAGATGCAGTAATATAAAGTAAGCTACTAATCATACCACAATAGGTAGTAATATCAACATTTTTACTGGATTCGTCTTTGGATAGTTTAGTGGTGGTAGCCATAGGAGTTTTGTAAGTGTTCGCACTATCAAGACCAAACTTTCTGACAAGTTCTTTTGCATATTTGGATTAGTTTATAAAGATGTTGTCCTTTTGTTGTTGTGTTTGAAGTAGGGCTGTAAATCAGACCGAACGGGATCGGATAGTCATATGTTCGGAACGAAAATTTTACTCGGACGGGCTTATGTCCGGCTGGGTTCAAGTCGTACAAATATTTTATAGTCCAGACTCGGTTCGGTAAAGCGTCGGACCATAATAATACTCAGACGGACTTATGTCCGGCTTGAGCTCGGTAAAATATCGGACCTAATAATTTGTTCAAGTTCGGTCTGTATAAAAGTTTGGACATTCCACGGTCGGGCCATTTCTCGAGCCGGACACGGATGGACGACGAACCATCCTGTTCATTTTACACCCCTAATTTGAAGTCCAAGAAAGTATGTTAATTCTCCCATCATGCTCATCTCAAATTCATCCTACATTTTCTTAGAAAACTCTTTTCATATATTTTCATTAGTAGACCCAAATATAATGTCATCAAGATAAAACTAAACAATTAAAATATCTTTAAAAACATGTTTAATAAAAAGTGTGGTTTCTACTTTGCCTTTTGAAAAACCTATGTGATTAAGGAACGAACTTAGTCGCTCATACCAAGCACGAGGAGCTTGCTTCAAACCATATAGTGCTTTATCAAGACGAAATACATGGTTTGGGTGTAGTGGGTCAGTGAACCCAGGTGGTTGTTCAACATAAACTTCTTCAGAAATATAATCATTTAGAAAGGTACTTTTTACATCTATTTGAAAAAGCGTAAAATCCATGTAGGATGCAAAAGTAAGTAAAATAAGAATGACTTCAAGCCGTGCAACAGGCGCAAAAGTTTCATCAATATCGACTCCCTCTTGTTGATTATAACATTGAGCAACAAGACGATCCTTATTTTGAATAATATGACTTGACTTGTCTAACTTATTTCTAAACACCCATTTTGTACCAAGAACGGTTCGACTTCGGGGTCTAGGAACAAGTCTCCATACTTGATTCCTTTCAAATTGATTAAGTTCCTTCTTGCATAGCAATGATCCAATCATTATCTTGCAGGGCCTCCTTAATATTTTTAGGTTCAAGTATGGACACGAATGCAAAAAAACACATGAAATTTTTAGATTGAGTTCGAGTAGTTACCCCCTTTGACATATTGATGTGTCTAATTTTTATATAAATATTCATACTCATTTACCTATTAAAATTTCTTGTTTTCGTCTATCTTGTTTAGAATTCATCTTATTTTCATATGATTTCTAGTAATTAATTATTTTTGAGGAAATAAGATTTTTGATGCAAAATGTAAAGATTTTTGGTAAAACTCAACAAACAAAATAAACAGAATGATTTATTAAATTTTATTGTTTTGTTGATTTTTAAATTATATAATTTTGCCGTGAGAAATGAAAGATATAAATTTTAATTCTCCAATTGAGATGAAATTGCAATAAAAAATTTTAAAAAATGATAATAATGAGTTAATATGATTGTTAGTTAGTTTAATTAATTTTAAACTAATTAATTTTATTTTTAAACCCTAATTTATGATTTTATTTTGTGTATGCAGCACGTGTTTTCAAGAAAAAGAAAGAGAAGAATAAGAAGAAAGAAATAAAGAGCAAATCAGGGAAGAAAATAAATAAATGAAAAAGAGGGGATTTTTCTGGAAAAAGTAAACCCTAATTCTCCTTTCCGTTTGCTTATAAATACACACCAAGGCGGAACACGCTTACCAAGAGGTGACGGCTTCAATAATAAAAAAAAAAGAAAAGAAAAGATCAGAAAGAGAGAGACGAACTACAGACCACTTGGACATGACGGCTGATTGGAGTGGACGGCTAATTGGACGTGGGGTGCGTATTTCAAGGAGGAACAGAGACAGCAGAGGTGACAGCTCTTCGTTTTCTCTCTGCCCAGCGACCTTCACATGCTGATGTCAGCGGGCACGTGGATCGGCTCGGAATTCAGAAACGACAAGACGGAGAGAGGAGTGACAACGGCTTGGGCTCGGTTTTCTAGGAGTTCGGTTTGCAATATTTTTATATAAAATTGTTCTTTTTATACCTCTTTTTATCTCTCTAATTTTATAATGCAATCCAGGACAATATTTGTTAGTTGCAATTCCATTATGAACTAAATTTATTTTTCTAGGGCTTCGATGTAGGCTAGTTTTGATAACACAATTTTAATTCCTTATTATTTTTCTATTTTTTCATGGTTGTGTGTTGATTTTTATTCTTAATGCGTACAATTGGTGGATAGATATTTGTATGATCTATTAAATCATGAAGAGACCGAACTGGTAATTTGTGATTAATAAAAATTAAACACCATTAGAAGAGCGAACTGCTGTTAATGTGACCGTTAAGAAATCCATAGATCTTAATTTATTTTCAATTAATAATTTGTGCATGAACTATGACAAATAATTAGTTGAGAATAATTTTGATATTGCTTGAGAGAGAATACTGAATAATTTGGCAATTTTGGTCTACAACTTGAAAAAATAATCTATTTATTCATATGGAATTATAAATTGGGTGGGATGAACTAGGTGAAATCAAAAGCTCTAGAATTGATTTTGCAATTAATAAAAATTATAAATTCATATCCTGTCTCTCTTCATTAATTTAGTTAGTTTTCTTAAGATTAATTTAATTTGGTTGTTTTATCCTTTATTAATTTTGATTATCCAAATAGTGATTCATCTAGTAATTTCGGTACTCAATAAAATAATTATTCCTTGTGGGTTCGACACTCTTTTCACTCAAACTATACTACTTGTTGCGATTTTGTACACTTGCAAATATTCACATCAAGTTTTTGGCGCCGTTGCCTGGGGACTAGTTATTCTTTTATTGATATTGAAAATTGCTAGATTATTACTAGTTTGGTTTTTTATTTTTATTTTTAGATATAATTGTTATTTTACTTCTTTATTCTCATGTGATTTATTTTTCTTTATTTACTTGTTTTTCAGGACATAGGTGTGTATACCCAGATCTAATCCATTGGAGCCTACACTTTTTGACCCAGAAATTGAGAGAACTTTACGTCAGATCAGAAAGAAAAAGAAAGAAAACACCACATCCTCTTTATCCATGGCGAATGAAGAGGAGAACAAAGCTTTGAGGGATTATGCAATGCCCTCAATCAGTGGAACTATGTCAAGCATCACAAGGCCTGCAATCGAAGCAAATAATTTTGAAATCAAACTAGCAATTATTCAGATGATTTAGTAGACAGTTCAATTTGGAGGACTAGCACATGATGACCCAAATGTTCACATCGCAAACTTTCTCGAAATATGTGATACCTTCAAACATAATGGAGTTTCTAATGATGCTATCCGACTAAGACTCTTTCCTTTCTCACTCCGAGATAAGGCAAAGGCTTGGTTGAATTCTTTACCGTCGGGAGTTATTACAACTTGGGAGGGATTAACATAAAAATTCATGGCAAAGTATTTTCCCTCAGCAAAAACAGCCAAGTTAAGAAATGACATCACAACATTTACCCAATTCGAGATAGAGTCATTATATGATGCATGGGAGAGGTACAAAGAGCTATTAAGAAAGTGTCCTCATCATGAACTTCCAAAGTGGCTACAAGTGCAAACATTCTATAACCGTTTGGGGGCTACAAATCGATTCATGGTAGATGGAGTAGCTGGAGGTGCACTAATGAGCAAAACTCATGAAGCAGCTTATGACCTTTTGGAGGAAATGACATCTAATAATTATCAGTGGGTCTCAGAAAGAACAATGCAAAGAAAAGTGGCGGGAGTTTTTGAACTTGGCCCTATTTCTACTTTTACTGCAAAAATTGATATTTTATCTAAGCAAATAAGTAATATGAATGTTAATTCTATTTAATCTAATATCATTTGTGATCTTTGTGCAGAAAATCATTCTAGTGCAGATTACTAAGTGGGGAATCATTTTGCTCCATCAAATGCCGAACAAGAAAATTATATGTCAAATTTTTAAAGGCAAAACAACCCTTATGCAAACACATACAACCCAGGATGGAGAAATCACCCCAATTTTTCTTGGAGCTAGACCACAACAAAATTTTTAACAAAAAGAAAAGAAGCCGACATTAGAAGAGATGTTCATGCAACACATGCGGAATACAGAGCAATACATGCAAAAGACAGATTTGGAAATCCAAAATGTTGCAAATTCAACTTCGGTTTCCATTCACAATCTTGAGGTACAAATTAGTCAAATTTCTAATATTCTTAACGAAAGAGCTGCAGAAACATTACCAAGAAACACAGTTGTCAACCCTAAGGAGCATGTCAAGGCAATAACACTTCGAAGTGGGACAACAATTGAGCAGCCACAAATCAAAAATGTCGAACAAGATGTGGATGAAAAGCAAGGTGAGAATGAACAAATTGTGGAGGAACAAACGCAGCACAAAGGAGGGTCAAGCTAAATAATTTCAGGGGAGTTTAATTCTAACACTTGTACTAATTCTCCTTATGATCCACCTATTCCTTTTCCACAAAGACTTAAAAAGAATAAGCTTGATAATCAGTTTTCAAAATTTTTAAATATTTTTAAGCAATTGCATATTAATATTCCTCTTATTGAAGCTTCAGAGCAAATGCCTAAATATGCTAAAATTTTGAAGGATATTTTATCAAACAAGAGGAAGCTAGAAGAGCATGAGATGGTGATGTTAACTGAAGAAAGTAGTGCAATTTTACAAAAGAAGCTACCACCTAAACTTAAAGAGCCGAGGAGTTTTACAATTCCTTGCACTATTAGAAATTCTTCTTTTCATAAACCACTATGTGATTTAGGAGCAAGTATTAATCTTATGCCATACTCTGTTTTCAGGAAATTAGGTATTGGAGAAGTAAAGCCTACCACAATTTCCTTGCAATTGGCAGACTTGTCAATCAAATATCCAAGAGGGACCATTGAAGATGTTTTGGTGAAAGTTGACAAATTCATATTTCCAGTTGATTTTATTGTGCTTGACATAGAGGAAGATGAACAAATCCCTTTGATTTTGGGGGACCTTTTCTTGCAACAGGGAGAACATTGATTGATGTGCAACAAGGAAAACTTATTCTAAGGGTTGACAATGAGCAGGTAACTTTTGATGTATTTAAATCCATGGAGCTTCCCTCAGAAGTTCATTCATGCTTTCAAATAAGCGAAACCATGGGAGAGACACATTGGGATGAAATTGCTAAATTACTGTTAGAAGAATGCTTAACAACTTCAGAAATACTTGAATTAGAAAATGAAGAGATTTTTTATTATGATAAAAAATTGGAAGATACACCAATTATTTTCTCATCACCACAACAACTTAAGCATAAAAAACTCCCATCGAGTTAGAGGTACGCATTTTTAGGCCAAAACTCCACTTTTCCTGTTATTATCAGTGATTCTTTAAAATAATTTTGAAGAAGAGAAATTGTTGAGAGTTTTGAGGGAACATAAAACAGCCTTAGGATGGAACATTTCTGATATAAAGGAGATTAGTCCTTCAATATGCATGCATAACATTTTAATGGAGGATGATTTTAAACCTATAGTGCAGCCACAGCGAAGATTAAATCCATCAATGCAAGAAGTGGTGCATAAGGAGGTCTTGAAGCTTTTAGATGCAGGTATCATTTATCCAATTTCAGATAGTGCATGGGTAAGTCATATACATGTTGTGCCAAAGAAAGAAGGATTAATTGTAGTAAAAAATGATAATAATGAGCTAATACTAACTAGAACAGTCACGAGATAGCGAGTGTGCATAGATTATCGAAGACTAAATGATGCAACTAGAAAAGATCATTTTCCACTACCTTTCATTGACCAAATGCTAGAAAGACTTGCAGGCCATTCATACTATTGTTTTCTTGATGGGTATTCGGGATACAATGAAATTTCTATAACACCAGAAGATCAAGAGAAAACAACTTTTACTTGCCCATATGGAACTTTTGCATATAGAAAGATGCCTTTTGGTCTTTGTAATGCCCCCGCCACATTTTAACTCTGCATGATGTCAATTTTTTCGGATATGGTTGAAAAATTTATTGAAATTTTCATGGATGATTTTTCAGTTTTTGGTTATTCATTTGATAGTTGTTTATCTAACTTATTTTTGGTTTTGCAGCATTGCAAAGAAACAAATCTGGTTTTGAATTGGGAGAAATGTCACTTTATGGTGAAAGAAGGGATTGTGTTAGGCCACAGTTTCCTTTAAGGAAATTGAAGTGGATCATGCTAAAATTGATGTCATTGAAAAGCTACCACCACCAACCAATGTTAAAGGAGTGAGAAGTTTCTTGGGTCATGCAGGATTTTATCGAAGATTTATAGAAGATTTTTCTTTAATCACTAAACCTCTTTGCAATCTTTTAAATAAAGATACTCCTTTTAATTTTTCTCATGATTGCTTGCATGCTTTTGAAACATTGAAAAAGAAATTGATTTTAACACCTATTATTATTGCACCAGATTGGAGTTTGCCTTTTGAATTAATGTGTGATGCTAGTGATGTGGCAATAGGTGCTGTTTTAGGGCAAAGAAAAGATAAAATTTTTCACACCATTTATTATGAAAATAGAACTTTGATAGAAGCACAGCTTAATTATGCTACTACTGAAAAAGAATTATTAGCTATTGTATATGCTTTTGACAAATTTCGATCTTATTTGATAGGTTCAAAGGTGGTTGTGTACACAAAACATTCAGCTCTCAAGTACTAGCTTGTAAAGAAGGAAGCCAAACCAAGATTGCTTCGTTGGATTTTACTTTTACAAGAATTTGATGTGGAAATCAAAGACAAAAAGGGTGTGGAAAATGTGGTGGCCGATCATTTATCTCGCATTGAGCCAAAAGATGAAAACAAATTGCAGGTTACACCAATCAATGAAGAATTTCCAGATGAGTATTTAATGATGATACAAACTCCTCCATGGTATGCCGATATAGTTAATTACTTGGTATCAAAAATTCTACCTCCTGATTTTACTTATCAACAAAAGAAGAAATTTTTCTCTGACTTGAAATATTATTTTTGGGAGGAACCTTTCTTATTTCACCATTGTGCAGATCAAGTAATAAGGAGATGTGTACCAGAAGACGAAATGAAAAGCTTACTCAAACATTGCCACACATTGGAATGTGGTGGCCATTTTAGTGGAGCAAAAACAGCAGCAAAAATTTTACAATCATGATTTTATTGGACCTCAATTTTTAAAGATGCTTTTAATTTTGTTAAACTATATGATCATTGTTAAAGGGTGGGAAATATTTTTAGGAAACATGAGATGCCCCTAAATAATATTTTAGTGATTGAATTATTTGATGTTTGGGGGATAGATTTTATGGGTCCTTTTCCATCCTCATTTTCTAATAGATATATTTTGGTTGCTGTAGATTATGTCTCCAAGTGGGTGGAAGCTGTTGCCTTACCAACCAATGATGCAAGAGTAGTGGTGTACTTCATTAGAAAAAATATCTTTTCACGATTTGGAGCTCCAAGGGCAATTATTAGTGATAGAGGAACACATTTTTGCAACCGTCAATTTGATGCTTTACTTGTTAAGTAGGGAGTTACTCATCATGTGGCTACACCATATCATCCTTAAACAATTGGTCAAGTAGAGGTTTCAAATAGAGAGTTGAAGCGTATACTTGAGAAGACAGTGAATATGTCACGAACAGATTGGGCAAGAAACTTAGATGATGCATTATGGTCATATAGGACGGCATTTAAAACACCAATTGGAATGTCCCCATATAGATTGGTCTATGGTAAAGTATGTCACTTACCGGTTGAACTTGAGCATCGCGCTTATTGGGCAATAAAGACGCTTAATTTTGACATGAAAAATGCTGGTGAGAAAAGAATGTTGCAACTAAATGAGATGGACGAGTTTCGCAATGATGTGTATGAAAATGTCAAGATCTATAAAGAAAAGACTAAACGATGGCACGATAAGCATATTTTGAGAAGAGAATTCAAGGAAGGGGAGAAAGTGTTGTTATTCAATTCAAAACTTAGACTTTTTCCAGAAAAATTGCGATCTAGATGGACGGGACCATTTGTTGTCACACGACTTTTTCCATATGGAGCTATAGAAATTCATCATTAGAAAAAAGGGACATTCAAGGTCAATGGACAGCGGTTGAAGCCATACATGGATAGAGAAGTTGGTAAGGAAATCATGCACATCGAGGAAGCCAAACAATAGTAACAAGATGAAGAAAGTCTGGCTGAAGACTTAAAACTTAGCGCTTCTTAGGAGGCAACCCATCTTTTCTTTTACTGCATTTAGATTTTCCCTTTATTTTAGTATATTATAATTATAATTTTTGATTTTATTTTGTAGGATTGCATAAGTTTGAAAGTCGCCGGGCGGAGCTATTTTCTACACCTGCATTGATGGCTGTTTTTGAGCAGTATGGTGTTAGAATCTGGAAAACTGATTCAAGAAGAAATTGTAGACAATTGTCTTAGCTTTTAAGCAAAAAAAAATCAGCCAATTTGGACATCTACAGCTCTAGATATCGCAAAAAATACCGAACGCCACGCGTGCAGAATTTTTAAGACGAATTAGGAGAGAAATTCTGAACTTTTTGCATTCTTTTTGTTTTTCTTTTTCCTTTCGCATTGAGGACAATGTGATATTCAAGTTTTGGGGGAAGGGTTAAAAATTTATTTTTATTTCTGAAAAGAAAAAAAAATAAAACAAAAGGGATTTCAATTAGGCTGACCATTACACTTTTGAGTTCTTTATTGTGATAAACATTGAAATAATTTTTTTAGGATAGACAATTGCTTATAAAGAAAGATTAAGCATACTTATTTACTTTAGAATTATTGTATTTCAAAATTTCACACACAATTGTAAGAGTCATGCGATTATACATTAAATGTAAAATGTGATACTTTTTCTTGTGATTACCCCATTTGATCTAGTCTTAAACCGAGTTTAAGTAAATACAGTGATAATGATAAAAAAAATTAAATGAATAATGTCTATCTACTCCAATGTTTTGAGTTGCTTAGTAACTAGGGATATTCATCACAAATGTTTACATTTACGTCAAACGGCAACATGAAATATGAGTATGCAAAGCACTCTAAGTTTGTGACTTGTTGAGTAACCGGGTGAATTCATCACAAATGTTTTGCATTCGCGTCAAAAGGCAAGTGACAACTTAGAAAAGAAAAAAAAAACTCTAGTTTGCTACTCGGTTTGTAGTAGTGAGAAGGGGTAATCACAGTTGGAGTTGTTACATACTATAATTATATTGATTGCATGACAAATATGATTGGGTTTGGAATTATGAATAAATAATTGCACTATAGAAAGTGAGTATGCTTGATTTTACTTTATTTGCTATTGTTTCTATTTTTAATTGAAATTTTGATGCTTGCATGACGAGATCTCTTAGTGTGATGGGTTGAGCATATTATTGATTATTATTCCCTTATTCATGATTTTACTTTTTGCTCGAGGACAAGAAAAATCTTAAGTTTGGGGGTATTTGATTTGTCTAATTTTTATATAAATATTCGTACTCATTTACCTATTAAAATTGCTTGTTTTCATCTATCTTGTTTATAATTCATCTTATTTCCATAAGATTTCTAGTAATTAATTATTTTTGAGGAAATAAGATTTTTGATGCGAAATGTGAAGATTTTGGTAAAACTCAACAAACAAAACAAACAGAATAATTTATTAAATTTTAATGTTTTGTTGATTTTTAAATTATATAATTTTCCGTGAGAAATGAAAGATATAAATTTTAATTCGCCAATTGAGATGAAATTGCAATAAACAATTGTAAAAAATGATAATAATGAGCTAATATGATTGTTAGTTAGTTTAATTAATTTTAAACTAATTAATTTTATTTTTAAACCCTAATTTATGATTTTATTTTGTGTATGCAGCACGTGGTTTCAAGAAAAGGAAAGAGAAGAAAAAGAAGAAAGCAATAAAGAGCAAATCAGGAAAGAAAATAAATAAATGAAAAAGAGGGGATTTTTCAGGAAAAAGTAAACCCTAATTCTCCTTTCTGTTTGCTTATAAATACACACCAAGGCGGAACACGCTTACCAAGAGGTGACGGCTTCAATAATAATAAAAAAAAATAAGAAAAGATCAGAGAGAGAGAGAGAGACGAACCACAGACCACTTGGACGTGACAGCTGATTGGACGTGGGGCTGATTGGACGTGGGGTGCACGTTTCAAGGAGCAACAGAGACAGCAGAGGTGACAGCTCCGCATTTTCTCTCTGCCCAGCGACCTTCACGTGCTGACGGTAGTGGGCACGTGGATCTGCTCGGAATTCAGAAACGACAAGACAGAGAGGAGTGACAACGGCTTGGGCTCGGTTTTCTAGGAGTTCGGTTTGCAATATTTTTATATAAAATTGTTCCTTTTGTAACTTTTTTTTTCTCTCTAATTTTATAATGCAATCCAGGACAATATTTGTTAGTTGCAATTCCATTATGAACTAAATTTATTTTTCTAGGGCTTCGATGTAGCCTAGTTTGGAGAACACAATTTTAATTCTTTATTATTTTTCTATTTTTCCATGGTTGTGTGTTGATTTTTATTCTTAATGCGTACAATTGGTGGATATACATTTGTATGATCTATTAAATCATGAAGAGACCCAACTGGTAATTTGTGATTAATAAAAATTAAATACCGTTATAAGAGAGAAGTGCTGTTAATGTGACCGTTAAGAAATCCATAGATCTTAATGTATTTTCAATTAGTAATTTGTGCATGAACTATGACAAATAATTAGTTGAGAATAATTTTGATATTGCTAGAGAGAGAATATTGAATAATTTGGGGATTTTGGTCTACAACTTGAAAAAATAATCTGTTTATTCATATGGAATTATAAATTGTGTGGGATGAACTAGGTGAAATCAAAAGCCCTAGAATTGATTTTGCAATTAATAAACGTTATAAATTCATATTCCGTCCCTCTTCATTAATTTAGTTAGTTTTCTTTAGATTAATTTAATTTAGTTGTTTTATTCTTTATTAATTTCGATTAGCCAAATAGTGATTCATCTAGTAATTTCGGTACTCAATAAAATAATTAGTCCCTGTGGGTTCGACACTCTTTTCACTAAAACTATACTACTTGTTGCGATTTTGTACACTTGCAAATATTCACATCACATATCACTTCGTATAAGATATGAAGGATGACTAGACATAGTTTTTCAAGCCGAACGCTTCTCACTTGTGGGAAGTTGAGTTTGTATTGTTGGAGGAGTGTGATTATCTTCCATGGCATCAATTTGTTGTGTGTGCATCTCGTCTATCAAGGATTTGTTAGTGCTCGAATTGATGGATAGGTCTTCATCTTGATGGGATGTGTGGTGCCCCAAATTTCCAATAATTAAATTCAAAAATATGTGATACAATTCCCAGCATCTACCTCAATGTAATAGTAAACATAACAAAACACCGAAAATTTTTAACTTTTATTATATCAATTCTTTACATAGCACAGCGGAAATTTAACACCTTGAATTACATTTTCTTTCTTTTACAATCCATTCTTTTACAGTTTGCACAAGCCATATTATCATTCTACTACAAGCATCCAAATCCAAGCTAACGGTACTTAACTGTAAAACATGAGCCTGGAGATAATCCTAACCCCCAAAACTACTGGGGTCAACCATAACGGTGTGAGTGACATTAAAAGAAATATAATTTAAATGAAACATAAAGAACAAATTCGCAATCAACACATTCCCACAATAGTAACAAACTGAATATGAAACAACGATAAATAAAACGTAAAACATCAGGTGAAACTAGGCTACGTGTCAAGTGTAGGAAATAGAAAAACATCATGCATAATACAAGTCAAGAAACACAAATGCAGTATGATGACTCTCTAATGCATACTTATCGGTTTCCATGCATTCCATACTACACAGGTCCAATACAAGCCCTTATCGTTCTACACTTTATAGGGTTAAATCCCTCGTTATGCAACTAATCCTACTACAGTGACAGAAACAAGATCAGGAACACTCCATGAATAGGCCTAACGACCCTCGATGCGCAAGCACTATGTAAGCATAAATCTAACTCCGGAGAATCACCTCCCGGCCGTGTACCCCACGAATAGGCCTGCCGACCCTCGAGATGAAGATAAACAGTACATTCTGCGAATAGGCCTGCCGACCCTCGACGCGCGAATGCACAGTATGTTCCGTGAATAGGTCTGCCGACCATCGACACGCGAAAATACCAACTATTCTCTAGACATTCCGTTAATAGGCATGCCGACCCTCGACACGCGAATACACTAGGGACACAACAACACACAGTCCTCGAATACATCCGTTGGACTAACAACAGAGCCCATACTTACGTTTCCCAAGTTCTATCACATCTCTACTAGTGCTTGTCCTTAGGTTGCTTATTATTAAAATACAATTTTCCCCTCCTTAGAGTTGGTGTACCTTACCAGACTTAATTCCACTAAAACAACACCAAGGCCCCAACTGGCCAAGATCCACAAAACTCATCTACCAGTTTACAGGAATCACACTCAACCTCTAGAGACTCACAACTCAAATATCAACACAAATCTTTCATTAAAACTCTCGATTCCATTCAATTTGTTCATATTCAGAAAACTTCTTCAAACCAAACAAATCCCAATTTATCTGAATACTCACAAATTTCCAGAAGTAAAATATGAGTTTAATGCACTTAAATAACTGAGATTCACATTTTGAAGTCATAGAAAAATCACAAAACATCAATCCTTCGAATCCGTGTATATTTCGCTTTCTAAAGCTTTAGAAATACGAGTTAAACTCTTTTATAATCAAAATATAACTCTCTGTAAAATACAGTAATTTGTAGCAAAAACTTCATCTAAAACAGTAGTTTAATAATCCATAAGATCGAAGAAATAATCGTTCAATAAAAACTCAACAAAAACGATCAACACAGCATATGTCGGTCGACCGACATCTTAGTTCAAAAAGTGGTGGTCGATTGACATGCTAAAAATCCAAAACCAAAGAATTGATAGTCGACCGACATCCCAAGTGCAATTTTGGGCGGTCGACTGTCATGCCAAAAAAACAGCTCTTTAATTTTCATGCACTTCTCAACTGATACTTAGTTTTAAATCATTAAAAGCATGAATTTGTAAAGTTAAAAACCTGAGATGATCAAATACAACTTGTCTAACATACTGGAGTTCACAAATCAAATCAAACTCTCAACAAATTCACAAAAGAGCAATTTTCCAACAAAATCTTCAAATCAGGAATTGTATATATGTGTATGTGTATATATGTGTATATGCATCAGTAAAAGAATCAAGATTCGTTGTATGTGAGTGGTATATTGTTCAATTCAATCTCAGTATCCATATAAATCAAAGACCCACTTGCAAACTTCTCAAAAACTCAAAAAAAATCCATTTTTTTGGCCTGCACATCAGACCCAAAATCAAACCTTAACTTCACACATAAAGGCTTAATCTTCTGATCCTAAAGCCCAGTCTTGCAATTCATAAAACACATAAACATGCTAATTAAATCAATTTGCCCTTGATTATATACATCTACAATGTTCATTAGTCAAATTTTCTTCATCAAAACCCTTAAACAGATCATACATGTTCAAATCAGTAAAGAACTCTACTTTATTCAACTTTATGCATCATACATCATACAATCTCATTATATATAATCAAATCAGCAAGAATATGAAAGAAAACAACATACCTATGATTCCTACTAGGTTCTTAACATTCTTAAGTCATCTAACATGCATTCTACTAGAAAAATCTTCACATTCATCAAATATAGAACAACAAAAAATAAAAACATGTCAGTCGCGTTAATGAAGAATCAACCGAAATAATAAAGAATAAGAAAAAGCCCTTCCTTTAGCAATAATCCAAGATCCTCGCTTCGAAAATCCAAGAAATCAATAATAAAGAATACTTTTGTTTTCGTGCAGATGAGGGATGGCTGTAGCAGCCCCTATATAGGCCAAAATCTGGAGTAATTAGGGTTTTACAAGTTTTATGGAAACATCCTTCAATAGTTTATTCCTTTAAATATATAGATCTCCTTTAATAAATTAGCAAAATAGACCAAATCTATTAGAATATAAATTGATTTTTTTACCTCTGAGTTGGCCGGCCATCATGCTCAGTCCAGAAATCTGAAAATCTAGAGTGTTTACTCCAAGTGGTAATTTTGCACAAAAACCCATCTTTTTGTAATATTTGCAAATACGCCAAATAGATATAAAAAAATTCAGAAAATTCATATATAATAAATACTAATAATTATTTGGTTTTCCCAAAATATTTTTCTGACTTTGAGTTTCCCAAGAAAATATTTGCACGTTTTCCACGTGCAAAAAGATAAATTTCAGAAAAATGTTTATTAAATCACAAAAAATCACTTTAATTCATTTATTAATCTCAAAAACAATATTTAAAATTCTAGGGTGTTACATCACTCCCTCCTTAGAATAGTTCTGTCCTCAGAACTACTGCTAATAGGGACCAAACAATTTAAGCAAAAAGGATGCAATCACCTAAAAGGAAATACAGTTTAAAGAATCCAATCGTACAAGTGAAATACAATTTTACCAAAAGAATACAATCATACGAAGAGCACAGGAAAATCCTTCTTCATGCGATCCTCTAGCTCCCAAGTAGCTTTCTCAAACAGCTAGTTCATCCACAATTCCTTGACCACAGGTGTCACCATATTCCTCAACACTTTTCCCGATGGTCAACAATCTCTACAGGTTGCTCCTTGTAACTCAAGTTCAGCTGTAGTCCTTCGGAAACTTCCGCCAACCGATGACTCTGATCTGGCACATACTTCCTCAACGTCGACACATGGAATACATCATGCGCTTGAGCCAATTCCTCCGGTAGCTCCAACTTATATGTTGTCTTACCAATCTGCCTCAAAATCCTGTATGGCCCAATGTACCTTGGCACCAACTTGCCTCCCTTCCCAAACCTGATTACTCCCTTAGTCAGAGATACATTGAGAAAAACTGCATCCCCAACCTCAAACTCCAAGTCCCTTCATCGAGTATCTGCATAACTCTTCTTCCAACTCTGAGCCTCGACCAACCTCTTACAAATCAGCCCGATCCTCTCCGATGTCTGCTGCACAATCTCTGACCCGAACATCTGCCTCTCTCTAACTTCGTACCAATAGTCAGGGGTCCTTTACTTCCTTCCGTACAAAGCTTCATAAGGTGCCATACCGATACTCGCATGATAACTATTGTTATAAGCAAACTCAACCAATGCTAAGTACCTCTCCCAACTGCCACCAAAATCCATAACACATGCCCTCAGCATGTCCTCCTTTCACCCTTTCAGTCTGACCATCGTTCTGCAGATGAAAAGTAGTACTGAAGTCGGTTCTGGTACCCAATGTTGCTTGCAAACCCTTCCAAAACCTCGATGTGAACCTCACATCCCTGTCGGAAATAATCGAAATAGGAACCCCATGAAGTCTCACAATCTCATCAATGTACAGCTCTGCTAGTTTCTCCAACGACCAAGTAATCTTAATAGACAGAAAGTGAGCTGACTTGGTCAAACGATTCACAATAACCCAAATTGGGTCGTTGCCCTTCGAAATCCTCGACAACCCAGTGATGAAATCAATGCTGATATTCTCCCACTTCCATTCTGGAATGGGCAATGGCTGTAACAAGTCTCCAGGCCTCTGATTCTTCACTTTGATCTGCTGGCAAGTCAGACATCTCGCCACAAAGTCTGCCACACCCCTCTTCATACCCGACCACCAAAAGTGCTGTTTGATGTCCTTGTACATCTTCGTGCTTCTAGGATGTACTGACAACAAGGTACTGTGTGCCTCCCGAAAGAAGCTCTCCCTCAAATCTGCATTCTCTGGTACACATAACCTCTCTCCCATCCATAGAACCCCATCTTGGACACGGAACTCTAATAACTTGCCATCGAAAACCTACTGCAACATCTTCTGAATCTTTGTATCTGATTTCTGACCCTGCATAATCTGCTCCCTCAAAGAAGGCTGCAATCTCAACTGAGCCAAAGATGCTCCCAAACCCTGTAGTACAACCTCAGTAACTGATTGATCTAACTCTACTGCCAACTCTCTCTGAGTAGTGATCAAACTCGACATACTGCTCTTCCGACTAAGGCCATCAGCCACCACATTTTTAATGCCCCAGAATGAAGTGAAATATTTTATATATATTACTTTTTCTAAACTAAGTTAAGATTTGAACGGATTTGTGCATGATTATTGAATTAAATAACCATGCATGTGTATGCACTAGGATTCGGGTTAGGGTATGGTAACCTAGGGTTAATAGCCTAGGGTTAAAGCTAACCTTCATCCTAATCAAACCCTAGTGCACATCTTGATGAAGATCTAAGGGTGGGAAATTCACATGAAGAAGTCTTCATGAAGACTCTAAGATAAGTCTTGAAGTTTCTAGGGCGTGTGTGTTGGCACCATCTCATCCACTCCCTTCCACTAACTCAAGCTTACTCAATCCTCACCATTCACTCAAAACCGGCCAAGGATAGGAAACCCTAGCCTCCACTCCATTTTTATAAATACCTAAATCTACTCATTCTCTCAATCTTTCATCTTTTCATTGTTCTTGTTCTTGTGTTAAAAAAAAAAGCGGAGAGAAAAGTAGAGAAGGAGTTAGAAAGAAAAAAAAATTGGGGGGGGGGGGGGTGTGGAGGGGAGGGGGGGGATCTTTTAGTAGGAGTGAAGTAGAAGAAGTGAAGAGGAAAGCAAGGAGCATCTCAAGGAGCAAGGAGCCTAAGCTACAAGAAGTTTCATACAACTACAAATGTGGGTGATTCTCTTAAAACTCAAAAAAATAGTTTTTTTTTCTTTATATATGTAATCCTAGCATGAAGTAGGAACTAAGAGAATCTTGTTTACCATGTGTAATTATTTACATGCTAAGAAAAGATAATTTGTATGGTAGAACTCTCTTTTTCATGATATCTTGATAAAGAAACATGTATGACTTTGGGGGTTTGGGAATTTCTAACTCATAAACGGTTTGAAATTTTGAACTCAAATTTTGGGGGTTTGTTTTTCCATATTTCTAGAGCCTGCATGATTCTTTTTAGAATATTTGGAAGTCGTTTGATAGCCCAAACACTAGCTCAAAATTCGGACAACAACCCAGGCAGAAACTGTTGTTTTGGAAAATTCTGTCACAACTTCCAAAATTCATAACCATATATTGGTTGGGTATTTTTGGCTGAAATTTTTTGTGGATGTTCTTATATGTGTCTACAATCATAATACCAAACTTTTTTTTATTCTGAAATGATTTGATGCCTCAAAAAAATTACTAAGCCCCACTGGTCTGAGCAGACCAAGCTGAAGATTCCTGCCTAGGGACTGAAGTTCACATATGCATATCTACCTGTGTGTAATTGATATTGCTATTACAAGTGGCTTTTTTATGAGTCTATTTTATGATCCCAAAATTTTAGAATTTTTAGATTACTTTTGACAAGGTTTCAAAAATAAACTGTTAGTAGAAGCAAAAACCTTGTCTGAAAAGCAGTGGAGATTTTGTGTCATATTTGTAGAGTCATAACTCTCTGCTCAGTAGGAGTTTGGATACAATTTTTGGACACCTTTTAGTGGTATATGTATAGTGATGGATTCTTAAATTTCACAAGCTTTTTCTAAGGGGTTGATTTTATATGGAATTTTGATTAGACTGTGTTTAATACTTAGTGCTGATTACACAGTCTGTACGTTTGTGATTTTCTGGAAAAATGGGTTTGGAATTTGTCAAAGTGATGAACTAGGAACTTATAGTAGAGACCCTAAGCTTTCCAAAAAACCCAGGATCTTGTAATTTCGAGTTGTGTAGTAATTGATACAAATTTTCAAATACTGGACAGATCCAGCCACTCTTAAGTAGTCGATTATTTTGCATATGCATGACTTTTCTCAACTCTCAAGTGTTGATTGGAGAGTTAGGGGTGGTTGTATACCCCAATACTTGGTTGTTGTTTTTTCTTCCGTTGATTAAGACCTAAGGTAGTGACTTGATGACTATTGAGTCATCGGCGTTGTCTAGTAGTTGCCTACACCTATCAACTATTAGGCAAACTTTGGGACTTCCGCCTTAGCAATTGAAGATGGCCGACTCGGGTGCCAACAGAAGCATGAGTGATGATCACGGGCCGAGTTTGAGGGCGAGATTCAATTGGGGAAGTGGCGAGCAAGGTGATCGCATCGCCGGAGCCGCCGGTTGGTAGACAGGGGACTAGGGTTTCGTGAAACCGTTGAGACTAGTGCAACCTAGACTGTGGATCAAGCTGTAACCATGCCTTAACATGTCTAGGCAGACTTAGTGTTAGTTAGATTTGCCGCCACCTATAACTGCATTAGTTTCTAACTAGTAATCTGGTGATGTACTCTACTGTCATTAGGGATACGTGCTGCGGTGCGTATCTTGCACTGTTGATTCCTGAAGTACTGTGGTAAGAACAGGATGGGATTTCCTGGTGGATAGGTGTGATTAGACCTTCGAGGCCGTCAAGTTCTATGTTGGTGGACACGAACGGGTCATATGGGCTGTGGTTTTGTGAATCTTCGGCGCCATAGGTATGCTGCAGTGTATCTTTAAGTTCATCATGGCTTTTGAGTGGGGTCTGAGAGTTGAGCACTAGTGGCAAACCGAGACACCACTAAGTGACTGCAGAAATGGATGTGACCGATTAATCTACAACCTCATCAACCATGATCTATCTATCAGGAACAGGATAAGTACGAGATTAGGATGCATGGCGAGGGTTCGAAACCCTGAGTTTGGAGACAATGGCTTGATTTGGAAAGTATGTAGTATGGGATGCATATTTCCAAAGTCTCGCTTGCATTAGATTAAGTACATTTTGGCCTGTGCATTTGAGTACCAGGGCTTTGCCATACACAGACACCTTGGACCCAGCTCCACCTTCCTTCATTGTCACTTTTCTATTTAATCTTGATTTGTCCAGTCTGGAGATCGTTGTTTTTATCAGCCTCGCGTTAGTAGAATTACTGACGTGCCCACTATTTTAGATGATATATTGCTGACCCAGAGAGCCCAGGAAGCCAAGGCAGATGGTGTGCCCAAGTGATAGTATCGAGTGTTCGTCCTCTACATTTTTGTTATTTTTGTAAAACTCTAGCTTGTAAATTCTGAGACAGTGTAAAATTGAAACACTCGAACTTGTACATCATGGAATAAAATTGTTTAAAGTTTTCTGTTTTTTCTTGTAATTGTGACTGTGTGAAGGAAAGATTCTGGTTTGTGTCACGAATCACCACTGTGGGGATTCGGGAGGCTACAACATTTGCCTTGCCCGGATGATACTTGATCTCATAACGAATGTCTTCCAACACCTCCAACCATCTCCTCTGCCGAAGATTTAGATCCCTCTGTTGGAAAATGTACTTCAGGCTCTTGTGGTCGGTGAACATGTTGACCTTCTTCCCATATACATAATGCCTCTATTACTTCAAGGTAAAGATGATATCTGCCAATTCTATATCGTGCGCTGGATAGTTCTTCTCATGCGGACGCAACTGCCTCGAACCAAATGCAATAACCTTCCCTTCCTGCATCAAGATGCACCCCAAATTCCTGAGTGATGCATCACTGAAGATATCATAGTCCTTCCTAGCTTGCGGTAAAGCTAAGATAGGCACGGTCATCAACCTCTCCTTTAGCTCTAGGAAACTTGCCTCACACTTATCAGCCCAAGTGAAGACCACATTCTTCCGCATCAACCCTGTCAAGGGAACTGCAATCTGTGCATAGCTCTGAATGAATCTCTTGTATTACCCAACCAACCCCAAGAAACTTCTGACCTCCTTCACTGTCGTCGGGCTGGGCCAATTCTTTACTGCTTCAACCTTCTGGGGATCGGTGGTTAATCCCTCCTTAGAAAGGATATGACCAAGGAAAGCTATCCCGAACTTTCAAAACTCACACTTCGACAGCTTGGCATACAAGTTATGTTCCTGTAACTTCTTCAATACCTCTACCAAGTGTTTAGAGTGCTCTTTCTCCAACTTCGAATACACCAAAATATCATCAATGAATACCACCACGAAGGAATCAATAAACTGCCGCAAAATCTAGTTCATCATGTCCATAAATACTATCGCGCATTCATCACTCCGAATGGCATCACCAAAAACTCGTAGAGTCCATGACGAGTTCTGAAAGTGTCTTGCTCACATCTTCCTCCTTAACTTGGAACTGATGATACCCTAATCGCAGATCAATCTTTGAAAATACAGCTGCTCCCTGAAGCCTATCAAACAGATCATCAATCCATAGAAGCAGATACTTGTTCTGAATAGTCACCCTGTTCAACTCCCGGTAGTCAATGCACATCCTCATTGATCCATCCTTCTTCTTCACGAACAACACTGGTGCACCCCATGGCAAAGTACTCAGCCTGATGAATCCCTTACTCAGTAATTCCCCAATCTACTTCTTCACCTCATCCTGCTCCACAAGTGCCATCCTGTACGGAGCCTTAGAAATCAAAGTACTTCCCGACTGAATATTGATGCAGAACTCAACATCTCGCTGCAGTAGTAACCCTAGGAGTTCTTCCAAGAATATTGTACGAAAATCCCTGACAAATGGAATACTTCTGACTTCATTCGGAAACATCAACTTACATACCATTGTAGCCACTTTTCGGTTCTTCTTCTTCCCCAGAAAAGTCACTGCGGGTCCCCCTAGTGCCTTCACTATAACCTCTTTTCTTGCATTCAATTGTGGCATCATATATTGCCATCCAATCAATGCCCACAATCACATCCACACCCAAGACTTGCAGTTCGATTAGATCAATGCCGAATAATCTCCTACCAATCTCAATATCACAGCCCTCGTAATACCGATCACCAATCAATTCTTTCCCTGATGGTGTTGCCTCTGAAAAGACTCTGTCTGGAAATATCTTAGGTTCCACACTTAAAACTTTAGCAAAATTGGGCGACACAAATGTATGTGAAGAACCAGTATCAAAAAAAAACTTTTGCTTTTATTCCATTAATCAAGACAATTCCTGTTACATGAAGAATGATACTCAAATCTCCAATTTATTCTTAAACAAAGTTTTAATTAATACATCAAATAAATGAATTTAAAATTCTTGAATACCCTGGATCACATCTTTTGAGTTACCTACATCCTCCTCAGTTAATGCGAACACTCGCCCCTGCCTCTGGAATTTGCCTCCGCTTGCACCATCCTTTTTCAACTGCGGACAGTTTGGTATGATATGGCCTTCACGAACACACTGATAATAACACCGCACCTTAGGTGGTTTGGTGCAGGCTGACTGATAGTGGCCTGCCTCTCCAAAATTGAAACAAGTCACGCCTTGAATTGCGGGCCTTCTGCTCTGGCCTACCGAACCTGCCTTGCTTCGCTGGGAACTTCTTCCCACTCTAATTTGCTGCTGGCCTCTTATTCCTGTTCCAGGTCTCCTGCTTTTTCTGGAACTGATCCATATCTTCTTCCTTCATTGCATATCTGCTGACCAGCTTATCAAACCTTCTGATGCCTAACGGTATCATTCGCGATCTCAGATTCAGCCTCAAGCCCCGCTCGAATTTCTTGGCCTTCTTCGCTTCATCAACTATCAGCTTTGGTGCATACCTTGACAGTTGGGCGAACTTAGTCTCATATTTACACACTGTCATGCTGCCTTACTGTAGATTCAAGAATTCGATCCCATTCTTCTCCTGAACATCCAGGGTAAAGTAGCGATCCCTGAACTTCCCAAGAAAAGCTTCCCAAGTCACCTGCTCTTCCCCAAACGTCCTTTTCACTGAATACCACCATATGCCAGTATCATTCTCTAATTGCATTGTAGCCAATTTCACCTTGTTTGCTGCTGGGGTTTCCAAAACCTTGAAGACTAACTCCATCTGTCTGATCCAATCATCGACCTCATTTGGATCAGATTGCCCTTCAAAAATAGGCGACTTCATCCGCTTGAAGGACTCAACCTGCTTAATTAGATCAGCATTAACAAGCACTGGTCCCACCTATTGATTTTGATTTCGAGTCATGCCGGCTGCCATGAATGCGTTCAAGGTCTGGTAGACCCTAGCAATCACATTCTTCAAGTCGAGTCTGCCCTCATTGGAACCTTCAGCCTCACTGTCATTCCCACCATTCCTGATTCTACATCCTGCCATTATAAAGAATACTGCAAAATAAGGAAAAAGTTAGAGTATCGCAACGTAATTCATATTCACATCAATACCTTATGGCAAAATCTCAATCATGCCCAAACCATTTCATCTTGTTTTTATTTCACGTGATACTCACACTCTAATGTCCACACCTAGGTACTCAAGCTCAAATGTCCACCTAGGTTTATTCTTATACCTTGTTTATCATTACTATTGAAGCATGCTCTCATACCAACTATGTAGTGCCCTGAATTTCCAATAATTAAATTCAGAAATACGTGGCACAATTCCCAACATCTACCTCAATATAATAGTAAACATAGCAAAACACCGAAAATTTTCAACTTTTATTATATCAATTCTTTACATAGAACAACAAAAATTTAACACCTTGAATTACATTTTCTTTCTTTTACAATCTATTTTTTTACAATTTACATAAGCCATATTATCATTCTACCACAAGCATCCAATCCCAAGCTAACGGTACCTACCTGTAAAACATGAGGCGAGAGATAACCCTAACCCCCAAAACTAAGGGGTCAGCCATAACGGTGTGAGTGACATTAAAAGAAATACAATTTAAATGAAACATAAAGAATAATTCGTAATCAACACATTCCCACAATAGTAACAAACCGAATATGAAACAACAATAAATAAAGCGTAAAACATCAAGTGAAACTAGGCTAGGTGTCAAGTGTAGGAAATAGAAAAACATCATGCATAATACAAGTCAAGAAACACAAATGCAGTATGATGACTCTCTAATGCATACTTGTCGGATTCCATGCATTCCATATTACATAGGTCCGGTGCAAGCCCTTATTGTTCTCCACTTTATAGGGTTAAATCCCTCATTAAGCTACTAATCCTACTACGGTGACAAAAACAAGATCTAGAACACTCCGCAAATAGGCTTAACGACCCTCGACGCGCAAGCATCATGTAAGCATAGCTCTAACTCCGGGGAATCAACTCCATGTCGTGTACCCCATGAATAGGCATGCCGACTCTCGATGTGCAGAAACAAAATACATTTTGCTAATACGCCTGCCGACCCTCGATATGCGAATGCACCGTATGTTCCGTGAATAGGCCTGCCGACCCTCGACACGTGAACATACCAACTGTCCTCTAGACATTCCGTGAATAGGCATGCCGACCCTCGACACGCGAATATACTAGGGACACAACAACACACAGTCCTGGAATACATCCGTTGGAATAAGAACATAGCCCATACTTACATTTCTCAAGTTCTATCACATCTCCACTAGTGCGTGTCCTTAGGTTGATTATTATGAAAACACAATTTCCCCCTCCCTTGAGTTGGTGTACCCTATCGGATTTAATTTCACTAAAACAACACCAAGGCCCCAAATGGCCAAGATCCACAAAACTCATCTGCCGGTTTACAGGAATCACACTCAACCTCAAGAGACTCACAACTTAAATATCAACACAAATCTTTCATTAAAACTCTCGACTGATACTTAGTTTTAAATCATTAAAATCATGAATTTGTAAAGTTAAAACCCTGAGATGATCAAATACAACTTGTTTAACATACTGGAGTTCACAAATCAAATCAAACTCTCAACAAATTCACAAAAAATTGATTTTCCAACAAAATCTTCAAATCAGGAATTTTATGTATGTGTATCTGTATATATGTGTATATGCATCAGCAAAAGAATCAAGATTCATTGTATATGAGTGGTATATTGTTCAATTCAATCTCAGTATCCATATAAATCAAAGACCCACTTGCAAACTTCTCAAAAACTCAAAAAAAATCCAATTTTTCAGCCTGCACATCAGACCCAAAATCAAACCTCAACTTCACACATAAAGGCTTGATCTTTTGATCCCAAAACCCACTCTTGCAATTCATAAAACACATAAACATGCTAATTAAATCAATTTGCCCTTGATTATATGCATCTAGAATGTTCATTAGTCAAATTTTCTTCATCAAAACCCTAAAACAGATCATACATGTTTAAATCAGTAAAGAACCCTTCTTTATTCAACTTTATGCATCATACATCATACAATCTCGTTATATAATCAAATCAGCAAGAATATGAAAGAAAACAACATACCCATGATTCCTACTAGGTTCTTAGCATTCTTAAGTCATCTATATAGTAAATTTATTCATCCATTGCATATTATTCATGAAAAAGTTCTATTTTTTAATTATCCATCCATCAATTTTTTCGTTACCTCATCATACAATCATATAACATGCATTCTATCAGACAAATGTTCACATTCATCAAATATAGAACAACAAAAAATAAAACCCTGTCACTCACCTTAATGAAGAATCAACCAAAATAGTAAAGAATAAGAAAAAGCCCATCCTTTTGCAATATTCCAAGATCCTCGCTTCGAAACTCCAAGAAATAAATAATAAAGAATACTTTTGTTTTTTTGCATATGAGGGACGGCTGTAGCAGCCCCTATATAGGCCAAAATCTGGAGTAATTAGGGTTTTACAAGTTTTATGGAAACATCCTTCAATAGTTTATTCCTTTACATATATATACCTCCTTTAATAAATTAGAAAAATACACTCAATCTATTAGAATATAAATTAGTCTCTTTACCTCTGAGTTGGCCGTCCATCATGCTCAGTCCAAAAATCTAAAAATCTGGAGTTTTTACTCCAAGTGGTCATTTTGCACAAAAGCCATCTTTTTGTAATATTTGCAAATATGCCAAATAGATATAAAAAAATCCAGGAAATTCATAAATATTACCTACTAATAATTATTAGGTTTCCCCAAAATATTTTTCTGACATTGAGTTTCCCAAGAAAATATTTGTACATATTTTGCACGTGCAAAAAGATAAATTCAGAAAAATGTTTATTAAATCACAAAAAATCACTTTAATTCATTTATTAATCTCAAAAACATTATTTAAAATTCTAGGGTGTTACAGGATGAGTTTTTTTGAGATTCTTTATTTGGCCTTTGTTCAGTATATACCTGTTTCTTTTCAATACGGATACTTGTCTCATTATCATCAATAACATGTAATATCTCCCTTTGGAGATGATTAGTTTCATCAAATATAACATCAATAAATTCTTGAATTGTGCGTCTTCTTTTATTAAATACATGATAGGCTTTGGTGCTAAAAGAATATCCTAAAAATACGTCTTCATCACTTTTGCTATCAAATTTTCCTAAGTTGTCTAACGTATTTAAGATAAACACTTTGCATCCAAATACACGAAAGTAGCTCAAGTTTGTAATTTTTCCATAATAATGTTCAAACAGAGTTTTCTCAAGATATTTTCTAATGATTACTTGGTTAATGGTGTAACATGCTGTATTGACAGCTTCTGCCCAAAAGGATTTTGGTAGATCATTTTCACAGAGCATGGTGCGAGCAATTTCTTGGAGAGATCGATTCTTCCTATAAAAAACCCCATTTTTTTGGGTTGTGCGAGGACAAGCGAACTCATGTTTTATTCTTTTTTCATCACAAAACGACGTAAAGAGTTCTTTTACGTGTTATCTTGCACCCGTACATGGTTATCTTGCAACTTGAACTTGTTACTTGACTATACCTTGATATACTTGCTTGTTTCGTGACACAAACATGATTGTTTGACCCTAATAATAAAATTAACCAAGCCGTGGTTTAAAGGGACAGATCTAATAGTGGATAATTCAGAAACGTGTACTCGGAAGAGAATCTATTGATTCTATGTGGTACTTGGTTTGATACTTGAGACTTGGCTTGATACTTGATTACTTGAGGCTTAATATTTCATTACTTGAGGCTTGATATTTCACTTGAGGCTTGATAATTCACTCTTGAGGCTTGTTTACTTGATACTTGAGGCTTGATACTTGATACTTGATTCTTGAGGCTTGTCCCTGAGTACACTGCCCTCTATGGTCCACTATGAAATCTAAAGCGAAATTGTTTTTTTGTAGCAACCATGTAAGGTGGGCTGCATGAAGTGCTACCTAGATAGTAATCACTACAGGACTTGATACATGATACTTGAACATGATACATGCTTACTTGATACTTGATTACATGATACATGAGACTTGACCATGACACTTGAAACTTCTTTACTTGATACTTGTACCTGACACCTGTTACTTGTTACTTGCTTTCGTGATACTTGATACTTGATACTTGATACTTGTTTCTTGTTTACATGATACTTATTCCCTTGACACTTGATACATTCTACTTGTACTTGTTCACCTTACCATGCCTGCTGTTATACAATATTATCATGCCTATTCTATGTTATTAGTTAGTTTTCCCATGTACTTGTATCTTGCCTTACAGGCGACCCGTAACTTGCATTGACGGGAGTTGTTTTCTTTTTCCTATTCCTGCAATTGTTAAATTGCAGATTTTGGAGAACAGGTACCAGATGGTGTTGGTGATATGAGATATTAGTGCTGGATTTTGCTATAATTATTTCTTGTTTCTTGCTTTGAACAATTGTACCTTGATTACTTGGATTTATTTTGTATTTGGGCTATGTGACCCAGGATATTTGACTTATTCATATTGGGATTATTTGAGATTAATATATTTTGGTTTCAAGTATTCTTGTTGGTATTTTGGTTCATATGTGCATGTTGGTTGATTATTTTGCTTCCGACTCTGATTATTCTTGTGAAATGTTGTAAAGATTCTTGAACAGCTTATGGATGATGAAAATCATTCGCTGGGCTAAGTCACATATTCGTATTCCGTATTCTCTTTTGGAAAGCGGGCCGTAACAAGGTTTTTAGTGGTATTAGAGCCCAGTTTTGGCTAATGTATTAGTCGCCTAATATATTAGATAAGCTTGGCTCGAACTGGGATTTGCTCAACATTTCACCAACCATGCATGCATAAATGAATTATAATCAACATTGATCTGGATATAGTATTATTCTATTATTTTTTATCCCTTCTTATTCGATCCCTTGATTCCTTGATTCTTCCGTCTTTTTCAGTCATCCTCCGTGATTAATTTCTTCCTGGGTATGAATTCATTTTTTCGTACCCATATCTTTCTGATTTTTGGTGCCATCCATTCTTTTCATTCTTGCTTGGTCCATCAGTGGCACTGCTGGATGCTATTGGCAGAGTATTCTCCGATCAGAGCGGCGCAGCGGAAGCGTTGTGGGTCCAAACCCACCGGTCCCAGGATCCTCTTGTTGTTTCTCCTTCCTTGTATTGTTTGCTTCTTTCCATTCTTGTATTCATCTTCGTCCTTGACTCATTTGTTTGGTTCATCTCTTCCTTGTCCATCATTTCTTCGATTCCAGCTCTATCTATTTCTTCATCTCCTTGCTTTGTTATTTTGCAAGTCGTGTATTGTTTCTTTATTTTTGATATCGGCTACTTCTTTCTTGCATTTCATTTTTGCCATCATGCACCCATTCATTGTTTGATTCAATTATTCCCTGTTCATTCTATCTTTGATTCCAGTTCTACCTTCTCCCTATCTTCCTTTGTTATCTTGAGCTGTTTCACTCCTTTTGATACTGTTTATTTTCTTCCTTGCATTCCATTCGACATCCTTGTTATCCATTTTCTTTATTCTTTTTCTGGTATTGCCACTGTTTTGTTCCTTTCCTTTTAACCCTCTATTTTGTTGCCCTCCCCCAAGTTGTTTTTGCCTTGTCCTATGTACCGCCTAAGCAAATTTCGAGGACGAAATTTTGTTGTAAGGTGGGTAGGATTTGTAACCCCTGTTTTCCCAAAAAAGTATTTTTGTGTATTTTCTGAATTTAAAATTTTTGCGAATTATTTTTTTTTCGGATTTCAAATTCTTTTCTTAAGATGTATTGTTGGATCTTCTATTAAAATCTATTTTCGATCAATAAATTTATTTGTAACTATTTTCTGTGATAATATAAATCTTATTATTGTTATTATTAATATTGTTTTCCTTATTATTATTACTGTTATTATTATTATTGTTATTATTGATATTTTTGACTGGTTATTAAAAATCCACTTTTATTTACTAATTGTATTTGTAGTATTTTTTAAAAAAATCTATTTTGTAATACAAATTACATTTTTATTATAAACAATTTTTGTATTGGTTATTTTATTTTTTCTATTGAATTTTTTTTAATCCCCTAAAACCCATTTAAACCTACTCCCTACACCCGTTAACCCCTAACTAACCCAACCCGTTACCCTCTTTACTCTCAGCCGTCACCACAATCTCTAACCCTAAAATATATATGTTTTTTTAACCCAACCTATATATACCCCATGCACCAGTCATCCCCTACTTAGCCGCCCCTATTTACCCAGCCTGTTCGTCTCCCCTATTCTAAACCAGTCGCTTCTTCATCCCCTTGTTCATGCCTGCACCCTATCCCCGCCCTGTTCTCTCTGCTATACACCCTGCTCCCGCTCATCTCCTTCCTCCCGCTCTCTCTCGCGGAACCCATCCCCTGTGCTGCACCATCCTCTTCGTGCCTCTCTCCTCTACCCCGTCATCCTGCTCCTTCCCGTCTCCCATCCTCCTGCTCGTCTCCAGCAACCACAGCAGCCATGCCTGTAGCAACATCGTGCTCTATCATAGCGCCGCCCTCCCGCAGTGCCACACCTGTCCTCGACGCCCGCTGTTGTGCAGGCGCCGACCACCCCCTGCGCTCCTTCCAATCTGCCGCATCTCGTCATGCCAGCAATCGCGCCTAGATGATAGCAGTAGTCGTGACCCTCACCCTGTCGCCGGCAGCGCCCTCCATTGCCGTCCTCGCCGGTGCTGCCACCGCCGGTTGTCGTCAAACCGAAGCTTTTGGCTGGTTGTTTGGAGTTTTGATCATGGGTTGATCATCATGATCATCGTGATCATCGTGCCCCCTTGATTCAGATATAGCCGTCCGATCTTTTGATCTTCATCTTGATTGATTGATTGATTCCTAGCCATCCGTTTGTAACACCCCGTAGTTTTCAAAAGTATATAAATGTGTGTGTGTGTGTGTGTGTGTGTGTGTGTGTGTGTGTGTGTGTGTGTGTGTGTATATATATATATATATATATATATATATATATATATATATGTTGATATGAATAGTTGGTTGTATTACCATATCGGATATAAAATAGAATACAATAATATATAAATAGTAATGCCGATGATCAAGAGTCACCAATCCGGTTAACCGCCTTTTGAGAGGCAGCCTGTGGTGGGCAGTTGTACTACATAGTATCTAATTTGTCTTATAAATTGTATAAATTGTCTGAGCTAGGGGCAGGGGCGTTACAAATGGTATCATAGCCGACTTTCGACACCGAGTGTGGGTAAGAGTGGGCGAGATGTACGCCTGAGATGGAGCTAGCAGATTTACGTCAGGGAGATGTACGTCGGGTATGCCTGAGAGAGAGCGAGGTGGCGGCCTGAAATAGTGGACCACCCACAGAATCGGGGTACACTAGTAGAATCAGGGTACTCCACTCCAGAACGGCTAGAAAGGAGATCCTGCACTAGATTGTGCATGCCCGTGCTCAGCAAGGACGCTGATTTCTGAAGGGGTGGTGTATGTAACACCCTGTAGTTTTAAAAAGTATATATATATATATATATATATATATATACACTAGGTATGCCCGTGGGACGTGCCTACGGCACGTATTCGGGACTGCATGTAAATTTAGTTAGATTTATTTGATTGGGTGAATTTCATATAAATTTCTAAAAAAATTAAAACATTTTAACGAATAAGTGGGTGTAAACAAAAAAAGGTGGGTGTAAACAAATACATCCATCTTTCTAATACAATCAACTACTCTATACAGGCCTCCTATGAAATTATATTGCTTCCTAATAGTTTTCTTATACGGCGTCTTTAAAATGTTTTATACGGCACGTTATCGCGACGTCTTAACTTTCTTTAAAATGTTTAGTAAATATTTCGACAGTATCTATATAATAAAACACAAAGAAAGCTATCAAGTGGCTCACATTCAATCTATCCCAAAATCAATGGTCCAGATTTGACCTCACAAAACATATTTTCCCGCTCAAAATTTCAAATCCCACACATTTCAAAATTCACACACACTCTCTCTCTCTCTCACACAAAATAAAAAAACCCCCTTTCTCTTTCTCACTGTCTCTCTCTATCTCTCCCGAATCCCGCTTACTCAACCTCTCTCTCTCTCATCGTCTCCCTCTCTCTCTCTCTCTCCGCTCTCTCTCGCCCAAAATTACCACCCCCACCTCCACCTCCAGTCGCGAACCCTCTCTCTCCCCACTCTCCCCGCCGCCCCGCACCTCCAGTCGCGTCCTCGCACCAAACCAAGCCCGACGCCGCAATCCCCCTTCCCTCGCCTCTCCCTTCCGCTCTCTTTGCAACCAGCGATACTGCGACCCCATCCAACCACCGACTCCCTCACCTTCACCGATTTCACCATCTCAGGTATGATCAAAATTTCCTATTTTGTGCCCAAAGTTCGCAATCATTTTTTTTCTTCTTAACCCAACAGTTCTTGATGGTCTGATCAGCACTCTACAGTCTCGAACACCACCGACGCCAACTCTGCTAGGGCTTTTTTCGATCGCATAACCAATTTCGATCTCATAATAATTTTCAACTTTATTATTATGATGAATTTTTATGTTCATTGGTTAGTTATACTTTGGGTTTTGTATTTTGTAGGTTTTGGATGCTGATCAGAAGAGGGTAGGCGGAGCTGTCTTGCTCAAAGGAATCGGCCCTAAAACGGTTAGTTTCTTCATTTATGTTCTTTCACGATTAGCAAAATGCCATAGGACAATTGGCATTTGTGCTAACTTCTAAATTAGCAATTGCCCTAGATAGATATCGAGGAAGTTGTGATAATGCTTTTGTAAAAGTATGCTATGTCATGTTTAGATGGAAAAGGGAGGACTGAGGAGGTTTAGATGATTGTTTAATTTTAACAGAGGTAGAATCTCTAATTTTTAACTGTGGATTGTTTAAATTTGATTTTGATGGGGTTATGTTGGTTAATTTGGGATCATGAGATTGTTGGGTTGGAGTCAAGTAAGTTAGTAGAGTTTTATTTCATTAATGTGTTAGTTTATTTATATGATTGTGATTATATTTAATTAGTTGTTAATTATATAGTTGCTACTAAGCTCATGCTTTGATGACATATGTTTGAATGTCTTTTAGTATATATGTATGAAATTTGCATGTGTCTTTTGTTGCTTTATGTTTGTGAAGATGTTTTTGTATGCAAGAAATCGTACAAAGGCTACAAACTTGCTCTGTTTGATATTGCTGCGAACTATAAGTGCTTTTGCTGTAAATTGACATAAGTGTTACCATGATTTTTATTATTGTTGGGTTAATGAACTTTATTGAAAAGCAAAAAACACCTGTTCAGGTGTGGTGAGAACGAAGAACCTAGGATCAAGAACAAAGAGTGAGAACGAAGAAGAAGAAGAGTTACGTGTCAACGGGCAATCATATCTGAAATTAGTACAAGTTTGGAAACCCCAATCTTCCTCTTTCACCATAGTTTGCAACCGACTACCAACAAATTTTGTTAGTTCTGAAGAATGTTAAGTTGGCGAAAAGTGAAAAAAGATTTCTCATTGCCGTCAAATTAGAGGTACATGATCCTCTCATTTCTTTCGTTTTTCTTATAATTTTTTTAAGCTCGGATTTTGAAGCTCTTTCTTTATTATTTGATTTGATTTCAGGTATGAAGATAAAAAGAACGGGCTGTTGGGACAACTTTCCGGCGGAATTGAATTGGGAAAGAGAGGTATGTCTAAATATTGGCTAGAAGTGGAGGAGGATTCTCCTTCCCTTAATTTTTATTTTTGCACAGATTTTAAAAGCATTTTCTTTTGATTTCAGTTATGATTTCGGCTTATAGGGTAAGCTCTTTCTCTCTCATGAATGTTTTGTGAACGTGTTTGTGTATTACGTGGTCAAAATATATTAGGAAACTTGATAAAATTTGAATTGTGTATGGAGAATTTATTAGGCTCTTGGCTGTTGATGAATGAACTTGAAATTACCTACTATGGTGGGTGATTGTTGTTTTTTGATCTTATTGTATAGTTTATTAGATGAGAAAAAATGAAAGTAGAGAAGTGAAGAATAGATTTGGAAAGCAATTTAATCAAGACTCCGTATAGAAATGAGGTTGTTTGGTAGGAAATTGCCAGGAGTATGTTCACTTAGATTCAATCATTTCTCATGATGGTAAATCGTTGAGTAATTCTTTAATTAAAGATAGTATGAGTAATTCCCAAAATGTGAGTGTGAAAATCAAGATTTCCGAAAATGTTGCATTACTATAATATATTGCAAATCTCTACTTTTACTTAAAATAAACTTCAATTAGTCTAAATTCATTCTTAAACACACCCTTATA
This sequence comes from Hemerocallis citrina, assembly GCA_017893485.1. NCBI lineage: Eukaryota > Viridiplantae > Streptophyta > Magnoliopsida > Asparagales > Asphodelaceae > Hemerocallis > Hemerocallis citrina. The sequence continues at coordinate 8,506,614 of CM030365.1, read as the reverse complement.
GGAGTTGAGTTAACTATAGATATCTCCAAGTTGAGATAACTCTACTCAAATCTAATTCATTTAAAATTTCCAAGTCTTTTCTATATGTTGTCATACTCAGAAAGACAATATCATAATTTCTCTATTTTACTAGAATTAACAACAATAGCCCTTATCATGTCATATTCTCATATCATGGAGGTCCTGATTCAGATAGCAAAGAAAGAGGGCTTTGAGCTTCCTGCGAGTTTTGCTGCTAGGATTGCAACAAAATCAAAGCAGAATCCACAGAAAGCAATTATGGCTCTTGAAGCATGCAAAGCACACAAGTAATATTATTTTAGCGACTCAAAATGTAATCAAAAGAAAGGCAATAAGATATAAATGAATCAAAGACCGATCTAAGTAATAGTCAGAAGACTGGTAGTTATGATCTAAGCATTCTCATAAGCTCTATCTTCTGACTATTACTTATGATCACAGTGGTAAATGGATCAAAGACCGATCTAAGCATTTACCACTGCGATCAAGTCAATTTTCTCTATTTTCACAAGCATCAGCATTCAGTCATCTCAACATTCTCATAAGCTCGAATCATTTTATGCACTTCTTGCCATAACCTGACATGTTGACTTCAAAAGCATAGCATGAATATTCTTTGTTCCACTTTCCTCAGAACCACTTGAACAGTTGTTAACCTTCCCTAATTCTTCAATCTTTAACTATAGAATGATGACTTTTTTAGTGCATGTAGATGTGTGATAATTGCTACCAAGTCTATTTGTAACAAGGAATTCATTGACTCCATTCAGTGGTCGGGTTTGTTGGGTTTGTGTTAAATTTAGTTGTCCCGACCACTGACTGCATTCGTTTTGTTGAGTTTGTGTATGATTTGGGTTTTCATGTATTACTTTTTTTATGCGTAACCCAATTCACATTTAAAGATCGGATTGTAACGTAATTCTCATCTAAACAAAACTGACTGCATTGTATTTTGGATTTTTAGGTGCATTGTAGATTGGATATTAGGTGAATTGTAGTTAGAATTTTGGTTAGAACTGTTATAATTTTTAGTAAGAATTTTTAGTTTGCAAACCTTGAATTTTTAGAATTTTTGCACACAGTAATATGAATACTTATTCTGCAAAAATTGGAATTTTGGGCAATTTTTAGATGGAATAAGGAGAATTAGGTGGAAAAGTGATGGATTGTAGTGATGAGTTGCAAAAGACTTGATCATTCTTCTTATAAACAGACAGTCCAATGAATAATCTTCGGAGAAAATGACTAAAATATTAAGTATTTCTGTCTGTAACTTCTTTCCCTCTAATTTAGGGTCGAACATAGGATTGTTTACTATATTATGCACTGATTTCTCCCTGTTTACGGCTTCACCTTCATATGGGATTGCTATAAGTTTGTTTTGCATAAGAGTCAAACATAAGATTGTTTTGCCTAAGAGCCACGCTATATTCTTTATTACCTCTCCTATTCTCTTTGTAACATTCAAAAATTGTGCTTGGTTTTGTGGAACCTTTGTTTCCCATATTTTATTTATCTCATTCTGTATTATAACTTTTGTTCTCTAGATATTGTAACCATTGATAACAATGATTTAATTAACTTGCACAACAATAATAGAGTATGGAGATTATCTTGAACTTTGGGAAAAGAATAAAAGATCTTCAAATAAATAGGTGAGAAACTAAAACGTACCCTCGCAATCTCTATGTTCTCCATGTGGATGGTGAACATAGAGACTATAATAACCATTATAGAATCAGACTTCACTGACAAGCAAGTCAGTCCATCAGTATGGTACGGATGACCTACAAAATATTGCATTAAAAAATATACTGAGGTTAGCAAGGAAAAAAAGGATTCATAATATTGATGTTTGCAAGTATAAAGAGGAGCTAATTTATATAATTTGACAACTGTAACACCAGTCAATAGAGGAGCTAAAATACAAAAAATGTATATGGAAAGTAACGATTACAAAAAGAGTGCATTACTTCATCAATAAAACCTATCCTAATGGGTTGTAAAACTTCCAAAGGCAAACATGGAGCTTGCCATTTCATTAAAGAATCCACTATATTGAACTATATCTCAAATATGGAGCTTGCCATTTCATCCATCCACAACACCAACAAAGAAATATGATTGAACATGAAATTTTATTTCCCGTTATGGATTATAAGGAACTAAGAGTGTTTTCTTTTATATTAATTGAATAGGAAGTTGTCAAGTATCAGAAGCTTTGCAATCCCATGGACTACAGTGGCACTGAGACAAGTTCTCTAAACCACTACTATTCTCCATAGTTGAGACAAGTTATCGACGGTAGCAAGTTCTCTTTTTATGTCAAGAAAGGCACTACTATTCTCCATAACTCCAACTCAAGACAGGAAGAAGAGGAAGAGGAGGAAGAAGGAGATTAAATCTCATCCAAATCATCGAATTTCTCCGGTATTATTCCCTCACTTAATTTAATTATTTTGTTGAAAATTCTAATCGAATCAGATTCTTTTTTATTCAATTTTATTTTTTCTGATACTTGCAGTTGGCTCCGATTAAGTTTCTTCTAATTAGTAGTCATTTGTGATGAAATTTTATTTACTACACTTTAATCCGAATGATTGCTTACATACATTAATTCTTCATTCATTTATTTATTTTCTTTTTTAGTGGATCTGAGATATTCAAAAATAATTAATTTTCATATTTTGAGGGTAAAAAATAATACATTTTTGAATCTCTCTCTCTCTCTCTCTCTCTTTCTCTCTTTCTTCCCGAAATCCCTGAAATCCCGAAATTGTTTCCTCTCCTACTCTGAAACTGCTACCTCTCCTACTCTTACTCAAGTAAGGCTGTTGATGTTGTTGATGCTCTTTTTAATAGTGTGAAAATGTTATTTGATCTCATTGTGGAATAGATAGAAGAAAAATGTTATTTGATCTCATTTACAGTTGTTTTATCATTACCCTTATTTTATTTTTCTAGGAGATTATTGACTGTACAGTAATGGTAATTATGCATTAAAGTTTTTTCTCTTGCAGTTGATTATTTGTTTTTGAGTGGATTTGCATTTGCCTATACATTATTGTGAACGGGAATGCTTAATACATGTTTCAGCGTACATGAATTCTTAATAATTTGGAATTAGCGTTGGAGTTTTCGCTACCCAGTATGGCAATCACCTTCTTCTCTTCTGTTCTTTTCCCATTATACTCTGTTTCTCTTCTGTCTGTGTAATTGACACGATGATGGGCGAAATCTAAGAGTCCAAATTAAGTCGTTCAGAAATAAGTTGGGTTTAATGTTCAAAAGAGTAGCAAAACTTTATGTTTTTTTTCTTGCATCAATCTTATTTGCAACAATGGCATGATAACTGTACGTTTAACATACACAATGGGTTCGATCAATCTTAGCAATTCCGATCGATTAACAATTTTGTATATGATCTATTCAAATTTAAAGAAGATCATAAATTGGTGTTTCACCCACCTTCTTTAACCTCTACATAATACTAACTCTTATTATTTGGTAGATATTTTTCAAACAATGCTTTGTGCACAAAATTTACATATAAATTTTATAGCACAACATGTAACAAAATCTATCTACACATCTATAAATTTGGTAGATATTTTACTTTACACCAGTCAAAGAATGCTGGTAGTTGTACACTTTTGAGGTTTGCGCAGAGGAAATAAGTTCCAGCAAAGGTTCAAATTCATCACTTGATAAAGCCAAGTCAATTGACTCATCCAGTGCATCTTTATAATCTTCTGTTAGCGGAACATTGTCCTCCACAGTGCTTAAAACAATATTCTGATTACCATTGTTTGCAGGTTTTAAGAGAGAAAGTACATCCTCCAAATAATATGTTTTCACCTATAGAGAGGGATTTCAAACGAAGTCAAATTCAATATATTTCAACTATCAATATTTAATCCTTTTTTTTCTTTTCTGCAGAACATTTTTGTATTTGCTCAAGGTTCCCACTTATTCTATTATAGGACAACTGATTAGCCTCATTGTTCAAGATCCATTTTAACAACCATAATAGATGAACAAACTAGATATAACAGTCATCTACATTCTCATTAGGAGAAAGGGTTCAATCAAATGCAAACAAACAGCCCTTACAATTATACAGATAGGTTGAAAAAAAAACAATTTATATCAAAGACTGATATATATATTCTAGATAGATCAATCTTTTTCTTGCATCATTCTTTTATGTTTAGGTCCTTTACTTATTCTATGTTATGATGAATAACGTTTCCTGTTATGCGTGCAACCAAGTCTGTTTACAAAGTTATTGTATATCAGACACAGTATACTATACTGATAAATTTGTTGGATTATTTTCTTTATAATGTTTTCGATATTTAAACCTTTAATTACTTTTTTGAAGCTGAACCAAAATTCACTCAAAATTTTTGAAACTGAACCAAAATTTGAAACATACATGCTGAACTGAAATCTGAAGCTCAAACCCAAATTTAATCTGAAACAATCTGAAGCTCAAACCAAAATTTAATCTGAAACAATCTGAAGCTCAAACATACAAATCTGAAGCTGAACAATTTTTTTTCCTCCATGCTGAACTGAAACTGAACTAAAATTGAAACGGAACCAAAGAACTTAATTTGCAACTGAACCAGATAACAATCTGCAAAGATAATCAATATCCAAGAACTGCAACTGAACTTAATCTGAACCAAGAACCAAGAACTTAATCCATACAAAATTTCTTATCTAAGATATATGGTTTGAACATTGTACATTAGTATATGGTTAATGCAAATGGTTAACACATTCAAATAAACAAAGCTTAAACATAGAAATCTGATATATGGTTTGACTTACAGTAGTATAATGAACAGACTCAAATATATTACATACAGTTCTCAAATGTATACAGTGAAATAAAATACAGAGCTCATTTTGTCGTAACGCATTTTCAGCATCACACCTTCGGTCACCTTCAGTCACTGTACAAACTGCATGCAATAAGAATGAAAGGGTTTAGATAGATGATTTGTAATTATTTATCTTAGATATCAACACAACTAATCTCAAAATATTTTAAGTAAATGTAGGCTCAGAACACAACCATGTCTTGATTGGTTTGTTAAAATAATTAGAACGTCAAAGTTAATCATCATATATTTCCTCTCCTTTATATACAAATCAATTGCTTCTTTTTAATGCTTCTTTTTTTAAAGCTAATTTAATGCTTCTTTTTTTCCCCAGATTGTCATCTACACTCAGAACCGTTTATGTACATATTGATAGTTTTACTTTTGGTAAGGTGATGAAGAACATGTTTGGTTCAAGGCATTGTTCTGTTTGAAAGGTAATGGTTTCAAAACTCTTACTATTGTTTTCAAACTTTTATTGTTATAATTGTTTATTGTAAACTCTTACTATTTGATTCAAAACTCTTACTATTTTTGTAGGCTCACTCTTTGGTCCCATTTTTGAAGACTTAAACCTTTGTGTTCTCCTACAACCATGTAATTTTTTTTTTCATTCAGTTGGTTGGTGTTTAGTATGGTGGAGGATGTAATAGTTGTAATAATTGTAATATTTAGCATTTTGGGAGATGATGTAAGTAACTGTATATAATGATGATATAATATAGTTATGTTAATACCCGTACCCGCAATTTTGTGGAGTATTGGGTTCTGTGTTTAGTTTTTTAAAGGTTTTTCGAAGGTTTTTCGAAGGTTTTTCAAAAAATTTATTACATTTTCAAACGAATTTTTGATTTTTATTTTGTATCTTGCATTATATTCTGATTTTTTCCACCAGAGCCTTATATATATGATGCCTGTGTGATGTTGCTCGGTTGAGCCTGGGGAGAATTGATATTTATTGCCTGTGATGTCATATATTTAATTGTTAGCAGAATTCCGTAAGGAATTTCTGTAAAAGGGCTAATATTTTAGGGGAGGTTCTGCCAAAATTTTTACTAAATTTTTTAAAATCTATTATGTTTACAAACGATATATTGGTTTTTATTTTGTATCTTAGTCATATGAAGATTTTTTCTTCCTAGAGCCCTATATATATAATGTCTGTGTGATGTTGCTTGGATTGGCCTGGGGAGGATTTATATTGCTTGACTGTGATGATAAATTTTTAATTGTGAGTAGAATTCCATAAGGAATTGCTGTAAAATGGCTAATATTTTAAGGGAAGTTCTGTCAAAATTTTTAGAAAATTTCCTAAATTCTATTATGATTCCAAACTATATCTTTAGTCATGAAGTTTTTTTTTCCCAGAGCCTAATATATATTATGTCTGTGTAATGTGGCTTGGATTGGGCTAGGGAGGATTCAATTTGACTGTCTATGATGTTAAGGAATTGCTCTCAAAGGAATAATATTTCATAAAAGATTCTATCGAAATTTTTACTACAATCCTGCCTGTAAAATTTTAAATAATACTGTCGAAATATTTACTAAACATTTTAAAGAAAGTTAAGACGTCGCGATAACGTGCCGTATGAAACATTTTAAAGACGCCGTATAAGAAAACTATTAGGAAGCAATATAATTTCATAGGAGGCCTGTATAGAGTAGTTGATTGTATTAGAAAGATGGATGTATTTGTTTACACCCACCTTTTTTTGTTTACACCCACTTATTCGTTAAAATGTTTTAATTTTTTTAGAAATTTATATGCAATTCACCCAATCAAATAAATCTAATTAAATTTACATGCAGTCCCGAATACGTGCCGTAGGCACGTCCCACGGGCATACCTAGTTTTTTAAAATTTTACAGGCAGGATTGTAGTAAAAATTTCGATAGAATCTTTTATGAAATATTATTCCTTTGAGAGCAATTCCTTAACATCATAGACAGTCAAATTGAATCCTCCCTAGCCCAATCCAAGCCACATTACACAGACATAATATATATTAGGCTCTGGGAAAAAAAAACTTCATGACTAAAGATATAGTTTGGAATCATAATAGAATTTAGGAAATTTTCTAAAAATTTTGACAGAACTTCCCTTAAAATATTAGCCATTTTACAGCAATTCCTTACGGAATTCTACTCACAATTAAAAATTTATCATCACAGTCAAGCAATATAAATCCTCCCCAGGCCAATCCAAGCAACATCACACAGACATTATATATATATAGGGCTCTAGGAAGAAAAAATCTTCATATGACTAAGATACAAAATAAAAACCAATATATCGTTTGTAAACATAATAGATTTTAAAAAATTTAGTAAAAATTTTGGCAGAACCTCCCCTAAAATATTAGCCCTTTTACAGAAATTCCTTACGGAATTCTGCTAACAATTAAATATATGACATCACAGGCAATAAATATCAATTCTCCCCAGGCTCAACCGAGCAACATCACACAGGCATCATATATATAAGGCTCTGGTGGAAAAAATCAGAATATAATGCAAGATACAAAATAAAAATCAAAAATTCGTTTGAAAATGTAATAAATTTTTTGAAAAACCTTCGAAAAACCTTCGAAAAACCTTTAAAAAACCAAACACAGAACCCAATACTCCACAAAATTGCGGGTACGGGTATTAACATAACTATATTATATCATCATTATATACAGTTACTTACATCATCTCCCAAAATGCTAAATATTACAATTATTACAACTATTACATCCTCCACCATACTAAACACCAACCAACTGAATGAAAAAAAAAATTACATGGTTGTAGGAGAACACAAAGGTCTAAGTCTTCAAAAATGGGACCAAACAGTGAGCCTACAAAAATAGTAAGAGTTTTGAATCAAATAGTAAGAGTTTACAATAAACAATTATAACAATAAAAGTTTGAAAACAATAGTAAGAGTTTTGAAACCATTACCTTTCAAACAGAACAATGCCTTGAACCAAACATGTTCTTCATCACCTTACCAAAAGTAAAACTATCAATATGTACATAAACGGTTCTGAGTGTAGATGACAATCTGGGGGAAAAAAGAAGCATTAAATTAGATTTAAAAAAAGAAGCATTAAAAAGAAGCAATTGATTTGTATATAAAGGAGAGGAAATATATGATGATTAACTTTGACGTTCTAATTATTTTAACAAACCAATCAAGACATGGTTGTGTTCTGAGCCTACATTTACTTAAAATATTTTGAGATTAGTTGTGTTGATATCTAAGATAAATAATTACAAATCATCTATCTAAACCCTTTCATTCTTATTGCATGCAGTTTGTACAGTGACTGAAGGTGACCGAAGGTGTGATGCTGAAAATGCGTTACGACAAAATGAGCTCTGTATTTTATTTCACTGTATACATTTGAGAACTGTATGTAATATATTTGAGTCTGTTCATTATACTACTGTAAGTCAAACCATATATCAGATTTCTATGTTTAAGCTTTGTTTATTTGAATGTGTTAACCGTTTGCATTAACCATATACTAATGTACAATGTTCAAACCATATATCTTAGATAAGAAATTTTGTATGGATTAAGTTCTTGGTTCTTGGTTCAGATTAAGTTCAGTTGCAGTTCTTGGATATTGATTATCTTTGCAGATTGTTATCTGGTTCAGTTGCAGATTAAGTTCTTTGGTTCCGTTTCAATTTTAGTTCAGTTTCAGTTCAGCATGGAGGAAAAAAAATTGTTCAGCTTCAGATTTGTATGTTTGAGCTTCAGATTGTTTCAGATTAAATTTTGGTTTGAGCTTCAGATTGTTTCAGATTAAATTTGGGTTTGAGCTTCAGATTTCAGTTCAGCATGTATGTTTCAAATTTTGGTTCAGTTTCAAAAATTTTGAGTGAATTTTGGTTCAGCTTCAAAAAAGTAATTAAAGGTTTAAATATCGAAAACATTATAAAGAAAATAATCCAACAAATTTATCAGTATAGTATACTGTGTCTGATATACAATAACTTTGTAAACAGACTTGGTTGCACGCATAACAGGAAACGTTATTCATCATAACATAGAATAAGTAAAGGACCTAAACACAAAAGAATGATGCAAGAAAAAGATTGATCTATCTAGATTATATATATCAGTCTTTGATATAAATTGTTTTTTTTTTCAACCTATCTGTATAATTGTAAGGGCTGTTTGTTTGCATTTGATTGAACCCTTTCTCCTAATGAGAATGTAGATGACTGTTATATCTAGTTTGTTCATCTATTATGGTTGTTAAAATGGATCTTGAACAATGAGGCTAATCAGTTGTCCTATAATAGAATAAGTGGGAACCTTGAGCAAATACAAAAATGTTCTGCAGAAAAGAAAAAAAAAGGATTAAATATTGATAGTTGAAATATATTGAATTTGACTTCGTTTGAAATCCCTCTCTTAAAACCTGCAAACAATGGTAATCAGAATATTGTTTTAAGCACTGTGGAGGACAATGTTCCGCTAACAGAAGATTATAAAGATGCACTGGATGAGTCAATTGACTTGGCTTTATCAAGTGATGAATTTGAACCTTTGCTGGAACTTATTTCCTCTGCGCAAACCTCAAAAGTGTACAACTACCAGCATTCTTTGACTGGTGTAAAGTAAAATATCTACCAAATTTATAGATGTGTAGATAGATTTTGTTACATGTTGTGCTATAAAATTTATATGTAAATTTTGTGCACAAAGCATTGTTTGAAAAATATCTATCAAATAATAAGAGTTAGTATTATGTAGAGGTTAAAGAAGGTGGGTGAAACACCAATTTATGATCTTCTTTAAATTTGAATAGATCATATACAAAATTGTTAATCGATCGGAATTGCTAAGATTGATCGAACCCATTGTGTATGTTAAACGTACAGTTATCATGCCATTGTTGCAAATAAGATTGATGCAAGAAAAAAAACATAAAGTTTTGCTACTCTTTTGAACATTAAACCCAACTTATTTCTGAACGACTTAATTTGGACTCTTAGATTTCGCCCATCATCGTGTCAATTACACAGACAGAAGAGAAACAGAGTATAATGGGAAAAGAACAGAAGAGAAGAAGGTGATTGCCATACTGGGTAGCGAAAACTCCAACGCTAATTCCAAATTATTAAGAATTCATGTACGCTGAAACATGTATTAAGCATTCCCGTTCACAATAATGTATAGGCAAATGCAAATCCACTCAAAAACAAATAATCAACTGCAAGAGAAAAAACTTTAATGCATAATTACCATTACTGTACAGTCAATAATCTCCTAGAAAAATAAAATAAGGGTAATGATAAAACAACTGTAAATGAGATCAAATAACATTTTTCTTCTATCTATTCCACAATGAGATCAAATAATATTTTCACACTATTAAAAAGAGCATCAACAACATCAACAGCCTTACTTGAGTAAGAGTAGGAGAGGTAGCAGTTTCAGAGTAGGAGAGGAAACAATTTCGGGATTTCAGGGATTTCGGGAAGAAAGAGAGAAAGAGAGAGAGAGAGAGAGAGAGAGAGAGATTCAAAAATGTATTATTTTTTACCCTCAAAATATGAAAATTAATTGTTTTTGAATATCTCAGATCCACTAAAAAAGAAAATAAATAAATGAATGAAGAATTAATGTATGTAAGCAATCATTCGGATTAAAGTGCAGTAAATAAAATTTCATCACAAATGACTACTAATTAGAAGAAACTTAATCGGAGCCAACTGCAAGTATCAGAAAAAATAAAATTGAATAAAAAAGAATCTGATTCGATTAGAATTTTCAACAAAATAATTAAATTAAGTGAGGGAATAATACCGGAGAAATTCGATGATTTGGATGAGATTTAATCTCCTTCTTCCTCCTCTTCCTCTTCTTCCTGTCTTGAGTTGGAGTTATGGAGAATAGTAGTGCCTTTCTTGACATAAAAAGAGAACTTGCTACCGTCGATAACTTGTCTCAACTATGGAGAATAGTAGTGGTTTAGAGAACTTGTCTCAGTGCCACTGTAGTCCATGGGATTGCAAAGCTTCTGATACTTGACAACTTCCTATTCAATTAATATAAAAGAAAACACTCTTAGTTCCTTATAATCCATAACGGGAAATAAAATTTCATGTTCAATCATATTTCTTTGTTGGTGTTGTGGATGGATGAAATGGCAAGCTCCATATTTGAGATATAGTTCAATATAGTGGATTCTTTAATGAAATGGCAAGCTCCATGTTTGCCTTTGGAAGTTTTACAACCCATTAGGATAGGTTTTATTGATGAAGTAATGCACTCTTTTTGTAATCGTTACTTTCCATATACATTTTTTGTATTTTAGCTCCTCTATTGACTGGTGTTACAGTTGTCAAATTATATAAATTAGCTCCTCTTTATACTTGCAAACATCAATATTATGAATCCTTTTTTTCCTTGCTAACCTCAGTATATTTTTTAATGCAATATTTTGTAGGTCATCCGTACCATACTGATGGACTGACTTGCTTGTCAGTGAAGTCTGATTCTATAATGGTTATTATAGTCTCTATGTTCACCATCCACATGGAGAACATAGAGATTGCGAGGGTACGTTTTAGTTTCTCACCTATTTATTTGAAGATCTTTTATTCTTTTCCCAAAGTTCAAGATAATCTCCATACTCTATTATTGTTGTGCAAGTTAATTAAATCATTGTTATCAATGGTTACAATATCTAGAGAACAAAAGTTATAGAACAGAATGAGATAAATAAAATATGGGAAACAAAGGTTCCACAAAACCAAGCACAATTTTTGAATGTTACAAAGAGAATAGGAGAGGTAATAAAGAATATAGCGTGGCTCTTAGGCAAAACAATCTTATGTTTGACTCTTATGCAAAACAAACTTATAGCAATCCCATATGAAGGTGAAGCCGTAAACAGGGAGAAATCAGTGCATAATATAGTAAACAATCCTATGTTCGACCCTAAATTAGAGGGAAAGAAGTTACAGACAGAAATACTTAATATTTTAGTCATTTTCTCCGAAGATTATTCATTGGACTGTCTGTTTATAAGAAGAATGATCAAGTCTTTTGCAACTCATCACTACAATCCATCACTTTTCCACCTAATTCTCCTTATTCCATCTAAAAATTGCCCAAAATTCCAATTTTTGCAGAATAAGTATTCATATTACTGTGTGCAAAAATTCTAAAAATTCAAGGTTTGCAAACTAAAAATTCTTACTAAAAATTCTAACAGTTCTAACCAAAATTCTAACTACAATTCACCTAATATCCAATCTACAATGCACCTAAAAATCCAAAATACAATGCAGTCAGTTTTGTTTAGATGAGAATTACGTTACAATCCGATCTTTAAATGTGAATTGGGTTACGCATAAAAAAAGTAATACATGAAAACCCAAATCATACACAAACTCAACAAAACGAATGCAGTCAGTGGTCGGGACAACTAAATTTAACACAAACCCAACAAACCCGACCACTGAATGGAGTCAATGAATTCCTTGTTACAAATAGACTTGGTAGCAATTATCACACATCTACATGCACTAAAAAAGTCATCATTCTATAGTTAAAGATTGAAGAATTAGGGAAGGTTAACAACTGTTCAAGTGGTTCTGAGGAAAGTGGAACAAAGAATATTCATGCTATGCTTTTGAAGTCAACATGTCAGGTTATGGCAAGAAGTGCATAAAATGATTCGAGCTTATGAGAATGTTGAGATGACTGAATGCTGATGCTTGTGAAAATAGAGAAAATTGACTTGATCGCAGTGGTAAATGCTTAGATCGGTCTTTGATCCATTTACCACTGTGATCATAAGTAATAGTCAGAAGATAGAGCTTATGAGAATGCTTAGATCATAACTACCAGTCTTCTGACTATTACTTAGATCGGTCTTTGATTCATTTATATCTTATTGCCTTTCTTTTGATTACATTTTGAGTCGCTAAAATAATATTACTTGTGTGCTTTGCATGCTTCAAGAGCCATAATTGCTTTCTGCGGATTCTGCTTTGATTTTGTTGCAATCCTAGCAGCAAAACTCGCAGGAAGCTCAAAGCCCTCTTTCTTTGCTATCTGAATCAGGACCTCCATGATATGAGAATATGACATGATAAGGGCTATTGTTGTTAATTCTAGTAAAATAGAGAAATTATGATATTGTCTTTCTGAGTATGACAACATATAGAAAAGACTTGGAAAATTTAAATGAATTAGATTTGAGTAGAGTTATCTCAACTTGGAGATATCTATAGTTAACTCAACTCCTATAAGGGTGTGTTTAAGAATGAATTTAGACTAATTGAAGTTTATTTTAAGTAAAAGTAGAGATTTGCAATATATTATAGTAATGCAACATTTTCGGAAATCTTGATTTTCACACTCACATTTTGGGAATTACTCATACTATCTTTAATTAAAGAATTACTCAACGATTTACCATCATGAGAAATGATTGAATCTAAGTGAACATACTCCTGGCAATTTCCTACCAAACAACCTCATTTCTATACGGAGTCTTGATTAAATTGCTTTCCAAATCTGTTCTTCACTTCTCTACTTTCATTTTTTCTCATCTAATAAACTATACAATAAGATCAAAAAACAACAATCACCCACCATAGTAGGTAATTTCAAGTTCATTCATCAACAGCCAAGAGCCTAATAAATTCTCCATACACAATTCAAATTTTATCAAGTTTCCTAATATATTTTGACCACGTAATACACAAACACGTTCACAAAACATTCATGAGAGAGAAAGAGCTTACCCTATAAGCCGAAATCATAACTGAAATCAAAAGAAAATGCTTTTAAAATCTGTGCAAAAATAAAAATTAAGGGAAGGAGAATCCTCCTCCACTTCTAGCCAATATTTAGACATACCTCTCTTTCCCAATTCAATTCCGCCGGAAAGTTGTCCCAACAGCCCGTTCTTTTTATCTTCATACCTGAAATCAAATCAAATAATAAAGAAAGAGCTTCAAAATCCGAGCTTAAAAAAATTATAAGAAAAATGAAAGAAATGAGAGGATCATGTACCTCTAATTTGACGGCAATGAGAAATCTTTTTTCACTTTTCGCCAACTTAACATTCTTCAGAACTAACAAAATTTGTTGGTAGTCGGTTGCAAACTATGGTGAAAGAGGAAGATTGGGGTTTCCAAACTTGTACTAATTTCAGATATGATTGCCCGTTGACACGTAACTCTTCTTCTTCTTCGTTCTCACTCTTTGTTCTTGATCCTAGGTTCTTCGTTCTCACCACACCTGAACAGGTGTTTTTTGCTTTTCAATAAAGTTCATTAACCCAACAATAATAAAAATCATGGTAACACTTATGTCAATTTACAGCAAAAGCACTTATAGTTCGCAGCAATATCAAACAGAGCAAGTTTGTAGCCTTTGTACGATTTCTTGCATACAAAAACATCTTCACAAACATAAAGCAACAAAAGACACATGCAAATTTCATACATATATACTAAAAGACATTCAAACATATGTCATCAAAGCATGAGCTTAGTAGCAACTATATAATTAACAACTAATTAAATATAATCACAATCATATAAATAAACTAACACATTAATGAAATAAAACTCTACTAACTTACTTGACTCCAACCCAACAATCTCATGATCCCAAATTAACCAACATAACCCCATCAAAATCAAATTTAAACAATCCACAGTTAAAAATTAGAGATTCTACCTCTGTTAAAGTTAAACAATCATCTAAACCTCCTCAGTCCTCCCTTTTCCATCTAAACATGACATAGCATACTTTTACAAAAGCATTATCACAACTTCCTCGATATCTATCTAGGGCAATTGCTAATTTAGAAGTTAGCACAAATGCCAATTGTCCTATGGCATTTTGCTAATCGTGAAAGAACATAAATGAAGAAACTAACCGTTTTAGGGCCGATTCCTTTGAGCAAGACAGCTCCGCCTACCCTCTTCTGATCAGCATCCAAAACCTACAAAATACAAAACCCAAAGTATAACTAACCAATGAACATAAAAATTCATCATAATAATAAAGTTGAAAATTATTATGAGATCGAAATTGGTTATGCGATCGAAAAAAAGCCCTAGCAGAGTTGGCGTCGGTGGTGTTCGAGACTGTAGAGTGCTGATCAGACCATCAAGAACTGTTGGGTTAAGAAGAAAAAAAATGATTGCGAACTTTGGGCACAAAACAGGAAATTTTGATCATACCTGAGATGGTGAAATCGGTGAAGGTGAGGGAGTCGGTGGTTGGATGGGGTCGCAGTATCGCTGGTTGCAAAGAGAGCGGAAGGGAGAGGCGAGGGAAGGGGGATTGCGGCGTCGGGCTTGGTTTGGTGCGAGGACGCGACTGGAGGTGCGGGGCGGCGGGGAGAGTGGGGAGAGAAAGGGTTCGCGACTGGAGGTGGAGGTGGGGGTGGTAATTTTGGGCGAGAGAGAGCGGAGAGAGAGAGAGGGAGACGGTGAGAGAGAGAGAGGTTGAGTAAGCGGGATTCGGGAGAGATAGAGAGAGACAGTGAGAAAGAGAAAGGGGGTTTTTTTATTTTGTGAGAGAGAGAGAGTGTGTGTGTGTGAATTTTGAAATGTGTGGGATTTGAAATTTTGAGCGGGAAAATATGTTTTGTGAGGTCAAATCTGGACCATTGATTTTGGGATAGATTGAATGTGAGCCACTTGATAGCTTTCTTTGTGTTTTATTATATAGATATATATGTTGATATGAATAGTTGGCTGTATTACCATATCAAATATAAAATAGAATATAATAATATATAAATAGTAATGCCGATGATCAAGAGTCACCAATCCGGTTAACTGCCTTTTAAGAGGCAGCCTGTGGTGGGCAGTTGTACTACATAGTATCTAATTTGTCTTATAAATTGTATAAATTGTCTGAGCTAGGGGTAGGGGCATTACACCGTTAATTGATCTTGATTATCACCATCGGGGTGATCTTGGCCGTCTATTGGATCTTGATCATCATGCTTGATTGGATGTAGACCGTCGATCTCCTCTTGATCATCCGATTAGATCTTAGCCGTCCGATCTCTCTTTGATCGTTACGATCATGATGATCATCAACTTCCTTTGATCGCAGCCATTCGAGCGATCGATCTTGATCTTCATCATTATCTTCATCATAAGGGAAACCTGACCATCCGATCTGATCCGATCATCTTGATCTTGATCTTCGATCTCAACCGTCCGATTATGTTCATGGTCTCGATCGTATTCATCTTGTTCGTGATCATGTGTTCGCGATTGGTTCGTGTGTTTGTTCGATCCGTTCGTTGTGTTTGTACCGGGAATCCGTTTCCGTTATTCTTGTTTGGTTTCATTTTCATCGTCTTTCAGGTAAGTAACTTGTACTCAATTCCTTTGTATGATATAAGTCATAAATACCGCTTGTAGTGTAGTTGGGTTCTAGAGACAACTCGTGTGTGATGTATCTTGATGATTATTTTTTGTATAGTGCTATTGACCATAGTTGCCCCACAACATATATTTGACATTAAACAACTTAGGTTTTGACCGTTCTTGATGTGATTATATTTGTGAGATAATTATGTGAAATCGTGTGTTTGTTTGGATCCATATGATGTACTTGCTGTCGACATGCTATATACCCTATTTCATGTTATTTGGACACTTAGTAGACTCTATAACATGTTTGGTTGTATTTGGAACGAGTTTCGTATGTTGTATGATGATTTGTGGTTAAGAGAAAAATTTGTATTTTGTCGGTGATCAGTTTTGATTGTTGTTTTATACCATATTAAGATCAATATCATAACTTCGGTATTAAACATGATTTTTAGAGAAACCCGTCTTCTTTCCAAAATCTCTAACCTTGGTCGATTTCGTTCTCGTATGTGTGAGTTATGATTGTTTTACTACAGAGGTGTATTCATTTTCAGATTTCATTTCTTGATGATTTCGATGACTAAACTATTTTGATACTAGTGCTAAGAATATTATTTTGATCTAAAATTTTGCACAGTACTTCTATATCTATTTAGGAATTACCCAGAATTTTGGTGGATTTTATTGATGAGTTTTATATGTCGTTTCGTGCTTATTTATAAAAACTATACTTGGTAGATTTTGCTCGCTGTTCTGTAAAGATTTGTATTTACACCCTAATTTCTTTTCCTATATGAAAAATATTTATGAAATATGAAAGTTAGATTATTTTGTCTATTTTCATCTCCCTTTGGCGGATTTGGATTTTGTTTCACGGTTTACGAGATATCACAGTTTTCGTACAGCAGTGTTGGGAATTCCAGATTTGCCAAACTATCGTTTGTCAATATTTTCTGATTTTTTTTGGCTAAGCTAATCTTACTGGAAAATTATGAAACTTTATATTCTGATACTAGACATATAGGGGAATACCCCAGATTTTTCCTGGATTTATTTGAGGTATTCTGATGCTGTTTTCCTAACTGTGAATTCGATTTACGGATTTCTAGTTGAACGTATTTTCTAGATTCAAATCAGTTTTGAGTTATGTTTTTCTAAAATACTACATGACTTATATGCATCCGCTAGATTCGGTTAGAAGTCTATTTTCTAGACCTTTCGACGGAGTCAGATTTGTATTTTGTAACAACGGGAATCACTGTTTTACTACAGTATGGTCTTGCTGTCCTGAACTAGAAATTTGTTTATTTTGTTCTTTTACGTGTTATCTTGCACCCGTACATGGTTATCTTGCAACTTGAACTTGTTACTTGACTATAACATGATATACGTTCTTGTTTCGTGATGCATACATGCTTGTTTGACCCTAATAATAAAATTAACCAAGCCGGGGTTTAAAGGGATAGATCTAATAGTGGATAATTCAGAAACGTGTACTCGGAAGAGAATCTATTGATTCTATGTGATACTTGGCTTGATACTTAAGACTTGGCTTGATAATTGATTACTTGGCTTGATACCTGAGGCTTGACATTTCATTACTCGAGGCTTGATATTTCACTTGAGGCTTGATAATTCACTCTTGAGGCTTGTTTACTTGATACTTGAGGCTTGATACTTGATACTTGATTCTTGATTCCTGAGGCTTGTCCCTGAGTAAACTGCCCTCTATGGTCTACTATGAATTCTAAGGCAAAATTGTTTTGTTGTAGCAACCATGTAAGGTGGGCTGCATGAAGTACTACCTAGATAGTAATCACTATAAGACTTGATACATGATACTTGAACATGATACATGCTCACTTGATACTTGATTACATGATACATGAGACTTGACCATGACACTTGAAACTTATTTACTTGATACTTGTACCTAACACCTGTTACTTATTACTTGATTTCGTGATACTTGATACTTGATACTTGTTTCTTGTTTACAAGATACTTGTTCCCTTGACACTTGATACATTCTACTTGTACTTGTTCACTTTACCAAGCCTACTGTTATGCATTATTATCATGCCTATTCCATTTTATTAGTTAGTTTTCCCATGTATTTGTATACTGCATTACAAGTGGCCCGTAACTTGCATTCACCGGAGTTTGTTTTTTTTCCTATTCCTGCAGTTGTTAAATGGCAGATTTTGGAGAACAGGTACCAGATGGTGTTGGTGATATAAGATATTAGTGCTAGATTTTGCTATTATTATTTCTTATTTCTTGCTTTGAACAATTGTATCTTGATTACTTGGATTTATTTTGTATTTGGGCATTGTGACCCAGGATATTTGACTTATTCAGATTGGGTTTATTTGAGATTAATATATTTTGGTTTCAAGTATTCTTGTTGGTATTTTGGTTCATATGTACATGTTGGTTGATTCTTTTGTTTCCGACTCTGATTATTCTTGTGAAATATTGTAAAGTTTCTTGAACAGCTTATGGATGATGAAAATCATTCGCTGGGCTTAGTCACGTATCCGTATTCCGTATTCTCTTTTGGAAAGCCGGGCATGATATGTAGCCTTTGTTTTCTTGTTTTCAGAACTTTTGACGGATCTGAATTTCGATTTTCGATGCATGAGTTATTGGTATTTTACTGCGGTCATATCATATATTCCAGATTCTGAACTATATATATTTTGTATGATATTTATTTTAAAACTGATACTAATCGTAGAATTTGAACCCTATATTTTGATGAGTATGTTTAGATATGACTGGGATCAATCCCTATTTTTTGTGGAATTAATTAATGACTTTTGTATCTCATTTCACGCTTAAGAAACCAATCGATACATTTCTAAACTGCTTGCTGTTCAGTAAAGAATTATGTTTTCAACCCTATTCTATTCGGTTTTGATGAAAAATTGTGAATATGAACTATAGCATGATTTGTCTATTTTATCAACCTTTTAACGGATCTGGATTTTGAAATGTATTTTATGAATTATCTCAGTTTTGGTACTGCTGTGTCTAAACTTTCAGAATTGAGATTTTGTTGCATTACTTTGTTTTCCCAATTTTATTGACTATACTATCTATAATATAAATTCATGATATTTTTTATTTTGAGACTAGATATATTAGGGAATCTCCCAGGTTTTTCTCAGATTTATTTATGATGATTCTAAACTCTTTTCATGCTTATAAACATGATTTTGCATTTTCTAGCTGAACGTAACTTCTGTATTGAACACTGTTTTCAACCCTGTTTCTATGGCTGATGTATGACTTATACATATGCGCTGGAATCGGCAGAGAGTCTAGTTTGTGGATTTTCTAATGGATCGAGATTTACAGTTCTATAGCAACGGAAATCTCAGATTTGGTACAGTAGTGTCTTGCTGTCCAGAACTGGAAGTTTCGTTGTTTTGACTGTTATTGGTTATTTTTGTCACCCGTTTTTGTTTTCTATTCATCCTAGACTTGTCCTTTTTCCTTGCATGTCTTTAGCCTATTTGTGTTCGTTCACACCTGTTTAACAATAATAAAAACTAATCAAGCCGGGGTTTTTAATGGAAATGATCTAGTAGTGGACAATATAGAAATGCGTATCAGAAGGGAACTCGTTTTCCCCACTGTTTACTGTGGTACATACTGTTTACCTCTGGATGCATGAGGGCAAGATCCATTGTTAGTTGGTGATGAAGGATGTCTTTGGGATGTCGTAAGGGAAAATTCAGTTCTGATTTTATCTCGAGAATGCATTTATTAAGTTGAAGAGTTCGTGTCCATATGTGGCGTCGATCAAGGCATCAGTGCCAGGAAAATGGAAGGGGTCCTTCGTACATGCTTTTTTTAGGTCGGTAAAGTCGACATAAATCCTCCATTCTCCATTGGCTATCATTACCATGACTACATTGGCTAGCCATTTGGGGTATCTAACTTCTTGAATGAAGCATGAAGCTGGGAGTTTTTCGACCTCCTCATTGGCTACTTGTCTGTTGGGAGCAAACTTGCGGTGCTTTTGCTAGATCGGCCTGACATTGGGGTGCACGCTTAGGCAGTGCATGATTAGGTCTTCTGAGATACCTGACATGTCCGCGGCGATGAAAACGAATAAGTTTCGCTTCTTCCTGATGCAACTAACAATTTGCACTTTTTCCAGTGAAAGAGAGTTTGGATTACTTAGAAACACTTGGTCTGATCTTCTTTGAAGAAGTAGATCTCTTCTAGCTCATCCACGGGCTCGGAGTTACTCGGTCTCCTCTATTAAGGGAGTTCTATGGCATCGAGGGGAATGACCGAGCCACCCATTGTAGACGTATAACATGCCCAAGCCGCTTCTTGACTCCCTTTAACTTTCCCTACTCCAGCTATTGTGGGAAAGTTCATCTTCATGTGGAAGGCCGAGAGCAAGGCTTGAAGAGCTGCTAGGCCAGGACGGCCTAGGATGACATTTTAGGCTGCCTTCACATTGACTACCATGAAGTCCATGGCATCAGTTCGAGTAGTTAGAGCTTTCCCACAGTCACATCGAGGGTGACTATTCCTTCGATTTGGATCTGAACCCCGAATAATCCATGGAGGTTGTACCCAGCGGGTTGGAGACGATCCCGAGAGAGCTTGAGGCATTCGAAAGCACCAAGAAGAGGATGTTCACTGAGCTACCATTGTCCACAAAGATGCAGTGTAACACCATGCAAAATTGAATTAATATAATTTTGCCACACTTGTGTTATATACATGTATTTTGTACCTGTAACATTATTAATACAAATATTTTCTACGCATTTTATATTTCGATTCTTATATATATTTTTCGTTCTCTCGAATTCAATTATGTATTTGAATTTATTTTGTATAATCTATAAATTTCAACTCAGATATTTTAAAATTTTATTTTTACGTGCATTGAACGTGTTTTCAATGCACGTGTTGATGGTATATTTGTAATATATAAAATTAACGAAGTAGGTATATTAAAATTTTATTATGTTTAATTTAAACATATGGATGGTAGGATTTGTAATAATCCATAGTATGGTTAATTAAACCCATTTTAACTAATGAATGATGTTACTTTTGTAATAATTTAAACTTATGCTTAACTAAACACATTCATGATAATTATATATATATTCATGTGCAAGCGTGGGAAATTGTACAACACGTGCACTCCCCACCTAGGCTAGTGGCCAGCCAATTTGAAGAAAGAAAAGGCAAGACTTGGTCAAGAGTATGGGAGAGTGGGGAGACTAATGTGGGATGTGGGTAGTTATTTTAGGATCGTGCTTAACCCTCCACTCAACCATCTTTCTCCCAATATGAATCTCGACCATCAACTAAGAGAGAAGAAAATTTCCCTTCTTATCATACTTGCATTCGTTGAGAGCTTGGAAGTTGTTGTTGGAGTGTGCTTAGGAGGGAAGAGCTTTAGGGTTTTTTTTTTCCGAAGGAATACGTTTTAAAAGGTGGGTGTTCTTCCATTTTCTAATTTTATGTAGAAAAGTTTCATGCTTAAATTTATGAATAGGTTGTGATTATGTTTGAGTATACTTGCGTGAATATTCCATTGATTTCTAATATTTTGTTAGTGGCATAATAGTTTGTAAAAATTAGAAATGTATGTATGGTTGACTCTTTCCAAATTTTCAATTAAATTATATTAGCATGCTATAATGTAGTATAACATGAATGTATGAATACTCCTTAAATGTTGATCAAAATTTTAATATCAATATACTAGTTTGATTTCTTTTATAAGATAAATTTCCATGAAGAAGAAGCATATGTTAATATAATCTCTATCCTTGTATTAATATTAAACATGAAATTAATAAAGTGCAATATACCATTATATGAAATTATGTAATGTCATGGGTGAATATACCATTATTGAAAATTTTGCTGATGGGATTAATTGATTGGAGTATACTATCTCTTTTCGTGATTAAAAATGTATTGTTGATAAAAAGTTGGATTATTATGATGTTTTTTGTTAAGTTTCAAGGGCAATCTCATATTAAATACACACAAGAAAAATTACAAAAAAAATATCGAAACCTAGCCATAGATCCTTGCGAAACCATAAATCGTATTTAGAAGTTATACCTTAAAGGTGGATTTCTTGTCTCCATAGTATGTCAATCACAACACTGCAATATTGTGGTGCCTTTTACGGTATCCACGCGAACGGATCAAATCAAGCTTTTCTTCATGCCGCGGTGCTAGCTGCGGGAAGGGTATGTTCCTCACGATCTCTCTCTCTCTCAAAATTTCTGTGATGGCTAGGGTTTTTCTTAACTATTTCTTTTCCACATATACATATCATATATATAAATGCAGAAAATTAACCCTAAGAGAGTGATGGGGCTGTTGGACTCACAATTTGACCTGGGTCAAATTCGTGTGTGGGTCTTTGAACTTTAGTTGGCCCATTTAATCTAATTAATAACATAACCAAGTCAGAAATCTGAGTCTTACTAGGATTGTAAGACCCTGAATTCCAAAACACACTGAACTTACTAGGATTGTAAGACCCTGAATTCCAAAACACACTGAATTCGAAGTTCCACAGGATCTTTACACTTCTTTCATACAATTTACAAGGAAAATGAAATATTTGTTACATCATAGTTACATTATACATTTACATTGTTACAGCGGAAGCAATTTACAGTAATTACATGAAACAAATATACAACATGTAAATCAATCTTTGAGCTGCATGTATAATTCGATTTGTCAACCTCTTTATCATGCATATGAAACTGTGGGCGCGTCAGTTCATTCAATTGACGAAATATTATACACGATCTTCCTTTCTATGCCGGAAACAGTATAACGATTCTCAAAACTTAAACAATCACAAACTTGTTCACAAACAAAGCTAAAGGAACTATCCTATTGATGTCGTGTTGTGAATGTGCACTTAGTCCTTAATGCAATTACTTATGTTATATGATACTAATGCGCACTTGTTCGGATTCTATGCATCCCATACTATATAAGTCCGAGGGCAAGCCCTTAATCGTTCTTCATCTTGTAGGGTTCAATCCCTCGTTATGACTTAATCTACTTCTGTAACTACGGTAAGTATCCTAGATGTTCTACACACTACGAACTCATGTCTAGGCGCCCTGGAAAGAATCCCAACGTACTGACACATGACTCATCATACAGGCATCCTGTGGTAATTCACCTCCTACCATAGACATGACACCACCCGCAGTCGGCAAACACCCCACGAGCGTCGCCACCGGGACGGTACTCTGGAGACATATCCATGTCATGTCATGACACATCGTGAATACAGCCTGTGATACTCTTACGCCGCCAATCCAGTGACCCTCATACTCAATGTTTTTCTCTTACTTTCATCGCATCTTCACTAAGTAACTAGTCCTTAATTTAATTGAATCATGAACAAAATCAATACCTTAAGGTTAGCATTCCCACTATACCGGTCTTATTCATTTATTTCACGTTGGCCCAAACTTGGTCTTTTCATTTCATAAATCATTTCAACATTCTTTTATTGCCGGTATAAGTCTTAGCTACACCCTAGTTCTCAATTTCACTAATAATAATAATGTCGAGTTTTCATACTCATAAAGCCTTTTTCATGATTAATCATAATTCACTTTTTCATGTTCATAGTATTCATGTATTCACATTCATAATGCTCTTCATAACTCATCATGTCACTTAATTTCAATTTTCAAGTACAATCTCATGCGTAGACAATTAAAATTCAGTTCTTCTAACATGTCACATTCACTAGTTCATATTTCCACATAATTCTCTTAATCTTTATTTGAATCCATACTAATTTCACAATTCACAATTTCACTTAGTTTCACAATTCACATTTTTCAAATTTCTCATTACAAAATCTTATTTTTAAATTCCTTAGAAAAATCCATTTAATTTTGCTTTATCTAAAAGACGATTTAAGTTAATAATTAAAATAAGTTCTTTCTTACAAAAGTAGTCTCAAATCTCCATTCAGACTAGGCCACAGGTCATAGAAAATTATGTCACGAAAATCCAGATATTATTTGAAAATTCAGGACAGTCGACTGTTAAAACATGGCCAGTTGGTTGTTCTGCGATGATTTAAAACTCGAAAATAAAATGATCAGGGCATTTGACTGTGTAACACCCCGAATTCCAAATAAGAACAATTTCGAGATTCCACAGGATCGTTACTGCACTTCGTACAATTTTACAAGGAAATTTAAACTTTTTCATCAACAATACATCAGAGTTTAGAATACAACTTTGGTTTACACAGCGGAAGAATGAAAAGATTATAATGAAATAAATACAACATCTTTAAACAGAATAGTATCATCATATCCACTTTGTTGCTTCCTAAACTTCCATTACCTGCATGTAAGACTGTGGGTACGTCAGTTGATTACAACCGACGAAATGTTATACACGGCTATCCTCTCTATGCCAAAGATAGTATAACGATTTCATTACTTTAAAAAATCACAGAAAGATTGAATGAATAAATAAAATGTTAACATTGTGTCTACGCTAAACATGTAAGTGTATGCCATACCTTAATGCCTAATGCACACAATTTATACTAGGATGATACTAATGCACACTTGTTCGGATTCTATGCATCCCATACTATATAGTTCCGAGGGCAAGCGCCTACGTACTCCACAATAAAGGGCTCGATCCCTCGCCATGATAACTACCCGGTAATAAAACAAGGTTTAGATCATTCCATGAATATGGGTCCCACATCTTGCGAATCACCCCAAGTGCCCCCCTAGCCTCGGTATATGTATATACTTTGGAGACGGTAAACTATCCGCCCGACTTCGCCAAGTTTCGGATTTAAATATAAACAAAAACCCGTCTCCCACAGAGCAACCTCAGTCCGACGACTATGTCTATAGCCACGGAGATCCACCGCCGACTATATAGAGGCAACCCACTTACGTTTGCCCAGGTTTACTACATCATCTCCTAAGTTTCTAATCATTTTTAATTCAAGACATGAATGAGTTATCATTCCTAGAATCAGTCCTACCTCCTACCGGATTTGTTCACAACAAAATACGAGATCACCTGACGGCATTATCTCGGAGTCAAGTCTCAAAATCCTTCTTTCAAAATCACCGGTAACCGAGGTCTTTCTAATTCTTAATCATAAACTTTCAAGTACAAGAAGCATGGGTACACATACCCTTTAATAATCATGTCTTAAACCTAAATAATTTCATCTTTCAACTTATTCACAAAATATTAAATTCTTGTCACTATTCATGATCTAGTTATTCTTCCATATTCTTTATAAACAACATTCTTTTCGAGAATACAATTTCATTACATGAAATGTTATGACCAATCTAAACTATCACAATGTCTCAATTCATTAACAAACATTTCTTAATCAACATACAAGTATGGTTTCTTTAAAGAATTTACTTCACAAAATAAAGAATTTACAAGTATGGTTTCTTTAAAGAATTTACTTCACAAAATAATTCTTTTCTTTTCTTCACTACAAGTTTTATTCTTAAAGAGATTTCATTTCTTTTTACACTTCACAAAAACATATAAGAAAAACTATCCCTCAATATTTCCATTTCATCTTATAATTAATATAATTCATATATAAAATTTTTCTATATTAAAAATCACATTTATGAAGCAAAAGGGGTTAAATTTAAATCAAAAGAGGGCTCAGATTCGAACCCACGACCTCCGGTCAACCCTGGTCAACGCCCAAACCCAGCCCCGCAACCAACTGAGCTATTAAGCTCTAGTGTCAAAACCCATGCCGAAATAGTCATATATTGACCTTCGGTTTCGGGGTTCTTTTAAAAAAAACAAAAAAATAATTTCGACTATTAAGTTTCGAACCCAATATCTTTTACAACAGTGCTCTATTTGTACTAGTTAACCAGTAAGTCCAAGTGTATTTTCTGTTTAGAAAATTTATTAGTATACTTTTGTTTAAACTCTTCAAAGGGTGGTTCCGTTTCATGCAACTTATTTATCCATGATCAAATACCCTTAAGAGCTTGAAATAAAATTTTCCTTTGATCGAGATGGAAATTAAAACAGTAAACAACAAATTTTAGATTTATTTAAATTCCAATTCTTCACTTCTTTAAACAATTCTTTTTCTCATTTTCACATATGCTTGTATTTCTCAAACTTGAGTTTAATACAAATCATCTTCATGAATATTAGTTTACATTCCTTTTTATAAAAATAGAAATTCATAGTATGCCAACATATCTTTTGACCATGAGGATTTCCAAAAAATCTCTTTCATGAAGAATTACTATTTTCAAATGCAAAAAAAATGCAAAATGTACATATGTCAATACTCAAACTTTATTTTATTTACTTTCTTCTTTCTTAATCATTAGACCCTAAGGCATGATTTGCATATGCCATTCATCAATCAATTTCCACATACCCATCAAGTACAAAGATTACAAGCATATAAACAAGATTCATAGTATAAACCATTCCTTCTTTTTTAATTAGCATGATATCTACTATTTACTTATTCTCAACAAAATTATCCTCATTCATAGCATGATACTCTAACATGGATCTTATCAATAATTTTCTCATTAATTTATATTATACATTCATATGTTTTTAGCATGCATAGTCTAGATCTAGAAAGTATGAAACCACCCACCTTAATTGAAGAATGAAAGACCACAAATGCAAAGAGATCCCTCCTAGCTCCTAGCCTCCCTAGCAAGACCTTGTCCTCCTAGCAAGCACTTCACCAAGCAAGAACTCCTCCAAAATGAGAACACTCTACTCTCTTTCTTTTTCTTTCTCTCTTTTCTTTCTTTCTTTCTTTTCTTTCTCTTTTGATTTGTTTTGGTGCAAGAGAAATGTAGAGAATAGGACTCTATTTATAGGAATTTGGAAGGGTTCTTTATGCATAAATCCACCCCTAATAACTCTTTTAATTAACTCTTACAACCCTTCACATCCTAAACTCCTAAAACCTACACCCTTTCACCTTTCCAACTCTTCACATTTGCAACTCCAATAACTTACAAACTCTTCTCATCCCCACTACTCCAAAACACTAACTCATCCTCTCTCTCTCTTGTATGAAAACCGGCCACCCCATAACTCATGCACGTGCATGTGCCACTTCGCCTCAAGACGGAACTCTATCTTCAAATATAATGAAAACCCGGGTGGGCCCATGAGATGACGTCATCATCTCAAATCTTCAACAATCACAGCAACTTTGCTGTTTCTTCAGGTTTTACCGTGGGCCCCCCCTTCCATTTCCTTTATTAGTGCAAGCTAACTTAAATTAGGTTAGAATTGATGGGCTTGATCATGGGTTCTATTTTAATTTAATCTAATGTGCTAGAAATTACTTTAAGTCCATGGATCAAAAGAAGGCTAATTAAATCTTGTTCATGCAAAGAAATGATAATAGAAAATAATAATATGAAGATGGAAAATAGCACATGCATCACATGTGCAAATTTAAAAAATACATTTTTAATAAAAATACGGGAAATACATAGATAGTCGGAAATCAAAATGCGTA
Source organism: Hemerocallis citrina (assembly GCA_017893485.1). Classification (NCBI taxonomy): domain Eukaryota; kingdom Viridiplantae; phylum Streptophyta; class Magnoliopsida; order Asparagales; family Asphodelaceae; genus Hemerocallis; species Hemerocallis citrina. Next base: position 8,478,750 of record CM030365.1, on the reverse strand, counting down.
ATGAAAACACGTTACAAAATGCACGTGCGTAAAACACGAGGGCAAAATTGTAATTTCCAATTTTGCGGGGTGTTACAGAATGTACACTATAATCGATTGACTATTCTGTAAAGATTTAATATTCAAAATAAATAATCAGGCCAGTCGACTATTACAATATAGTCGGTCGACTGTTCTGTAACTAAAATCCAAAATTTATTACCTAACAGTCGACTGTTGACCCTAATCTGGTCGACTGTCGATTGCACCAGGTTGCAATGACATTAAAAATAAGATCACAATTTTCATGTTATTTAAAATCAAGGTTTCCCCAAAATAATATTTTAGAACACAAGTTTTCATCTTTCTACAATAAAGTTGTTTCAATTCAAACAATTAATTCCATATGATGCATTCAATCAATTTGTGTATCATAAGCACAACTTCCTTGACATAGCATGATTTATAAACATAAAGCATGACAATAAGATAGATTCTAGCATTTCAACTTCACACATTTATCAATTAGCAATCATTTTCACAATCATTCTCTAAATTATCATTCCATCTCTAATTTATCAAACATGAGACTAGAATTTCTTGATTTCTCTTTAACTATTTTATCACATCATTCCTAGCATGACATCTAAATTTAGAAGCATGAGAAACACCCACCTATTTGAAGAAAACAAATTGAAAGCTCCTAGAATGCAAGAAAAGTGGCATTCTCCTCCTAGATTGTATAGCAAATTGTCTCCTCCTCCTTGCGTTTGATGGAAACCGAGCTCCTTGCTTCCTTGGATAGTGGGCCGGCCTCTCCTTGTTTGAACACACACAAAAGTTTCACCCTCTAATCTTTTTCTCACTATTTCTACTCAATCTTTTCCTCTCTTATCTTTTCTTTTAACAAAAGTTTAGTGCACTAATGAGAAGAATAGTTAGGGGTATTTATACATATTTAGAATGAGAATAGAAGGCTAGGATTCAATCAAGGAATTAGAGATTAAGGGCTACGATGAGATGGAAAGTTGTAGTAACTTCCATGATCACATAACCACTCCCCTCAACTCCATCCACTCTCCCACTCTCTTTTGTTCAAATTTGGCCAACTCTAGGGTGTGCATTGCACACTCTAGTGTGTGCACGTGCCCCCTTATAGTACCCTCTATTAAAAGTTGTACAAATTTAATTAATCAATTGTCCACTAATTCTGTAAGCATGACAAGTTGTGACAATTAAAAGATTAATTAAGTTGTGGGCTTCAAAAATAGTGGGCTTTAGCTCATGGGTCAAAATAAATTATTTAATTAATTAGGGTGGGCTAAAAAGATAAGGAAACAAGTTTAGGCTTTATAAAATAGGTTTTTTAGAAAATAAAGAGAAAGAAAGAAATAATTTTCCATGTTATGGAAAGATAATTTTATAAGAAAATATGCATAAAAAATTTGTACGTGCACAAGACGTAAAAATTAGGATTTCTCATTAAATAAAAATTCAGGATATTACAACACTCCCTCCTTAGAATAGTTCCGTCCCCGGAACTACAATCAAAGAGTAAGAAGCAAAAGACAACAACAATAGAAAAGAAAAAAAAAATACAAATCAAGCAAAAAGCTCAGGATGATCCTTCAGCGTCCTCTCCTCAGATTCCCAAGTAGCATCTTCAACCAAATGGTTTCTCCAGACTACCTTGACCATCGGTATCGTCTTATTCCTCAAGACTTTCTCCCGACGATCAACAATCTCAATTGGGAGCTCAAAGAAATTCAGATCCAACTGCAACCCTTCTGGCACTTCAGGCAAATGATGACTGGAATCTGGAATGTAACCTCTCAGCATAGACACATGAAAGATATTGTGCACCTGAGACAACTCTTCCGGTAACTCAAGCCGGTAAGCAGTTTTCCCAATTCGCTTTAATATCTTATACGAGCCTATGAATCTTGGGGCTAACTTCCCACCTTTGCCAAATATGATCACACCTTTACTAGGTGATACCTTCAGAAAGACAAAGTCACCAACCTTGAACTTAGGGTCCCTCCTCCGGTTGTCTGCATAGCTCTTCTGCCCACTCTGAGTATCCACCAACCTCTTCCTAATCAGATCAATCTTTTCAGAGTTCTGCTGCACAATCTCAGGCCCAAACATCTGCCGCTCGAACCAACAGACAGGTGTCCTGCACTTCCTGCCATACAGAGCTTCATACGGTGTCATCCCAATACTGGTCTGAAAACTGTTGTTGTAGGCAAACTCCACCAAAGCTAGATGCCTTTCCCAACTGCTTCCAAAGTCTAGTACACAACACCGAAGCATGTCCTCAAGAATACGGTTGACTCTCTCGGTCTGTCCATCAGTCTGTGGATGAAAAGCAGTGCTGAAATCCATCTTGGTACCCAAAGCTGTCTGAAAACTCCTTCAGAAATGCAAAGTAAACCATGCATCTCGATCTGACACAAAGGTTAACGGAATACCATGAAGCCTAACGATCTCACCAACATACAGCTCACCTAACTTGTCCATCGAAGCAGTGAGTTTCATCGCCAAGAAGTGAGCAGACTTGGTTAGTCGGTCAACTATGACCCAAATCGCATCATTGCCCTTGGAACACTTGGGAAAACCCGTGATGAAATCCATACTGATGTTATCCCACTTCCATTCTGAAATAGGTAACGGTTACAATAGACCTCCGGGTTTCTGATTCTCAGCTTTGACCTGCTGACAGATCTCACACCTCGACACAAATTCAGCCACATCTCGCTTCAAACTTGACCACCAGAAATACTGTTTAATGTCCTTATACATCTTGGTACTGCCAGGATGTACAGACAAAAGAGTAGCACGTGCCTCCTGAAGTATACTCTCTTTCAAGTTCAACTGATTTGGAACACACAGCCTCTCTCCAAACCACAGCACTTCATCCCTGGTCTGAAACTCAGACAATTTACCAGCACCGACCTGCTCCTTCATCTTCTGAATCTTTGCATCTTCCATCTGACTTGCGATAATCCTTTCATTCAGCGTTAGTTGAAGCCTCAACTGAGCTAAAGATTATCCCAAGCCTTGCAGAACGACTTCAATACCAGCCCGATCTAACTCCTCTGCAAGATGCCTCTGAGTCGTAATCAAACTAGCCAGACTGCTCTTGCGGCTAAGTGCATCAGCAAGAACATTAGCCTTTCCAGGATGGTACTTGATCTCCGGACGAATGTCCTCAAGTACTTCCTGCCATCTCCTTTGCCTCAGATTTAGATCTTTCTGCTGATATGTAATACCCTAAAACTTCATTTTAATAAAAATATTATTTTTTACGTGTTGTGCACGTGCAAACTTCATGCACATATTATCTATTTATTTTATATAAAATCTCATTTTGAGTGAACAAATATTTTCCTTTATTTTTCAAAAAATGCCTATTTTCCAAAAGCGTAAAACACTAATTAATTGTTTTAGCCCACTTCTATTAATTATTAATTTGTTGTTTTGGCCCACAAGCCTAAGCCCACTATTTATGAAGCCCACTAATTTAATTAATCAATTAAATAACCACACTTGTCATGTAGAGACAAATGGTGAACATTTGATTAATTAAAATTGTACAAACTTTTAAATAGGGGACTAGGTGGCACGTGCATGTACGTAGTGTGCAATGCACACTTTATTTGGGCCGGTTTGTGATGGGAGTGATGGGAGTGTTGGTGAGTGTGCATGGGCAGTTACTTAGTGTATGGGTAGTTGCTATAACTCCTACTCCTATCCTAGCCTTCCATTCTATAACCATCCATAGCCCTCCAATCTACTTCAAAATTAGTATAAATACCCCTCCTATTTATTTGTATTTTACATTAGTAATCTATTGGAAGAAGAGAACAATTATATAGGAGATATATATTAGTGTGAGTTGAGTATGAGTGTTTCCCTATTGGAGGCCGGCTAATCAACCCCATCTCGGAGCTTTCGGTTTTGGCAAGGAGCAAGGAGAAGAGTTCGTGCATTGCAATCTCGGAGGAGAAGGCACTCGCTCACAATCTAGGAGGCTCTAGGGGATTTTTCTAAATTGGGTTTTCTTCAAAAGGGGGGTATTTCTCATGATTTCTAAAGTAGAAATCATGCTAGGAGGAAATTGAATTGTTATTATGAGTTACTAGTTGAAATGAAATGCATGCTTGCCTAAATAGAAGGGAATTGAGAAATTAACAAATATGTGTTGATTGATTACTATATTTATTAATTATGAGTAAAGTGAATGCTCTCGTTATTTCTAATGTTAGTATGCAAAATATGTCCGAAATGTGAACTATGTGGATTAACTAGTAAAAGACTAACATCATGTTTATGGATTAAAGTGCTAAAGTAGAATGGTGTGTTAAAGATGAATTGATATAATAAATTATTAAGAAATGATTGGTAATAGATGCCATGAAATTACCCATTGCTATTTATGCCATTAGAATGGATGAAAAAGAATGCATTTTTGCAAACAAATGATCGAATGCATCATGTATAATTAACTAATAAAACATAAGTTTTTATAAAGCAAATGATCATTGTGAAATACGGGTTTACTGTAAATTTTTAAGTAGATTGTGATCTGGAAAGTTATGTTTCAAAAGAGAAGAAAATATATATTTAGACTTGAAAAACCCCGCAGCACAGCCGAATGACTATATGTAACAGTCGACTGTCCTGGTCATTCTGATTTCCGAGTTGAAAAACATCGCAGAGCAGCCGACTGATCACATTTAACAGTCAACTGGCCTGATCGTTATTTTTTAGTATAAAAATCATAGCGGAACAGCCGACTGTCCATATGAGATAGTCAACTCCTCTGATTATTTTATTCTCGAGCTTTAGAAACTCGCAGAACAGCAGACTGGTCATGGTTGACAGTCGACTCCCCTAAGGTTTCAAATAATATCTGTATCGTGGGAAAAAAATCTCTATGACCTGAGGCTTTGTATAAGTGAGACTGTTTATACAAAAGGAACTCTTTTTGATTATTAACTTAATTTGTTTCTTTAAGAAATTTCGAATGGATTGTTTAATAAGTTAAAATGAGATTTTGGGTAATGAGAAATTTGAAAGGTGTGAATTGTGAAGCAATTGAAAATGTGAACTGTGGATTTGGAATGGATTGAAATAGAATTATGTGAGCTTATAAATTAGCGAATGCAACATGTTTGAAGAATTTCAGTTCCCAAGTATATATGCAATTAATTGAATTATTGATTGTGATGAATTATGAAAGATGTGGATACATGAATACTATACTACTGAAATATGAATGTGGTTAATCATGAAAAGCTCTTATGGGTATGACATTGTAATTATGAGTTGAAATTGAGAATTAGGGTATAGCCAAGCCTTATACCGACAACGAAAGAAACGAGAAAATGATATTTTGAAATGAGAAGACCAATGTTTGGGTCATGTGAATTAAATGAATAAGACCGGTATAATGGAAGTGCTACACTCTAAGAGTTGATTTTATTCATGATTCAATTAAACTAAGGATTAGATACATAGTGAAGATGTAATGAAAGTAAGAGAAAAACATTGAGTATGAGGGCCATTGGATTGGCGGTGTGAGAGTATTCACAGGCTGTCTTCACGATGCATCGTGACATGACGTGGATATTGCTCTAGAGTACCGTCCCGGTGGCGACGCTCATGGGATGTTTGGTGACTGCGGGTGGTGTCATGTCCCATAACGGAGGCTGAATTGACTACAGGATGTCTTTACGATGCGTCGTGACATAACATGGGATTCCCCTCCAGGCTGTCTGGACATGAGCTCGTAACTCATAGAACATCTGGGATACTTACCGTAGTTACAGTAGTAGATTAAGTCATGGCGAGGGATTGAACCCTACAAGATGAAGAACGGTTAAGGGCTTGCCCTCGGACCTATGTAGTATGGGATGCATAGAATCCGAACAAGTGCGCATTAGTATTATATAATATAAATAATTGCATTAAGGACTAAGTGCACATTCACAACACGACAACAATAGGATAGTCCCTTTCGCTTTGTTGTGACAAGTTTGTGTTTGTTAAGAAATGAGAATCATTATACTGTTTCCGGCATAGAGAGGATGGCCGTGTATAATATTTCATCAGTTGAATGAACTGATGCGCCCACAGTTTTATATGCAGGGTAAAGATGCTTGACTATTGAAGTATACATGCTGCGCAAGACTATTTTAAATGTTATTTCATGTAAATTTATTGTAATATTGCTTCCACTGTGATAATGTACAAGTGTAAATGTAACTCTGATGAAAGAAAAGTTTTTATTTTCTTGTAAAATTGTACGAAAGAAGTGTAAAGATCCTGTGGAATCTCGAATTCAGTTGTATTTTGGAATTCGAGGTGTTACATGATAGATGTACTTCAAGCTCTTATGGTTCGTGTACATGTTCAGCTTCTTACCAGACACGTAATGTCTCCATTGCTTTAAGGCGAAGATAATCGCAGCCAACAACAGATCATGAGTCGGATAATTCTTCTCATGCGGTCTTAGTTGCCTCGACCCATAAGTGATCACCTTCCCTTCTTGCATTAAGACACAACCAAGCCCACGATGTGAAGCATTGCTGTAGACATCGTACTCAACACCAGCTCTAGGCAAAGCTAAAATGGGAGCAATAGTCAGCCTCTCTTTCAACTCCTGAAAGTTTGCCTCGCACTGCTCGGTCCACTTGAAGTTCACATTCTTCTTGGTCGAACCAGTGAGTGGCACGGCTATATGAGCGTAGCCCTGGATGAACCTCCTGTAGTATCCAGTCAATCCAAGAAAACTCCTGATTTCCTTCACTGTAGTAGGCCTTGCCCAATCCTTCACCGCCTATATCTTCTGCGGATCAGTTGCCACTCCCTCCTTAGAAAGGATGTGACCCAGGAATGCCACTTCAGATTTCCAGAAATCGCACTTGGATAATTTGGCATACAACCCATTCTCCTGAAGCTTCCTCAAAACTGCTGCCAGATGCTCCGTGTGCTCCTCTTCCGACTTGGAGTACACAAGAATATCGTCGATAAACACCACGACGAAAGAATCAATAAACGGCCTGAGAACTCTGTTCATCATATCCATGAAAATTGCAGGTGCATTCGTCACTCCAAACGGCATAACTAAGAATTTGTAATGCCCGTGTCGAGTTCTGAACACAGTCTTATGCACATCTTTAGCTTTCACTCGAACTTGATGATATCCTGATCGAAATCTATTTTGGAGAAAACAGCAGCTCCTTGTAGATGATCGAACAAGTCATCAATTCTTGGAATCCAATATTTGTTCTGAACAGTGACCTTATTCAGCTCCCGGTAATCGATGCACATCCTCATCGAACCATCCTTATTCTTTACCAACAGCACCGGTGCTTCCCAAGGTGACGCACTCGGTTGAATAAAGCCTTTCTCCAACAGTTCCTCAATCTGCCGTTTGATCTCATCCTGCTCCATTGGCACCATCCTATACGGTGCCTTGGAAATAGGCGCACTCCCTGGTTGAATAGTGATGCTGAAATCCACATCACGATGCGGGGGTAACCCAGGAAAATCTTCCAAGAATACCGTTGGATAATCTCGAACTACCGGAATTTGCTGCACCTCCATAGGAATCCCTTTCTTCTGGCTGATAGCAGCAACCAAATCTGAACATCTCATCTTCTCTTGGAAAGTGACTTCAGGTCACCTGGAGCCTTCACTGTTACTGTCTTGGTCTTGCACTCGATGCTCACACTGTACACCGACATCCAATCAATGTGATTGATAACATCGACTCCCAAGACATTTAGCTCGATCAGATCAATCTCGAAAGTTCTATCTCCAATCACGATCTTGCAATCCGCATACTACCGATAATTCTATCTCCAATCACGATCTCACAATCCGCATAGTACCGATCAGTGGTTAAAGTCTCTCCTGACGGAGTAGCGACTGCTAAAACCTTGCCTGGAAATATCTTTGGTTCAACTCCATGAACTTTAACAAATTTAGGTGATATAAAAGTATGAGAGGACCCAGTATCGAACAAAACAACAACTTTCTTTCTATTCAAAAAAAGTTCTCCTGTTACATAACACACACTCGCTACATAACAGTTCACCATATAATGCGGGAAAAGAGAAACAACAGAAAAAACACCCTAAACATCCTCCCTCATACCAGTGATGACTTGATCCACCTCATCACCGTCAGCTTTAGTCAAGGCAAATACTCGCCTGCTGATACGACTTCTTCCCAGCCTGCTGAGTTGGTCCATTGCAGATGACATCCTGCAGCTTGGGGCAATGAGACGTGTAGTGGCCTGTCTCTCCACAATTGAAACAAGTCATAGAAGGTCTCACCCAAGTATTTTCGGGTCTTCCCGCCACCTGAACTGCATTTGCACCCGTAGGCTTGAACCTTTGAACCGGCGACCGTCTCCCTGACATTCCCAGCAACTGCGGGCCTCTTTCCTGCATTCCAGTTGTTCCTCCAATTCTGAACAACGTGGAATTGCTCCATGTCCGCCTCAGTGGCTGCAGCTCATTTGACCAGCTTGTCAAACCTTCTGATACCGAGGGGTATCATCCTGGATCTCAGACTTGGTCTCAAACCATGCTCGAACTTTCGAGCCTTCTTCGCCTCGTCCATCACCAGTTCGGGTGCATACCTAGAGAGCTGAGTAAATCTTGTCTCATACTCCCTAACCGACATGCCGCCCTGCTGCAGCTAATGGAAAGTAATGACTGTGGAATTCCTCCAGGAATTCCTCCCAGCCAAGAACAATATCCCCCATTGTCCGATTCATCGACTGCCACCACACAGCCGCATCCTTCTCGAACTGCAGTGCTGCCAACTTCACCTTGCTGCCCTCCGGAGTCTCCAAGACTTCGAAGATGGTCTCTACATGTCGGATCTAATTGTCAGCTGCGTCAGGGTCTGACTTCTCCTCAAACACCGGTGGTTTCATCCGCTTGAATGATTCCACGAGTTTGATTGCTTCGGGTACTGGATTCGCAGGCACCCTTCCTTGATTCTGATTCATAGCAACGACATTGAGCGTCTGATCGACCTTCGCTAGTTCCGTTTCCAAGTCCAGAACTTTCCCTATTTCGAGCTCCTCTTCTAGCCATATTCTAATGCAAAAGATCCATTAAATTAGAAGTATAAAACATGGATTTTAAATCAACTTTTCATTTCATTGAATTTCAAACTTTATACATTCGAATTTAAAACATTTTTTACATCAAAAGAAAGTAGTAATAAGATATAACAGTCTAGTTCCTATGGTTCCTCTTGGCTTCTCGAAGCTCTTCCTGTAGTTCCGCCACTTCCTCCTTTAGTACATCGTACATATTTTTCGTCTTCTCGAGTTCCCAAACACGATGACTAAGAGTTGCGATGCTCTCCTTGCACTTCGCACACTGCGCCTACAAAAGCTTTGCTCTCTCCCTCTGAGTCTCTACCTGCCTCTGAAGAGACACAATGAGACTACTCGGAACTGGTTCTTCCTCGTCGGAGGAATCATCAGATGAATCCAGAGGTGAAGTGATCTCTCGAGACTCAGGCCATTCCTCTTCGAATTCTTCAGGATCCTCTTCGTCTGAATCAGCTTGCCTGGGGTAGTAATCCTCCTCAACAATGTGCCAATCATCATCATCTCCAGCTAGGTCTAAGTGGTCCACCATCTTAGAAAAATGAGGAGAAGAAGCATAAATCATAGAGCAACACAAATGTAAGTGGCTTACATTTAAATCTCTAGATACAACACATGCTCTAATGTCCACTTCTAGGGTGTCGTTCCTTATAAATTTGTACTACTTGGAAGCGTGGCTCTGATACCACTCTGTAACACCCCGAATTCCAAAACACACTGAATTCGAAGTTCCACACGATCTTTACACTTCTTTCGTACACTTTTACAAGAAAAATAAAATATTTGTTACATCATAGTTACATTATACATTTACATTGTTACAGTGGAAGCAATTTACTGTAATTACATGAAACAAATATACAACATTTAAATCAATCTTTGAGCTGCATGTATACTTCGATTTTTCAACCTCTTTATCCTGCATATGAAACTGTGGGCGCGTCAGTTCATTCAACTGACGAAATATTATATACGGTCATCCCCTCTATGCCGAAACAGTATAACGATTCTCAAAACTTAGACAATCACAAACTTGTTCACAAACAAAGCTAAAGGGACTATCCTATTGATGTCGTATTGTGAAGGTGTACTTAGTCCTTAATGCAATTACTTATGTTATATGACACTAATGCGCACTTGTTCGGATTCTATGCATCCCATACTATATAGGTCCAAGGGCAAGCCCTTAATCGTTCTTCATCTTGTAGGGTTCAATCCCTCGTTATGACTTAATCTACTTCTGTAACTACGGTAAGTATCCTAAATGTTCTAAGCACTACGAACTCATGTCTAGGCACCCTGGAGAGAATCTCAACGCACTAACACATGACTCATCATGCAGGCATCCTTGGTAATTCACCTCCTACCATAGACATGACACCACCCGCAGTCGCCAAATACCCCACGAGCGTCGCCACCGGGACAGTACTCTGGAGACATATCCACATCATGTCATGACGCATCGTGAAGACAGCCGTGAATACTCTCACGCCGCCAATCTAATGGCCCTCATACTCAATGTTTTTCTCTTACTTTCATCACATCTTCACTGTGTAACTAGTCCTTAATTTAATTGAATCATGAACAAAATCAATACCTTAAGGATAGCATTCCCACTATATTGGTCTTATTCATTTATTTCACATTGACCCAAACTTGGTCTTTTCATTTCATATATCATTTCAACATTACTTTATTGCCGGTATAAGGCATAGCTACACCCTAGTTCTCAATTTCACTCATAATAATAATGTCGAGTTTTCATACTCATAAAGCCGTTTTCATGATTAATCATTATTCACATTTCATGTTCATAGTATTCATGTATTCGTATTCATAATGCTCATCATGTCACTTAATTTCAATTTTCAAGTACAATATCTTGCGTAAACAATTAAAATTCAATTCTTCTAATGTGTCACATTCACTAGTTCATATTTCCACATAATTCTCTTAATCTTTATTTGAATCCATACTAATTTCACAATTCACAATTTCACTTAGTTTCACAATTCACATTTTTCAAATTTCTCATTACAAAATCTCATTTTAAAATTCCTTAAGACAATCCATTTAATTTTCTTTATCTAAAAGACGATTTAAGTTAATAATTAAAATAAGTTCTTTCTTGCAAAAGTAGTCTCAAATCCTCATTTACACTAGGCCACAGGTCATAGAAAATTATCCCACGAAAATCTAGATATTATTTGAAACTTCATGGTAGTCGACTGTTAAAACATGGCCAGTCGGCTGTTCTGCGATGATTTAAAACTCGAAAATAAAATGATCAGGGCAGTCAACTGTTACACTACAATCGGTTGACTGTTCTGTAAAGATTTAAAACTCAAAATAAATAATCAGGGCAGTCAACTGTTACAATATAGTCGGTCGACTGTTCTGTAACAAAAATCCAAAATTTATTACCTGACAGTCGACTGTCGACTCTAATCCAGTCGACTATCGATTGCACCAGGTTGCAATGGATATATTTTTGACATTGAAAATAAGATCACAATTTTCAAATTATTTAAAATCAAGGTTTCCACAAAATAATAGTTTTAGAACACAAGTTTTCATCTTTCTACAATAAAGTTGTTTCAATTCAAACAATTAATTCCATATGATGCATTCAATCAATTTGTGTCTCATAAGCACAACTTCCTTGACATAGCATGATTTATAAACATAAAGCATGACAATAAGATAGATTCTAGCATTTCAATTTCACACATTTATCAATTAGCAATCATCTTCACAATCATTCTCTAAATTATCATTCCATCTCTAATTTATCAAACATGATACTAGAATTTCTTGATTTCTCTTTAACTATTTTATCATATCATTCCTAGCATGGCATCTAAATTTAGAAGCATGAGAAACACCCACCTATTTGAAGAAAACGAATTGAAAGCTCCTAGAATGCAAGAAAAGTGGCTTTCTCCTCCTAGATTGTGTAGCAAATTGTTTCCTCCTCCTTGCGTTTGATGGAACCCGAGCTCCTTGCTTCCTTGGATAGTGGGCCGGCCTCCCCTTGTTCGAAAACACACAAAAGTTTCACCCTCTAATCTTTTTCTCACTATTTCTACTCAATCTTTCCCTCTCTTATCTTTTCTTTTAACAAAAGTTTAGTGCACTAATGAGAAGAATAGTTAGGGGTATTTATACATATTTAGAATGAGAATAGAAGGCTAGGATTCAATCAAGGAGTTAGAGATTAAGGGCCAAGATGAGATGGAAAGTTGTAGTAACTTCCATGATCACATAACCACTCCCCTCAACCCCATCCACTCTCCCACTCTCTTTTGTTCAAATCCGGCCACCTCTAGGGTGTGCATTGCTCACTCTAGTGTGTGCATGTGCCCCCTTCTAGTACCCCCTATTAAAAGTTGTACAAATTTAATTAATCAATTGTCCACTAATTGTGTCTGCATGACAAGTTGTGACAATTAAAAGATTAATTAAGTTGTGGGCTTCAAAAATAATGGTCTTTAGCTCATGGGTCAAAATAAATTATTTAATTAATTAGGGTGGGCTAAAAAAACAAGGAAACAAGTTTAGGCTTTATAAAATAGGCTTTTTAGAAAATAAAGAGAAAGAAAAAAATAATTTTCCATGTTATAAAAGATAATTTTATAAGAAAATATGCATACAAAATTTGTACGTGCACAACACGTAAAAATTAGCATTTCTCATTAAATGAAAATTCAGGATATTACAAGGATACCCAATTAAATTCATCTCATGAATTTAAATCCAATTTCGATCCATACTAATTACGTTGACAGTAATAGTAAAGTCATATTCTAGTGTAATAAACAGTGAGCGATATCTAGCAATATATCACTGCTACTCAAGTAAAGGAAATGCTAGTGATTTGACATAACCTATCCGTGACCAATGTTACCATCTAGTCTAGTCTTTTTGTCCAGATATCTAATTGACCACAAGGCATAAAGCATGTCACCTTTGTATAGTACAATATTTGGTTTCTTGATGTCCGAGTAGACTTACTAAAACAAATGAGCTCAATATCTCATATTGATACATTTGAGCACGGCCATGAATTTTGTAGTTTCACTCAATCAAGGAGTCCATAGATATCGCTCATGTTATGTAACTGGGACAAATCCTATCTAAGTCACTCACATCCCTCCGCATATTTTGTAGTATATCCAATTGTCGACTTTATAATCACCTTATTAAAGACAACGTTTGACGACATTAAAACATATAACTTCTCATGTAGGGAACCGTAATGACTTCAAGTCAAAGGACCACGTACACCATGGTCACTGTGAGAACCGCTTATGACACTCACATAACAATCCATATAGCGTTCTCATGGTGGGTCAGTCCAGTACATTATTACTCTAATATGTACCCATATGAAGACTTGATATCTCATATCCATGACTCGTGAGATATGGTCACCAGTGTACGCACATACTAATCTTTATGTATTATTGTTGTCCTAATTCACAATAATACTTGACAAGGGACATTTAAGAATAGTGTTCTCATTACAACCAATAGGATCTCACAATTAAGTCATGCACTTGATATCCCATAGTATTGAACATACTATTCTAAGAACTTATTATGTTCATTTAATCACAATAAACAACACAATAAATGAAATGCCTCATATATAAAATAAATATCATGATACAATATAAACTAGTAATGTCAATACATAACTGGCCTCTAGGTTATACACCGACAGTTTTATACAATTAATAATGCTATAAATCGATGTACTTTTGAATGGTCATTTTATGGGTCAGAACGTATTGTAGTTGAGTTGAGAATTGGAGTCGTTTTTTATTTAAATCCAAAGAGAATTAGAGTCCAAACGATGAAGATTAAGTAGAATTTCCAGAGAGAGTTGACACAACAGAGACATGGGGTCTGTTTAGTTTTTTTTTTTTTTTTTCAAAACCCCAAAACTTGTTTGGTTAGGTAGTTTTGTGAAAACAGTTTTCACAAAACTCCACTTCAGTCATTTTCTGTTTTTTCACATCCCCTATCTAAATATATTTATATACATTATTATTATTATTATTATATATATATTTGTAATATATTATTGTTACATATATTATTATTATTATTATTATTATTATTATTGTTATTATATTATTTTTAATTTTTAATATATATATATATATACTATTATCATAATATATATTATTATTATAATATATATTATTTATTATTATATTATTATATATATTATTGTATAATTTGTTATTATTATAATAAATTATTTAATATATAATTATAATATATTATTATTACATATATATTATTATAATTATTATATGTTATTATATATATGTATATAAATGAATATGTTTATTATAATAAATTATTTTATATTATTATATAATATACAATTATTATAATATATTATTATTTTGTGTATAATAATTTATATATACCATTATTATTATTATATTATTATTATATATATTATTATATATATTATTATTTTATTTACAATATTTTATATATACTATTATTATATTACATTATTATTATATATATTATTATTTTATATATACTATTTTATATATACCATTATTATATTATATTATTATTATATATATTATTATTATTATACATTACTATTATATATTATTATACATATTAATATATAATATATTACTATTATATATTATTATATATATTATTATATAATATACTATTATTATAATATTTTGTTATATATATATTTATGATATATTATTGTTACATATTTTATTATTATTATTATTATTATTATTATTATTATTATTATTATATATATTTTATTTTTATTTTTATTTTTTAATATATATATATATATATATATATATATATATATATATATATATATATATATATGAAAAAGGGGTATGAGCAACTTGCTCATTTAATAAATAAGCAATTGATGATGTGGCATACATGTAATTGGAAAAGCCTTAAAAGGGTTAGTTGTCCAATGTATCACATGCATGCCACATAATCAATTGCTTATTTACTAAATGAGCAAGTTGCTCATATTCCTTTTACCCTATATATATATATATATATATAGGGGTCGGTTCGGGTGCGAACCAACCCTGGGGTGAGAACCTAAGAGCCTATCCTAGCCATTCATCTGTGTAATCTTAACGGTCATGATTTTTTAAAATTAAACAATAAGATTAATTAATTTTTGCATTAAGATGTCAATCCCTTTAATTAAGGGATGGGGACCGCGTAATAAAAGGAATAATTATAAATTGCCTTTTTTTGTGTGCGACGGTTAAGGCAAATTTGGTCAAATTGGAGAGAGAAATAATTTATTCCCGTAAAATATTGGAGAAGATTTTGTTTCCCAAATTAATAGCAACTGCAGAATCATTCACCATTTCGTTCCTTACAGTTACTGTTTATTACAGTTGCTATTTATAATTATTACAGTTGATGTTTAAGTGGTCAGGTATTGCTGTATAATTATTTCAGTTGCTATTTATAATTATTCCAGTTGCTATTTATAATTATTACAGTTACTATTTATAATTATTACAGTTGCTATTCGAGAAGATTTTGTATCCCAACTTAATAGCAACTTCAGAATCATCACCAATTCGTTCCTTCACCAATTAATTCACTATATAGCAACTGACTGTATTGTAAGTAGATACAATAGCAACTTCAGTTGCTATTATTTTATAATTATTACAGTTACTATTTATAATTATTACAGTTGCTATTCGAGAAGATTTTGTATCCCAACTTAATAGCAACTTCAGAATCATCACCAATTCGTTCCTTCACCAATTAATTCACTATATAGCAACTGACTGTATTGTAAGTAGATACAATAGCAACTTCAGTTGCTATTTATAATTTTAACTTCAGTTGCTATTTATAGTATTCCTTCAACAATTTCAGTTGCTATTTATAATTATTTCAGTTGCTATTTATAATTATTACAGTTGCTATTTATAATTATTACAGTTGCTATTCGAGAAGATTTTGTATCCCAACTTAATAGCAACTTCAGAATCATCACCAATTCGTTCCTTCACCAATTCGTTCACTATATAGCAACTGACTGTATTGTAAGTAGATACAATAGCAACTTCAGTTGCTATTTATAATTTTAACTTCAGTTGCTATTTATAGTATTCCTCACCAATTTCAGTTGCTATTTATAATTATTTCAGTTGCTATTTATAATTATTACAGTTGCTATTCGAGAAGATTTTGTATCCCAACTTAATAGCAACTTCAGAATCATCACCAATTCGTTCCTTCACCAATTCGTTCACTATATAGCAACTGACTGTATTGTAAGTAGATAAAAATTTCATATTTAGCAACATTGTACGTAGTAACAAATGTTGTTCATCTTGATGAAGATTGTGGTTCGGCTGAAAATAAAATAAAAAAGGCAATATATGTTGCCTAATAATCTGTGATCTACATTCCTTTTAAATAAAATAAAAAAGGCAATATATGTTGCCTAATAATCTGTGATCTTTCATTCCTTTTATTACGCGGTCCCCATCCCTTAATTAAAGGGATTGACATCTTAATGCAGAAATTAATTAATCTTATTGTTTAATTTTAAAAAATCTTGACCGTTAAGATTACACAGATGAATGGCTGGGATAGGCCCTTAGGTTCTCACCCCAGGGAATGGTTCTCACCCGAACCTTTCTCTCTCTCTCTCTCTCTCTCTCTCTCTCTCTCTCTCTCTCTCTCTCTCTATATATATATATATATATATATATATATATACTATTATTATTTCATATATACTATTTTATATATACTATTATAATAATCTATCATTATTATAATATATATTATTATTAATATATATTACTATTATATATTATTATATATATTATAATATATTATTATTACATATATATTATTATAATTATTATATGTTATTATATACTAGATTTGCCCGTGGGCACGTGCCTACGGAACGCCTTCGAAACGATACAACATATGAAAGTCTTGTAAACAGTAAAACAACAATTATATAGCTCAAGTTTGAATAGTATAACAATAATTAGTTGTAAATAAAAGTCCATGTTTCAATAGTATATGTTGAAAAATAATTATAAATGGAGGCGTAAAATCCAACTTCTTAGAACTTTGAGTATGGAAAATGATGAAATTTAACTGTTGATGAGGTATTTGTTATTTTCAATGTGACATGAGCAATAAAAAAATGCATAAAAATTCTAATAATTTACAAACCTGAAATATGAAAATATAAATTTCTGAATAAATAGAGAGAGAATGAGAGAGAGAGAGATAGATGAGAGAAATAAATAAATAAATAAATAAAGGTGTTGTTTTTGGGGATTTGAATTTGAGTTTTTGGGGGGAACTTTTAGGCAGGAAAATATGTTTTATGAGGTTAGATCTGGACCATTGATTTCAACCCTATTGAATGAGAGCCACTTGATAGCTTCCTTTGTGTTTTATTATATAGATATGTATATAAATGAATATGTTTATTATAATATATTATTTTATATTATTATATAATATACAATTGTTATAATATATTAGTATTTTATATATAATATTTTATATATACCATTATTATTATTATATTATTATAATATATATTATTATAATATATATTATTATTATATATATTATTATTTTATTTATAATATTTTATATTTACTATTATTATATTATAATATTATTATATATGTTATTATTTTATATATAGTATTTTATATATACTATTATTATATTATATTATTATTATATATATTATTATTATTATATATTACTATTATATATTATTATATATATTAATATATAATATATTACTATTATATATTGTTATATATATTTATAATATATTATTGTTACATATATATTATTATTATTATTATTATTATTATTATTATTATATTATATATATATATATATATATATATATATATATATATATATATATATATATATATATATATATAGGGAAAGGATCCGTTGCACACTACTTTGGTGCTCATCGCGTGAACACTACGCCTTCGGGCGTTCATATCGAAAATCCGAACCGTTTACATTGATCTACACATCTAAATTAGTCTAAATATGTAAAATTAAATCATTTGAAATTCATTTGCCCATTCATGATGTGACTATAAAAACAATGAATTTCAGCCATACAATTTTGTAACACTTCAATGAATGGGCAAATGAATTTCAAATGATTTGATTTTACATATTTAGACTAATTTAGATGTGTAGATCAATGTGAACGGTTCGGATTTTCGATATGAACGCCCGAAGGCATAGTGTTCACGCGGTGAGCACCAAAGTAGTGTGCAACGGATCCTTTCCCTATATATATATATATATATATATATATATATATGTATATACTAGGTTTGCTCGTCAACACGTGCCTACGGTACGTTTCCGTGAACGATGCAGTATATAAAAAGTTATGTAAAGTTAAATATATACACGTCATCATGAAGAATGTTTTATATAGATGTGTATTTGGCAGTGGACATTGATGTATTCTGAATTAAGTTGCTTATTGGTTTATACCTTGCAGGATCATTTGTCAGGAACTCGGGATTGAAAAAGAGTATTGTGAATCTACAACAATAGTAGATCGAAATCACTTCCTATGTGTGACTTCAACATAAGAGATTTCATATTTGATTTGTAGTCTGTCATAAATAGCAATTCAGTTGGTAATGCAGTTATCGCCTCAAACTGCATGAGTTAATTCCCCATCGTCATATTTTCATGTAGTTAACCATGTATGATTTTAAAAGAGGTTAAGAGAGAGAGAGAGAGAGAGAGAGTGAGAGAAATCTTGTAGTGAAGTACATGCGAAGATCTTTTGTTAAATGTGATCAAGTACAATTACATCTCCATATTAATATATTTAGTATCCATATACTGGAGAGTCTACTGCAAATTTGATCTGAAACAGGCTTGTTGGTCCCAATTTTTGATAAATCTCAGTGTATGAGATATTTTACATTATTGGGCTTATGTGTTTTGTGTGAGTGATGATGTAAGTTATAGATTAAAAAAATGAGATACATGCAGGTCGAATTAATAACAGAGACAACAACATTAGCCCCAACTCTCCAAAATAATTACAGAATGATTCACACAAAACCCATAAGCCCAACTATCAAGCATTTCAAACATTATGAGAACATGAAGATTATTGACTAACGACTAAACCCGCCAAAAATCACGATCAAGGTTGAAAATCATTATAATGAAAAAGTAATCAATCAAGTCAAAACCAATGGTCATTTCTATTCTAGAATACTAATAGAAATTTTAGTAAAAATTTCGACAAAACCTCCCCTAAAATATTAGCCATTTTACAGCAATTCCCTACGAATTCTGCTAACAATTAAAAATATAACATCACAGGCAGTTAATATCAATCCTCCCCATGCCAATCCAAGCAACATCACACAGGCATCATATATATAAGGCTTTGGGGGCAAAAATCTTCATATGATGCAAAATAAAAAATAAAAACTAAGATTTCGTTTGAAAACATAATGGATTTTTAGAAAAAACATTTGAAAAACCACACACAGAACCCAATACACCACAACTTTGCGGGTACGGGTTTTAAGATCACTATATTATATCATCATCATATACAGATACTTACATCATCTCCCAAAATACTAAATATTACAAAGATTTACATAATCCCTCATTCTACATAACTTAAGTTAACAAAATATACAACAAATACATCATCCACCAACCCTACTACAAAAAAATATATTACATAATTGTTACAACAGGGATCAAACACAATGCTTCGAGTCTTCAATATGGGACGAAACAATGAGCCTAAACAAACAGTAAGAGTTTTTCAAGAATCAATTAAAACCAATTTAACGAAACAAACCGTAAGAGTCTGTAGGAAAATTTATTTTCAAACCAATACCTTTCAAATTGGATGATGTACAAAAGAGATTGCCTTCAAACTCGATGGAATCAGCCCAACATGTTCTTCATCACCCTACTAAAAGTTAAAGTATCAATATGTACATAACAATTCTGAGTGTAGACGACAACCTGGCCATCAATAAGAAGTATTAAATTAGCGGCAAATATAGGATGTAGTTGCAGTAAATATCAATTTACCTTATTGCAACCCCATTTGATCAATGTAGTTGCATTTATAAATTTGAAGTTCATGTGAGCTTCATCCGAGTCTTATTATAGTTCAAATACGATTTTCCTCTCATAATTTGAATTATCTCATTCATCATGTTCTCATCCTTCTGATTATAAATTTGTACAAATTTTGATTATAAATTTGTACAAAATTTGAAGCTTTCTTTCCATCTTTCCACTTTCGGAATTTCCATCTAGCATTTTCAACTTAAATCTAAAACCTAATATAGGCATTTTTTTATATGACCACTAATGGGTATGGTCATCTGGTGCATTATTTCTCCAAAGTGAATACATTTCATTTATTCCTCAAAAGTATCCATTGTTCTTCTACAGAAATTCTTCCTGGTAGTTTCTTGTTATGTTCTCTCCTTTTATATATGCATTTAGATTTCTATTGTACAAATTTCTTATATTGAATAACTGCGGTAAGAAAATAAATTTGGTGTCATTTTCCATACTTATTTCATATTTATAATGCTGTTGTCGGAGCCTTTCAGTTTCATCTTCACATGGTTTACTGCATTGCCTCTAATATTTTGGTCATCACAGGCATTCACTAATACCAACCTCAAAAGACTTTTTGATCTTAAAGGTGTGATCTCAATCAGGATTATAGTTAATAATTTAGGTATCTGTAGTAATGACAATCTGACATTATATTTGATACCTAGGGTCCTTGCCCAAACTGTGTACGGAAAATGTCTCCTTCTTTGGGACTATATTGAAAGTGCCAACTGGAGGTTCTCAGAATACTATTAAATGCTCTACATAAGATCCTATGTGCTCATAATCACTGTAGTCAATTATACCTTGATTCCTGGATTTAGATTACATCGACCATGCAATTTGTTTTGCAGTTGTGAGACTCCATTAGTATATGACTCAGGATCACGCTTAATTACACTCCCAGAAGCATGAGGAATGATAGATAATTTCACAACTCTTGCAGCTCAGTATCTGAAGGTATGTATATCAACTCCACTGATCTTTCTTTAAAATTTCTATAAAATAGGTCCGAAATGGATAAAAGTTTAGATTACTGTAGAGACACCTCCACTGATCTCTACCTTCACCGATCTCCAGTTACCTTACCTAACTTCCTTATCCAAACATGGCTAAAACTTGTTTGAATACTAACATATATATGGACAACTAATTCAAAGTAGTGTAATTTCCTTTGTTTTGATTTTCATTTTGATAATGTGATGTTTTATTTTCTTTTTTTCTTTTTGTAGGAATAAGCGGCCAGAGTTTACAGCCTGGTTAGTAGAAGTGAAACAAGTACTGCCTCAAGCAATTAACCTATTGTATAATTAGTTATGTAGTGAATGTACTGGAAATTATGCAAAGGTTTATTTTTTCATGCTCCTATTGAACCATGTTAAGTTGGCATTTAGCATTTAGCATCTTTATTTGAATGTATAATACCATTACCTGGAGGAGTTTAGTGTAAGAGATTTTAAAGGATACTCATTTGGTCAATTGGTCGTCCTCATTCTAGTGCAATGCATATATCTAATGTATGTTCTTGTGGTTTTTCACTTTGTTGGACCTTTTATTCAGAAACCTTTCATTCTTCATATGAGGAAAATGTTAAAATTAATTTTCTTGTTACTAATTAGTTACTCATTGATGGATATAATTGTTAAAATTGGTTTATGCATATTAGAAAGATAATAGAAATATGTGAACTGATCAATTTTAGGCTAATGTCACTTAAAAGCACACAAATTGACAAACTTTGTTTACTCCATTATTTGCCCAAGACTTGGCAAAATACTTGACTTATAAGAAGTACAGAATGAGATGCTGATCCATTATTTGCTGAGTTTACTCCATAATAAGAAATACTGTATTCTAAACATGGAGGCATCGGGAATTCAGGATTGATTTTGAAAGCAAAGTCATTCAGCCTCATATAACTATTGAATATTGAAATGGTTCAATTTGTTTATATACCGCTATTGTTGTTCTTAATTAATTTATGTGCTTATATTGGTTGACATGATGTTCAAAACTCAAAACCTAATAAAAGACTTCTATTTAATGACATGGTCCTTTCAGCCTCGTTATGAATGTTGTGATAGTTAAATTGTTAGCTACATGGTTCTTTCAGTAGTTTATCTTTGAAGATGACAGTAGACCGTGTAACATGCATGTTCTATTTAATGTAGTATTATGGATGTTGTGATGGTTATATTGTTAGCTACATGATTCATTTACTGGTTTGTCTTTAAAGATAATTTATACATGTTTGAACTTATCTTTCCAGCTCAACAATGACCTTGTCACTGTAATCAATATGTCCATACGCTGCATCTTAGCGGTTTTGATGCAGCAGCTACTTCTACGGCGTTAGTACCGGTGAACTGATATAATCAACATTTCTCCATGCTCCATTCACCCGAAGAAGAGCTGTGCTGGTGAAAACCAGCCTCTGATCACATACATTAATGACACGGTCTGAGTCTGAGGTCTGAGAACACAAATCTAGGACAAATGAGGCCCGTTGAAGGATTAAATGTTTAAACAAAGGAAGTAATGTCTTACTCATAATTCTTTTATACATATTGTATTCGTAACTGTTGATATTCTAAGATACCGAATGGAAAATTAGAGTGCTTATTGATAGCATTAATTCTTCAATGACACATCACTTGTTCATGATCTTCACACCGATTAAGTTTCAGGTTCTTCTTGAACATGTATTGTGATAAAAATTAGTTCTCATCCTGATATGAATTACCGTCTATTACATTTTTTAAGACACTAAAGAATGATGCAAGATATTACTGATCTTTGTATAGTTTTTTTTCTTAATATCTATTAAATTTGTCATTCAATCAAGTATAATACCTCGATAGATATGCCGAAACCTCCACTCCGTCCCGTGCAAATCCTTGGTAACCAGCTCTTGCGACGGCCTCTGCTGCTTATAATCCTAAACTACATATTCCATCACTCAAAATCAATCATCCCCCAAAACCCAACAATTTTCAAACATCAACAAACAAACAAACAAACAAAGACATTAATACCAGTGGCGGAAAACAATCCTCAGCCGCGCGCCTCAGCACCGAAAACCCCCCATGAGTGCTCGTATCCGACGCAGTCAACGTCTTGCAGAACATATGCGACATCAATACTACAACGATAAAACACTATACAAATAAAATGAGTATAATTGTTGCATTATCAACATTTGGCAAGACTAATAGTGAAATTAGCCTAGACTAACATACCTGACAATAATAGCATCCAATTTGTCATCCGCAATGGAAGGACATATGGATCCATAATCGGCTCGACTTGCAGGATCAACCCTGGTTTAATGGACTGTTTTTTGTTCCAAAAAGTGTTACAGATAGCTCAAATGCATTACAGAAATAACCAAATACAATTGTTGAATTTTACAAAACCACAATTTGAATAAAATGTTCATTCGAAAGGAACAGAGTTCTATAAAAAAGTTCCTGCTTAAGCTTACAGAAAGAAAATTACTGTACAACGCAGCAGATATTCTACCTCAATAATTTGAAGAAGAGGCATCTTGCTATAGACGAAAAATGTACTATGTGAAGAAATGGTAATGAAACAGCATATCATTTAATTCTCAAATGCTCATTTGCTAAGCAATTATGGGTTCTTGTTAAGATGGCCTGGAAATTTATAGGATGCCCATCTACTATTAAATCAGTCCAAGGAAGTTAAAATTGATTTTCGAAACTAATTAGTGTAAGTCTAATTATCGATTAATCACCGATTAATCGATAATTTTTCCGATCAATCGCCTTAAGAACTAATCGGACCTAAACCGATTACCGATTAAATTGGATTTAACTGCAGAGAATCAGTCAATCCATGCAATGCATCTCTCAACAATCTTGCAAATCTCAAATGAGCACTAATCAAATACCCAAATGAACATTTCTATTTCAGACTCTAGAAATTGAACACCAACATAAAAGATAACTGATAATTCATTTACCTTGATGTAATCCTCAAAAGCCTTCATCCTTATACTCACAGGCTCAATCAACTCAGGTAACTGCATTAACACCATCTATCTATTAACAACTAAATTCAAAACCAAACCTAAATCAAACCAACACCAAAATTAACCCCAAATCCACCTCCTACATAACCCCCAATCCATCAAAAATCAGCAAAAACCCTAACACTAAATCTTGCATTTCATCTGCATAAAAATTATTTAACCATGAAATCCGCATCCAAAACCTACAAAATAAAAAACCCAAAGTATAACTAACCAATGAACATAAAAATTCATCATAATAATAAAGTTGAAAATTATTCTCAACCAGTTGCCAATTGGGGAAATTGGTTTTGAGATTGAAAGCCCTAGCAGAGTTGGCGTCGGTGGTGTTCTGAGACAGTAGAGTGCTGATCAAACCATCAAGAACTGTTGGATTAAGAAGAAAAAAATGATTGCGAACTTTGGGCACAAAACAGAAAATTTTGATCATACCTGATATGGTGAAATCGGTGAAGGTGAGGGGGTCGGTGGTTGGATGGGGTCGCAGTGGCGCTGGTTGCAAAGAGAGCAAAAGGGAGGAGCGGGGGGGGGGGGGGTCGGCATCTGGCTTTGTTTGGTGCGAGGTCGCGACTGGAGGTGGGGGGCGGGGAGAGAGAGGGGTCGCGACTGGAGGTGGAGGTGGGGAGCGGGGAGAGTGGTGGTAATTTTGGGCGAGAGAGAGCGGGGAGAGAGAGAGAGAGACAGTGAGAGAGAGAGAGGCCGAGTGAGCGAGAAAGATAGAGAGACAGTGAGAAAGAGAGAGAAGGGGGGGTTATTTTGGGAAAGAGAGAGAGTGTGTGTGAATTTTGAAATGTGTGGAGTTTGAAATTTTAAGCGGAAAAATATGTTTTCTGAGGTTAAATCTGGGCCATTGATTTTGGAGGAGATTGAAGCATAGCCACTTGATAGCTTTCTTTGTGTTTTATTATATAGATATATATATGTATATATACTATTTTATATATACTATTATAATAATCTATTATTATTATAATATATATTATTATTAATATATATTTGGGTTATATATTATTATATATATTATTATATAATTTATTATTATTATAATAAATTGTTTAATATATAGTTATAATAGATTATTATTACCTATATATTATTATAATTATTATATGTTATTATATATATGTATATTATTAAATATGTTTAACATAATAAATTATTTTATATTATTATATACTATACAATTATCGTAATATATTATTATTTTATATATACTATTTTATGTATACTATTATTATATTATATTATTATTATATATATTATTATTTTATATATACTATTTTATACATACTATTTTATATATACTATTATTATATTATATTATATGATTATTATATATATATTATATTATATTATTATTTTATATATACTATTTTATATATACTATTATAATAATCTATTATTATTATAATATATTATAATAATCTATTATTATTATAATATATATTATTATTATTATATATTACTATTATATATTATTATATATATTATTATATAATTTATTATTATTATAATAAATTGTTTAATATATAATTTGAATATATAATTATTACATATCTATTATTATAATTATTATATATTATTATATATATATGTATATTGTTAAATATGTTTATTATAATAGAATATTTTATATTATTATATATCAGTATGTATGTATTTGTAAACAACATGTATGTATCAGAGTATATATACTACATACAGTATATACATACAACCAAACATATACATACATTATACTCTCACTGTCAAAAAACTATTTTCATAAAAATTATTACCAAACAGCTTTTACACTCTCATTTTCAGAAAAATGTTTTCAGAAAACTATTTTCAAAACAACAAACCAAACGCAACCTTGGTATTCCAGTTTTGTGTGGTGATGAAGACATTGGGTGGTCTTGGGTTCAAATATGCTTGACTGCAGTTTGAAATAAAACTTTACTTTGTTATCCTTGAGCAACTGCATCGCTCAAAGAAATTAATAGGTGGCAAGTGATAGAAGTTGACTTGGACTTCCTTTTTATTGGGTGCAGGTTGTTTGGGCTCTAGGCTGGTCGTGGATTCTACGCCAGGAGGGAGCTCCTTATTTTCTTTTCTTGGTTTATTCATTTTTTTCTTTATTCCTTTTTATATTTATACTTGTGAGATAATTTAAAAGTTTGAGACTCCAAATTAGCATAGTATTAAACTATTCTAAGTGAGATGAATAAATATGGGATTTATTTTGGGAACTAAATTGGCCTCAAAATCAAATTTTTGCAAGATAAAATTGTAAATACAAATAGATGGATAAAAGAATTGGGAAAAAATATCTATGTTTACTGTAAAAATTGTGTTAGATACGATGGAGTCGGATTATTGTTTTGAAAATTATAATTGGAGATTTCAAATATAAAGACTATGTTTTTGAGTTTTGCCTAAATGAGATTTCTTATAAATAATTGGGAATTAATTTCTCTACATAATTTGACTATTGACTGTGGATCGAGAAAATGACAAATTAGATATATTTGATAAGTTTTATCAGTTAGTAACTTTTGATATTATGAATGAAAATGTTATCTAGTTGTTTTTTAGATTGAATAATTGGAAGACATATATAAGAGAATGAAATAAATTATATGAAGGAATAATAATTGTATAAAAGAGGTTAAGAATAACCTAACGATGTTATGATTTTGGATGTGTGGATTCTAGAGGCTGAGTGAGACCTAGGGTGCCTGCAGGATTGATAAATGAAAAAGTGAGAAGTAGCCAGTGTGGACTAATGTTCTCGGTGTGTTGATTTAAGTCCGGTAGGGTAAACTAGCTCTAGGTCAAACTTATTATGAATGAATCTTAAGGATAGGCACTAGGTGGGAGATATGATGAAACTTGAGCAAACGTGAGTATGAGGGCCCAGAGTTATATACGGGATTAGATATTCTCATATGGGTCTGATCTCCAGAGTTTCAAGATGAGTGCAACACTCATAGGGCATTCGTGTGATGATGGTTCCAGAGTGGCTTATGGGGTGAGTGAAATAGTCTCCAGATTATCTGAGGATGGAATCTGACCTCCAGAGTTCGGGGTACGAACCAATACTCACAGTATGTCTAAATCTTGATATTCGTCATGGTTCTAGGTCTGCATAACGAGGAACTGAACCTGATAATGAGGAGTACGTTAAGGGCTTGCCCTCGGACCTATGTTGTATAGGCGACATATAATCCGAACAAGTGCACCTTAGGTTCTCATTGTATGCATAAGTGTCTGCATTAGTCATGAGGTTCATAACATACACTGACATAATTAGGGTAGTCACATAATCTGTTTGCATTCAAGTTTGTGATTGTTAAAATTGAAGATCACTCTATTATAGTATTGCGTCAGTTGTATTCAACTGATGTGACCACAGTTTTCAAGTGTTGCAGGAGCGGGATTTGGAATAGCAAGCGACGTGGGGATGAGTTTGGTGTCGATGGATGTTGCAAGATTGAAGATTTTTGATGACCTGAGTTATATTGTATTTATTTATTTCCGTTGTGCTTTGTAAAGAATGATATTGTAATGAAAAAGTTTTTGAAAAAAATTTTCCTTATACTTGTGTAGGAAATTGAAGTAAGATTCTGGTTTTGCTACGAATTACCTGTGTTTGGAATTCGGATCGTTACATGTGGTGCACTTCATGATTCGCCATGTAGAGACTGATTACTGGCGAGTCGCAATAAGGTGTTCGGATGCCTTCTAGGTCTTTGTCCGAAAAATATACTGGAACCCCCAAGCTTTTGGTTGGAGAGGAGTTGTGCACTAAGTTTGCCTCTGTAACTCCCCAAGTCCGTTCAGCTGCTTATATGCCTACATGCCTATGAACCTAACCACAACATACGGCTTAGCCTCTTCAAAAGAGCTAGCTTAATAGGTACTCCTGGTTCATTGACAACTATATTTAAAACACTCCACTCACATATTCTTCCGAACTATATTTAAAGCATCTTCACTCACACTCTTCCGTTATGGGACTAACTTTTATCACATTTTTCACTTTGCATGCATATGCATTCATGCCTTATTATATATATATATATATATATATATATACCATCAAAGCCCACACAATAACCCTTAATTATTTCTAATAGTCCATTAATTAATTCTTAAGCCAACTATATTAAATTATTAGCCTAAGTCCATCTAGGTTATTAGAATCACCCCTCCTTATGAACTTAATTAGCATTCTCACTAAGCTCGGACCCGTATCTACTAGAACCTCATTTCTAGCCAATGTGGTCCACATGGATGCCGCTACCATGATCCACCAGCGTACTGCACTGGCCTTACCGCCAGTATATTGTCCTTAGTCATATCAGTGTGTACACCCACTGTGGCCCTACCATTGGTGTCAGAAGTCAGCTCTGGTACCACTTGTAATGCCTTGGGTCCGCTCAACTGCGTATACGCCTAAGCGTCAACATGCCTAAGAGCCTAACTACGACCCTACCACAGGGCTTAGCCTCTCCAATACAACTATCTTAATAGGTACTCTTGGTTCATTAGCAATTATATTTAAAGCACTCTTCACTCACATACTCTTCCGATGTGGGACTAACTTTTGTCACGTTTTTCACTTTGCATGCATGCATGCCTCATTATATATATATATATATATAGACACACACACACACACACTAAGCCCATCAAATCCCACACAATAGCCCTTCATTATTTCTAATAGGCCATTAATTAATTCTTAAACCCAATATATTAAATTGTTAGCCTAAGCCAATCTAGGGTATTACAACCTCTCGAACAAATGCCTTCCAAGAGGAGTTGGACTCCCCACCCATAGGCTCTCCATGGATGGAGTGGAAAACGGTCATATTCTCTAAGTTTTGGGACTCGGGATCCTTCTTTATGCGCTTCTTTGCTCCCCGAACCTAAGGAGATTCAGCTTTATCCTTCAGGGCATACTTGGAGAGGTAACCCCTATGGAATAGAGCTTCAATCTCGTCTTTGAGGGTATGACAGTCATCGGTGTTATGGTTGTGGTCCCTATAGAACCGTCATCATTTGCTTTTATCCCTTCTTTTGCCTAGTGTGTTCATTCTAGGTGGAAAGCAGAGTAGCCCATTTCACTCAATCTCCATGAGGACGGTTGGGATGCTGACATTGAAAGAAGTGAACTTGTCGAAGAGATGAGCTGGAAGAGGGCGATGCTAGCCAGATTCATCCTTCTAGGACTTCTTGGAATCCTCTTCATTTGTGTTCTTTCGTTTGTTCCCGAAAGATGGCTTCTTCTAACCACGGGGAAAGTGGGCCTCTTCATCTCGGATGTACTTATCACTGCCTTGTAGGAATTCAGAGAAGTTCTTAGGATGTCTCTTGGGAGAAATGATTTGAAGGCTTCGTGGTTGACATTGTGTTGAAAGGCAGCAGCTGCTACCGCTGAGTCAGGGGAGGAAATAGATCTGGTTTCAGCCGTGAAGTGTCTGATAATGTCTTTGAGCAGCTTCCTTTCCTTCTGCTTTAAGTCGAGTTGGAAAGCACCTGTCTTCTTAGTCCTGTGGCTTGTGGTGAAATGTGCTAGGAAGAGCTCCTCGAGCTAGTCGAAGGAAAATATAGACCCCATAGAGAGACAGGAGTACCATTCACGTGCTTATTCCTTCAGGGTTGCTAGAAATGTTATGCACATGAAGGCATCGGGGGAATTGTGGATCTTCATGGGAGTTTTAAAACTCTCAAAGTGATTTGTCGGATCGGGCTCACCATTGTATATTTCGAATGTAGGCTTAAAGTTCTCTAGAATAAGGGGCTTCAAGAATATATCTACTGAAGGGTGGTCGGATAGGGCGGTATGCTATACCGTGGCAATCCTCCCTCCTCTTGGCCAATTCAAGCAAGGAGATCTTCCATCTCCTAAAGGCAACGTCTCACTCTTCGGATCGGGTAGACCCATGAGACTCTTCTCTTTGCACAGTCCTAGGGTGGTGATTGCTGAGCCCTCAGTCCACGTTTGGGGCCACCATGAGGACTTGAAGGATTTCATCTTTGAAGTTGCAGAATTCAATAGGGGTAATGGGTGCCTCCTCTTCTCTGTTGTTTTTGGGAGCTCACGGACTGACTAGGGTCGGGCTCCTCTTGAGTCTTCATCTCCTTTGCGAGGGCGTTCGATGGGATTTTTGTCGTTTAGGAGAAGGGCTTCACTTGGTCCCTTAGTGCTTTAAGAGGGGGACCTGGTCTCGGCTACGCTTTTCTTCTAAACGTTAACATAGGTCCTTCCCTTGTTATCGGGTGTTGAAGAGATGGGAAAGGTCTGGCTATACATCCGGCACCGTGGAATGGGAGACTGTGTGAATTGAGGTATGGTCTTCAATCGGGTGATGCCCAGGGTGAGGTTTAGAGAGACAGACAGAGTGACGTCGTTGGGAGCCCACCCACGAAACCTTGTAGATGGGCGTGGAGGTTGCCCTGGAGGAGGAAGAAGAGGAACTCCGCTTGACGGTTGGTGGTTGCCGCCTTCTTCCCCCTGGGAGGCATGGCTGGAAGGGGTTACTTTTTTGCCTGAGAGATTTGATCAGAGTGGCTGATGTGTAGTTTTCCACAGACAGCGTCAATCTCTTGCTGCCTTTTTCTAGTGTTGGAGCAATCAGATAATAAGTACTTTTTTAGGAGAAAAATTACAATCTGGATCGTCGACCAGATATGAATTGTGATGACTGAAGCCTCCTTTATTTGAATCTGAACCGTTCAGAGCGTCTGGATTAGGATTGAATGGTTGAGATGTCGTCGACAAACCTGCACAAAAGACTGAACACTGGGGTTGGCCGGTGAAAGACCCTCCAATGATCAAGTCAGTTACTTAGAAAATTTGTGAGTTTTTGTGGCAAAAGATATACTGACTTTGATGGAGGTGGAGGATATTTATACTGACTTTGGGATTAAACTTCAGATTCTCATGGTTGATGGGATATAATTAGTTACTAACCTTCTTGAGATAAAGGATTTGATCTGACTGGGAATCATTCTTGTTGGGTTATTAATTAGCCTGAGTTGGTGACCTGGTTGAGTTTATGTGTCTAGAGCGGCCCATATTTGCCTAATGGGCTTGTAGTCGTTTTGAAATTATCTTTATGCCCTGGAGAATCTTTCAGATGCGTGTTGGGATCATGCGGCTCTGATTTTACCCATATCAATTATCAAATAATCTTAAACTTGTTGTTGAGTTCTCTCTGCTAGTTTGTTCTGGGTTTTCTCATTTTTTCTTGTTCTTTGTAGGTTAAACTTGGCAAGAGACCTGCTAAATCGAAAGAAAGCAGGCTCCGAAGACACCTACAAATAGAAACAAGTCATGCAAGTTATGTGGCAGGTATATATGCCTAAATTCCTGTCCAATCGTGAGTGTAAATTTTAGCATTAGCTGTTTACTTTCTTTAGTGTATTCACTTGAATGACTATTACTGAATTTTAATTAGATACGTGATATTCAACGTTCATAGTTTTGAGTATTTAGTTCTTGTTAATTTACATTCTGGACTTTCATATTTGAAATAGCTTGTTGCTCATGGAAAATCCAGGCACCGTGGCACCTACTGAGCTAGTGTCAGCTGAGACATGTTGGCTACATTTTGTTTGTGTTTGATCGCGGGTTTGCAGTCAGCTTATCGATCCCTATATATCACGACTACTAGCATTACCCTTCAGGTTGATTTTTTGTTGGATTCCTGAGCAAGCTTCAGATTGAATGCTGCAACTGTATAGTTAGTTCTCTCCACACCTCTCTTCCATTGATGTCACAAAAGCCCTGTGAACAATATATCTCTACTACTATAATTGGAGAAGCCCATAGTGTAATTTGTCCATCTACCAATCCGTGCAACGCACGTGCATAACTATTATAAATGGGGGTTTAGAACAAATTCAGATTACGTCCGAATTTTTACTTTCAAAAATATATATTTATTAAGACATGCATCGCACGTGCAAACTACTAGTATAGTCTTAACTCAAAAAAAAAAAAAACAAAATAGATAGTCTTCTTCCACAGTAAGATAATAGTCCCCTGGCCAGTATTGATACGCATGCACCAAAACAATCTACTGAACTTAGCTAATAAAGCAACAAGGCTTAATGGTTCTAAACCCTAGACTAGCTCAAGCTAAAGAATTTCATCAGGATCCCTTTTCTTTTACTCCATGTTTGAAGAAAGGGATCTAAATAAGAGGGGCTGTAGCTCCTCCCTTCACATTCCAACAAAAGACTCATTCATCTCCCATTGTCAAGGGACATGCATTCCCTGCCCTCCTCGTCCTTGCGTGCTTCAACTGATCATAATTCACCTTAATTTGCTGCCTCTTCAACCAACGCCTTGTAGCTTTCTGGTTTGTACCCTTCAAATACTTCTCTCTTTCTCTTTAGGGGCAGTGCAGGTACTTTGATGACTGATATGGCTAAAAATGGGACTAAATCGGGACCGTTCAAATCGGACACGAATCTTAAAGCTCAGGGGTAAAACGGTAATTTCACCCACAAACGGGTCTGAAATGGGGACTGGGTCTTTCTTCAAAGCCCAATAACCCATAAACGGATCTGTCTTACTGGGTACGAGTCCCAACCCTTTACAAACCAGTTCAGAAGGATAAAGAAGAATTCAGATTCATAATTATCCCTACGAGGAGGTTTTAACCACTTCTATCCATCCACACCGGGAAGTAGAGATTTGTTGTTATCTCGAAACGGATCCCTAAGGCTACTATAAAAACCTCTCTCCCCCCACCATAAGAAGGTAATCAATATTTTTCCAGTTAAAGCTCTTTCATAATCTTTCTGATTACTGACAAGAGCGTCGGAGGGTGTGTCGCCGGGATCCATCCCGGTGTTTCGCACTTTTTGTAGGTCAACGACAGCGGCAAGAATCCAGTCAATACGTTGGTGAAGGTTAATAGGTTTCCTTTACTATTTTCTCCAAGAATCCACAAATTCATCTGTTTGCTCCTACACCGAAATCAGCAGCAACAGATTAGCGGCGTCTGTAGGAACCGAAAAAGCAACCCAACCTAACTTCATCAGCGATATTAGTTTCAAGTCATGCTTCCAAAAGAGAAGAAGAAGGCAGCAGTCTCCAGCCGAAGAACCACTTCTCTTCCTCCTCCCCCTCCTCCAGCTCAAGGTGCTCCTCATCAACAGGCCCCTACAGGGTCTCGGGGGGCTGCCCAGGGGGGCTCTCGTAGGATTTGTCCAAAGCAACATCCTCCTCAGGACCATGTCGCGGTCCATAATCCTCCAGTTGACTCTATGGCTTCTCAAAGCCCTCCCGAGCGGGATCTCCTCAAGTGATTGCCAACCGCCAAAAGGGGGTGGACCTCCGAACTCGCCTGAATGGATGGCGAGCCCTTGGGGGAGTCCAACAACCTGAGCACCCAGGGGTCTCAAGAGTCCGGACCCCCCACCGACTGAGGACCAGAAGATCCCCTCCCCCGAGGAGGCAAAGAGAGTCCCCTCAACATCATCGGCGGAGAACTCATTTTCTAGTAAGCCGAGCCACACATAGGGACCGCAAAGCTGGAAAGGCACCAGTCACAAGGGCGGAGTTCCAAGATTTTCAAGAGGCCGTTCTGCGGGCCCTCAACGCCGCTCCCAACCACGAGAAACGGGCACCTAGTCCTTAACCTGCCCCAAGCCGTCAACCCCGCACTCCTTGTCCCCTTTCGCATGGGAAAGAGTCTAGGGGATCGGCAGGATATGACCGAAGGGAAGACTCGGTCTACCGCCGTCTCTACGAGATGGAGAGGCGCCTTTGCCAACTTGACAGAGAAGAGGAACAACGAGTGAGGAATTTCCGCCTTAGCAGGTCCCCATTCTCCCCAGCCATCATGGAAGCCCCGGTCTCGCAAAATTTTAAGCCCCCTAACTTTGAGTCATACAATGGGGAGTCGGACCCCGCCGACCACATCGAGAGTTTTAAAACTCTCATGATGATCCACCAGGTTTCGGATGCGCTCCTTTGCGAGACCTTCCCTGCCATGCTGAAGGGGCCTGCGAGAGAATGGTACTCTTGACTCGCCCCGACCTCCATTTTCTCATTCGATCAGTTCGAAGGGCTCTTCCTTACTCATTTCGTGAGTAGCTGCCGGGCCGAGAAAACAAAGGTATCTTTGGTGGCCCTCCGCCAAAGAAAGGGTGAACACCTAAGAGATTACGTTCGGCGCTTCACCACTGAAGCCCGGTCTATTGCCTCCCTCAACCAAGCAGTAGCCTCTGCGGCATTCGAGCGCAACGTCACTAATGCCGACCTCAAGCCGACCCTTTCCAAGAAGCCTCCTCGAAACTTCTCAGAACTCCTGCTTAGGAGTGAGAAGTACATTCGAGTGGAAGAGGCTCTCAACCCCCCCCCCCCCTCTCGAGGAATCATCTTCCAGGAACAAACGGAAGAATACGAGCGAATAAGGGTCCCAGAAACTCCAGAAGGATGACAATGGCCAACGCCGCCCAGCTCCTCGTTTTGAGAAGTTCACCCCCCCTCAATGCTAGTATATCAACAGTTCTTATAGAGGTGGACAAAGAAGGGCTACTCCGTGCTCCTCCTATAATGAATATCCCTGGCAAGAAAAGAAATAGGGATAAGTGGTGCTGCTTTCATAGGGACCACGGCCACGACATGGATGATTGTCGGGCTCTCAAAGAGGAGATCGAAGAGCTCATACAGCAGGGACACCCGGACAAGTTCGTCCGAAGAGACGGGGCCGACCTTCCACCCCGAGGAGCCTACAAGTAAACAGAGAGGTCCGCCGAGTTCCAAGATTCCGAACCTGGGGCCGTCCTCCACCTCATCCAAGGAGGTCCAATGGGGGGGGGGGGAGAACCCAACTCCTCCCAAGAGGCCTTCACCCTATTGTAGAAGTAGGATCTCGGTTTTCAATAAGGCCGATGCTTGTAACCCGGCCAATTGCATGTAATAATGGTTCGCCCCCTCGAAGCGGCCATTTAGTTTATTTCAATAAAACTTAAACTTTTGTCTATTATTGCACTTGCTTCATTTCTAATTCTCCGAGTCACTTCTATGACTCGCTAAATGGTAAGTTCGAAGTCCAGCTTGTCCTACAGGGCTACTCCCACAATTTACTAAGCCCAAAAGGTGAGTTCGGAGTCCAACACTTGGTTCGACGTTGCCTTAGCCACTTCCAAACAAGCATGTGGGTGGCCGCTCACCATTCGGAATTGCTCCTACAACTCGTCAACTCTCTTAACAACAAGTTCGGAGTCCATCACTTGGTTCGATGTTGCCTTAGCCGCTTGCAAACAAGCAAGTGCGGGGCAGCTCACCATTCGGAATTGCTCCCACAACTGTTGAACCTCTTCTCAACAAGTTTGGATCTAAAACTCTCCCCTAAAGTTGCTCCTCAAATTTGTCTCCCAAACGGCTTTCTCCTAGAGCCAAGCTCTTCGCTCCGCTCGCTCCCAGAGCGGACCTCTTCTCAACGAGTTTGGAGCTAAAACTTCTAAAGTTGCTCCTCAAACTTGTCTCCCCAACGGCTCTCTCTAAGAGCCAAGCTCTTCGCTCCGCTCGCTCCCAGAGCGGACCTCTTATCAACGAGTTCAGAGCTAAAACTCTCCCCTAGAGTTGCTCCTCAAACTTGCCTCCCAAACGACTCTCTCCTAGAGCCAAGCTCTTCGCTTCGCTCGCTCCCAGAGTGGACATCTTCTCAGCAAGTTCGGAGCATGACTCTTCCCCTAGAGTTGCTCCTTAGACTTGTCTACCAAGAACGGACTTCCCCAAGAGCCATGCGAAGCTATTTTCAACTTCGTGGAGACGAACATGTTGCAGGACTATCTTGAACTTGAAGAAGGATGATTCTCTAACTCATTTCTGAAGAGAACTTGTAGATCTTTGAGATAGCTTCGAAGCAAGGGGTCACACGCCCCGATCCAACCTGTGTAGCACTGGGAACGTCGATTACAATATAGCTGCACCGAGCGGCCGAAGCTTGGAGCTTCGTCGAAACCCAAATGACCTTCGTCGCCAACCTCCAATGGCAAGCTCGAGCTTCCCTTCTAGAAGAGCTCTGAACCCATCACTTTCGAGCTCCCATCATCTCCGAGCTCATCTCGACTGAGCTTTGAACCCAATGTCGAGCTCCTTCCATGACGAGCTCTATCACCATGCCTCGTCGACCTTCTCCCATGTCGAACTCCCCCACAGTCGAGCTCTTCTCCTCGCCGAAGCTCGAGCTCCCCTCCTCCATCGTCAACCTCGCCAACTTCCCACCTCCGTTGCCATGTTCCCTGTTGCCGAAGTTCAAAGCAGCATCGAACCCATAACCGGGCTCCGCTCGCCAACCTCCAATTCCGAGCTCCGCCTCTGCCACCGCTCGCCAACCTCCAATGCCGAGCTCCGCCTCTGCCACTCCTTCACAAGCGCTGACATCGAACTCCCCCCCGTCGAGCCCTCCTCCAAACTCCAAATCGAGATGGAGGCATGGTCGAGGAAGGAGCTGAGGAGAGAAGAAGAAGGCGGAAAGGAGAAAGAGAGAAGAAAGGAGGACGAAGGCGGGAGAGAAAAAAAAAATCAACGCGGCGCCGTTGACCATGCCATGTGTCAACATGGTGGACTTCGGCAGAGCGATCCGAGAGCTCTTGCCACCGACGTGGAAATGAGGAAAAAATTAGCTCCTCATGATGCGTGCTCATCTAATCATGATCAACGTACAAAAACGCGCCACGTGTCCAGGTATTTATTTATTTATTTATTTAATTGAATTAATTATTTAAAAAATCCGAAAAAATTAATTAAAAATCGAAAAATAGATTAAAAATTTCTAAAAAAAATTATTAATTCGAAAAATAATTTTAAATTCTGAAAATAATAATTATTAAATTAAAATAATTAATTATAATTTTCGATAATTAATTATTTAATTCGGAAATTAAATAAAAAATTCAAAAATATTCAGAAAAATCTGGAAAAATCACAAAAAATCCAGATGAATCTGAGAATAATTTTGGGCATTTTACAAGCTCAGATTGATACCGTTACATCCCGAGCTAGATCCAACTCCCCCGAGAACTCCGATAAAATCCTGTACGCCATTAGAACAACAAACTACTCCTCAAAGGCTGTTAAACTCAGTCTTCGGAAGTGGAGGGGCTCGTGATATGGCTAAAAATAGGATTAAATCGGGACCGTTCAAATCGAACACGAATCTTAAAGCTTAGGGATAAAACGGTAATTTCACCTACAAACGGGTCTGAAATGGGGACTGAGTCTTTCTTCAATGTCCAATAACCCATAAACGGATCTGTTTTACTGAGTACAGGTCCCAACCCGTTACAAACCAGTTCAGAAGGATAAAGAAGAATTCAGATTCATAATTATACCTAAGAGGAGGTTTTAACTACTTCTATCCATCCACATCGGAAAGTAAAGATTTATTCTTATCTCGAAACGGATCCCTAAGGCGACTATAAAAACCCCTCTCCCCCCACCATAAGAAGGTAATCAATCTTTTTCCAGTTAAAGCTATTTCATTATCTTCCTGATTACTGACAAGAGTGTCAGAGGGTACATCGCTGGGATCCGGTGTTTCAAACTTTTTGCAGGTCAACGACAGCGGCAAGAAATGAGTGAACACATTGGTGAAGGTCAACAGGTTAGCTTTACTGTTTTCTCCAAGAATCCAAAAATTCATCTGTTTGCTCTGACACCGAAATCATCAGCAACAGTTGGCGCCGTTTGTGGGAACCAAAAAAGCAACCCAACCTCAATTTCTTAATGCATTAGTATCTTTTAAATTAGATTTTCCCCGAATATTTTCCTTAAACAAAACAGTATAACAGTACCTTAAATAAGTCTTCTTTCCAACTTATATTCAAAGAATATCTTATTACATCTCAAAATTACCAATATAGAATCTACTAAATATAATTTCCTGTCCTCTTTCAACTCTACAAGAGTTAGCAAATCTTTTTTCTTTTATTACACTAACATTATATAAAAACAATTTACGCATTTTATCAACTAAACATGACAATATTTACCCATCTCAACCTACAACTACACATAGCAATATCCATTCATCTACAATTAAGCCATTCATTTAATAAGTTCATCACACTAGCATAGTCCATCTAAAGGTACATATTCTAACATGAATTTCATTAATAGAACACCATGATGAGTTTTAACCTACTAATCACAATCGAATTCTTCTCTTTTTCTGTACTAGTCTTTTTAGGCAAACACATGACAATTTTAGCTAGTTTCTTTAGCATGTTCATGAAATTAAAATCCCTAGCATGGTATCTACATTAGAAGTAGAGAAATCACCCGCCTTCTTTGAAGACAAATAAAAACTCCTAAAGAACTCCTTGATAGTACGATCGTCTCCCTTCTCCTCCTAGCTTGTGCCACAAAACCCGAGCCTTCTCCTCCTTGATGTGCCATCGAGCCTTCCTCCTTGATGCTAGCCGGCCACCGAATGCAAGAGCACACACACACAACACTCAATCTTTTCTCACACAACTTTATCTTTTCTCTTACACAAATTCTATCTTTTCTCTTGAAAATTCTAAGTGCAAAGAGAAATGAAAAAACTAGTGGGGCTATTTATACACAACTGAAGATCAAATGGAAGGTTGAGATGAGTTTGGATGAAGGGTTTAGATGCATTTGGGAGTTAGAAGAACTACCCATCATCAAAATAACCACTCACCACTCTCTCCATCTCTCCATCCACTCCAAGTGTAAGGCCAGCCACCCCTAGTGCTCCATTGCACGTGCATGTGCAATGCACATGTCTCCACTAGCACACTAGTTAAGTTTGTACACTTATTAATTGTTTATTTATTTGCTACATGATCAAGTCTTCCCTACAAGTTGTATTAATTACTCATAGAATTAATTAGTGGGCTAATTAGGTGGACTAAAACCATGGACTTTTAATTAATTAATTAATTAATTTTGGATGGGCTAGAATTAAGTTATTAGGCCTAGGATTTAATAAGAGGCTTTTTAAAAGAGAAGAAAATATTTGTTCAGGCCATAAGACTAATTTTTAAAGCTAAAAACATACATTAGTTTGCACGTGCGAAACACGTGAAAACAAATGAAAATTTTTATATTTAATTATTTGAAAATTTTAGGATGTTACTACTACCTCTCCCTACTCTCGCTGACTATTGATGTCGCCGCCACCGTCATTGTCAATAAAAAAAAAAATCAAAAAATAAAAAAATCAAAAAAAGTTTGCAGATACTAGTTCTTCTTCAATGGAACACAAGTTTCGTCAGTATCTTTCCATTTCCACCGACTCCCCGCTCCTGCATCTTTCTCATCACTCTCTTCTCATCACTCTCCCTCACATCCTGATCCCCATCCAGATCCAGACAGTAGTAGCAACGCAGCCGTCATCCTAATTCCGGCCTCCTCCATCTCCTCAGCATCATCTCTAACCCTTCCTCACCCCTTCTTCTTACACCAACAACAGTAGCAACATCCAGATCTCTATCTCGATCCTGACAATAGTAACTGTAGAACCCCGTATTTTCAAATATTATTTTTATATTTGGGAATGAATTTAAATTTATTTTTGGAGAATTAATGAACATTTTCAGAAGAATTTATCTTTTGTACACGTGCAAAACACGTGCAAATGCTTTTATGAGAAGTGTGAAAATTTAGTTTTCTTTATGAAAAATCTTTATTTATTATTTGAGATTTATTTAGTATTTTTCCCGATTTTTCTGAAATTTATTGGAGCTATTTGCAATTTTTGAGAAAGAAGGATCTTTTTGCAAAATTGACATTTTTAAGGGTTAAAGTGCAAAATACAATTTCTGGACGTTTTGAATAGTATGGATTGAGATTTAGAATGTGTATTTTCTTATAAATCCTATTTTAAATGAGTTTTGATGGAATTTCCAAAGATAAGACTAAATGTGTAAATTGTGATTTTGGAAAGGGTTGTTTTGCAAAGTGCGGGTAAAACCCTAATTATCAATCCGCCATATATAAGGGATTTTTCTCCCAGCCGTCATTTGCTGATAAAATATTGAATTTGGAGATCTTTTTGGTGGAGCAAGAACTTTTGGATCTAGCAAAAAGAGGATTTCTTTGTGGACTATTCTCAAATTCTAAGGTGAGTAATATAAAAATTTGTTGTGTTGTTTTGATTGTGTGAGAGATATCGAAATTGTTTTGTTTATTTGATTGTGTGAGAATTTTAATTCGTTTTGATTGATTGATCTATGTGAACAAATATCATGATGTAATGATTGGTTGTTGTGAATAATTTAGATCTCGTAAAGTGGTATGAATCATGTGGAATTGGTGGACGAAATAGTAGATCCTTATTATTAAAATTGTTTGCTAAAAGCATGTTGAGATTTGTGTATGAACACCTGGACATTAGAAGTATAAATCAGATTCTTATTGGTTTTGTGAAAGAAACTTAGATCTTGTAAAACCCTAACAAAAGGATTTATGATTTAGAATATGAGAATTTAGATCTTGACATATTGATGTTTTGAGTAATTTATACACATACCTGATGAAACTTCGTTGAAATTTATTATTTTCCTGAATACGAACTATTTTCATAACATTGATAATTAGAAAGCTTCAGAAATTGATTTTGTAATCAGACCTAATTTTGAGAACTGTAGGCCGACAGTCGACTGGCCTACGGTACAGTCGACTGGTACGAGCCTGATACTGTATTTTAGAATCTTTGAAAAGGTCTTTCTGGACAGTCGACCTAGCCCCTAGGCAGTCGACGGGTCCACTGAAGAAAATATTTTCGTAAGAGTTATTAGTCCTTCTGGACAGTCGACCTATTAACTATTTAAGTTGACTTATACACTTAGAATATTTTTGAGAAGATGAGTGAAAATTTCCTCGGGTAAGTCGACTGATCTTCCTTTCAGCCGACTGTTAAATGACTTAGTTTATTTTTGAAAAATCTTGAACTTGGTCCTCTGGACAGTCGACTTATCATCAGCATGAGTCGACTGATACTGAAGGATATTTGTGAACTTCAGTGTTGATTCGAATGATTGGTTTCTCAGATAATTTAGTATATGTTTGTCGTTCAGTTCAGTATATGATTAAGCAATTGACCTTGAGATATTCAGATAAGTATTTGAGACATTTAGTTGAGCCACTTTGTTTAGTGGAACATTGTTTAGACTTTTGAGTTTGAGTCTCTAGAGGCGTGTGACCCTAGTATATCGGTGTTGAGTATTTTGTTGAGGCCCATTGAGGCATTTCAGTTATTGAGTTCTGAATTTAGGCCGGTAGGGTATACCACTCTAGGAGATTCGTTAAGTAAACAATTAAGCAAAATATTAAGGACAGGCACTAGTGGTGATATGATGAACGGGAACATGAGTCAAGTACATCAGTATGGCTTTCGGTGTGGGACAATCTCTGGAATTATCACAGTAGATTATTAGTGGTGTGGGATATGTCTCCGGAATTATCACAGTCATGTGGTGTGGGACAATCTCTGGAATTATCACGGTAACTATTTGTGGTGTGGGATTGATCTCCGGAATTATCGGAGTCGAGGTGAAGCACATGTGGTCTATTGTGGGGATGTGTCAATGTTTCGGTGTGGGATGATCTCCGGAATTATTCAAGTGAAATATCTTGGGTGTAGGATCCATCTCCGGAATTATCGGGCATGTGATACTATCCATGGTTTATCTCTATCTCGTAGTAGTCATCGTGTTAGGATTAGTTCATAACGTGGGGATTGAACCCTATGAAGTGAAGACGTTAAGGGCTTGCACCGAACCTATGTAGAATGGGATGCATAGACTTCGACAAGTACGCATTAGAGAGTCTGCATATAGACTGGTGTTTTCTTGGAATTGTTTTATGCATGTGGTTTTCTTGTTTTCCTCACATGACTCTTAGTTTAGCTCCACTTGATGATTTATGTACAGTCATTTCGTATTTCTCATTTTCTTATTTAGTACTTGTTGTTTAAGAATTTATGAGGCATGATCTTTTAGGTGATTTGTTTATTTTTATATTTCTCACACCATTTATGGCTGACCCCTTTAGTTTGGGGGTTAGGAATCGTCTCTAGCCTCACATGATGCAGGTAGTCGCTTAGTGATGGAGATTTGGATGTTAGAGGCATATTTGAGTTAAATTGAATCTTAAGTGTTCATGTAAAATTGTAATATCAGTTTGAGATAAATTTGGGTTGTAAATAAAGAAATATTGAGTTGAGTTTGTTTTGAATTCCGCTGTGTTTTGTAAAAGTTTGTTGTAATAAATGTTTGAAAATCTTAGTGGTGTTGTTGATGTTTAATATTGTATTGAAGTGGATCACTGGGAATGTGCCACGTATTTTCTATGTTATTAATCTAGAAATCCGGGGCGCTACAGAGATTGGTATCAGAGCGACGCTTCAATAGTAATACTAAACATGAAAAGAAAAAAATAACCTAGGTATGGACACTAGAGTGTGAGTACCTAGGTGTGGACATTAAAGAGTGAGTATCACATAGAATTGAATAAGATGTTTTACCTTTGGGATTCAATTGAGAATTTGCCAAAGGATATTGATGTGAATTTGAATGGTGTGTGTGATGCTCTAACTTTTCCCTCGTTTTGCAGTATTCAAAATGGTTGCACCTAGGGGCAGAAATGGTGGCAACAATGAGGATGGATCAGGTAGTTCCCGAGGAAATGGGATCGACCTTGAGGCTAAATTCTCCAATGTGTACCAGACGCTGAACACGCTGATGACATTCAACGTGGCGCAGCAGCAACCGCAGCAGCAGAATCCGCAGCCAAATCATGGGGCTGGACATGGATTGGTGAACGCCGATCCTATTAAGCAGATTGAATCCTTCAAAAGGATGAGGCCGCCAGTCTTTGAGGGGCAAGCTGATCCAACCGCAGCAGACGATTGGATTAGGAAGATGGAGACGATCTTCGAAATATCGGAGACTCCAGCAGCCAGCAAGGTGAAGTTAGCTTCGATGCAGCTTGAGAAGGATGCTGGTGTCTGGTGGGAGTCAGTAAAAAGGGCTTTGGGAGATCAGCCGTTGACTTGGGAAGCTTTTCTGGAGGAGTTCATAGATCGCTTCTTTCCCCTAGATGTTCAGGAGAAGAAGGCGACGGAGTTCTTGAACCTTCAGCAGGGAAGCATGACCGTGCAGGAGTATGAGACCAAATTTGCTCAGCTTTCGCGGTATGCACCAGAATTGGTTGTTGATGAGGCAAAGAAGGCCAAAAAGTTTGAGCAGGGCTTGATGCCAAGCTTGAGATCGAGGATGATCCCGTTGGGCATCAGAAGATTCGACAAGCTGGTCAGGAGAGCAGCAATGACCGAGGAGGACATGGACCAGTTCCAGAAGAAGCAAGATACATGGAACCGGAACAAGAGGCCAGCATCAGGCCAGAGTGGGAAGGGATTCCCCGCGAAGGAGGCCAAATTCAGTGACCCGGTGCAGATGGCACCTGCAGCTCAAGGGGTGACCTGTTATTACTGCAAGGAGGCAGGACATTACAGGTCAGCATGTCCGAAGTTGGCAAAGCAGGTTTGTTCCCAGTGTGGGCAGGCAGGACATTCTCAGTCTCATTGTCTACAATCGAAGAAGGATGGTTCTGGTGGGAGCAA
This sequence comes from Hemerocallis citrina, assembly GCA_017893485.1. Lineage (NCBI taxonomy): Eukaryota > Viridiplantae > Streptophyta > Magnoliopsida > Asparagales > Asphodelaceae > Hemerocallis > Hemerocallis citrina. The sequence goes on along the minus strand of CM030365.1, from coordinate 8,434,769 downwards.
ATTTTAGAAGAGGCAAGAGCGAGTATTTGCATTAACCGAGGAAGACGCTGGTAACTCAGAAAATGTAATACAGGGAGTTGTTTTAATTAATGGAATAAAGGCCAAGGTTTTATTTGACATTGGTTCATAGCATACATTTGTATCGCCAAGTTTTGCAAAGATCTTAGGTGTGGAACCTAAGTTATTTCCAGACAGGGTTTTGTCGGTGGCAACGCCGTCAGGTGAAGAGCTGATTGCGGATCGATATTACGAGGGCTGTGATATCGAGATTGGTGGGAGGTTGTTCGGCATTGATATGATCGAGCTGAAAGTCTTGGGTGTGGATGTCATCGTGGGCATTGATTGGATTGCAATCTATGATGCCACAATCGAATGCAAGCAGAAGGAGGTGTTGGTGAAAGCACCAGGTGGACCTGCAGTGACTTTCCAAGGGAAGAAGAAGATTCTGAAGGCAGCTGCAATGGTATCTAAGATGGCTATTCCAGATGAAGTCAAGGGCATTCCGGTTGTCAGAGATTTTCCTAAGGTGTTCTTGGATGACTTTTCAGGATTACCGCCGCAGAGAGATGCGGAGTTCTGCATTAATGTTCAGCCGGGGAGTGCGCCGTTTCCAAGGCTCCGTACAGGATGGCACCTGTAGAGCAAGATGAAGTGAAGAAGCAGATAGAGGAGCTGTTGAGCAAAGGGCTTATTAGGTCGAGTTCTTCTTCGTGGGGAGCGCCAGTGCTGTTAGTCAAGAAGAAGGATGGGTCAATGAGGATGTGCATTGACTATCGGGAGTTGAATAGGGTGACTATTCAGAACAAGTATCCACTGCCGCAGATTGATGATTTGTTCGACAGGCTTCGAGGAGCAGCTGTATTTTCGAAGATTGACTTGAGGTCAGGGTATCATCAGGTACGAGTCAAGGAGGAAGATGTAAATAAGACAGCTTTCAGGACTCGTCATGGGCTCTATGAGTTTCTGGTAATGCCATTCGGGTTGACGAATGCGCCAGCAGTGTTCATGGAAATGATGAATCGGGTTTTGAGGCCATTTATTGACTCCTTCGTGGTAGTATTCATCGATGATATTTTGGTGTATTCGAAGTCGGAGGAGGAGCATTCTACGCACTTGACAGCGGTATTACAGAAATTGCAGGAGCATAGCTTGTATGCCAAGTTGTCGAAGTGTGAGTTTTGGAAGTCTGAGGTAGCTTTCCTTGGGCATATTCTTTCTAAGGAGGGAGTAGCTACTGATCCTCAGAAAGTTAAAGCAGTGAAGGATTGGCCCAGGCCGACGTCTGTGAAGGAAGTGAGGAGTTTCTTGGGATTAGCTGGTTACTACAGGCGATTCATCCAGGGTTATTCTCAGATTACAGTTCCTTTGACAGGTTTGACCCGGAAGAGTGTGGCATTTGTGTGGACAGATAAGTGCGAGAAGAGTTTCCTTGAGTTAAAGGAAAGGTTGACCATTACACCTATCTTAGCTTTGCCGCAAGCTGGGAAGGATTATGATATCTACAGTGATGCATCTCTCAGAGGTTTGGGTTGTGTTTTGATGCAAGAAGGCAAGGTTATTGCTTATGGTTCGAGGCAGTTCCGTCCGCATGAGAAGAATTATCCGACGCATGATTTGGAGCTAGCAGCTATCATTTATGCCTTGAAGCTGTGGAGGCATTATGTCTATGGTGAGAAGGTTAATATGTACACCGACCACAAGAGCATGAAGTACATTTATCAACAGAAGGATCTTAATCTTCGGCAGAGAAGGTGGTTGGAGGTATTGGAAGACATTCATCCCGAGATCAAGTATCATCCGGGCAAAGCGAATGTGGTGGCTGATGGACTTAGCAGGAAGAGTAGTTTATCGAGTTTGATCACTACTCGCAGAGAGTTGGCAGCAGAGATTGATCAGGCAGGTATCGAGGTGGTACTGCAAGGTTTAGGGGCATCTTTGGCTCAGTTGAGGCTGCAGCCGTCCTTGAGAGAGAGGATTGTAGAAGGTCAGAGATCAGATTCAGAGATTCAGAAGATGTTGCAACAGGTTTCAGAAGGCAAGCTATCAGAGTTTCGTGTCCAAGGTGGAGTTCTTTGGTTGGGTGAGAGGTTGTGTGTTCCAGATAATACAGATTTGAGAGAGAGTATCTTGCAGGAAGCACACAGTACATTGTTGTCAGTTCATCCAGGAGGCACAAAGATGTACCGGGACATCAAACAACACTTTTGGTGGTCTGGTATGAAGCGGGATGTAGCAGATTTTGTGGCAAGGTGTCTGACTTGTCAGCAGATCAAAGCGGAAAACCAGAGACCTGGAGGTTTGTTACAGCCGTTACCCATTCCGGAGTGGAAGTGGGAGAATATCAGTATGGATTTCATCACAGGTTTGCCGAGGAGTTCGAAGGGCAATGACTCGATTTGGGTTGTTGTGAACCGTTTGACTAAGTCGCCTCACTTTATAGCCATGAAGATTACTTGGTCGATGGAGAAATTGGCTGAGTTGTACATTGGGGAAATTGTGAGACTTCATGGAGTTCCTGTGTCGATTGTTTCCGACAGAGATGCAAGGTTTACTTCAAGGTTTTGGAAGAGCCTACAAGCAGCTTTAGGCACCAGAACTGATTTCAGTACCGCGTTTCATCCACAGACCGATGGTCAGACTGAGAGGGTGAATCGAGTGCTGGAAGATATGTTGAGAGCTTGTGTTATGGATTTTGGTGGTAGTTGGGAGAGATACTTGGCATTGGTTGAGTTTGTTTATAACAACAGTTACCATGCAAGTATTGGGATGGCACCATATGAGGCTTTGTACGGGCGGAGGTGCAGGACACCTATTTGTTGGTATGAGGTTGGCGAGAGGCAGATGTATGGTCCTAAGATCGTGCAGCAGACATTAGAGCAGATTGAGCTGATTCGCAAAAGATTGGTCGAGGCTCAGAGTCGGCAGAAGAGTTATGCTGATACTCGACGAAGAGACTTGGAGTTTGAGGTTGGGGATGCAGTTTTTCTCAAGGTTTCTCCGACCAAGGGAGTGATCAGGTTTGGTAAGGGAGGCAAGTTAGCGCCAAGGTATATTGGTCCATTCAGGATCGTGGAGCGGATTGGCAAGACCGCTTATAGATTGAAGCTACCAGGGGAGTTGGCACAGGTGCATGATGTATTCCATGTGTCATTGTTGAGGAAGTATGTGCCAGATCAGAATCATCAGTTGGCAGAGATTCCTGAAGGATTACAGGTGAACTTGAGTTACAAAGAACAGCCTGTTGAGATCGTTGATCATAGGGAGAAAGTTCTCAGGAGCAAGGTGATACCTATGGTCAAGGTGTTGTGGAGGAATCAGCAGTTTGAGGAGGCTACTTGGGAGCCTGAGGATCGCATGCAGAAGGATTTTCCTGAACTGTTTGTATGAGTGTATTTCTATTATGTGATTATAATTCTTTGAATGATAGTACTTTGATTTGAGTTGTATTTCTCTTATTTTGATATGCAATTGTTTGAACTATGTTTCCATTATGAGATATTGATTTCTTTGTTGATATATTGTTTGGACTATGTTCTATTTATGGGATATTATTTCTTTTGATGACATGTTGTTTGGACTCATTAGTAATAGTTCTGAGGACAGAACTCTTCTAAGGAGGGAGTGATATAGAACCCCGTATTTTCAAATATTATTTTTATATTTGGGAATGAATTTAAATTTATTTTTGGAGAATTAATGAACATTTTCAGAAGAATTTATCTTTTGTACACGTGCAAAACACGTACAAATGCTTTTATGAGAAGTGTGAAAATTTAGTTTTCTTTATGAAAAATCTTTATTTATTATTTGAGATTTACTTAGTATTTTTCCAGATTTTTCTGAAATTTATTGGAGCTATTTGCAATTTTTGAGAAAGAAGGACCTTTTTGCAAAATTGACATTTTTAAGGGTTAAAGTGCAAAATACAATTTCTGGACGTTTTGAACAGTATGGATTGAGATTTAGAATGTGTATTTTCTTATAAATCCCATTTTAAATGAGTTTTGATGAAATTTCCAAAGATAAGACTAAATGTGTAAATTGTGATTTTGGAAAGGGTTGTTTGGCAAAGTGCGGGTAAAACCCTAATTATCAATCCGGCATATATAAGGGATTTTTCTCCCAGCCGTCATTTGCTGATAAAATATTGAATTTGGAGATCTTTTTGGTGGAGCAAGAACTTTTGGATCTAGCAAAAAGAGGATTTCTTTGTGGACTATTCTCAAATTCTAAGGTGAGTAATATAAAAATTTGTTGTGTTGTTTTGATTGTGTGAGAGATATCGAAATTGTTTTGTTTATTTGATTGTGTGAGAATTTTAATTCGTTTTGATTGATTGATCTATGTGAACAAATATCATGATGTAATGATTGGTTGTTGTGAACAATTTAGATCTCGTAAAGTGGTATGAATCATGTGGAATTGGTGGACGAAATAGTAGATCGATATTATTAAAATTGTTTGCTAAAAGCATGTTGAGATTTGTGTATGAACACCTAGATATTAGAAATATAAATCAGATTCTTATTGGTTTTGTGAAAGAAACTTAGATCTTGTAAAACCCTAACAAAAGGATTTATGATTTAGAATATGAGAATTTAGATCTTGACATATTGATGTTTTGAGTAATTTATACACATACCTGATGAAACTTCGTTGAAATTTATTATTTTCCTGAATACGAACTATTTTCATAACATTGATAATTAGAAAGCTTCAGAAATTGATTTTGTAATCAGACCTAATTTTGAGAACTGTAGGCAGACAGTCTACTGGCCTACGGTACAGTCAACTAGTACGAGCCTGATACTGTATTTTAGAATCTTTGAAAAAGTCGTTCTGGACAGTCGACCTAGCCCCTAGGCAGTCGACTGGTCCACTGAAGAAAATATTTTCGTAAGAGTTATTAGTCCATCTGGATAGTCGACCTATTAACTATTTAAGTCGACTTATACACTTAGAATATTTTTGAGAAGATGAGTGAAAATTTCCTCGGGTAAGTCGACTGATCTTCCTTTCAGTCGACTGTTAAATGACTTAGTTTATTTTTGAAAAATCTTGAACTTGGTCCTCTGGACAGTCGACTTATCATCAGCATGAGTCGACTGATACTGAAGGATATTTGTGAACTTCAGTGTTGATTCGAATGATTGGTTTCTCAGATAATTTAGTATACGTTTGTCGTTCAGTTCAGTATATGATTAAGCAATTGACCTTGAGATATTCAGATAAGTATTTGAGACATTTAGTTGAGCCACTTTGTTTAGTGGAATATTGTTTAGACTTTTGAGTTTGAGTCTCTAGAGGCGTGTGACCCTAGTATATCGGTGTTGAGTATTTTGTTGAGGCCCATTGAGGCATTTCAGTTATTGAGTTCTGAATTTAGGCCGGTAGGGTATACCACTCTAGGAGATTCGTTAAGTAAACAATTAAGCAAAATATTAAGGACAGGCACTAGTGGTGATATGATGAACGGGAACATGAGTCAAGTACCTCAGTATGGCTTTCGGTGTGGGACAATCTCCGGAATTATCACAGTAGATTATTAGTGGTGTGGGATATGTCTCCGGAATTATCACAGTCATGTGGTGTGGGACAATCTCCGGAATTATCACGGTAACTTTTTGTGGTGTGGGATTGATCTCCGGAATTATCGGAGTCGAAGTGAAGCACATGTGGTATATTGTGGGGACGTGTCAATGTTTCGGTGTGGGATGATCTCCGGAATTATTCAAGTGAAATATCTTGGGTGTGGGATCCATCTCCAGAATTATCTGCCATGTGATACTATCCATGGTTTATCTCTATCTCGTAGTAGTCATCGTGTTAGGATTAGTTCATAACGTGGGGATTGAACCCTATGAAGTGAAGACGTTAAGGGCTTGCACCGAACCTATGTAGAATGGGATGCATAGACTTCGACAAGTACGCATTAGAGAGATTGTGCATATAGACTGGTGTTTTCTTGGAATTGTTTTATGCATGTGGTTTTCTTGTTTTCCACACATGACACTTAGTTTAGCTCCACTTGATGTTTTATGTACAGTCATTTCGTATTTCTCATTTTCTTATTTAGTACTTGTTGTTTAAGAATTTATGAGGCATGATCTTTTAGGTGATTTGTTTATTTTTATATTTCTCACACCATTTATGGCTGACCCCTTTAGTTTGGGGGTTAGGGATCATCTCTAGCCTCACATGATGCAGGTAGTCGCTTAGTGATGGAGATTTGGATGCTAGAGGCATATTTGAGTTAAATTGAATCTTAAGTGTTCGTGTAAAATTGTAATATCAGTTTGAGATAAATTTGGGTTGTAAATAAAGAAATATTGAGTTGAGTTTGTTTTGAATTCCGCTGTGTTTTGTAAAAGTTTGTTGTAATAAATGTTTGAAAATCTTAGTGGTGTTGTTGATGTTTAATATTGTATTGAAGTGGATCACTGGGAATGTGCCACGTATTTTCTATGTTATTAATCTAGAAATCCGGGGTGCTACAGAGATTGGTATCAGAGCGACGCTTCAATAGTAATACTAAACATGAAAAAAAAAATAACCTAGGTGTGGACACTAGAGTGTGAGTACCTAGGTGTGGACATTAAAGAGTGAGTATCACATAGAATTGAATAAGATGTTTTACCTTTGGGATTCAATTGAGAATTTGCCAAAGGATATTGATGTGAATTTGAATGGTGTGTGTGATGCTCTAACTTTTCCCTCATTTTGCAGTATTAAAAATGGTTGCACCTAGGAGCAGAAATGGTGGCAACAATGAGGATGGATCTGGTAGTTCCCGAGGAAATGGGATCGACCTTGAGGCTAAATTCGCCAAGGTGTACCTGACGCTGAACACGCTGATGGCATTCAACGTGGCGCAGCAGCAGAATCCGCAGAAAAATCATGGGGCTGGACATGGATTGGTGAACGTCGATCCTATTAAGCAGATTGAATCCTTTAAAATGATGAGGCCGCCAGTCTTTGAGGGGCAAGCTGATCCAACCGCAGCAGACGATTGGATTAGGAAGATGGAGACGATCTTCGAAGTATCGGAGACTCAAGCAGCCAGCAAGGTGAAGTTAGCTTCGATGCAGCTTGAGAAGGACGCTGGTGTCTAGTGGGAGTCAGTAAAAAGGGCTTTGGGAGATCAGCCGTTGACTTGCGAAGCTTTTCTGGAGGAGTTCAGAGATCGCTTCTTTCCCCTAGATGTTCAGGAGAAGAAGGCGACGGAGTTCTTGAACCTTCAGCAGGGAAGCATGACCGTGCGGGAGTATGAGACCAAATTTGCTCAGCTTTCGCAGTATGCACCAGAATTGGTTGTTGATGAGGCAAAGAAGGCCAAAAAGTTTGAGCACGGCTTGAGGCCAAGCTTGAGATCGAGGATTATCCCGTTGGGCATCAGAAGATTCGACAAGCTGGTCAGGAGAGCAGCGATGACTGAGGAGGACATGGACCAGTTCCAGAAGAAGCAAAATACATGGAACCGGAAGAAGAGGCCAGTATCAGGCCAGAGTGGGAATGGATTCCCCGCGAAGCAGGCCAAATTTAGTGACCCGGTGCAGAAGGCACCTGCAGCTCAAGGGGTGACCTGTTATTACTGCAAGGAGGCAGGACATTACAGGTCAGCATGTCCGAAGTTGGCAAAGCAGGTTTGTTCCCAGTGTGGGCAGGCAGGACATTCTCAGTCTCATTGTCCACAAACGAAGAAGGATGGTTCTGGTGGGAGAAAATTTCAGAAGAGGCAAGGGCGAGTATTTGCATTAACCGAGGAAGACGCTGGTAACTCGGAAAATGTAATACAGGGAGCTGTTTTAATTAATGGAATAAAGGCCAAGGTTTTCTTTGACACTGGTTCATCGCATACATTTGTATCGCCAAGTTTTGCAAAGATCTTAGGTGTGGAACCTAAGTTGTTTCCAGACAGGGTTTTGTCGGTGGCAACGCCGTCAGGTGAAGAGCTGATTGCGGATCGATATTACGAGGGCTGTGATATCGAGATTGGTGGGAGGTTGTTCGGCATTGATATGATCGAGCTGAAAGTCTTGGGTGTGGATGTCATCGTAGGCATTGATAGGATGGCAATCTATGATGTCACAATCGAATGCAAGCAGAAGGAGGTGTTGGTGAAAGCACCAGGTGGACCTGCAGTGACTTTCCAAGGGAAGAAGAAGATTCTGAAGGCAGCTGCAATGGTATCTAAGATGGCTATTCCAGATGAAGTCAAGGGCATTCCGGTTGTCAGAGATTTTCCTAAGGTGTTCTTGGATGATTTTCCAGGATTACCGCCGCAGAGAGATGTGGAGTTCTGCATTAATGTTCAGCCGGGGAGTGCGCCGATTTCCAAGGCTCCGTACAGGATGGCACATGTAGAGCAAGATGAAGTGAAGAAGCAGATAGAGGAGCTGTTGAGCAAAGGGCTTATTAGGTCGAGTTCTTCTTCGTGGGGAGCGCCAGTGCTGTTAGTCAAGAAGAAGGATGGGTCAATGAGGATGTGCATTGACTATCGGGAGTTGAATAGGGTGACTATTCAGAACAAGTATCCACTGCCGCGGATTGATGATTTGTTCGACAGGCTTCGAGGAGCAGCTGTATTTTCGAAGATTGACTTGAGGTCAGGGTATCATCAGGTACGAGTCAAGGAGGAAGATGTGAGTAAGACAGCTTTCAGGACTCGTCATGGGCTCTATGAGTTTCTGGTAATGCCATTCGGGTTGACGAATGCGCCAGCAGTGTTCATGGATATGATGAATCAGGTTTTGAGGCCATTTATTGACTCCTTCGTGGTAGTATTCATCGATGATATTTTGGTATATTCGAAGTCGGAGGAGGAGCATTCTACGGACTTGACAGCGGTATTATAGAAATTGCAGGAGCATAGCTTGTATGCCAAGTTGTCGAAGTGTGAGTTTTGGAAGTCTGAGGTAGCTTTCCTTGGGCATATTCTTTCTAAGGAGGGAGTAGCTACTGATCCTCAGAAAGTTGAAGCAGTGAAGGATTGGCCCAGGCCGACGTCTGTGAAGGAAGTCAGGAGTTTCTTGGGATTAGCTGGTTACTACAGGCGATTCATCCAGGGTTATTCTCAGATTACAATTCCTTTGACAGGTTTGACCCGGAAGAGTGTGGCATTTGTGTGGACAGATAAGTGCGAGGAGAGTTTCCTTGAGTTAAAGGAAAGGTTGACCACTACACCTATCTTAGCTTTGCCGCAAGCTGGGAAGGATTATGATATCTACAGTGATGCATCTCTCAGAGGTTTGGGTTGTGTTTTGATGCAAGAAGGCAAGGTTATTGCTTATGGTTCGAGGCAGTTGCGTCCGCATGAGAAGAATTATCCGATGCATGATTTGGAGCTAGCAGCTATCATTTATGCCTTGAAGCTGTGGAGGCATTATGTCTATGGTGAGAAGGTTAATATGTACACCGACCACAAGAGCCTGAAGTACATTTATCAACAGAAGGATCTTAATCTTCGGCAGAGAAGGTGGTTGGAGGTATTGGAAGACATTCGTCCCGAGATCAAGTATCATCCGGGCAAAGCGAATGTGGTGGCTGATGGACTTAGCAGGAAGAGTAGTTTATCGAGTTTGATCACTACTCGCAGAGAGTTGGCAGCAGAGATTGATCAGGTAGGTATCGAGGTGGTACTGCAAGGTTTAGGGGCATCTTTGGCTCAGTTGAGGCTGCAGCCGTCCTTGAGAGAGAGGATTGTAGAAGGTCAGAGATCAGATTCAGAGATTCAGAAGATGTTGCAACAGGTTTCAGAAGGCAAGCTATCAGAGTTTCGTGTCCAAGATGGAGTTCTTTGGTTGGGTGAGAGGTTGTGTGTTCCAGATAATGCAGATTTGAGAGAGTGTATCTTGCAGGAAGCACACAGTACATTGTTGTCAGTTCATCCAGGAGGCACAAAGATGTACCGGGACATCAAACAGCACTTTTGGTGGTCTGGTATGAAGCGGGATGTAGCAGATTTTGTGGCAAGGTGTCTGACTTGTCAGCAGATCAAAGCGGAAAACCAGAGACCTGGAGGTTTGTTACAGCCGTTACCCATTCCGGAGTGGAAGTGGGAGAATATCAGTATGGATTTCATCACAGGTTTGCCGAGGAGTTCGAAGGGCAATGACTCGATTTGGGTTGTTGTGGACCGTTTGACTAAGTCGGCTCACTTTATAGCCATGAAGATTACTTGGTCGATGGAGAAATTGGCTGAGTTGTACATTGGGGAAATTGTGAGACTTCATGGAGTTCCTTTGTCGATTGTTTCCGACAGAGATGCAAGGTTTACTTCAAGGTTTTGGAAGAGCCTACAAGCAGCTTTAGGCACCAGAACTGATTTCAGTACCGCGTTTCATCCACAGACCGATGGTCAGACTGAGAGGGTGAATCGAGTGCTGGAAGATATGTTCAGAGCTTGTGTTATGGATTTTGGTGGTAGTTGGGAGAGATACTTGGCATTGGTTGAGTTGGCTTATAACAACAGTTACCATGCAAGTATTGGGATGGCACCGTATGAGGCTTTATACGGGCGGAGGTGCAGGACACCTTTTTGTTGGTATGAGGTTGGCGAGAGACAGATGTATGGTCCTGAGATCGTGCAGCAGACATCGGAGCAGATTGAGCTGATTCGCAAAAGATTGGTCGAGGCTCAGAGTCGGCAGAAGAGTTATGCTGATACTCGACGAAGAGACTTGGAGTTTGAGGTTGGGGATGCAGTTTTTCTCAAGGTTTCTCCGACAAAGGGAGTGATCAGGTTTGGTAAGGGAGGCAAGTTAGCGCCAAGGTATATTGGTCCATTCAGGATCGTGGAGCGGATTGGCAAGACCGCTTATAGATTGAAGCTACCAGGGGAATTGGCACAGGTGCATGATGTATTCCATGTGTCATTGTTGAGGAAGTATGTGCCAGATCAGAATCATCAGTTGGCAGAGATTCCTGAAGGATTACAGGTGAACTTGAGTTACAAAGAACAGCCTGTTGAAATCGTTGATCGTAGGGAGAAAGTTCTCAGGAGCAAGGTGATACCTATGGTCAAGGTGTTGTGGAGGAATCAGCAGTTTGAGGAGGCTACTTGGGAGCCTGAGGATCGCATGCAGAAGGATTTTCCTGAACTGTTTGTATGAGTGTATTTCTATTATGTGATTGTAATTCTTTGAATGATAGTACTTTGATTTGAGTTGTATTTCTCGTATTTTGATATGCAATTGTTTGAACTATGTTTCCATTATGAGATATTGATTTCTTTGTTGATATATTGTTTGGACTATGTTCTATTTATGGGATATTATTTCTTTTGATGACATGTTGTTTGGACTCATTAGTAGTAGTTCTGAGGACAGAACTCTTCTAAGGAGGGAGTGATGTAGAACCCCGTATTTTCAAATATTATTTTTATATTTGGGAATGAATTTAAATTTATTTTTGGAGAATTAATGAACATTTTCAGAAGAATTTATCTTTTGTACACGTGCAAAACACGTGCAAATGCTTTTATGAGAAGTGTGGAAATTTAGTTTTCTTTATGAAAAATCTTTATTTATTATTTGAGATTTATTAGTATTTTTCCAGATTTTTCTGAAATTTATTGGAGCTATTTGCAATTTTTGAGAAAGAAGGGCCTTTTTGCAAAATTGACATTTTTAAGGGTTAAAGTGCAAAATACAATTTCTGGACGTTTTGAACAGTATGGATTGAGATTTATAATGTGTATTTTCTTATAAATCCTATTTTAAATGAGTTTTGATGGAATTTCCAAAGATAAGACTAAATGTGTAAATTGTGATTTTGGAAAGGGTTGTTTTGCAAAGTGCGGGTAAAACCCTAATTATCAATCCGGCATATATAAGGGATTTTTCTCCCAGCCGTCATTTGCTGATAAAATATTGAATTTGGAGATCTTTTTGGTGGAGCAAGAACTTTTGGATCTTGCAAAAAGAGGATTTCTTTGTGGACTATTCTCAAATTCTAAGGTGAGTAATATAAAAATTTGTTGTGTTGTTTTGATTGTGTGAGAGATATCGAAATTGTTTTGTTTATTTGATTGTGTGAGAATTTTAATTCGTTTTGATTGATTGATCTATGTGAACAAATATCATGATGTAATGATTGGTTGTTGTGAACAATTTAGATCTCGTAAAGTGGTATGAATCATGTGGAATTGGTGGACGAAATAGTAGATCGATATTATTAAAATTGTTTGCTAAAAGCATGTTGAGATTTGTGTATGAACACCTAGATATTAGAAATATAAATCAGATTCTTATTGGTTTTGTGAAAGAAACTTAGATCTTGTAAAACCCTAACAAAAGGATTTATGATTTAGAATATGAGAATTTAGATCTTGACATATTGATGTTTTGAGTAATTTATACACATACCTGATGAAACTTCGTTGAAATTTATTATTTTCCTGAATACGAACTATTTTCATAACATTGATCATTAGAAAGCTTCAGAAATTGATTTTGTAATCAGACCTAATTTTGAGAACTGTAGGCCGACACTCGACTGGCCTACGGTACAGTCGACTGGTACGAGCCTGATACTGTATTTTAGAATCTTTGAAAAAGTCATTCTGGACAGTCGACCTAGCCCCTAGGCAGTCGACTGGTCCACTGAAGAAAATATTTTCGTAAGAGTTATTAGTCCTTCTGGACAGTCGACCTATTAACTATTTAAGTCGACTTATACACTTAGAATATTTTTGAGAAGATGAGTGAAAATTTCCTCGGGTAAGTCGACTGATCTTCCTTTCAGCCGACTGTTAAATGACTTAGTTTATTTTTGTAAAATCTTGAACTTGGTCCTCTGGGCAGTCGACTTATCATCAGCATGAGTCGACTGATACTGAAGGATATTTGTGAACTTCAGTGTTGATTCGAATGATTGGTTTCTCAGATAATTTAGTATACGTTTGTCGTTCAGTTCAGTATATGATTAAGCAATTGACCTTGAGATATTCAGATAAGTATTTGAGACATTTAGTTGAGCCACTTTGTTTAGTGGAACATTGTTTAGACTTTTGAGTTTGAGTCTCTAGAGGCGTGTGACCCTAGTATATCGGTGTTGAGTATTTTGTTGAGGCCCATTGAGGCATTTCAGTTATTGAGTTCTGAATTTAGGCCGGTAGGGTATACCACTCTAGGAGATTCGTTAAGTAAACAATTAAGAAAAATATTAAGGACATGCACTAGTGGTGATATGATGAACGGGAACATGAGTAAAGTACCTCAGTATGGCTTTCGGTGTGGGACAATCTTCGGAATTATCACAGTAGATTATTAGTGGTGTGGAATATGTCTCCGGAATTATCACAGTCATGTGGTGTGGGACAATCTCCGGAATTATCACGGTAACTATTTGTGGTGTGGGATTGATCTCCGGAATTATCGGAGTCGAGGGGAAGCACATGTGGTATATTGTGGGGACGTGTCAATGTTTCGGTGTGGGATGATCTCCGGAATTATTCAAGTGAAATATCTTGGGTGTGGGATCCATCTCCAGAATTATCTGCCATGTGATACTATCCATGGTTTATCTCTATCTCGTAGTAGTCATCGTGTTAGGATTAGTTCATAACGTGGGGATTGAACCCTATGAAGTGAAGACGTTAAGGGCTTGCACCGAACCTATGTAGAATGGGATGCATAGACTTCGACAAGTACGCATTAGAGATATTGTGCATATAGACTGGTGTTTTCTTGGAATTGTTTTATGCATGTGGTTTTCTTGTTTTCCACACATGACACTTAGTTTAGCTCCACTTGATGTTTTATGTACAGTCATTTCGTATTTCTCATTTTCTTATTTAGTACTTGTTGTTTAAGAATTTATGAGGCATGATCTTTTAGGTGATTTGTTTATTTTTATATTTCTCACACCATTTATGGCTGACCCCTTTAGTTTGGGGGTTAGGGATCATCTCTAGCCTCACATGATGCATGTAGTCGCTTAGTGATGGAGATTTGGATGCTAGAGGCATATTTGAGTTAAATTGAATCTTAAGTGTTCGTGTAAAATTGTAATATCAGTTTGAGATAAATTTGGGTTGTAAATAAAGAAATATTGAGTTGAGTTTGTTTTGAATTCCGCTGTGTTTTGTAAAAGTTTGTTGTAATAAATGTTTGAAAATCTTAGTGGTGTTGTTGATGTTTAATATTGTATTGAAGTGGATCACTGGGAATATGCCACGTATTTTCTATGTTATTAATCTAGAAATTCGGGGCGCTACAGCAACACCTCCTCATTTCGGTCCCTACCACAACAACACCAATCTCATTCCTTATCGCAGTACTTCTTCTCTTACATCTTCTACCATGACCGTTACTTTGACTTTGCCATCTCCAGCTGATTGGGCCAATCTTCAGCATCACCTCTCTCAGCTGGAGCTTTAGCTCTTGGGTCAGTCTGTCAATGCTGGCCCCTCTGTCCCTGCATTCTCATTAACTCCCGGTATGAATTATTTTTGGATTTTAGATTCTGGTGTATCACATCATCTTACTAGTAATTATACACTGCTCACCACCAGCACTGCACTATCCTCTCACTCTCCATCTCTTCGCACAGTTGATGGCTCATAACTTCTCACTACACACTCAGGATCTATAACTCTTCCATTTTCACATTGCCTTATGTTCTTTATGCTCCCCATTTATTCATGAACCTTATTTCCATTAGTGCGCTGGCCCGATAGTGGTCTTGTCGTTACATTTGATTCTTCAGATTGTTCTATTACAGATTCACACATTGGTCGGGAGTTTGGGCATGCTCGTCTACAGGGTCATCTATATCATCTATATTTTCTACATGCACATAAATCTCATCATAATTTTGCTGGTGTTGTGTCCTCTGATGTTGATCTGTGGCACAGAAGTTTGAGTCATATTAGTGAGTTTCGTCTCAAGACTTTAGCCCGTAGTGGTGCCCTTGGCCATCTTTCGTTTACACATTTGTCTGTTTGTCAGGGTTGTCAGTTGTCCAAGCACATATCACTCCCTTTTAATAACAAAAGCACTTCTCAAACTACCCATCCTTATTTAACTTTTTCATTCTGACATATGGAGACCCTGTTCTATACCTTCTAGCAAAGGCTATATTTATTATGTTACTTTCATAGATGACTTAACTCGATATACATAGGTTTTTCTTATGCTAAAAGATCTGAAATTCCTAATATTTACTAGTTCTTTACGACCATGATTCACCTTCAGTACGATGTGCGCATCAAGATTTTTCACTCAGACGGTGCTTATGAGTACACTTCCACTACTATCAGATCGATTCTTCAGTCTCACGACCTACTTTTTCAGCAATCATGCTTTCACACACATGAGCAAAATGGTGTAGCTGAACGCAAGTATCGTCATATTCTTTATACGGCTCGCGCTCTTTTACTCTCCTCTTATGTTCCTCATAATTTCTGGGCTAAAGCTGTCATGACTTTTGTTAGCCTCATTAACATCACTTCCTCATCTATCCTATCTGGTATGACACCTTATGAGGCTTTTCATCACTCACCACCAGACTACAGTATGCTCCATATTTTTGGGTGCACTTGTTACGTCATTCTCCCTCCCACTGAGCGCACAAAGCTGATCGCCCGTGCTGATAAGGATGTTCACCTAGGTATCAGTTTAGAGCATAAAGGATATCATTGTTTTTATCCTTTAGCGGGTCATGTTGGTATTTCCCGGCATATCTCCTTTATGGAAGACTCTCCCTACTACTTGTCATTTCCTTAGGATGTTATCTTTCTCGATTCTCCAGTTGTTGGGCCTACCTCCCCAAACACATCTTCAGTCATTCCCTTCGATCCCACTCCTTTGGCTCCTCTCCTATCTCATAGAAACATTACACCTATTGCTCCTCCTACATTGACACCTCCCACACCACCTGCATCACCTCAGCCATGAACCCATATCACCTGCATCCCCACTGCCACATGCACCCACCCGACCGACCTCACCCCCACATCTTGTCAATCCACCACCAGTTTGTTAGTCTACACGTTCCACTTATCCCACTGGCATGTTATACACCTATGCCACTAGTCATTCTAACTAGTTTGGCTTTGCCACCTTAGCTTCCTACTCACCACAGTTACATGCTTATCTCATTGTTATACACTCCACACGTGAGACCAGAACTTATCAGGAAACAATTCAATATCCCAAGTGGCGAAAAGCTATTGCAAAGGAGTTCAATGCATTTGATCAGACTGGCGCTTGGGATGTTGTTCCACTGCCAGTAGGCGTCCAGCCTATTAGCTGCAAGTGGATCTTTAAGGTCAAATATCGACCTGATGAATCTACTGAGCAGCACAAGACTCGTCTAGTTTCCCGAGGATTTACTCAGAAGCATGGCATTAATTATGATGAGACTTTTGCTCTAGTTGCACAGATGACTACAGTTCGCACTTTTCTTGCCATTACTGCCATTCACCTGTGGTCGTAAAACCAGATTGAAGTGAAGAATGTCTTTCTTCATGGTACCTTATCTGAGGTTGTTTACATGCATCGCCCCTCCTGGTCTTACCACACCTCCTCATCATGCTTGTCATCTACATCGAGCTATATATGGTCTGAAACGGGCCCCTCAAACTTGGTTTGAGTGTTTTCATCGTGTCATCAAAAATGCCGATTTCAGTCAGAGTTCTCAGGACCACTCTATATTTATTCGGTCAACACCGCAGGAGAGGGTACTTCAACTATTATATATTGATGATATGATTATTATTGGGCTACAATGCATCTTTGGTCACCCTGGGCTAGCAGCCCTTCGCGCGGTTTCCTTAGCCTTTCACATAAAGATTAAGTTCCCTAAATTAGTAGGGGTAGGGGAAGCCAAAGAAAGCCGAAAAGCTGCTCGGGTGTGTTACACCGCCACAGTGGGGGGCTCGGTCCTCCCCCATGATGCCATGGAACTCCCACAAGATAAGAGGCCAAGCCAGCTCCAAATCTGTAGACAAACTAAAAGAAATCCCCTTCTCTAAAGTGGATCAGGCTAAGTGTTTTTTGGTAAGCAATGATATTCCCCATCAAGTCAAAGAGCAATTTTTTTCATGCATAAGGGGGAACCGAGACGTGTTTGCTTGGACCACCTTAGACATGTCGGACATCACTGAGGATTTAATCATGCACTGATTGAGTGTGAGTGTGAATCCGGAAGTGAAGCCCGTACAATAAAAGTGCTATAAGTTTGCCCCCGACAGAAATCAAGCAGTCAAGGAGGAAGTCGAGAAGCTCCTAGCTGCACACTTCATTCAAGAAGTTGGCTACCCCAAGTGGATAGCAATGTGGTAATGGTAAAGAAAGCTAACGAAAAATGGAGAATCTGCATAGACTTCACTGACCTCAATAAGGCAGGTTCGAAATACCTATTCCCTCTACCAAGCATAGACTCCTTGATCGATGCCACCTCTGTTCATAAGCTCTTATGCTTCATGGACGTCTTCTCGGGATACAACCAGATCTGAATGTGTCCACCAGACATCCCGAAGATGTCCTTCATCACCGACCATGGACTCTATTGCTATCAAGTCATGCCCTTTGGGTTGAATAACGCAGAAGCCACATACCAACGCTTGGTGAATCAAGTCTTCAATGAGAAAATTAGCCAAAACATAGAAGTCTGTGGATTACATACTCGTCAAGGGCCTCAGGAAAGAGCACCATGTATCTGACCTCCAAGAATCTTTTGATGTACTATGAAGGCATAACAAGAGATGGAATCCCTTAAAATTTGCCTTTGGGGTCTCCTCGGAGAAGTTTTTAGGATTCATGGTTAGACATAGAGGAATCGATGCCAACCCTTAAAAGATCAGAGCCATACTTGACATGTTTCCCCCTTCTACCATCGAAGAAGTTCAAAAGCTCATAGGTAGCCTCACCGCCATTGGGCGCTTTCTCTCCAAGTCTAGTGAGAAGTGCCCCTCTTTCTTCAAATCTCTCCGAGGAGCAAATAATTTTGAGTGGGGAGAAAAAACAACAAGTAGCCTTTAAATGAATTAAAGCACACCTCGTCAATACTCAACTCCTTAGCAAGCTCAAGCCGGGAGAGTTCCTCTACCTCTACATGGCTACATTAGATCAGACCCTTAGTGCTATCTTAAGTAAGGGAAAAAGATAGAGTACAGAAGCCAATATATTATGTGAGCAATGTACTTCACAACGCTGAGTTTCATTAAACCAAAATGGAAAAGATGACCTATGCACTTGTCACAACCGCCTGAAAGCTCTACCCCTACTTCATGGCACACTCCATTTGGGTCCTCACTAACCAGCTACTTAAGCAAGTGCTCCTTAAGCTGTAAAGCTTCGGGAGACTTATGAAGTGGTCTATTGACGTGAGACAACATGATATCACTTATCAATCGAGAATAGAAATCAAGGCCTAAGCCATAGTCGAAATCACCGTTGAAAGCACTATCCCCGATCTCCCTTAGGAAAGAAACACTCCCCCTCCCCCCCATTGGAATTTCTATATGGATGGGTTCTCCTACCTTGAAGGGAGTGGAGCTGGAGTCATCTTGCTCGGTCCCAGCGAGTTCACTCTCCAGTACTCGCCATGCCTCAACTTCCCTACATCGAACAATGTGGCCGAGTATGAACCCCTCATCGCCTAACTCCTCTTAGCAGGAAAAGCAG
This sequence comes from Hemerocallis citrina, assembly GCA_017893485.1. NCBI lineage: Eukaryota > Viridiplantae > Streptophyta > Magnoliopsida > Asparagales > Asphodelaceae > Hemerocallis > Hemerocallis citrina. Next base: position 8,416,137 of record CM030365.1, on the reverse strand, counting down.
GGGTACGAACAGTCAGGGTGTTCAGCAACTCCCAACTGGTTGTGAGCCAAATTCGGTGCGAATATGAAGCCAAAGATAATGGCATTGTCAAATACTTGGCCTATGCGAAGAAGTTGATGTCCATATTCAAGGAACTAATTTCATTCACATCCCACACGAGAAAAATGGGCAAGAAGATGCCTTCTCCAAGTTAGCCTTATGCATCGTTCTATGGACCGACCATACTATGCTCATTGAGGTACTACTCAAACCAAGCATCGAAGAAGAGACATTGGAGCTCATGTTTATCACCCCCCCTCCAAACACCAGGAGATTGCTCGATGAAACCCTTGATCAACTTCCCCGACTGAGGAGTCTTCCCATCGGACTCCAAGGAAGAAAGAAAGTTCCATGTGAAGGCTGAAAGATATACACTCGTGGAAGGAGTCCTCTACAAGTGCTCTTACACCCAGATTGATAGCCGACCGTACTTACAATGCCTCTCCCCCGAAGAGGCCGATTATGCTCTCAAAAAGGTACATGAAGGAATATGAGGCAGCCACTTGGGAGCGAGGTCTCTTGCACGAAAAATTATCAATCACAGAACAATTGATCTACTCTCCTCAACGATGCCCAAGCATACATATGTCAATGCATCCCTTTCCAGAAGTACTCCTCCATCAAGCGGGTACCCCAAGCTAACCTCAACTTTATGTCAAGCTTCATCTCCTTCGCCGTGTGGAGAATGGATTTGCTCAGACCATTTCCTCCCTCCTCTAGACTGTGGAACTTTCTAGTGGTAGTCATTGACTAATTCACAAAGTGGGTCGAGGTGGAACCACTAGTTTCCATTACAGAACATAAGGTTCAGCAATTCTTTTGGAAGAACATAATCTGCCAGTTCAGGATCCCCCAAACACTAGTCACCGACAATGGAACGCAATTCACCGGCAAGGAATTCTGCAAGTTTTGCACCGATCTAGGGGTTGAACAATGCTTCTCCTCTATCTCACACCTCTAGACCAATGGCTAAGCTGATAACGCCAATCGGCAAGTCTTAAATGGCCTCGAGAAGAGACTTGGTGAAGCTGAAGGGGCTATGAGCCAAAGAACTCTCACGCTTGCCCTGGTCCTAAAGAACCAGAAAGATAATTCCAACGGGAGAGTCCCCATTCAACCTCACCTTCAACATGGAAGCACGCATCCCTCTCAAATATGATTTTCTTCCCTTTGCCTTCTCTCTTTCAACGAAGAGCAGAACTCAAATGACCTCTGGGCCAATGAAGAAGTACGAGAGAATTCCATCCATCAAAGACATATCTACCAACAGAGGATAGAGAATTTCTACCACAAGAAGGTCCATCCGGCCGACCTCAAAGAGGGAGACCTTGTCCTTCAAAAGTTTGAGATATCCAACCCATGCAAGAAGGGAAATCTGGCCCCTAACTGGGAGGGACCAAACAAGGTCCCACAAGTGGTATGCTCAGGAGCTTACTGACTTCAAGAACGGGGAGGGACAATACAAGGTCTAACAAGTGGTTCACCCAGGAGCTTACTGACTTGAAAACTTGTGGGGGAAGAAAATATCAAGGACTTGAACGCCGAGCACCTGATGAAGTACAACGAAGGCACTTAACGTCATCCCTTAGTCTTTAGCTTCAAACATGTAATAAAGGTCGACACTTATTACAATCATAACATGTAATAAAGGCTAGCAATCAAAGCAGCCACTTAGTCTAATTTATCAATCAAAAATTTAGTTTTTCTTTTGCAAAATTCTTGTACAACTCCCTGGATGCAAACAATGAGTCAGACACCTGGTCCACCCCTGATAAACACCAATTACTTATTAAGAACCCCAAAGAATGAGTTCAGAGTCCATATCCACGATTTAAGAGTTGATTTAGCAACCTGCCACCAAGCAAGTATGGAAGCTCAACTCATCATTCTATTTGCTCCTAAACCCCGTTATCAACCTGTTCAGAGTCCATACTCTTGGTTCAGAGAATTGCTCTATCAGCTTGCCCCCAAGAAAGCTTAAAGACACAACTCACCACTTGATTTGCTCCTGAAACACCTAAAAGACGAGTTACTCATAGTTCAAATAGTTGATCTAGCAACTTGCCACCAAGCAAGTGCGGAAGCTTAACTTGCCATTCAATCTGATCCTAAAATCTGTTATCAACCAGTTAGGAATCCATACTCGTGGTTCAGAGAGTTGCTCTAGCAGCTTCCACCTAAGCAAGCTCAAAGACTCAACTCACCACTCGATTTTCTCCTGAATCACCAAAAGGATGAGTTCAGAGTCCATACCCATGGTTCAAGAGTTGCTCTAGTAACTTTGCACCAAGCTAGTGTGGAAGCTCAACTCGTCATTCGATCTTCTCCTAAAATTTGTTATCAACCCGTTCGTAGTCCAGATTCATGGCTTAGAGAGTTGCTCTAACACCTTGCACCCAAGCAAGCTAAAAAAACCAACTCGCCACTCGATCTACTCCTAAAACACCTAAAGGACGAGTTCGGAATCCATACCCATGGTTTAAGAGTTGCTCTAGCAACTTGCCATCAAGCAAGTGTGGAAGCTCAACTAACCATTCGATATGCTTCTAATACTAGTTATCAACCTGTTCAAAGTCCATACTCGTGGTTTAGAGAGTTGCTCTAGTAGCTTGCACCCAAGCAAGCTTAGAGACTCAACTCGCCACTCGATCTGCTCCTAAAAGACATAAAGGATGAGTTCGGAGTCCATACTCATTGTTTAGGAGTTGCTCTAGCAACTTTCCCCCAAGCAAATGCGGGGCTCCTATCGCCATTCAGTCTGCTCCAAAAACTCATTATCAACCCATTCGAGTCTATACTCGTGGTTCAGAGAGTTTCTCTAGTAACCTACACCCAAGAAAGCTCAAGGACTCAACTCGCCACTCGATCTACTCTTGAAACACCAAAAGGATGAGTACGGAGTCCATAGCCATGGTTCACGAGTTGCTCTAGCAACTTGCCACTAGGCGAGTATGGAAGCTCAACTCACCATTTGATCTGCTCCTAAAACTCATTATCTACTTGTTCAGAAACTATACTCATGGTTCAAATAGCTGCTCTAGCAGCTTGCACCCAAGCAAGCTTAGAGATCCAAGTCACCACTCGATCTGCTTCTTAAATGCTTAAAGAACAAGTCCGAAGCTGTAATGCCCCGAATTCGAAAATACGATAATTCGTAGCACAACAGGATCTTTTACTTCAAGTTCATACAATTTTACAAGGAGTTTAAAACTTTTTCATTATACACATTATTCTTTTACATCAACGCAGCGGAATTTAAATCAATACAGGATGATAAATACAACTTTGACATCAACAATTAAAATCTGAAAGTAATCTTTAGCATCAGTTCATCTTTATGTCTTTTTCCAATCCAAGCCCTGCACTGAAAACTGTGGGCATGTCAGTTGCATACAACTGACGCAATGTTATAAAGCAACGATTTTCCTTACTTTAGTAGACACAAACTTGAAAGCACTACAAAGTGTAAAAGTGACTATCCTAAACATGTCAATGTATGATATGCCTTAGATGCCTAATGCAGATTTACACTACGATGCACTAATGCATACTTGTTCGGATTCTATGCATCCCATTCTACATAGGTCCGAGGGCAAGCAACTACGTACTCCACAATATAGAGTTCAATCCCCCGCTATGAAAACCTACTCGGTAACGAAACAAGGTTCAGACATCCCACAAGTATGGATCCCAGCCCCGGAGTACATCGCCCGACTATATAGAATCCACCTCATGCGGACGTCCCACAAGTGCCGTTCTGACCCTGGAATATTAAAGATCCGCCTCCCATCCGCTTGACTATTCGTGATCCCGGAGTACACTGCCCGTTCATTCATAGTCCCAAATTTAGTTGAGGCTCGTCCCGTTTCACATCACAGTCCTAGAGTACATCGCCCGACTAGATGTAGGGAAATTACAGTCCCAGAGTACACCGCCCGAATGAATCTATAGTCCCGAAGTACACCGCCTAACTATATAGATACGCCCCACATATGTTTGCCCAGGTTTTATTACATCTTCTCTTAGTACCTATCCTTAAGATTGAAACATGAATAAATAATACCACCTAGAGCTAGCTTACTCTCCTACCGGTCTTAAATAATTTACTGAGACCGATAGCCCATATTAGCCCTTTCTCAAAAACCATAATCATTATCATCACTTTCCTGTACCTGGGTCTCACTTAACCTTTAGAATCAACATCTTTTCATGTTCAACATTATGGGGTTCCCATACTCTCAATATTCATATTCTCAATTACATCCGTTTATTCAATTCTTCCATCTATTCTCTTATTTCTCAATCATGAAGCAAGCACTTCTTATATTCACATTCACTATCAATTTCCAAATCGAATTTCACTTATGACTTTTTAATTAACCAATCAAACCAATAACTTCCAAAGTTTTCTCGAAACCCGTTTCTTCAAAATTAATCACTTCCAAACATTTATAGCTCTTTTCATATTAATCTATATTTCAATCAAAACTCATTTCTTTAATTAAATCATTATTTTTTAGTTCCAAGCTTCTTTAAAATCATCACTTAAATTTCATTTTTTTCAATTCAAACTTTACTTTAATTTCATTTAGAATCAACTTTAATATCTTCAACCATATACATTTTAAATTTGAACTCCAACTCAACAAATGAATAAAACATGCCTTTTAGATTCTCAAAATATCTTTAGAATATTGTAAAATAACTCCAAATTGTTCTAATAATATTTTATGATTTTTTCATGAAGTTTCCCATTAGAAAAATGCTCAAAATCACAAAAAAAATATGTTTTAAACTCAATTGCACCTTAAACTCGATCTGCTCCAACAGACGGCAAACCAAACGCCAACCCAATGAGCTAAGCTCAGTTCACAGTTATATAGTGCTCTGAGTATTTAAATACTCAACTACTCAATGTTTCTGACCTTTAAAAAAAGTTTTGAAATAAACAGAGCCACCCCAGTTCGAACCCATGACCATAAAGACCCCCCAACGCCACGTGGCAGTGCATAGGCGCAGTGCGCACGTGCTAACCACAAAGACCAAGCATCACATCTGACTTAATATGGGTTAGAAACTTTAACAACCAACTCTTGGTTCATTCCTCCATTTTGATTTATACACTAAAATTGAAATCTATTAATTGTATCAAATTTATTTGCTCATATCACACATTTCAAAAATTTCAGTAATGAATTCCTACTGACTTTTCTTATAATAAAGTGATTCCATACAAAATAAAATGTAGATAGAAATTTTGAGAACATTCATACCCCATATGTATTTTATAAATTATCAACACTACTCTACAAGCAAATATATATATATATATATATATATATATATATATATATATATATATATATATATACACTTTTCAATGTCATGTGGAATGATAGAAAAATTCTCTAAAATTATAATCTACTCAGATCAAACACAACTCAATTTTATTTGCAATTCATCTACCAAATCTACTCATATGATACTAAAATTTTGCCTGGCATCACATATGAGAATTAACACAGCTTGAAGTTCAACTGCACATAAATTCTACATTGAAATTTTCTATTTAACATGCATTTTTTTCCACATTCATCAGCTACTAGATTTCTAGATCTCCATACAATATGCATTACACAAACATTAGAAGTTAAACAATTTAATCACATCTACAATTCTAACATGAATCTCCTAAACATGCATTTAAAACACAATTAGAAAGAAAGTAGAGACACCCACCTATCAAAGAGTATACTAGTAGAAATTCCCCCTTCAAAAGCTCCAAGAATCTACAAAACCACACAAAAATCCCTCACCGAAATTGACAGAAAGCACACCCGCAAACCTCTAGCTAAAACTTGGTTTTGATTAATTTTTCTTTTGTGTTTAGAAGTGGCTTAAGATGTAGGGTAATTGTAGGGTAATTAGGAGGAGTTTAAATAGCCAATTTTTCTACCTCATCACCCACTAACCCACTCACTTTCTCCACTCTCCACGTACAGCCGGCCTCTTCTCTTTTGGAGTGTGCACATTGCCCGTGTGCACATGCACGAGCTTTGTGTACACTCACCCATTTAATAATTTATTTTTATTGAATAAAATTGGGTATATACATGACAAGTTGTGTGTAGGTTTTCATTTAAATAATTTTTGTGGGCTTTAAAAGAGATTTTAGGCCCATGGGTTAAAAAAGTAAAATAAAATAAATGTAACAAATAAAGTGAGAAGAAAATGTGCATTACTTAGAAAATTTAAGAGACAACAATGCATACAAAATTTTACGTGCAAAAATATTAAAAATGAATTTTATTCTTCTGGAATGATACAAGAGCTTACAGTCCTGGCATGAAGTTGCTCTAGCAACGTACAAGTAATCAAGTTAAAGAGCTCAACTCACTATTCGAAACAAGCTATACAACTCGTTAGCTACCTCGTCTAACAAAATTGGGGTCAAACCCCTCCCAAGGACACTCCCGCAACTTGCCATAATTAGGGCACAAGAGGTCCAACTATTTACTAGAGTTGCCTCAGCTATTGAAACACAAAGAGCTATTACTCAAAGAGGAAAAGAGACAATGCTTGAGCACTTAAGATTTTCATTTACACAAAAATATCTCAATACAATTTCAAAAGAAGCGATCAACAATTACAACTCTTCCTTAGAGTTGTATCTATTGCCTCGAGGCACGGGGATATTCCTATTAAGGGACATTCGTAGCCTACGCCCTCTGGCTACCGAAGAACCACCTGTCTCTCAAATGATCCAAAGGAAATACCAAACCCACAGATTTACTTTGAGCCATGTGACTACCCACATGTGTTGCCCCGTCAATCGATGCAACACTTGACGAACTGACCTCCCCACTTTGGGCTTCGAGGTCCCTGGCAGACATAAAGCCAGTTCATGGAAAGACCTATAATACCCCAGATTTTTAAATAATGTTTTTAAGATTAATAAATGAATTAAAATGATTTTTGGTGATTTAATAAATATTTTCTGAAAATTTATCTTTTTACACGTACAAAACACGTGCAAATGTTTTCTTGGGAAGTTCAAAGTCAAAAATTATTTTGTAGAAAATCATTATTTGTTATTAGATATTATTTGAGAATTTTCTATATTTTTCTGATATTTATTGGATCTATTTCCAAATATTACAAAAAGAGAGACTTTTGTGCAAAATTACCACTTTGAGTGAAAACTCCAAATTTTCCGATTTTTAGGCTGGGTATAATGCCTAGTCAACTCAGGGTTAAAAAGTTTACTTTTTTTAATGAATTTGGTTTATTTTACAACTTATTTTTAAAAGGGATCTTTTTGCAAAATTGTCATTTTGAGGGGTAAAAATGCAAAATCATTTTTCTGGGCTTTTAAACAGTGCCGACTGACTTTATGATGGTTATTTTAGTTTTTAAAACTCAATTAAATTGGTTTTTATCAAGTTTCCAAGTTTTTGGATCTATATATGTAAAGATATAGTTAAAAGGAGTATTTTTGCAAATGTATTCAAAACCCTAAAACCTTGGATCCCGGCCTATTTAAGGGTAGAGTGCAGGCGTCTTTCGCTTCACAACACAAGGGATTCCATTATTTTATTTTCTTGGAGTTTTAAAACAAAAGATCGTGGATTTCTTGTGAATGAGGGATTTTTCGTATTGCTCTATTATCTTCGTTTGATCTCTTCAACAAGGTGAGTGACATGTTTTGTTCTGCTTTGTTTTATGTATGTTGTATTTGATGATCTATCAATTAGAAAGCATGCTAGGAGTTTGTATGATGATATGTGAAGTTTTGAAGAGTAGATGAATTAAAAGTGAATCTTTACTTGAACTTTATTATTGATGATTGGAACCCTAATTTGTTGACTTGGGATTGTTAAAAAACTAAATAGAAATCATGAGTAGGATGTTTTCCTTTATATACTTTATCTTTTAACTTATCATGATGTTTTTTATGATGATATTGCATAAAAGTGGATGAAAAGATTACCTTTGCTCGTGTATAAATGCATAAACTCTATTTAGGGGCTTTTCGTTGAGTAGAAACTTGATTAGTGATTGTTATACTTGCTTATATGCATGGAAAAATTATTGTAAATGATTGTGGATGAGTTTAATGGCTATTTAATCTAACAATCAAGTCTTGGAGTTTAGAGAAAGGGGTTTAGAGTAGATCTATGCATTATGATCAATTTTGGGATTTCGTGATTTTGTGAAGTTTTTACTTGAAATTGAATTTGCTCAAATACTAAGTTTTAATCTGAATATTTTTTTATTTTTAATTGATGAGTTTTGAAGTTTTCTTGGCGCACAAACATGTGTACATATATCTTATTTCGTTGTTTTCGAAGAAATTGGGTTTTCGTGTGTTTTGATGGAGTTTTGATTGGATTTCAATTGTTTTGGTTCTGAGATAGTTTTAAACTCTTTACTACTTTTATTGAAGGATTTTTGAAGTCTAAACTGATGTTAAAAATTCGCATTCGAACATATATGTATATAAGATGTTATTTTGAAAGATTTTGGGTAAAACTGCTATTTCGAGATCTTGATATGTTTTGATGTGTTTTATTAACTCCTATATATTATACAAGTTACAATTAATTATCTCAGGAAATTATTTCTTCAAATTTGTAAGTGTATCGGTTAAAACATGCACAACCTTTAAACTGCAGTCTAGAGGTCTGACAGTCGACTGTCGAGGTCCTGGCTGAAGTATTTTCTTGAGTCTCGAATTTTTCTGAGGGACAGTCGATTGACTACCTTATACAGTCGACTGTCTCTACTCTGAATTAATATTTTCTTTAAGTGTTGGATTTTCCTGCGGGACAGTCGACTGTCGACTGTCACTGCTCAGACTGTATTTTCTTGATGTATTGGATTTTCATGCGGAACAGTCGACTGACCACTTTACACAGTCGAATGCCACTACTCTGATTTATGTTTTCTTAAGTTTGGATTTCACGCGGGACAGTCGACTGACTACCCTATAAATTCGACTACTACCGCTCTGACTGATGTTTTCTTGAGTTTTCTGATCTTTCTTTTGATTGATTGTTCCTTCAATATTATATTGTTTTAAAAGATGTTTTGCCACAGATTAAAAGTGTTTTACAGAGATTTATATTGGAACTTTAAATATATTCTTTTGGACCTTATTTGAGTTATACGTGTTTTCAAAGGAATTGATGTTTTGTGATATTCTACATCTTAAAAATATGATTTTCAGTTATTTAATAGATTTAATATTTATTTTGGATTCTGGAATTTTGTATAAGATTTGGATTTTTTGGATTTAAGAAGTTTCTTCATATAATCGTTTTTACGATGGATTTGTGAGTTTTATTGAAGGTTTTGGTCTTGATGATATCTATAGGAGTTGAATGGGAGTCCTGTAAACCGGAAAATGAGAATTGTTGATTTAGACCTGCGGGTTCTTGGGTTTGTTGTTGAGAAATTAAGTCTGGCAGGATACACTAACTTTAGATATGAGGCTTTTGTGTTTTAATAATAATAATCAACATAAGGACAAACACTAGTGGAGATGTGATGGAACTTGGGAAACGTGAGTATATGCTTTGGTCTGTTTAGTCCAACGGATGCGTTCCAGGATTGTTTGTGTTCTGTCTCGAGAGTACATTTGTATGTTCGCGTGTCGAGGGTCTGCAGGCTTATTCACGGAGCATGCAGGATGTATTCGCGTGTTGAGGGTCGGCAGGCCTATTCACGAGATGTACTCGGTGTATCTGAACGTCGAGGGCCTCGCAAGCCTATTCGTGGGGTACACGGTTGGGAGGCGATTCTCCAATTTTAGAGCTATTCTTACATGATGCTTGCGCGTCGAGGACTGTGGTGCCTATTCGCGGAGTATTTAGGATCTTGTTTCCATCACCGTAGTAGGATTAGTTGCATAATGAGGGATCTAACCCTATAAAGTGGAGAACGATAAGGGCTTGCACCATACCTATGTAGTATGGAATGCATAGAATCCGACAAGTATGCATTAGAGAGTCAGCATATAGGAATTGTGTTTGCTTGACTTGGTTTTATGCATAATGATTTCTGTTTTCCTACACTTGATACTTAGTCTAGATTCACTTGATGTTTTCATGTGTTACTTATTATTATCTTATATTCCTAGATGATTTCATGTTTTATTTATTGATATTTCCTATTTCAATTGTTCTTGCTGTTGATACTTGTTATGAATCCATGTTTATGTTTTATTCATGTTGCTTTTGTTTTTATGTCACTCACACCGTTATGGCTGACCCCTATAGTTTTGGGGGTTAGGGTTATCTCTAGCCTCATGTTTTACAGGTTGTTGCTTATAGCTTGGGATTTGGATGCTTGTGCTAAATTGATGTTATGGCCTATGTAAATTGTAAAAGAAAGATCGTAATTCAAGGTGTTTTGTATTCCACTATGTTTTGTAAACAATTAATGTAATAAAAGTTGAAATAAAAATTATCTGTGTTTTTGGCTATGTTTACTATTGCAATTGAAGTTGATGCTGGAAATTGTGCCACGTATTTCTGAGACATCATATTGGAAATTCGGGGCACTACAAGTCCTCCCCAGATTTATCTCATCACGGGAGCAAGAAGTACTCCTGGTCTAAACCCCCACAAGCAGTCACATCAGTCGATGGATCTCCACCTCCTACTCTGCAAGGCTTTCCTTGAGCTGGGCATCCCTGACCCTGATCTTCCAATGGACCAAACGAGTGCATTAGAACAGTTCAGATGGGCAACCTCCAAGCTCAAGCACTACATTCTTCAACTCATCCCTCTGGTGGTAGCCACAAGCAAAGTGTGACAGAGGAATTTAATCTCCAAGTCTCTCCCAATGGTCATCTTAGCAAGAGGAGTTTCACCATTGCGCAAATGTCCCTCCACCTCGAGAAGAGGCATTTCCCGCGGACAGTCACCAAGGCAACTAACTTCAATATTCCTCTTGGTCAACACTCTTCTCAGAAAGCCAAGCTCCACTTCCGTCTTGAATAGCTTCTCCGACAAGCAGGTAAGCCCCAACTGCGCCACATGCTGCTTGGATTGAATGCGGGTAATCTCGTCGTTGCGAGTATCATCCTCGACATACACAGCAAACCACTAGTGGGAAAAAATAGGGGGTCACTACAACAATAGCGATCAAAGATACAAAAGATGAGAAGACACAAGAGTTCTTATCCAACACATTAAAAGCAATCATCAACTAAGAAGAACACGAGTGTTGAATACTAAAAGAGTTTTCATTTCCATTCAAAAAGAGGAAGATACATCAAGTGGTGGTTAGTCTGTTGTTAGGTGCATACAACAACAACAACAAAAACTAAGTCAAAAACAAGAAGAGTCAGGGATCCACCTCAGCAGATGGGGCTCGGGGAGAAGAAGTCCCGACAACCTCTTTCCCCTTCACTCATGTGCCCCCTCCACATCGGCAGTCTCTCCCTGCTCCATCTCCTTCTCCTCCTCATCCCTGGGTACCGACTCCTCTCCAGGTTGCAAGCCCGGGTGGTACCCCTTCCCGTCGAAGTGGGGGATGCGATCGTTGACATCCTCAATAGCTTTGCAATAGGACTTCCTCATGTTGGCAAACAAGTGGTCCTCTGCCTCAACTCTAACACGGGCGACCACATCCTCTTTCACCTTGACCGCCTCCTCCTCCTTCCTCTTTAGCTCTGCCTTGAGCTAAACAACTCGCTAGCCAAGAGCCTCTCCCCAGAGCTCGGCTGCCTTCCAGACCTTCGCCTTCTCCAGGTTGGCCTTACTGATCAACGACCCCCAATGCTTCTCATCCTCTGCAACATGTTTAAACAGGTTGCTAATATGGCAGGTAATCTACAAAAAGAGGACGAAGAACTTTAGAACTTAGGAGAATCATACAAGAACTTCATAAATGAACAAGAAAAGTAAACCAACAAGACTTACCGACATGTTCACCCGAGCCAACTCCAAGGCAGAAGAATCAGGCCCCTCCGCGGCCATCCTAGCCCTATCCTTCGGGGTAGGGAGGTGCCAAAACCTCTCCATGAAGCTATCCCCATCCCCGAGAAAGCCCTCATGTAGCTTGATGCTCCATTCCGGGCGTAGATTGATTTAAGCTTGTTGGGGAGAGCTGCATCGGCTACGGTGATCAGGGATGGGCACTCTCTCAATCACAAACAAAAAAGTGGTGCCCACGAGGGCGGGACTCCTAGAAGACACTGGGGTGAGCCCAGATCTACTGTAGGTGTGGAGGTTGTAGAGCTCCTAGCTGCCGCTGCACTCCTGGGACTGGCCACCGTTTGCTTCATCTTCTTCCCCTCCGGGACATTGGAGCCGAGCCAGATACGCTTTGCCATGATCGCTTTGAAGTCCATACCCTGATTATCTACCTAAAGATAACAAGGGAAGACATCAAAATAAGGAATAAAATGTAGGGAAACGAGATACTAAATTATTTAAGCAAATAAGAAGCTAAAGTTAAGGTATATCGAGCTCAGACCCCCTGAAAGATTACCTCCTCCGTGACCTGCCTCCACCTCAGCGGCTCCAGTTTGAGGAGGTATTCACACAACTTCTTCTCTGCATCCCCCAATATTGGATCCACCCTCACCTTATTCGACACTTCTTCTCTGCTCTTTTGATGAATCCTGAAGAGTGCCATGAGCAGCGCTAAACTCAGCTCGGCACCTCTGCCCGGCACAATAGGATTAAGGCGTTCACCTGCCTCCACATGTTTGGCACAAACTGTACCGAGCTAATTGTATACCACCTAAAGACCTCCTTAATGAAGGGGTGTATCAGGAACTGAAGGTTGGCATGGATGGCATCAAAAGAAAATAAGCAGTACTCATTGGGGAGTGTCAAACATACCCAAGATCCACGGCAGGGCATAATAAGCTCATACTGGGAAGGGATCGTAAAATCGTATCTAATCAGATGAATATCCACCTCAGATAGGATACTTGAGATAGAGTTGGCCTCAGTCACTTCACTAAACTCGGGCTCCTCATATCGAATACCATGATCCACTAGTTCCCCAAAGTTTTCGTGCTACTGTCGAATATGAGTGAGACCTGTAAGACGACAAGGGTATCTCCCAAACTTGTCAGCCCTCCTATCCACATCTAAAATTGTATTTTGACCTTCACAGAAGACTACTCCGCTACCCTCTTCTGCTTATCTCTTCTACCAGGTCGAGAGGTGGACACTTCTTCTACAAACCAACCGGAAGATGATGAGTCGTCGCCCGACAAGATCCTAGACATCTTATAAATTAATATAAATTACCTGATTTGGCCTGTACGGACGAAAATGATCACCGAAGAGAGAGAGAGAGGGGGGGGGGGGGGGGGGGATAAAAATGAGGGAGTGAAGGAGGGAGTTTGGGGGTCTTAAAGGCTTAGGACCCGACCTTTGGTCCCCTAACAGTCAGGAGAAGCCCAAAATCCCCCAACCCCTAGGGGGGGGGGGTGTAATATCCCGATCAATTAATATTAATATTATTATTATTATTATTATTATTATTATTATTATTTAATTATTTAATTATTTTATTTTATTTTTCAGATTTGAAATATTTTTGGTGGATATTACTTAGTTTAATTATAAATCATCATCTGTATGAATGCCAGTCCATATGTATATGCGTTATACCATTTTAGTACTGGAATCTTTCGAGCTGATAGTAAAATTTATTTTATTATTATTTTCGGAATTAATTTTATACGGATTTAACAAACGAAAATTATCGGTATATAGATTAATATACGTATGTGTATTGTATCGATTTCGTATGTTGTACAAATCGTGTAGTGTGTATTTTGGACAAAAATATCTCTTTCATCATGATAAATCAAATTAGGATGGCTAGGTTTTGTTTGAAGGATTAAACCTAGGATCTAAGATTAATTAAAAGATACATAAGAGTTTAAGGGTTTCTTCTAGAAGTCTCTCTTCTCCTCCTCACACCTCCACCTCACCCCTCCACCTTACCTCCACCTCACCTCCCCCTCACCTAGTATGGGCCGGCCATTCCCTTATCCAAGGGGGCTTTTGCAAAACCCCTTGGTACATTTTGCACTCTCTCCCTCTCATTCATCCTGTAAATACCCCCTCCCCTCACCCCTTGCCTCATTTACCAAAGATTGAGAGGAAAAGAAAGAGAAGAGAAGCCCTAACTAGAGAGTTCTTCTTGTAGGTTTTTTCATAGGAGCCTTCATAGAAGTTAGGAGGAAGGAGAAGGTGCTTTGGCTAGTTCTTCCTACTTAGAAATAACAAGGTCGGGGGTCTCTCTAACTTTTGCTATATTGATTTTGTTTTTCTTCTTGTTTGTTGTTGATATTTTAAACAACTTGGACAAAAAACCATGTGCATATGAGTTGAGGATAAAAAACGATCACATGAAAAAAAGTGAATGGTAGAACTTAATAAAAAAACATAAAGATGGAATCTTTAATATTTGCTATGGTTATTTGTTATTTTTGTTATTTTTTGGGCTAATAAAAACTAACAAATTGGACTAAAGATCTTGTGCATATGAATGGTTGTGGATCAAAAGTGATCACATGAAAGCAGGTGAATGGAAGAACTTAATAAAACACAAAGATGGAGTCTTTAACATTGTTATGGGTATTGTTGTTATTTTGCTAACAAAAAACTAAACAACTTGGACTACTTTTATGTGCATATAAAAAATTGGTGGAATGAGAATGTTACACACCAAGTTTGAGGTTGTAGAACTCAACAAATAAAATAAAAGATAGGTCTTGTAGTATTAAGGTTGTATGTTGTTTCCTAATTTGTAAAAAAATCAAGTCTTTTCATGTTGTGGAACCTTAAGTTGTATGTAGAACTTCTAGTAGTTCATAAAATACCCATCTTTAAATTATTGTATGAAGAACTTCTAATTCAAAAAGAAGTGGACTTTTGTGGTATGTAGGACTTGTAATTTGTAAGAAAGTGGATTTGTTGTATGTAGGACTTGTAATTTATAAAAAGTAGATTTTTGTAATATGTAGAAATTCGTAGTTCATAAAGCTAGATTTTGTAATATTTTAAGACTTGTAAATCATAAAGAGAAGTAGTCTTTGTAATAGCTAGTAAAGATTCATGCTTGAGTTGTAGATCCATGCCTAAGTTGTAGTAAAGTTTCATGCTTAAGTTGTGGTAAATATTCATGCTCAAGTTGTAGTAAATATCCATGCTTAAGTTATAGTAATGTTCATGCTTATGTTGTAGTAGATATTCATGCTTGAGTTGTAGTAAATATTAATGCTTAAGTTGTAGTAAATATCCATGCTTAAGTTGTAGTAAAGTTCATGCTTAAGTTGTAGTAGATATTCATGCTTAAGTTGTAGTAAAGTTTCATGCTTAAGTTGTAGTAGACATTCATGCTTAAGTTGTAGTAGATATTCAAGATTAAGTTGTAGTAAAGGAATCATGTTTTAGTTGTAGTGTTTAGTAAAGAACCCATCATGTTTTAGTTGTAGTGTTTAGTAAGGAAACTATCATGTTGCAGTTGTAGTGTTTAGTAAGAAACCCATCATGTTGTAGTTGTATTGTTTAGTAAAGAAACCATCATGTTGTAGTTTTAGTGTTTAGTAAAGAACCTATCATGTTGTAGTTGTGGTGTTCAGTAAAGAATCCATCATGTTGTAGTTGCAATGTTAAGTAAAGAACCCATGCTTGAGTTGTGAAGTTGTTTTAGTTAATCTTCTAGAAAGAATCCATGCTTGAGTTGCATAGTTGTTCTAGATTCAAAAGAGCCCATGCATGCTTGAATGGTATATGGTTGCATTCTAGTTGAAAGAACCCATGCTTGAATTGTATATGGTATTATTGTGAAAGATTAAAAAGAACCCATGAACCCATGCTTGAGCTATATGTTCTAGTTTAACTACTGAAATAAACCTATGTTCCATGTTTGTTCTAGTCGACTTTAAAAAGAAACCCATGAAACTAGCACCGTGGTAGTTCTAGCTCAATTGATAGAGAACCCATGCATTTAGTTTCTAGGTGATTCTAGCTCAAACTCGAGAAAGAACCCAAGAATCTAGTTGCATGTAGTTCTAGTTAAATTTGGAAAAAAGAACCCATGAATTCTAGTTGTATGGGGTTCTAATTAAAATTGGACCATATCATGTGAACATTCTTCATCTTCGTGGGTAATAAAGGTTGGGAAAGTCACTAATAATTGTTAGCTTGATAAAAGCTAGTCTAGGGTCTTCTAATTACCCTAGGAGTCATCGACCATCAAGACCCGCATCTTACCACCTTGGAGACTATGGATAAATCCCACCTCAGGCGCCAACGGATCTTAACCGGTGTGGGTTGATCGCGGGCCGAGAGTGTTGACGAGATCCAAGTTAGGGGTAGTGATGAGTGAGGGAGATCCCGTAACTAGTGTCTTGGATCGATTGACCATGAGTTGGACCATGATAATCTAAGTTGAAAATCCTGTAAGATTGCTTAGGATTAGTGACATCATTAGGGTAGTAACTTATAAAGATCTTTACTTACCATTTTTGCCAAGGAGAGGAGTTGGTATTAGGAGTGATACCTTATGACCCAACTCGTCCTATAGGCCAACACTAGGTGGTGTTACTGGGTTGTACCTTCCCGTCAAAGGGATACGTACGGTGTCTTCTCACGAGTTGGGAACACGGGATGCGTATCTCACACTGTTAATTCCTAAAGTACCATGATAAGAATGGGGGGTTCTCCTTTCGGAACTAGAGGATGGACCCCAGAAGTTCCGTCACGTTCTATGCCGGGGAAGCAAACAGGCCTTAGACCACGGTCTATGAGTTATGGGTGCCACAGGGGATGATTCGAGCTAACTTGTGCTGCGGATACCCTATGTTCGTCTGGTTTTTGAGTGAGGTCCAGTGCGCCGGGTATTAGTGGCAAACATAGACACCATGAGCATACTGCATTGGTGGACTTGACCACATCTGCAATCTCATCAGTCACGTTGTATCTGTCAGGAACAGGTTGTGTACAAAAGTAGAAATTCATAATGCGGGTTCAAATCCCTAAATATGGAGAACGACTTGATATGGACGTATGTAGTTATGGGATGCATACGACTCCAGATTCTCGCTTGCATTAGAATATGAGCATCCTAACTTAGTTGACATTGCATTAGGTTTTAAGGCATTGCACTCACGAACACTTAAACTACACCGACACATTTACCATGCTGGATTTGTTTGTTTTTGTGATTCGCTGCTAGTCATCAGCCTTTAAGCATCAGTATATGTACTGACATCCCCACTCTAAAAGGTTGTGGATACAGGATCACCAGCTCGGGAGAACTCTAGTCAAGGCATGGCTTCCAAGTGAAGAACCCAATGTTTATTGTTTCCTTCTTGTATACTCTGATGTAATATATTGAACAATGGAAACACTCAGGCTTGTAATATTGTATTAAGCAAAAAGTTTTAAATTTTCCTGTTTTTTTTGTATTGTGGCTAATTGAATGTAAGATTTTGGCTTATGTCACAGTTTTCCTAGTATATGAAAATCGGGGCATTACATGGGGGGGGAGGGTGAAAGCAACACATGCTCCACACGAGTCCCCCTCCACCCACCCAGGAAAAAAAGAGAAGGGGGGTGGGGGTGAGATAGCCTTTGACCAAGTCAACATTGACTTGTCAACGGGTGCCGTGTCGGCAACAAGTTAGTGCCACGTGCACACCATGCCTCCTTATCCGGGGTGCAAAACGTTGACCAGGTCAGCGCATGCCATGTGGCGCCATGCCAGACGACACATCAGCTCTCACCACCCAACTCGGTAACACGAGAAAAATCTCCAATCTCGGATGTTGTATCTTTTTAATATTCGCTCTCCTCGTGATGGATGACCACTGTTACCGCTAAATCTGGTGTGGGGGACAAACAGATAGAATTTGTGGATTCTTAGGAAAACCGAATAGCCAAACCTGAAACCTTTCCGCCAGAGTTTGATCATTGACTCCCGTCGTTCACCTGCAAAAAGTGCGCGACACCGGGGTTGATCCCGGCGACGCACCCTCCGACGCTCAAGTCAGTAATCAGAAAGATTATGAATGAGCTTTTATTGGCAAAAGATTGATTACCTCTTAATGGTGGTAGATGGGGGTATTTATAGCCGCCTGTGGGATCAATTTAGAATAAGATCCCTAAATCCCAGTGAAAGGATAGAGCGAATCATGGCCGTTGATCAAACATAACCAGAAACCCTAATTCTATCCTGATAGGCCGGGTTCTTTGCGGGTTTGGACTCGCACCCTAGTCAAGGTGGATCCATTGGCGGGTTATTGGGCCTTTTGAAAAAAGGACCCAGTACCCATTTCAGACCCGTTTGTAGGTGAAATTATCATTTTACTCCCAAGCTCTAAGATTCGTGCCCTATTTGGACGATTCCGATTTAACCCTATTTTTAGCCATATCATGAGCCCCCCACTCCCGAAGACTGAGTTTGATCAGCCATTGAGGAGTAGTTTTACTGTTTTAATGGCTTTCGAAGTTATATCGGAGTCCAAACGAGGGGTATTGAATCTTTGTATGAGGTATTATGGTGATTTTCGAACCTAGTTGCGCGCTCAAGGTTGTTCTTGAGCTCTCTTGGACTTCTGGTGATTTTTCTTAATTTTTATTTATTTTTCGGACCATTTATTTAATTTTGTGAAGTGGTGATTTGTTATTCGGGGGTCTTAATTACTCTTCTAAGCAATAATTATTTACCCAGGGGCTCAGAAATATTTTCCCGAATTTATACTTATTTTTTAGAATTTTTAATTAACTTTCCCGAATTTTTAATCATTTTTTCACAATTTTTAAATAAATAAATCGATTTTCATCAATAAAAATTAATTTTTAATTCAGAATTATGACGTGGCATAATCTGGACCCTTTATCAGCATTGGGTGCAAATTTCTGGAGGATCAGACAGTCTGAGTAGCTCGGCACGCTTTTTCTCCGCATGCGGAGGTCGGTGCCTCGGCACCTTGGTACCCTGTCCTCGGTAGATCAGCACGTAACGAGCTACCGAGCTACGTGGCAAGATCTGGATCGCTCATCGCGGCGCGAATCACGAGGAGGGCGGCTCAGATCACGAAAAAATGCTATCTTGTCATTTTGTGGGTGGGGCGTAATCTGAGCCGTCCATCATGTTCTGGCGCGATTTTTGACACGATCCAACGGCTAGGGTGGTTCGACACCATTTTTCTTCACATGTGAGGGTCGGTACCTCGGTAGTTCGGCCAGAGCATTTCGGTAGCTCGTCCTCTACCTCTTAGTAGTTCGGTGGGTCGGCCAAGCCGTCCGGTAGCTCGGCTGAGTACTCCGGTGGGTCGACAGCTGCGCTTCTGCCCCTCAGTAGCTCGGTGGCTCGACTAAGCTGTTCGGTAGCTCGGCTGACCACTCCGGTGGGTCGGCAGCTGCGCCTCTACCCCTCAGTAGCCCGGTGGCTCGGCTAAGCTGTTCGGTAGCTCGGCAGTTAAGAATGATTCGCTGGGACACGTGGCTTAATCTGGAACGTTCATCATGGCGCGAATCATGAGACGGGGTTCAGATCACGAGAAAACATTATCTTGTCATTTTGTGAGCATGGCATGATCTGAGCCGCTCATCAGATTTGGACATGAATTTGGAGACAATCTGACGGTGAAAGTGGCTCGGCGTCATTTTTCTCCATATGTGGAGGTCGGTGCCCCGATAGCTCAGCAGAGACTCGGTGGCTCGGCAAGTTACGAGTCGTCGAGCCACGTGGTGGGACCTGGGGTGCTCGAAGTAGCTCGGTCGCTCGTGTCGGTAAGTCCCCTTTGCTGTTTCAAGGTTTTTTCTTTGAAAATCTTCTAAATCTTCAGTTCGGCTTTCCTGGTGTTCTAATTGTTTCTTTGTGCAGGCCACTTGCCACTTCGGCCATCTCCTCGAGGAGTATTCCGAGTAGGAGAGGGAGCTGAAGGCCCTCAGCGATAAAGACCGAGCAGAGAGGGCGAGGGCTGTGAAGCAGCTCGAAGCCGAGCAGCGTCGCTCGGATGCTCTGGTGGCCTAGGTCGCCGACCTCGAGGTGGCCTTGGCACAAGAGAAGGAAAAGCTTGCTTCGGAGGTTGCAAAAGCGACCGAGGAAAGGGCCACAGTGGCGAAGGCATTGGAGGCAGTGAAGCTGGAACAGGCTAAGGCCGTGGAGAAGGAGAGGGCAAAGATCGAGGCAGAGGCAAAAAAGCCACATGGCATCGAACATAGAGCTGTCCTATGCCAGAGCGGTCGATCACATCGAGGCTCGCATCCCCGGCTTCGAGAGGGTGGGGTACAGGCTGTGGCCCGGTGGCAAGGAAGATGATGAAGAGGAGGAGGGAGAAGAGGAAGAGGACGAGCAGCAGGATGACAAGGCACCTGCCGATCCTGAGACTGTGGCAGCCGACTCCCGAGCCGAAGTGACGGGTGACGGGGGGCCGTCTACCGAGGCACCTGTTTCCGAGCTACCGCCCCAGGTGGACCCCTGATCTCCTCGTTCTTGTAAAAAAAAAAATTTCTCTTTTGATGTACTGCCTTGTAGCAGACTGGCCACCGCCTTTTGATATGAATAAAGTTTTGTTTCAAATCTCTTCTCAAATTCAACTAAGTGTTGAAGTGTTTTGAAATGGAATTTCTTCGAAATTTGGCTAAGTGTTTGACTCAAGATTTCTTTGAAATTTGGCTAAGTGTGGGGCATCGCCTTCTGTACTTCGTGTTGATGTGCCTCTGCTTTTCAGGTTGCCGAGTCGAGTTCAGTAGCCGAAGTCTCTCGTCTTCGCGCCGACCTGAAAGCTGCGAAGCGAGCCTTCTCGCACAGCCGAGAGTGTTTCCTCAAAAGCGAGTTAGATCTAGAGGATCTCAAGGCAACGTCGAGAGAGTTTTACTCCGAGCTGAAACAACTACGGAAGCGGTCTCGCGAGGTTCGTCTTGAAGGCGAGGTGGAATTGCTCCTGAAGGCGCTGTTCGACGCTGAGACAAAGAAAGGCGAGCTATTGGTGGAAGAGCACCACCTAAAGATAGTAGAAGAAGAACTTTTGGCGGAGGAAGAGGAGTTAGCCTCAGCAGTGGGTAAGTTGATGGTCGAGCGTGACGAGTTGATGGCGAAGATTGACGAGCTGAGGAGGGTTACAGTCGTAAAAACTATCGAAGTGACCCACCTTTGTCGAATCATAGCCGATAGCTCTGGCACTGAAGGCTCTGCTCGGCTCCCTCGTTTTAAGATATCTGTGAAGGACGACACTTTGAAGGATAGGATCGTAGAGCTCGAGGAGGAAGTTGCTCGCCTCAAACCTCAGCCTGAAAGGATCAACATCCGAAGTACGTTGTGTACCCACGAAAAGAGGGAGAGGGGGATCTCATTTTATGAGCTCGCGACTCATTCGCCTGCCATCAGGCGGAACCCTGTCGATGCTCAGAGTGGGGTGGCTGCTTCTTCTAGCGGCGCTTCGGTTGGAGCCACAGTCAGAGATAGTGCCGAAGAGGTGTCTCGGTTCGTTGGTTTAGAGACGAGCTCAGAGGTTAGGCGGCGCCGCCCCCGGGTGTCCTTGAACTGAAACATCCCTATTCCAAAGAAGCGTTGAATAATTTGTTGTAATTATGCTTCTTTGAGTTTTTGTAGCACCTTGTAGTAGCAACTTGGTCTTGTATCTTGAATGCTCTTGTGTGTTTGGATTTTATACAAGTAAAAGCTTGTTTCTCTTCTGTTTGGTGTGCTTTGTTGTAGGCATCTATTCAAGTGCAACTCCTCCAACTCTTTACAACTACTCAAAATCAGAAGCAAATCTTTCTTCTTATAGGCACAGAATGTCTAGCTTCATCTTTTAAACGAACGATAGGAACCAAAGTTTTAGCACCTACAAGTACTCTTCTCCCATGTCTAGTATGGTAGTAAGAACTTCGCGCGCATCTCCGGAGCGAGTTTCAACTTTAAACGAATCCTAAGAACCAAAGTTTAGCTCCTCCAAGTGCTCTTCTCCCATGTCTAGTATGGTCGTAAGAACTCACGCGCATCGTCGGAGCGAGTTTCAACGGTTGTGGGAGCAATTCCGAATGGCGAACCACTTCTAGCTCGCTTAAGAGCGAGCTTGCAAAGCAGAGTCGAGCCAAGTGTTGGACTCCGAACTCGTCGTTTGAGTTAATTTCAACGGTTGTGGGAGCAATTCCGAATGGCGAACCACTTCTAGCTCGCTTAAGAGCGAGCTTGCGAAGCGGAGTCGAGCCAAGTGTTGGACTCTGAACTCGTCATTTGAGTTAAAGAAATTAAAAACAGAGAAATGCAAGTAATCACTAGAAAAATATGGAAGAAAGAAGCTCTTTATTGATAATTACTAGTTGGCTGCTTCTAAGTCGCAAGCCATTACTACATTGAGAAAATAACGAAGCAAAATACAAGTGAAAGGAAAAGAGTGGTTCGACATCTGAGGGTACTTAGAGAGGCGTTCAGGCGCTCTCTTGGTATTTCAACAGATGGTTAGCATTCCAAGCCCTAGGAATCTCTTTGCCTTCAAGGTCTTCAAGACGGTATGTTCCGGGGCGAACTTCTTTGGTGATCTTGTAGGGTCCATCCCAATTCGGGGCTAGCTTACCCTTTCAGCTAGGGAAGGAGATAGCTAGTTTTCTGAGGACTAAGTCCTCTTCCTTGAGATTGGCAGGACAGACCCTTTTGTTGTAGGCCAGCTCGATTCTTCTTCGGTAATTCTGCTGGAGAATTGAAGCTCTTTCACGAAGCTCGTCAACCAAGTCCAAATTTGCCCGGAGTTCTCTGGCATTCTGCTCTTCTTCATAGGCCATAAGGCGAGGCGATGGTAGGCCAACTTCCAAGGGGATCACAGCTTCGGACCCATAGGTAAGATTGAATGGCGACTCACTTGTCGGGGGTCCGTTTCGTAGTGCGGTAGTTCCACAGTACGTTAGGAAGCTGCTCCGCCCATAAGCCTTTGGCCGATCTATCCAGCATCTTTTTGATACCGGAGAGGATCTGTCGGTTGGCATTTTCCACTTGGCCATTTGATTGAGGATGGGAGACAGAGGAGTAGCGTTGCTGAATGGCGAGGTCTTCACACATTGATCGGAATGCGGCCCCCATGAACTGTGTTCCATTATCTGTTATTAGGATCCGGGGCACGCCGAATCTACAAATTACACTCCTCCAGAAGAACTGTAGCACTTTGTTCTCAGTGATCGTAGACAAAGGCTCAACCTCTATCCACTTTGAGAAGTATTCGATCGCCACGACTAGAAACTTGAGTTGAGCAGAAGCTGGTGGGAATGGGCCTAGCGAATCCATTCCCCACATTGCAAAAGGGATCAGACTCGATAGAGAGGTGAGTTGTGCTTGGGGTAGGCGGCGAATGTTAGAGTATTGTTGACAGGAGCTGCATTGCCGGACATGTCGTTCGGCATCTTGAAGGAGGGTAGGCCAGAAGTACCCATAGTTCAACACTTTTTTGGCGAGGGACCTTGACCCTGAATGTGCTCCGCCTATACCTTCGTGGAGCTCTTGTAAGGCATATGAGGCTTCTTCCGGTGAGAGGCACCTCAAGTAGGGTCTTCCGTCTACTTGGGTGTAGGAGCGTTTGTACAAGACCCCTTCAATAAGGGTGTACCGCTCCGCTCTCGTTCGGACTCGATGAGCTTCCTTAGGGTCTTCGGGGAGGAGGCCATCTCTTAGAAATTCTATCAGATGTTTCATCCAGTTGTCTTGAAGTTGGACGGGCAGCGACTCCATCGAGTCGGGAGTTTCTTCTTCTATGCTCGGTCTTAGGAGCACTTCAATCAGGACAGTCTGCTCGAGACTTTGAAGGGAGGAGGCGGCCAATTTGGAGAGGGCATCTCCTTGGGAATCTTCTTCTTTGAGGATCCGCTGAATTAGCGCCTCTTCGAATGAAGTCATGAGATTTTGGACCTTGGCTAGGTACTTAGCCATTCGGTCATCTCGCGCCTCGTACTCACCTAAGACTTGATTCACAACCAACTGCGAGTCGCTAAATATCCGGAGACGTTGTGCCCCTGCTTTACGAGCCATACCGAGGTCGGCTATAAGGGCTTCATACTTCGTTGCATTGTTGGAATCCTTAAAGTTGATGCGGAGGGAGTATTGGAGAACGAAGTCATCTGGGCCTGCCAGGATGACCCCGGCTCCGCTCCTCTCGGTGCAAAGAGGACCCATCTACATATACTGTCCAGATAGGAGGCCTGTTTGCTGCTTGGATGACTTCTAGGATGGTGCTCTCGACGATGAATTCAGCTAAGGCTTGAGCCTTGATCGCGGTCCGAGGCTGGTATGATATGTCATGCTGGCTCAGCTTGATCGACCACTTCATCAGACGGTCGGATGTCTCGGGTTTGTGCAGAACTTGCTTAAGCGGCTGGTCGGTAAGAACGACCATCGAGTGGGACTGAAAATAAGGGCGGAGCTTCCTAGCTGCCATAACCAAGGCGTATGCCATCTTCTCTAATCTTGGGTACTGGAGCTCGGCATCCCGAAGTAACTTACTTACGTAATAGATGGGCTTCGGAGCATTGTCTTCTTCCCTCACTAGGAAAGCGCTGAGGGTTTGCTCGGAGGCAGCTAAATAGAGGTAGAGTGTTTCCCCAGGGATAGGCTACTGAGGAGAGGGGGGTTAACCAGGTAGGCCATTAGCTGATCGAAAGATTCTTGTTGCTGTTGACCCCACTCGAAGCCCTTAGCCCCCCTGGGGGCTTTAAAGAAAGGAAGACACTTCTCCCCTGACTTGGACAGGAAGCGCCCTATGGCTGCAAGGCACCCCGTGAGCTTCTGAACCTCTTTCACACTTTTGGGAGGAGCCATGTCCAGTATGGCTTTGATAGTCTCGGGGTTGGCTTCGATTCCTCTTTGGCTGACCATGAAGCCTAGGAATTTTCCCGACGAGACCCCGAACGCACACTTGTTCGGGTTGAGCCTCATATCATACTTTCTCAATACATCGAATGCTTCCTGTAGATCGGTAACATGGTAGGCCCCTTGGATGCTCTTGACTAGCATATCATCAACATACACTTCCATGTTTCGGCCGATTTGGTTCTGAATGACTTTGTTGACAAGGCGTTGGTAGGTCGCACCTGCATTCTTCAACCCGAAGGGCATTACCTTGTAGCAGTAGAGCCCCTGATCGGTGACAAAGGAGGTCTTCGGGATATCCGGGGGAAACATTCGGATTTGGTTATACCCGGAGATGGATCTTTAGGGCATGCTTTGTTCAGGTCTATGAAGTCGATGCAAATTCTCCAACTCCCGTTGGCTTTCTTAACCATAACAACATTGGAGAGCCATTCGGGGTAGTTGACCTCTTGTATGAACCGGGCCTTAAGGAGTTTGTCCACTTCTTCCTTTATAGCTTGCTGGCGCTCAGGGGCAAATTTGCGCCTCTTCTGCTGGACCGGTTTGGACCCTGGAGCAACACTGAGGTGGTGGACAAGGAGCTCCTCGGAGATTCCTGGCATGTCGGCAGCCGACCATGCGAAGAGGTCATGGTTCTTTCTAATGCATTGGACTATGTCAGAACATAGGGCAGATGGAAGGGTCTTGCTGATAAAGGACTTGCGGTTCGGATCCTGTTCGGAAAAGAGCACTTCCTCCAGCTCATCCACCAGTTCGGACATAGGTTGGGCGTTCCCTTAGGGAATCTCAAGAGTCTCGAGGGAGAGAACGGAACCCCCGGTGAAGGTCATGTAACACTTGCGGGCCATCTCTTGACTACCTCTTACTTCCCCTACTCCTCCCCTGGTGGGGAACTTCATCTTGAGGTGATAAGCCGACGGGACGGCCTCTAGAGCAGCTAGGTCAGGTCGACCTAGAATCACATTATAAGCAGCTAGGACATCGACGACCATGAAGTCCATCGGCTCCGTATGGGTAGTAGGAGTTTTGCCAGTGGTTACGTTGAGGGTGATTACCCCTTCGATAGTCATCGGCACTCTCGTGAACCCATGGAGCATGTAGCCGGCGGGCTTGAGCCTGTCACGCGATAGCTTGAGTCCTCGAAAAGCCGTGAGGAAGAGAATGTTAACGGAGCTACCATTGTCGACCAGAATCCTCCCCACTTTGAAATTTGCCATATGGAGGTTGATAACTAGTGCGTCACAATGGGGGGTTCAGGACACCCTCGAGGTCTTCATCTGAAAAAGTGACCAGTACTCCGAGGCCTTTGGTAGGGGGCATGCCATGTACTGAGTTAACCTCCCTGATCAAAACCCTTTCGAGAGGAGTTGGAGGTTCCTCCCATGCGGCCTCCATGAATAAGATGCAGAATGCATTCCTCTTCAAACTCGGAGTCTCATCGCACTTTTCAGGACACTTATTAGCCCCCCTGGGGAGAGGAGGAGCATCAACTCGGTCCTTTCTCAAGAATTTAGATAACTTCCCCCTCTTAATGAGGGCCTCGATTTCATTCTTCAGGGCCCGACAATCATTGGTGTCGTGGCCGTGGTCCCGGTGATATCGGCACCACTTCTCTTTGTCCCTCTTCTTGCCAGGGGTATTTATCTTCGGGGCAGGAGGTAGAACCCCTTCCTTCTCAACCTCCATGAGGATAGTGGAAATGTTGGCATTAAGAGGAGTGAATTTCTCGAATCTGGGAGGGGGCGGCGCTAGCCACCGTTGTCCTTCTGGAGCTTCTAAGCTCCCTCTTCTTCAGCTGCCTTTCGCTTGGTCCCGGAGGAAGACCCCTCAAAGGTGGGGCGATGCTCAGCTTCCTCAGCCCGAATATACTTCTCGCTCCTGAGAAGGAGGTCGGAGAAGTTTTGAAGAGGCTTCCTGGCTAGGGAGGACTGAAGGCTGGAGTTAAGGACATTTGACTGGAAGGCTACGGCAGCGACCGACTGGTCGAGGGAAGCAATGGACCTAGCTTCTGCGGTGAATCGCTTCACATAATCTCTGAGCTTCTCACCCTTTTTCTGACTGAGGTAGAGTAGCGAGATGTTGGTCTTCTCTGTACGGTAGCTACTCACGAAGTGGGTGACGAAGAGGGTCTCAAATTGTTCAAAGGAGAATATAGAGGATGGGGCAAGGCGAGAGTACCATTCCCGGGCCGGACCCTTGAGAGTAGCTGGGAAGGTTTTGCATAGTAGGGCATCGGAAGCTTGGTGGATCAACATAAGGGTCTTGAAGCTCTCGATATGGTCCACGGGGTCTGACTCCCCGGAGTAAGTCTCGAACTGTGGGGGCTTAAAGCCTATTGGAACCGGTGCCTCCATGATTGTTCGAGAGAAGGGAAGTCGGATGGGACGGAGGGTCCTTCCTCTCAGCTCTTCTTCCCTGTCCAGCTGGCCGAGGTGCCTCTCCATCTCGTGGAGACGATGATAGACAGCATCATCCCTTCGATGGTAGCCATATGAGTCTCTGGACTCGTCTTCGTAAGAAGGGGAGCGCGGAGTTCAGAGATGGTAGCTAGGGGAATGGCGAGGACTGCAATGGCGGTGACTCGGAGCTTGAGGAGGGGTTAGGGACCGATGGCGAGGACTTTGGACCGGATGAGGAATAGGGACCCTCCGGGCATTGTTTCTGTTCGGGCGGAGGTTGAGGGCTTGCAAGACAGTTGCTTGGAATTGCTGGAATTCGGCATGGGTGATAGGTGCAGTATCATCCCTTGGGGGTTGCCGACCAGCAGGGGAATGAGGTCTTCTCCTATGGTGCTCGGGGGACTCTCTTCGCCCTCTGTGAGGTAGGGACCTTCGATAGTCTCGACGACGAGGGGATCGATCATTTGGATGTTCTTTACGGGAGGTTCCCTCACGGGCCCGCCTTTCATCCAAACGGTGGCGAAGGTCCTCTTCTTTCTGCCGATTGATAAGGATATTGCGGAGGTTTTCGAAAGCTCGGGCGTTGTGGGATGCCATCGAATCAGTAGAGGGATTGTGCACGGAGACGTGGTCACGATGAAGGGGTTGTTTTAGAGGGTTGGGACGGGAGGTCCCTGCGCCGGCAT
This sequence comes from Hemerocallis citrina, assembly GCA_017893485.1. Classification (NCBI taxonomy): domain Eukaryota; kingdom Viridiplantae; phylum Streptophyta; class Magnoliopsida; order Asparagales; family Asphodelaceae; genus Hemerocallis; species Hemerocallis citrina. Next base: position 8,388,164 of record CM030365.1, on the reverse strand, counting down.
TCTGAGGCTCGAGCGGAGCCCTTTGGGATTGAAGGTTCTGAAGAGGAGGTTGTTCCTACTGCAGGGGCTGATCAGGCTGAGGCGGAAGTTGCCCCTGTTGTTGGACAGTTTGGAGGGGGACCTCCTGTTGTGGTTGAGGAGGACTGGGCCCACGGTTGGACCATCTGGATCTAAGTTTTTGGGGAGGCACGGCTGGAGGTAATCTTAAACAAGGGAAGAGGAAGGATTGCTATTTGTGGGTTCCCACAGACGGCACCAATCTGTTACCTCTAAATCTGGTGTGGGGACAAACAGATAGAATTTGTGGATTCTTAGGGAAACCGAATAGCCAAACCTGAAACCTTTTCGCTGGAGTTTGACCGTTGACTCCTGCCGTTCACCTGCAAAAAGTGCGAGACACCGGGGTTGATCCCGGCGACGCACCCTCCGATGCTCAAGTCAGTAATCAGAAAGATTATGAATGAGATTTTATTGGCAAAATATTGATTACCTCTTAATGGTGGTAGATGGGGGGTATTTATTGCCGCCTTTGGGATCAATTTAGGAATAAGATCCCTAATTCCAAGTGAAAGGATAGAGCGAATCAGGGCCGTTGATCAAACATAACCAGAAACCCTAATTCTATCCTGATAGGCCGGGTTCTTTGCGGGTTTGGACCCGCACCCAGTCAAGGTGGTTCCGTTTGCGGGTTATTAGGCCTTTGGAAAAAAGGACCCAGTACCCATTTCAGACCCGTTTGTAGGTGAAATTACCATTTTACTCCCAAGCTCTAAGATTCGTGCCCGATTTAGACGGTTCCGATTTAACCCTATTTTTAGCCATATCACGAATGATTCACCGCAATTATCTACCCAGTGGTCAAAACCGGGTAGAAGCCTCGCACCGGGTACCTTGGGCACTCGATCTAAACTGTCTGATTACCTCGGCTTGTGAGCTCGATCAAGATCAATGATCTAGATCTCGCCACATCACCGAGGTATGATTAATTATTAATTTTGTTTAAATATTTTTTTTTTAAAAGTACATAAAAATTCGAATTAATTAATTAAAAATTATAAACAAATAATTATCAATTCGAAAAATATTAAAATATTCAGAAGAATAATTATAAATTTATAATAATTATTTAGAAATTCAAAATTTTATAATAAAAATTGGAAAATTGATTAGAAAATCCAAAAATATAATGAAAATTTGAAAGGAAAAAAATGTTGGAAAAATCCAAAAAAAATCAGAAAATTATGGAAAAATAAAAAAAATCCAGAAAATCCTAAAAACAATTCTGGGTACTTTAGAAAATATAAAAACTTCGTTACACCCCGATCAAGATTCATATGTCCCCGAAAACTCCGATAAGTTCTGTAAACCATTCTAAACGGGCGAACTACACCTCGAAGGCTGTGAAACTCAGTCTTCGGGAGTGTGGATCTTCTGATATAGGTAAAAATAATAAAATCGGGGCTATATAAATCGGGTATGAATCCTAACGCTCTTAGGGGTAAAACGATACATTTCGCTAAAAACTTGTCTGTATAAAGTAGTTGGGACTCTTTTATGACCAACAATCCAAAACAAGCTTGTCATAATGGCTTGCCATATCAGCCTAACATGAAGGAGTTCATAATTATTTGAAGTGTCATCTTAAACTCTCTATCTCTAAGAGAGTAACAACTTCTATTTCTCCATCCATAAAAGATGGTTTTAAATCGCTATCTTTTTATTAACAGTTGATATGGCTAAAAATGGGAATAAATCGGGACTGCTCAAATCGGGCACGAATCTCGAAACGCTCAGGGCTAAAATGGTAATTTCCCTAAAAATGGTAATTTCCACCGTAAATGGGTCCAAAATGGGAATTGGGTCTTTTCCCAAAGCCCAATAACCAAAAAACAGATCTGTCCTACCGGGTAAGGGTGGCGGCCCATCACAAACCAGCCCAGAGTGATTTAAATTCATGATTATCTTTAAGTGGCAGTTTAAACCACCTCTTATCCATAAACACCGAGACATAGAGATAAATTATTATATCTAAACTGTCTCTAAGGGCGACTATAAATACCCCTCCCCCACCATAAAGAAGGTAATCAATATTTTTCCACTAAAATGCTCTTTCATAATTTGCATGATTACTGACTTGAGCGTCAGAGGGTTCATCCCCGGGATCCATCCCGGTGATTCAAACTTTTTGCAGGTCAACGCCGGTGAGAAGTCAACAGAGGTTTGCTTTACGGTTTCCAAAAGAATCTACAAATCATCTGTTTGCTCCCACACCGAAATAAACAGCAACAGATTGATGCCGTCTGTGGGAACCGAAAAAGCAATCCAACAACCTTCACCAGCAAAAGTAGTTTCAAGCCATGCCACCGAAAGGAAAAGGGAAGGCAGCGGCCTCCAGCCGAAGAGCCACTCCCCTTGCTCCTCCTCCTCCACTCCAAGATGTTCTTCCTCAACCTGATCAGCAAGTTCAGCAATCGTAGCCTGAACAACCTCTTCCTCAATACCCACCTCCTCAGCATGCCCCTCCAGGGTCTCGGGGGGCTGCCCCAGGTGGCTCACGTTGAAGTCGCCAAAATCAACACCCTCTTTAAGACCATGTCTTGATACACAATGCTTCGTTCGCCTCCATGGCCTCTCACAGTACTCTAGGGACACGAGATCTCCGTCAGATCATTGTTGACCGAAAGCAGGGTTTAGATCTCCGATCTCGCCTGAATGAGAGGCGAGCCCTCGAGAGAATCCCTCACCCCGAGCGCCAAAGGACTCCTAGAATTCGGTCCCCCCACAAGCCAGGGCCTAAAAGATCGACCGTCCCCAGGAGGCGAAGAGAGTCCCCTCCATGCCGTCAGAGGAGAAGTCGCACCCCGACTAGTCGATCCATGCCGAAGGTCCACCGAGATGGGGGGCACCGGTCACTCAGGCAGAGTTCCAAAATTACAAAGAGGACATTCTGCGGGCCCTCAATGTTGTCACTAGCCACGATCAGCGTGCACCTAGCCCTCGCCATGCCCCGAGTCATCACCAACGTAAACCTAGCCCTCGTCGTGCCCCTCCTCATGAAGGAGAGTCCCGAGGGTCAGCTAGATTTGACTGGAGGAAGACAGTCCATCGCCGTCTCCACGAGATGGAGATGCGCCTCGGCAAACTCGACAAAGAAGGACAACGGGCGAGGAATTTCCATTCGAGCAAACATCCCTTCTCCAGGGCTATCATGGAAGCTCCGGTCCCTAAAACATTTAAGCCCCCTCACTTCGAGTCCTACAATGGGGAGATAGACCTGGCTGATCATGTAGAGAATTTCAAAAATCTCATGATGATTCACCAAGCTTCAGATGCGCTTCTTTGCAAGACGTTCCCTGCCACATTGAAGGGACCTGCGAGGGAGTGGTACTCCTGCCTATTTCCAGGGATTGATCTTTTCATTCGATCAGTTTGAAGAGCTCTTCCTCACCTATTTCGTCAACAGCCACAGAACGAAGAAGACGAGCGCATCCCTATTGGCCCTCAGCCAGAGGAAGGGAGAACGGCCTAAAGGATTATGTCTGGTGCTTCACGGCCGAGGCTCGGTCTATCGCCTCTCTTAATTTGTCGGTGGCCTCCATAGTGTTCCGACATAACATCAATCATGCCGACCTAAAAGTGTCCCTCGCTAAGAAGCCACCCCGTGACTTCTCGGAGCTCTTGTTAAGAAGTGAGAAATATATCTAGGCTGAAGAAGCTCTCCACCCTTAGGATCAGAAAGAACCCCTCTCAAGGAACAAGCGGAAGGGTCCAGAAGAAGACGGTTTTAAGAAACCTCTGAAGGACAACAGCGGTCAGCGCCGCCCTCCTCCCCGCTTCCAAAAGTTTACTCCTCTAAATGCTAGTGTCTCGGCCATCCTCATGGAGGCCGGTAAGGAAGGTCTGCTCCAGCTTCCTCCGAAGATGAATAGGCCAAGCAAGAAGAGGAACAGAGACAAGTGGTGTCGCTTCCACAGGGACCACGGCCATGACACAGATGAATGCCGGGCCCTGAAGGAGGAAATCGAGGCCCTCATTCAGAAAGGGCAACTCACCAAGTTTATGACCAGGGATAGGGCAGATCCTCCACCCGCTCGGGGGGGGCAATAAATGAGCCGAGAAGTCAGCGGAGTACTAACACTTCGAGCCAAGGGCAGTTCTGTACTCTATACATAGAGGGTCCATGGGGGGAGAGTCTAACTCCTCCCATAAAGACTTCATCCGGGAGGTAAACTCCGTGGAAAACTTCTCCCCCCCAAGGTTTTTGATGTCCTGGTTACTTTCTTCGATAAAGACTTGGAAGGTGTCCGAACGCCCCATTCACTTGTAATCAGCCTTCAAATGGCCAATCATGAGGTACAATTGATCCTTCTAGATAACGGGAGCTCTGTTAAAATCCTCTTCCTAGATGCATTCCAAGGTCTTGGCCTCTCCCGAGACCGCCTTAAACCAATAGGCTACACTTTGACCGGATTCTCAGGGGGCTTGGTCTCAATCGATGGGGTGCTTACTCTGGACGTGATCGTGGGAAAAGCCCCAACAAGCCGATCAGAGGCAATGGACTAGATGTGAAAGCTGCGTACAATGCCATCCTCGACAGGTCAGTCCTAGCCATGCTTCTGCCGTCCCCTCTGCGTTCTACATGAAGATGAAGTTCCCGACCCCTACAGGGCTAGGGAAAGTCAAAGGAAACCAAGAGACGGACCGAAGGTGGTACACCACAGCCTTGGGAGGAGCAGTTCTCTCCTTCGACTCCTTAGAGCCCCTAGATGGGCATACAGATTATCTCGAAACCGGTCGACGAGTTAGAAGAAATCCCGTTCTCCAAAGAAGACGTGTCTAAGTTCTTCTGAGTAAGCAAGATCCTCCCGCAAGTTTTCAAGGAACAGATCATCGACTGTATTAGAGACCTCAGAGATCTATTTGCATGGACTGTAGCGGACATGCCTGGTATATCAGAAGACCTCATCACCCACCATCTCAGCATCACTCCTGAAGCTAAACTCGTTCAACAAAAGCATCGAAAGTTTGCCCCTGAATGCCAGGTAGGCATCAGAGAGGAGTTGGATAAAATCCTCGTGGCTCGCTTCATCCAAGAAGTCAACCATCCCGAGTGGCTCAGCAACATGGTAATGGTGAAGAAAGCTAATGGAAAGTGGAGGATGTGTATTGACTTCACAGATTTGAACAAAGCCTGTCCGAAGGACCCATTCCCTCTCCCCAGTATCGACGCCCTTATCGATGCTACCTCTAGTCACCAGCTACTCAGTTTCATGGATGCCTACTCCGGATACAACCAAATCAGAATGTTCCCTCCTGATATTCCGAAGACCTCCTTCGTGACCGACCAAGGCCTGTATAGCTACCGTGTTATGCCCTTCGGGCTAAAAAATGTTGGGGCTACATATCAATGCCTTGTCAACAAGATCTTCCAAGAGCAGATCGGCAAAAATATGGAGGTTTACGTAGATGACATGCTAGTGAAAAGCCTCACCCAGACGGATCACTCCCGCAACCTATAGGAAGCTTTTGGCATTTTGCAGAGGCACAAGATGCGACTCAATCCATCCAAGTGTGGTTTCAGAGTGTTTTGAAGCAAATTCCTAGGCTTCATGGTTAGCCATAGAGGGATATAGGCCAATCCCGAGAAGATCCGAGCCATTCTCGACATGCCGCCTCCCACCAGTGTTAAAGAGGTTCAGAGGCTCACGGGATGCCTCACAGCCATCGGGCACTTCCTCTCTATGTCAGGAGAAAAATGCCTTCCTTTTTTCAAAGCTCTTCGAAGAGCCAAAAGTTTTGAGTGGGGACAACCGTAGCAAGAGGACTTTGAAAAACCCAAAGCCTGACTAGTTAACCCCCCATTGTTGAGCAAGCTCGAACCAGGAAAGCTACTCTACCTCTATGTTGCACTTCAAAACATACTCTAAGTGCAGTTCTGGTTAGAGAAGAGAACAAGGCGCAGAAGCCCATCTATTACGTCAGCAAAGTCCTCCATGATGCCAACTTCGCTATTCCAAAGTGGAGAAGATGGCTTATGCTCTGGTCATGGCCGCTCGCAAACTCTGACCATATTTTCAAGCCCACTTCGTCACCGTTCTCACCGACCAACTGCTGAAGCAGATATTGTACAAACCGGAGAGTTCGAGAAGACTCATGAAATGGTTTATTGAGTTGAGACAACATGACATAGGTTACCAGCCGTGCACAACCATAAAAGCCTAAGCCCTTGCAGAGTTCATAGTCAAAAGCACAATTTAGGACCCTCTTGACGAAGACAGAGACCCCCTATCAGGAGCGTCTATGTCGACGGATCATCATGCCTCGAGGGAAGCAGGGCAGGTGTTATCCTAATTGGACCAAATGATTTCACCCTTCAATACTCTCTCCACATAAATTTTTGAGCCTCCAATAATGAAGCTAAGTATGAGGCCCTAATAGCTGTCTTGCCCTCAGCCTGAAAAGCACGGACTCGCTGCATGAAGGTATACAACGACTCTTAGCTAGTGGTTAATTATGTCCTTGGGGAATATGAAGCTAGAGACGATCGGATGGTCAAAAATCTTGCCTAGGTCAAGCGGCTCCTAAGAGCGTTCCAAGGTTCGGAAGCTATCCGCATACCACGAGAATAATATGGGCAAGCAGATGCCCTGTCTAAGTTAGCATCTTTGTCTCTTGAAGGACTCGATCATACAGTCCTTAATGAAGCTCTCCTCCGCCCCAGCATCGAGGAAGAACATTTTGAGCTCATGATGATTCCTCCCCAACCACCTGGGGAGAACTGGATGAAGCTGTTGTTCGAATTCCTCGAGGAGGGATACTCCCAGTGGACCAGAAAGAAGCAAGAACATTCGAATAAGGGAAGAGCGATACACTATCATCGAAGGAGTCTTATACAAGCATTCGTATACTCTAGTCGATGGCCGACCATGTCTTCGATGCTTATCCCGTGAAGAGGGCCTAATATGCCCTTAAAGAAGTCCATAAAGGGATTGGGGGCGCTTATATGGGAGCGAGATCCCTCGCTCGAAAGATCCTCAATCATGGCTACAATTGGCCCACACTCCTCAAAGATGCCTAGCAATATGTCCGCACTGCACTCCTTGCCGAAAAATTCTCCTCCATCAAAAGGGCGCCCCAAGCCGAGCTCCGTTCCTTATCCAGCCCAATCCCCTTTGCCATGTGGGGGATGGATCTCCTCGGACCCTTCCCACCGGCTTCCGGACAAAGGAAAATTTCTCAGTCACAATTAACTATTTTACTGGGTGGGTAGAAGCTGAACCACTTGCTACGATTACTAAGAACAGGGTCCTTATGCCGATTCGGTATCCCCCGAATCCTAGTTACTGATAATGGAACACAATTTGTAGGGGAAACCTTTTAGAAATTTTGTGTCGACATGGGCATCCAGCAGTGATCCTCTTCTGTCTCCCACCCACAATCCAACGGCCAAGCGGAAAATGCACACAAAGAAATTTTAATGGGCCTTCGCCGAAGGCTCGATAAAGCATCCAAAGGGTTATCGATCGAGCAACTTCCGAATGTGCTATGGTCGTACTGGACCACTAAGAGAACCGCTACTGGAGAACCTCCAGTCGCCATCCTCTGCATCTGCTACTCCTCATCATCCCGCTCTTCACCAGCAGTTGTCCCCAGTTCACCCTCGACCGCTCCTCGCGACTCCCGTCGCTGTTGGTCGTCCTCACCGACGTCAACCACCCCGAGCTTCACCCCACCTGCGCTCGATCCCTTATTCCCCTCTCCTCTATTTCTTGTTCCGCCGCCCTCCTTAACACCTCCAAACTGCACCTCGACTGCCACTCCGCTGTCCCTCCATAGACCAGCCTGCTGTCGTAGCAGCCAACGAACCACCCCAGTCCACTGCAACCAACTCACTGCCTCGAATCTGCAACCCCTCATCGTCGTAGCAACCGCTCGAACTCGACCACTGTCCTCCACTTCGTCGGAATCCGCTGCTGCACCCATCATCCCATCGCTCCTTGACCTCATTGCCTAAGCGACCATCGCTCGACGCAAGATCCCCTCATCGCTTAATCGCTGCTCCCCTGCCTCCAGAACCCACCACCTCCTTGAAGCCTCATCGTCGTCTTCAACCTTCCCTCAATCTCCGCTCTGCACCGACCCCGCTCCTTGTATGCGCCGAACCCCAAAGCCACCTCGCTGTCGTTGTCGTTTTTCTATGCTACTGTCCACGAACTCTGTCGACCACCGTCGCAGCCCCCTCCATGCCAGTGCCACCGCCCATCGCAGCCGCCAGCCACCGTCAAAGGCTGAAGCCCTACGCTGCCACTGCCGTCGTTTACTGTTTGGAGATCGTTGTCTGCTGTGTGGGGACTTTTGGCTGTTTTGCTGTTTTGAACGGGGATTTGTTGTGTTTCTGTTGAGTGTTGCCCTTCAGCTCTTGTGTTCTTACTGTGGGTTCTTGCACGTATTATGCACGTGTTTGTGAGTGCGTGACTGTACGTATGAGTGCACGTGTCTCCGTCGAGATTCTCATCCCGTTATTCTTTTACATTCAGAATCATCGTCTAATCAGGCAAGTATCCCTTGTACAATTTTGTTGTTCCCGTACAAGCTTTCCCTTGAAATACTACAAGTAGATTTTGTTAATTCACCGTGATTGAATCCCCAACCGATAATCTGAATCCATTGTTATATCTGTTATACTCCTCGTAGATCTGGTATTCGTAATAGATCACGAATATCCCTGTTAGTAAAAGCATGACACGAACACACAATAAAGAAATATAAATTTATATAGATATATGTCGAGATTGATGTGATTGAATATTCAAAGTTGTTGTCCTGTAAATTACTTTATTTTGTACTGAGGTTTCAACTGGTTTCTGACACTAAAATATATTTTCCTGCATCGCATAAGTCTTGATACTCAATCCTGTCATGTTACCCATTCTTGTTGTTGCATGTAGATGTTTACCGATCCAGTTATTGTTCATGTTACCATCCATGTTATTGATTATTGATAAAATGATAACAAGCCGAGGTATAAGGGGAAAGATTTAGTAGTGGACAATATAGAAGAGCGTACTTAGACCGGAACTCGTGGTTTCCCGATGCAAGTTGCAAGTTTACAAGTTGCAAGTTTGTAAATTACAGGTTTACATGTTCACATTACAAGTTCACACTCTACATGTTCCACATTGCACGTATCCCGATACAAGATACAATTTACATGTTTTTCCTCAGTACGTGACCTATAAAATCCACCATTAAGTCTAAACGCTCACTTGATTGCGTGATTCAACAATGTAGTATGGGACGCATGAGTGATGCATTAGTTAGGATTAAACAAAAGACTTAAGAATAATATTTTTCACATGCATGATTTATGTTTACATGATACCTGTTTACAACTTACATGATTCATGTTTACAACATTACATGACTCCTGTTTACAAGTTACATGTTACATATTTATCAGTTACAAGATTTCTGTTTGTACGACATGCTTCCTGTTACATGACTCATTGTTCCCAATTAGTTATATTCGAGACTTGTTCAGTTCATGTTTCCTTCCTGTTATGTATATTATTTCTCGTTATCATATTTGTTCCGTATTTGACTTTCTAGTTCTTATTGCTTCCCTGTTATATCTTGTTCTTGTTCCTATTTTGCTTGTACTACTTGCGGCCCATGACTTGCGAATGAGCAAGTGCGAAGTAGCTCACCATTCGGAATTACTCCTACAACTGTTGGAGACCTATAGACAAAACTCAAAAAGATAAAGTAACACATTAACACTTGTTGAATTTTATTTCAAGAAGAAGCTGATTACAAGAGCAGGAAGGTGCAATCAACAAAAATGTTGCTTAAATACTACAAACATATTATTCCGCCAAAGTTGGGGGTACAAGTCTTATTAAGACCAAAAAATCCTATAAAACTACAAAGTATCACTAACTCTTCCTAGGAAGCGGGATACTTCTGTTGAGTGATACGCGCAGTCGACGAGTGCTGTGCCACTCCCTCGTTGCTTCCAAAGAAATCTCTAGACCCGTGAGCCAAGTCATACCGTCAGGACCCCTGGGCCTAGCTGCCCCTCCAACCGATGCCTCACTAGACGAACCAACCACGCCACTTTGAGCAACCCCAGGGTTCTGCAGAGGCATCCGTAGCGCCAATTCATGGAAAGATCTTCCCTCAACGTACTCCTCGCGCGGACAAGAAGTGCTCCTGACATTGCTTCTCCTCCTCTAACTCGACGAGCAGCTCTTTGAGAGAGTCATCTGTCACTTTAAGCTTCAAATGAGGAACCCCGCTTGAACTACCCCCTTGCGAGAGCTCAAAGATAGTCCTCCGAAGATGAGCTACTTCTAAACTCTTCTCAAGCACGACGTTCTTCAGCTCATCCTTTTCCGACGTCACCGCAAATAGAGAGTGACTAAGGAATTTTAGTCTCGAAGCTTTGCCGGCAGCCATAGAAGGGCTGACCTCCTCACCCTCAGGAGGTACTTCTTGGAAATCTCCTCAAGATGCCTCATCTCGATATCTCGGTGAGCCAAGACCAATCTCAAATGACCCTCTCTCCCGAGATTGAGCAAGTCCCAACCTAGTAACACGGAGTTGGGTGTGAAGATGCAACATCTCGCTACCCTGGGGAAGTCAACCCAAGAATGAAACGTAAATCACTCAAGTCCAAGTAGAGCTACAAGATAGTTCTAAGTTTGGATAAAGAGCAACAAGTTTTAATAAAGAGCTACGAGATAGTTCCAAGTCTATGCAGAGTTACAAGATAGTTCTAAGTCCAAGTGCCAGGAGCTATGAGATGGTTTTAGTTCTCGCCGCCATGCACAACACCTATGTCAAAAAGAGATATTTCATTACATAAACGAAGGTACAAGAGCGGTGGCCAGTCCGCTATTAGGCTTCGATACAAAATACTTAGACTAAAAAAAGAATGAAAATACAACTAAGTGAGGGGTTGATCTCTTTCGAAGGATCCACGACCGTGGAAAGTTCGACCACTTGTGCTTCGGTGGCGATCACTAAGGGCAAAGAACCGGGGGCTGCATCTACCTCTGTCTCGCCGCCCTCAACCTCTTCTTCTTGGTCCTCTTCTTCATCTTCTTCTCCTTCCTCGGAGACGTCTTCGAACCCGAGGACTGAACCAGAGAACAGATGCCACCCGGCACAGTTGACGAAATTTCACCTTAACCTCATCTATGGCACGAGCGTAGGCCATCGCCATGTTCACGTACAAGAACCCCTGTGCCTTCGTCATCACCTCGCCCCTAGCTTCCTCCGCCCATGCTATCTTCGTAGTCGTGATCACCTCTTCCTTCTTTTTAGCTGCAAGCTCCTTCTCCTTAGTCAGCCGAGCGATGTCTACCTCCAGTTTGGCGACAGTCGCTTCAAGGTGTTCGTCCCTCGAGGAGCTCATCTCGGCTTGGATCCTCGATTGCTCGAGGTCTTTCGCGATCTTGGCCTTGTCAGCCCGAGCTCTCTCAATCTCGAGCTTAAGCTCCTTCTCTTGTTCGGCCATCTTCTCCATCAGGTGCCCGAAGTGGCAAGTGATCTGCAAAAGAAGCAAAATCCAGTCATTCGAGTGAGAAAAACAACAACACTTAGCAAAAAGAAAAGGTTCAAAAGTGATAGAAAACTTACCGACATGGTGGCTCGAGCGATTTTGAGCGCATCCTCACCAACGGTCCCTGCCTCTAAGGCAGCCTTGTCCTTCGGCGTGGCGAGATGTCGAACGGCTTGCATACAAGAGGACAAATTGCCGAGGAATCCATCGAGTTTCCTGACTTGCCAGTCAGGGAAGAAGATCTTCTTGTGCTCCTCGGTCAGAAATACCTAGGCTTCAGCAGTAAGAAGAGGGACCTCCAAGCCCAAAGCCGCTGACAGAGGAAGGACCCCCGCACCAGCGAAGCCTGACGGTGTTGCCGAGGTCGTCGGCTGCGAAACCACCGTGACCTCTTTTGAGGAGTGCACCACAGCGGCGGTAGTTGGCTTCACCTTCAGCGAAGAAATCTTCGTAACCATCCTTTTCCTCTTCCTGCTGGCAGGAGACTTGCTGCATATAACTCCGCGCTTCGCAAGCATGTCATCGAAATCCATTGATTCTGCAAAAAAGAAAATCCGCTGAAGATAAGGACAAATAAAGATCTCACTGACAGAAATATAAAAAAAAAAGAACGGAGCTAAACCATAAGAACAAAAGCGTACTGGGGTTGATCACACTGAGACCCCCCTGAAAAGTGCCTCCTCTGTCAAGTCCTTCCAATCGAGCTTCAGGCGATCAAGGAGTGTCCTGACCATCTCTGTTTCCTCGGGGCTAAGAACATGGCTCTCCTTCGCCCACTTCGAAACCTCCTCGACCCAAGTAGTCGGAATACTCCATGAATCTCGACTTCGGATCAGAAAGAACTTGTCCATCTAGTTCTTGATTGAGTCCAGGAAGCTGATGAGCCTTACTCCATGCCTCGAAGACAAATAGAATCTTAACTCCGTCTTATGCTGCTGGTGGATTCGATACACAGTCCACATCACATTCAACCATGGTTCGATGTTCGCTGCTTGACAATGGAGGACGACCCCGTTGATAAGCCTCCACAAGTTCGGTATATACTGGACTAGGCTGATCTGGTACCATCGCAACACTTCGGCAATAAAGGGATCGAGTGGAAGTCGGGCACCAGCTAAGATGGGACCGACAGTCCAAAAACACATGTATACCGGCATCGGCGAATTGGCCCTTACCCCGGGGCCAGGCAGCATCAGGTCGAATTCACTCGGGATCAGAAAGTATGTTGGATCCTGTAGGCAAGGCAAATAACACTAGAGGGGGTAAATAGTGTTGTCAAAAAAATACTTAAGAAATTGAACTTTTCGTACTGTCCAGTCAACTGAAAATAGAGATACAGTCTATTGTTGCGTCAGAGTATAAGAGTATCTTACTGAAGAGTTACTAGTCTGATCAGTCGACTTAGCGCGAAAACCCAGTCGACTTACCAGACAAGTTTCGAAATAAAACACAGAAAAATTGAAATTGCAAGTTGAGAAAATACAACCACCACAGAGTTAATCACAGAGTACAGAGCGATGTATCTTGGTTTGGTCCTCCCAACCTACATCCAGTCCCCAAGCAATCTACTTGAGATTTTTCACTATTCTTGAAAAAAGTACAAAATACCCTACGGCGTTTGACAAAAACTATGTCAAACCCGTAGACCTCTCTCACCACTAGAGAGAGCAAACACACTCTACACCCAAGAGTGAAAAACCGAATCTACAACCACGAGCCCTACTCTCCAACCGAGAGGACCACTCTCACAACCCGAGAGTGAAAAACAACAACAAAAAAAGTTTACAAAAACCTATAGCCTTGTTTGTAATTTGTGCTTTTGTATAGTGGCTATTAGGTTAACATCTGAAATTAGTCTAAAACGAATTTGATGCTATACTAGACTGAATTTTAGATAACCAAGACTTCGACAATCTATATGCTTTTGAAATGCTTGTTCTTCTCAAAAACAAAAAGCTTGAAACTTAAAGAAATGCTTGGAACTTGTTGGAAACCTTTGCCAAATGACTTCTATACTCTTTTTATAGAGTTAGAAGCATTTGGACGTTGAGAGAAAAGATCCTAACTGCCATACAACGGCAGTAAAAAGGATTTGAAATTGAAAAAATAAGTTTTAAAATCAGTAACCTGTCGAAACGGCTTGAACAGTTGACTGGGTTGCCATATTGAGTCGACTGGCCAGAGCTTGTATGATTTCAGACAGTTTCGTACTATGACAGTCGACTGGTTCCAAGGAACGGTCGAATGTTACTCAATAGCTGTACTTATTCAAGCTTGTTTTGACCTTTTAATTTAGTAAAACAGTAAGTTATTAAAAAATATGTGTGAGTGTGTGTGTGACAAGGCTATTACAAGTTTCTAAGACTCAAAGAAAAAAATTACAATATTACAAGATACTTTTTACAAAACATTTGAAGCACTTGAATCTTGACTTGAACTTGAGTCTTTGACTTGAGCTTGACCCTTTGTCTTTATGTCTTGAAGCTTGCTTGATCAATGTGGCTGGAGCTTAAATCTTTGTGGCTTGATCAATTACTCTTGAAAGCTTCATTGGATTGTTTTTCATTTGTGTATTTCAACATGGTATTGACTTTGATACACCCTGCAAGAGATATATGATAGAACAACTTTGTATTGTGTTGTAGTCATCAAAACCAAGAATCAACAAAGCACTCCCGAATTAACTTTAAATCCTCTTTGCTAAGTATGGAAATGGTGTCGTCGATCTCTGAGGTCTCCCGAGCCGCGTTCTCCTTGAAGCCCCGGGCTCGACCGTACATAATACGCTCGGCTAGATCATCCGGAAGTTCTCGAACTCGATGAAGCCCTGTCGGGGGCCCAGGCATTCTGCCGCACTCCCCCATTCTTCGATCTCTCCCAACGATGGTCTCCACCACTACCTAAGAGGTCCCTACTATGGCCCTACTCTTGTTGACTGAAAGAGCTTGACTAGAGGTTGGTTGGATGGCGACGATGGGGTAGGTATCTTGCCCCAAAGTGACGACAGACATTCTCTCAAAGTAAATGAAATTATCTAAGAATTACCTTGATTTGATTGCTACAGTCGGAAAGATCGTCTGAAGTAGGAAATCTTTGCCGGAAGCTCTCGCAAGAAAGTAAAAATTACCTGAGTAAAAGCTTAGAGAATGAACAAATAAGTGGGGGGATGAGGTTTTATTGAGAGAGGGGGTAGTTGGAATGCCTCCCAAGGTTAAAAGGCTGCCCGAAACTCAAAAGCCTGGCCCATCTAGCACAAGACGACAAAGATGTGGGGGAACCCAAAATACCATTTACTAGTCAACGGTCAATGATCAAAATCTTCATGTGTCGTCTTCTCGAAGCCTCCTTCAACCTCGGCAGCTCTCGCCGAGTGTTTTTGACACCGACATCGTAATTGGAGAAATGGCTTTGACTAGTCAACGGTCAACGGTCAAAATTTCCACGTGTTGCATTCTCGAAGCCTCCTTCGATCTCGGCAGCTCTCGCCGAGCGTTCTTAACACCGATGTTGTAATTGGAGAAATGACTTTGACTAGTCAACGGTCAACGATCAAAATCTCCATGTGTCGCCTTTTCGAAGCTTCCTTTGACCTCGGCAGCTCTCACCGAGCGTTCTAGACACCGACGTCGTAATGGGAGAAATGGCTTTGACTAGTCAACATTCAATGGTCAAAGTCTCCACGTGCCGACTTCTCGAAGCCTCCCTCGACCTCTGCAGCTCTTGCCAAGCGTTCTTGACACCGACATCGTAATGCGAGAAATGACTTTGACTAGTCAATAGTCAACGGTCAAAATCTCCACGTGTCGACTTCTCGAAGCCTCCCTCGACCTCGGTATCTCTCGCTGAGCGTTCTTGACATCGACTTCATAATTGGAGAAATAGCTTTGACTAGTGAACGGTCAAAGGTCAAAATTTCCACGTCTCGCCTTCTCGAAGCCTCCTTCGACTGCTTCACACCCCGTTTCGAAACAAGGGAAGAGATGGGGGTAGGGGGTGGGGGGAGAGAGAGAAAGATCGAGAGAGAAAAAACAGAGTAGGGGGAGTTTATATAAAATTATATAATTTATTAATATAATATTGGGTAGTTACGAGATAGTTGGTGGGGGGGGGGGGGGGGGAGGGGGTTACGGGAATGTGGAGAGATTTATGGGTTTGGGTTAATAGACTTAGGCTTTACATTTGGACTTCACAAATTAGAATAAATATGAATGGAAAGAATATGAGATTGGACTCTAAAATTATATATTAACAAAAATGTAATTAGAATGAATATAAAATTGGGCTTCATGACTAGGAAATCCAATAATTAAATCATAGGGTGGGCTTTAGCATAAATCAAATAATCAACTAGCAATTTTATAGAATGAATTAGGATCTTTCGGTTTCTCAAAATAATAGTAGTAGTAGTAGTAGTAGTAGTAGTAGTAGTAGTAGTAGTAGTAGCAGCAGTAGTAGTAGTAGCAGTAGCAGCGGTAGTAGCAGTAGCAGCGGCAGCGGCAGTGGCAGCAGCAGCAAGCAGTGGCAGTTTATATAAAATTATATAATTTATTAATATAATATTGGGTAGTTACGAGATAGTGGGGGGGGGGGGGTACGGGAATGTGGAGAGATTTGTGGGTTGGGGTTAATAAACTTGGGCTTTACATTTGGGCTTCACAAATTAGAATAAATATGAATAGAAAGAATATGAGATTGGACTCTAAAATTATATATTAATAAAAATGTAATTAGAATGAATATAAAATTGGGCTTCATGACTAGAAAATCCAATAATTAAATCATAGGGTGAGCTTTAGCATAAATCAAATAATCAAGAAGTAGTAGTAGTAGTAGGAAATCCAATAATTAAATCATAGGGTGGGCTTTAGCATAAATCAAATAATCAAGTAGTAGTAGTAGTAGGAGGAGGAGGAGGAGGAGGAGTAGTAGGAGTAGTAGGAGGAGTAGTAGGAGGAGTAGCAGGAGGAGTAGGAGGAGTAGTAGTAATAGGAGGAGGAGGAGTAGTAGTAGTAGGAGAAGGAGGAGGAGGAGGAGGAGGAGGAGCGGCAGCGGCAGCAGGAGTAGAGCGGCAGTGGCAGTAACAGTGGTAGTAGCAGCAGCAGTAGCAGTGCTGCGGCAGTGGAAGTGGCAGTGGCAGTGGCAGTAGTAGCAGCAATAGCAGTGCTGCGGCAGCGGCAGTGACAGCGGCAGTAACAGCAGCAGCAGTGGCAGTGGCAGTGGTAGCAGTGGCAGCGGCAGTAGCAGCAATAGCAGCAGCAGCAGTAGTAGTAGGAGTAGCAGTAGGAGCAGGAGGAGTAGCAGTAGGAGTAGCAGTAGGAGTAGGAGTAGGAGTAGCAGGAGTAGGAGTAGGAGTTAAATAATCAAATAGTGATACATAATAGTGTAGGTTGAAATTCTGGGTCTTGAAATTCTGGGTTTAAACAAAATAGTCAGGTATTTAAATGAATGCAAAAATTTGGGTTCAAAAGAATACAATAATTAATAGGGAAAATTTTAAATACAAGAATACCGGAAAAGAAAAGAGAAATCTGTATAAACGAAAACAGGGGTTACAATTGGACTCCGAACTTGCCGTTTAAGAGAGTTTCAATAGTTGTGGGAGCAATTTCGAATGGCGAGCTACTTCGCACTCACTTGTTCGCGAATGGCGAAAGTGGCGCCGAACCATGTGTTGGACTCCGAACTTGCCGTTTGAGAGAGTTTCAACAGTTGTGGGAGCAATTTCGAATAGCGAGCTACTTTGCACTTGCTTGTCCGCGAGTGGCGAAAGTGGCGTCGAACCAAGTCATGGACTCCGAACTTGTCGTTTGAGAGAGTTTTCTCACTTAAAGTGTACGTTTTAAGGCAAGACAATCAAGATTTAGACAATAGCTTTTTGGAAAAGTAAATTGCTTTTATAAAAGACATAAGTGGCTGCTTCCAAATTGCAAGCCTTTATTACATAGAAAATACAACTAAGTGAAAGGAGAAAATTTGAGAAATGCTTTAGGAAGTAGTCGCTTCGAGCGGTGTTTGAACACCCTCTTGGTACTTCATTAGGTGCTCCGCATTCCAAGTTCTCGGTATCTGCCTGCCCCCCAGATCTGCAAGTCGGTAAGTTACTGAATGAACCACTTTGGAGATCCTATATGGTCTTTCCCAATTTGGAGAGGGTTTTCCCTTGTGACGAGGAGCTGAGATTGCCAGCTTTCGTAAATTTAGAACCCCTTCTTTCAGATTGGTTGGGCGTACTTTCTGATCGTAGAACTTTCAATTCTCTGTTTGTATGCCTGCTGTCGTACAAAAGAACGCTCACGGACTTCGTCTATCAGATCTTGATTACTGTACGGATCTGCTTGACTCATCACAACTGTAATATTCTGATCAATTATTAATAATATTTTTATTATTATTATTTAATTATTTTATTTTTCAGATTGAAATATTTTTATGGATATTACTTAGTTTAATTATTAATCATCATCTGGATGAATATCAGTCCATATGTATATGCGTTATACCGTTTTGGTACTGGAATCTTCCGAGCTGATAATAAAATTTATTTTTATTATTATTTTTTGAATTAATTTATTTTTATACGGATTATGCGGTATAAAAAACGAAAATTATCGGTATATAGATTAATGTATACGTGTGCGTGTTGTATCGATTTCGTACGTTGTACAAATCGTGTAATATGTGTTTTGGACAAAAATATCTCATTTTGTCAGGATTAATCAAATTTGGATGGCTAGGATTTGTTTGGAGACCTAAAACTTGGGTTTAGAATTAATTAGGGATACATAAGAGTTTAAGGAGTCTTCTACTAGAAGTCTCTCCTCCACCTCACCACTCCACCTCACCCCCTCCCCCATAGAAATTGGCTGGCACCTCTTGGAACCAAGGGGGGTTTTGCAAACCCCCTTGGTGCATTTTGCACTCCACCCTCTCCTTTGTCCTATAAATACCCCCCCACCCCTTGCCTCATTTACCAAAAATTGAAAGGAAAAGAAAGAGAGAAAAAAACCCTAACGAGAGAGTTCTTCATTTGTAGGTCTTTTTCTAAAGAGCTAGGACGAAGGAGAAGGTTCTATCTAGTTATTCCTTCAAAGAAAATAAGGTGGGGTTTTCTCTACCTGTCTTATGCCTTTTTTTTGTTCTCTTTTATATGGTTGTATGTGTATATGCGTTGTATGTTGTTAAAACAACTTGGACTAAGATCATGAGCTCATAAATGGTAGTATGGATCAAAGAAATGGTCACATAAAGAGGAGAATGGTGGAACTCAAACTAAAACAACATAAAGGTTTAATCTTTAAGCTTTGTTATGGCTTTTTAACAACTTGGACTAATAACATGTGCATATGAGTCAAAAAGGACCCCATGAAGAGTTTGAATGTAGAACTTACTAAAAACACATAAAGATTAAATCTTTAAGCTTTTGTCATGGTTATTTTTGCTAAAATATACAACTTGGACTAATTGTTATGAGCATATGAAGATTAAATAATTACATACCCATTTTTGGGTTGTAGAACTCAACAACTATTAAAAATAAGTCTTTTACTGTTTATTTGCTCTTTACTTTGTTAAATATCAAATTTTGCTAACCCTAGTTCACAAAAAGTGGACTTGTTGTATGTAGAAACGAGTAGGATAAAGAAAAAAATAGGTTTTGTAATATGTAGGATTTGTAAATTCAATAAAGTTAGATTTTTGTAATATTTTTTAAGACTTGTAATTCATAAGAGTAGTAGTCTTGTAATAGCTAGAAAAAATTCATACTTGTGATGTAGTAGGAATCATGCTTGAGTTTTAGTAAAAGAACCCATGCTTGTGATGTAGTAAGAATCCATGTTTGAGTTGTAGTAAAAGAACCCATGCTTGTGATGTAGTAGGAATCATGCTTGAGTTGTAGCAAAAGAACCCAAGCTTGTGATGTAGTTAGAATCCATGCTTGAGTTGTAGTAAAAGAACCCATGCTTGTGATGTAGTAAGAATCATGCTTGAGTTGTAGTAAAAGAACCCATGCTTGTGATGTAGTAAGAATCCATTCTTGAGTTGTAGTAAAAAATTATGCTTGAGTTGTATATGTAGTTCTATTAATGAACCCATCATGTTCTAGTTGTAGTGTTCTAGTAAAGAACCCATCATGTTCTAGTTGTAGTGTTCTAGTAAAGAACACTACAACTATTCCTATAGCTTTACTTTCCCATAAGGCTTTACATTCACAAATAACTCTACTTCAACATAAATTGTACCTCATTTACCATTCATTTACATTTACAGACTCACGACTTATATTCTTTCGTGCTCATCTCCCTTCATAAACACGATCCTTCTCAATCTCATATCACATAACATTGCATTCATTCATTTCTTACATTATATATCATCCCATCTCGCAATACATCACTTTCACACTCATTATACACTTCAACTATCACACTCACAATTCATCTTGAAAGGAAAAGAAATGTGTACATATAATTGATGTGCCAGTGTATGTTATAACTTAAACTCTAATGCAAGATTACCAATGCAATGATACTCTTATTCTAATGCAAGCAAGTCTCCGGAACAGTATGCATCCTATACTACATATGCATACATACACCCCATCTCAAGCCGTTTATCCATATATAAGGATTTGAACCCACATTATGAATTCTACTTTGTACACAATCCTGTTCCCGATAATACAACGTGACTGATGAGGTTACAGACATGGTCAATTCCCACCAATGCAGTACGCTCATGGTGTCTATGTTTGCCACTACTACCCGGTGCACCGGACCTCACTCAAAAACCAGACGAACATAGGGTTTCTCAAGCACAGGATAGCACGAAGCCTACCCTATGGCACCCATAACTCATAGACCGTGATCTTGGCCCGTTCGCTCTCCCTGGCACAGAATGTGACGGAATTTTCGGGGTCCATCCCCTAGTTCCGACAAACCGTTCTTATCATGGTATTTCAGAAATTAATAGAGTGGGATACGCAACTCGTGCTCCCAACTTGTGAGAAGGCACCGTGCATATTCCTTTGATGGAAAGGTACAACCCAATAACACCGCCTAGTGTCAGCCTATAGGACAGGTCAGATCATAAGTAATCACCCTTAACACTAACTCTTTCCCTTCGGCGAAAATGGTAATAAGTAATGGTTAAGTAGTAAATAGCCATAAGTTACTACCCTAACGATGTCACTTATTCTGAACAATCCTAGGGATGACAACAGTATAAACACAACATGCTCGGTCTCAAGTTTAGACTTTGCAAGATAACTCTACTAGGCTGCTCAACCTAGACTTACCCGAATCTCTAAGGATCTGGTTCATGGCCTATCTGTAATGCCCCGAATCCCAAATACAACTGAATTCGAGATGTTCTACAGGATCTTTCCGCTTCCTTTAGTACAATTTTACAAGGAAATTTGAACTTTTCACTTTACATCAGAGTTTACACAAAACTTTACACTTTACATTGCACAGCGGAAGTAAAATTTACAACAATTGAATAAATGTACAACAACATTGGATAATCTTTAAGCATCCTTTCCTCTTTAATCTTTATCATGTCATTTACCTGCATATAAGACTGTGGGTACGTCAGTTTATTCAACCGACGAAGATTATACACGACCATCCTCTCTATGCCAGAAATAGTATAACTTATTTTCATATTTAATAAACACAAACTTGTCACATATCAAACTAAAGGGACTACCCTATTGATGTCGTGTTGTGATTGTGCACTTAGTCCTTAATGCAGTTGTTTATGTTACATGACACTAATGCGCACTTGTTCGGATTCTATGCATCCCACACTACATAGGTCCGAGGGCAAGCCCTTAATCGTTCTTCATTTTGTAGGGTTCAATCCCTTGCCATGACTTAATCTACTACTGTAATTACGGTAGGTATCCTAGATGATTTATGAGTACAAGCATGTGTACAGAAAACCTGGAGGGGAATCCCACGTCATGTCATGACGCATCGTGAAAACAGCCTGTGGCAATTCAGCCTCCTTCATGGCACACGATCCTCATGCAGTCACCAAATATCCCATAAGCGCCACCACCGGGACGGTACTCTGGAGCAGTATCCACGTCATGTCACGACGCATCGTGAAGACAGCCTGTGAAATACTCTCACGCCGCCAATCCGATGGCCCTCAGCTCATGTTTTTCTCCTACTTTCATCACGCCTCCACTATGTACTAATCCTTAGTTTTTATCAAAATCATGAACAAAAATCAAAGCTCTAGAGTTAGCCTCTCCACTAAACCGGATTTATTCATTCATTCAAACATGACCAACCTCGGTCTTTCTTTTCAATTTTCATTTCATTTATTTCCAAGTGCCGATGGGAGACTTAGCTACTCTTTTTGTTTCAATTTTCAATTCACAATTTTCAATTTGAGCATTTCCAACTCATAAATTCCCATGTTGAGTTATCATACTCAAAAGTATTCCTCTTTTCCAATCATGATTTCTAATTCGTTCAAATAGTCTATAACTATACATGGAATTCAATTATTCATCATGTAACTCATGAAATGTTATTTTCACATAAAAGCCCACATCACTAATCATTCAATCAAAGATGAACATTTACACTTCATAATTTCCACACTATTCTCAAATGAGAATAATTTGCATCACATCACACACTATAATTTCTTTTTGCCACATTAATTTTCTAATCCTTCATTTCAAGTCATTTTTGCAAGATATAATTTCACAAGGAATATCAATGTGGAACCATTGTTCTATATACTTTACTTTATGTAAATCATTCCTAAATTATTTTTAATAAGTCCCATATATTTTTAGAAGAATAACCATATTTTTTTCATAATTTTTGGATCACCAAAACACCCAAAAAAAATATTTTTTCTAAACTGCCGAAGCCAAGGATCGAACCCAGGACCACAGAGAACACAGCCGAAGGCACAGGCCACTAGGCCACTTGCGCCAGCGGTATAAAGAGGCGCTGAGAGTATTAAATACTCTCGGCTGCTGATTCTTATACTTTTAAAATTTTATGAAACAAAATATGGTGCCACAGGGATTCGAACCGGCCACCATAGAGAACCCAACCGCACGTTCTGACCACTTGAGCTACGTGCTCAGGTTGTCAAGGTACAACTTAAATTCTTTTTACTACAATTCTCTCTGTTATTAAGACAATTCGATATTCAACAAGTCCTCATTTCATTTTTTTTTTATAAAAACTATTGAAAAATTCTAGATTGACTAACATTATCATAAGTTATATTCCAGTATAATAAAATAATATTTTTTCAATAATCAAAACACATTTTTCATACATTTAATTGAAATGGTGAACTATCACTACCACACTTCTTCTTTTTCGACATTTCTCAACAACTAACGCCACTAATCTCTTTATTAGCAACTACACATTCATTCTCTATTTTTAACCTTTTATCATACATACCAATCTATAACTTAATTCATTTATTTCAATATGACACAACGATCCATTTAATCACATGAAGTAGCATTGTCAATCTACTACCTTTGTGTATATAATTTGTGATGTAGAAACTGAAACTTTCTTCAAAAATCCATGGTTATAATTACTACATACAAACTTAGATTTTTACTAATCAAATCACATACAATTGCACACCCACATTCCAATTAATTCATAGGTCAATTTTCCAATTAAAAGCGTACTCTTATTAATATTTTTCATGCTTCATTCATTCAATTTAATCTAGCATGCATTCCTAATTAGAAATATAAAAAATTTACCCACCTTGTATGGAGAGAAAAATACAACTAGCAACCTCCTAGACGAATGTCCTTGTGACGAATTGCTCCTCCTAGATGCACGCACACTAGCAAAAATCCGAGCACCTCCACAAGCCAACCGAACGCTCCAAGCCAGCCCCTCTTCTCCTTGATGTTGCAAGCACAAACCCACACACTCTCAATCTTTTAACTCACACAATCACTACTAGATAGAGTATTTTAGACTATAGATTTGTAGAAAGTAATAAGCACAAGAATAACTAGCCATGGAGGGGGGTATTTATACTAAAATCTTGATGGAATGGAGGGCTAGGATCAAGTAATTGGTTATAAGATGGAGGGCTAAGATGAAAGTAGGAGTTACATTAACTACCCACAACCAAGTAACCACCAAGCATGATCTCCACTCAAATTTTTGGTTTCCCTCCAAAAAGAAGCAATCCGGCCTACATAGGAAGTGCATATTGCACGTGTACGTGTAATGCACGTGCAAGCATTTGCCTCCAAAAATTTGTACATTAAATTTTTGTATAAAAATAAAATAGTCTTTAAATTGTATTCTACATGACAAGTTATATAAAAATAGTTCATGGGCTTTAGTTAATGGGCCAAAATAATTATTATAAAAATAATAAATTAAATTAACTTTGGGCTTTTTAAAAAGAAAAGGCTTTTTGTCTAATTAAAAGAAGGTTTTATAGAAAAATAGTTAAAGGCACATATTAAATATCTATACCCATCATGATGAAAATATTTACCAAAAATATTGCACGTGCACACTACGTGCAAAATAAATAATTTTTCATTAAATGAAAAATCGGGGCATTACACTATCGATCCAAGACCTCGACAATACGAATGTGTTCGCATGCTACTACCCTGAACTTGGATTCTGTCATACTCCGGTCCGCGATCAACCAACTCGGTTAAGATCTGACGGTACACGCAAGTGACTCATCCACAGTCCCTTAGGAGTAAGGTAAACACACGTCTTGATGGTCGATAGCCCTAGGGCAATAATATCACCCTAGATGAGCACAACAAACTGCGTATAAGCTAAGAAGCTATATACGAGTAACCAAAAATACATATGAGCTAAACAAGCTATGTATGGGACCAACAACTACATACCGGCCAGTCGAGCCGCGTATGAGATTACAACATACATACAAGCCAAATAAGTCACGTATGAGACCAACAGCTACATACGGGCCAAGCAAGCCGTGTATGCGACAACAACATACATACGAGTCAAATAAGCCACGTATGAGACCAACAGCTACATACGGCCCAGTCGAGCCCGTATGAGCAAAACCACACATAAAAATAACCATACAGTAATCAACCTATAAGCAACCAAACGTGCTTACTAGCAAACTTGATCTTCTATAATTAGAAGCAACAGAAGAATCTACTAACAGTCTAAAATAGGCATTCCACTAATGAGAAGCCCAAGAAGCGACATCAAACATTTATCAAGATAACGATTATTAGTGACCTTCCCAACCCTTATTACCCATGAAGATGAGTAATGTTCATGTGATATGGTCCAACTTACTTAGGGTCTCATACAATTAGAATCCGTGGTTTCCCTTCCCAAATTGAACTAGAACTACATGCACTAGATTCTTGAGTTCTTTTTTCAAGTTTGAGCTAGAATCACCTAGGACTAAAAGCATGGGCTCATGGGTTCTTTTTAATCTTTCACTACAATCATAATACAATTCAAGTGTGGTTCCTTTGAATCTAAAACTACTATGCATCTCGAGTATTGCAACAACAACACGATGGTTCTTCACTAACGCTACCACCACAATATGATAGTTCTCTACTACACTACAACTATAACGCAATAGTTCTTTACTAATACTACGACTACAATGCGATAGTTAACATCACAACTACAACAACATGATTCTTTTCTATTACTTAAGCATGAATCTACAATGGCCTTAAGCATGGTATATAACTTAAACATCAACCTACAACACTCTTAAGCATGAATACAACTTAAGCATGTACTCACAACAATCTTAAGCATGAATACAACTTAAGCATAGACTTACAACAATCTAAAGCATGAATACAACTTAAGCATGGACTTACAACAATCTAAAGCATGAATACAACTTAAGCATGACTGGTTACTACAACTTAAGCATGTATGTTACTACAACTTAACATGAGCATTTACTACCATTCAAGCATGAGTAACTACTACACTCTAAGCATGGATGTCTATTACAACCTTTAAGCATGGATAGGAGCATTGACTACAATTCAAGCATGATGTTGTTTCATGGGTTCACAAGTATAAATGGGTTCATCAAACTCAAGCATGATAGTTCTTTTTACTAAGAACAACTAAATATCACAAGCATTAATGGGTTCATCAAACTCAAGCATGATGGGTTACTAGGATGCCACATAGGCCTGAATGGGTTCTTACTACTACCTAAGCATGGTATATAGCATGAGCCTCAATCCTACAACAATCCAGGATTCAATCTTTATGTTCTTATTAAAGTTCTACCATTCACTTTCTTAGGTGATCATTCATTTTATCCATGGAATCATTCGCAAGCTTAGGACTTTGTCCAAGTTGTTTTAGGACAACATACATACAAGAGAAACAACAACCCAACAACACACCACGTACATTAAACAAAAGAGATCATACTCACATATTTTGATATTATTATATAAGTGTAACTCATCCCCATATACATAACTAATCCATTATCCATAAATTTATACCAATACACATTATCCCAATACGCCTCATCCATAAATCATATCAACAATTTAGTTTATTCGAACTTCTTTAAAATATCAAATACGTATATAAAACCATACTCATATATTTTGCGAAGATTCGAAGCGCCACCATGCCACCCCGCATCCAAAGTCGCTAATATATCCTATCATCAAATTTCAAAGCAATCAAGGCTCAAGCATTCAAACCAGTCACGGGAAAATAATAATACTAACCTCAATACCACACATGCATTTTATTGAATGCCTGGGATACACACGTGCGATGCACATAATAATCTAATGCCTATGGAATTTTTATCCCCAAATAATAACTAAAATCACCCCCAAAATATTCTAATGGCCCAACAAAATTCGATTACTATAAAAGAGACAAATTCTTATATATTTACTCTCCCTTTATAAACCTAAAACCCTAATTTATTAGCAACTTACAAATTTTCTAACAACTTGCTAATTTCTCGCCTCTACTACTCCTAACACCTCCAAATCTCCCTACCATAATATTCTTATTCAATAGAAATTAGCCACACTCAATTTTATACAGTAAAATAATTTAGGGTTTACCTTTCCAAAATCTTTCGAAAAACGGACACTACCACGATGTAGAGAACCCTTCAATTAGTCATCCTCCCAAATTAATTGAAAAATCATGGAGAAACTGGGTGTATTTGGGAGGGGAGAGAGAGGGCCGAAATGGGTTTCGTTGGTTTTTTTTCCTTTCGGTTGGGAAAGGAACGGGAGAAAGAAAGAAGGAGGAAGGAAGGAAAAGGTGCGGGAGGGGTTTATAAACGTGAATAAATAAATAAATAGATAAATAAT
Source organism: Hemerocallis citrina (assembly GCA_017893485.1). Lineage (NCBI taxonomy): Eukaryota > Viridiplantae > Streptophyta > Magnoliopsida > Asparagales > Asphodelaceae > Hemerocallis > Hemerocallis citrina. The sequence goes on along the minus strand of CM030365.1, from coordinate 8,361,237 downwards.
TAATATAAGGGAATATTACCTATAAGCCCCCAAGTTTCAAATATATTTCAAATAAAACCCAACTCTTTTCTTTAATAATACCAATAATACAAAATACATTAAAACTACCTCATTATAATCTTCCAAAATTATAAACTAAAGTAGACATTATATCTAATATTTCTCAATTAAAAACAATTGTTATTAGAAAAATACATAATTGTGTGCAATTCACAATTGAGCACAGATTACGATGCAAAATAGCCATATGCTATTTTGCAGGGTATTACAGGGGATGACCTAGGAGTAGTAGGAGTAAGGTGGAGGACGGATGCTCTGCTCAGATCCAGCAGCTCGACTCGGATCTGGTGGGCCCGGCTCGGTCTTGTGTACCTGTACTCTGCCTAGAAACACCGGGAGAGATCCCGGTGAAAGGCCCTCCGACGATCTAGTCAGTTACAGAAAAGCAACAGTAGCTAGGGTTTTGGAGGGGAAAGATTGATTACCTTTTAATGAAGGAGGGGGCCTGGTATTTATAGGCAGAGCAAATGGGTCTGAGATCCTGTTGGGTCAGGTTTGGACCCGTTTGCTTGTGGCCCTGACGTGGTAGAAGCCCATGAGGCTCTGGGTTGATCTGATGATCAGGGGAGAGCGGGTTTTGAGGGGATCTGGTGGACCAGGAGGGACCACGTCATCTGACCCATATCAGGAGCCCCCCACTTCTGGAGGTCTGGATAATTCAGCCATGTAGGAGTGGTTTTGCCTCTGTAGGAAAAGCAGAGTGGTGTGTACGGCAAAAAATAGGGTCCATATCTTCCTGGAGAGGCCAGTGGGGTAGGATGAAGGGGATCCCCTTTGGAGTCATGAGGGGCGTCGAGTGCCGAAGAGTAGGAGCTCGCTTAGCCGAGCGTCGAGGGTCGGGAGACAAGCCCCCTCGCTTGTTGGAAAAGCTAGGGAACGTCGAGATCCGAAGAGTAGGAGCTCGCTTAGCCAAGCATCGAGGGTCGGGAGCCGAGCCCCTTCACTTGTTGGAAAAGCTTGGGGACGTCAAGATCCGAAGAGTAGGAGCTCGCTTAGCCGAGAGTTGAGGGTCGGGAGATGAGCCCCCTCACTTGTTAGAAAAGTTAGGGGATGTCGATATCCGAAGAGTAGGAGCTCGCTTAGCTGAGCGTCGAGGTTCGGGAGACGAGCCCCCTTACTTGTTGGAAAAGGTGGGGGATGTCGAGATCCGAAGAGTAAGTGCTCGCTTAGCCGAGCGTCAAGGGTCAAGAGACGAGCCCCCTCACTTGTTGGAAAAGCTGGGGGACATTGGGATCCGAAGAGAAGGAGCTCGCTTAGCTAAGCGTTGATGGTCTGGAGACGAGCCCCCTCACTTGTTGGAAAAGCTAGGGGACGTCGAGATCCGACGAGTAAGAGAAGCTTTTGTGGCTCGCGGTGACATCCGAACGCCGAGCCTCAAGCTTGTAGGATAAGCTTTTACGGCTCGTGGTGTCATCTGAGCGTCGAGCCTCAGGCTTGTTGGAGAAGGTTCTATGGCTCGCTGTTCCATCCGAGCACTGATGCTCCAGCTTGTAGGAGAAGCTTTTGTGGCTCGCGGTGACATCCGAGCGCCGAGCCTCAAGCTTGTAGGAGAATCTTTTGTGGCTTGCGGTGTCATCCGAGCGTCGAGTCTCAGGCTTGTTGGACAAGATTTATGGATCGTTGTGCCATCCGAGTGCTGAGCCTCCAGCTTGTAAAAGAAGCTTTTGTGGCTCGCGGTGACATCCGAGCGCCGATCCTTCGCGTCTCAGGCTTGTTGGAGATGGTTTTATGGCTCGCTGTCCCATCCAAGCACCGAGCCTCCAGCTTGTAAGAGAAGCTTTTATGGCTCGCGGTGACATCCGAGCGCCGAGCCCCAAGATTGTAGGGGAAGCTTTTGGGGCTCGCGGTGCCATCCGAGTGCCGAGCTTCATGCTTGTAGGAGAAGCTTTTGTGGCTTGCAGTGACATCCGAGCACCGAGCTTTGAGCTTGTAGGAGAAACTTTTATGGCTCGCGGTGACATCCAAGCGCCGAGCGTTAAGCTTGTAGGAGAATCTTTTGCGGCTTGCGGTGTCATCCGAGCGTCGAGCCTGAAGCTTGTTGAAGAAGGTTTTGTGGCTCGCTGTGCCATCCGAGCGCCAAGGCTCCATCTTGTAGGAGAAGCTTTTGTGGCTCACGGTGACATCTGAGCGCCGAGCCTCAAGCTTGTAGGAGAAGCTTTTGCAGCTCGCGGTGTCATCCGAGCGTCAAGCCTTAGGCGTGTTGGAGATGATTTGTGGCTCGCTGTGCCATCCGAGCGCCGAGACTCTAGCTTGTAGGAGAAGCTTTTGTGGCTCTCGGTGACATCTTAGCGCCAAGCCTTAAGCTTGTAGGAGAAGATTTTGCTGCTCGCGATGTCATCCGAGCGTCGAGCCTCAGGCTTATTAGAGAAGGTCTTGTGGCTCGCCGTGCCATCCGAGCGCTCAGGCTCCAGCTTGTAGGAAAAGCTTTTGTGGCTTGCGGTGACATTCGAGCGCCAAGCCTCAAGCTTGTAGAAGAAGCTTTTGCGGCTCGCGGTGTCATCCGAGCATCGTGCCTTAGGATTGTTGGAGAGGGTTTTGTGGCTTGCTGTGCCATCCGAGCACCGAGCCTCCATCTTGTAGGAGATGCTTTTATGGCTCGCAGTGACATCCGAGCGCCGAGCCTCAAGCTTGTAGGAGAAGCTTTTGTGGCTCGCGGTGCCCTCCGAGCGTCGAGCCTAAAGCTTGTTGGAGAAGGTTCTGTGACTCGCTGTGCCATCTGAGCGCCGAGCCTCTAACTTGTAGGAGAAGCTTTTATGGCTCGCGATGGCATCCGAGCACTGAGCCTCAAGCTTGTAGGAGAAGCTTTTGTGGCTCGCGGTGCCGTCCGAGCACCGAGCCCCAAGATTGTAGGGGAAGCTTTTGTGGCTTGCGGTGCCATCCGAGCACCGAACCTCAAGCTTGTAAGAGAAGCTTTTGGGGCTCACGGTGACATCCGAGCGCCGAGCCTCAAGCTTGTAGAAGAAGCTTTTGTGGCTCGCGGTGCCATCCGAGCGCCGAGCCCCAAGATTGTAGGGGAAGATTTTGTTGCTCACGGTGCCATTCGAGCGCCGAGCCTCAAGCTTGTAGGAGAAGCTTTTGTGGGTTGCGGTGCCATCCGAGCACCGAGCCTCAAGCTTGTAGGAGAAGCTTTTGTGGCTCGCGGTGACATCTGAGCGTCGAACCCCCAAAACTTGTTGGAAAAGCCTGAGGTAGTACTCGAGTAGTTGGCCACACGTTCCGAGCTATTGTACCGACTGATAGGGCTGAGGGTAAAGTGGTAACTTTGCGCTCTACGCTGACGTCATAGGTGTGAGAATTGAAGCGCTTTTGATCATGGTGGCCATTGGATCCTGATGATCAAGATCCAACGGTTAGATATTTCCTGAAAATCGAGGAGTCCCTTCCTCTCTTGTAAATCTCCCACCCCTCCCTTCATTTCTTCACATTGCGCTCATTCTTTAGACAACAGGAATTTCTTTCATAGCCGTCAACAACCATTTTCTGGGGATCTTCCCGTTTCTCGGTATACCAGGTTAGTATTTTTGATTCGTAATGTTGCGCTCTCAGTCCGGCTTCGAGGCAATCTCTTCAAGTCGCTCTGAGGAGGAAGTCCAGTCCGCATCGACATCTTGATCTCTTGGTGACCTTGAAGTGCAGGATGAGGTTCAGTCGGACTTAGGATCGGGGGGCGAGGGTGTAGTTGTTTATGACATGCCCCCTTTACGAGTCCGTAGGCCGGAAGAGGAGCTTGTGGAGGAGGGTGAGCACGAGGAAGGAGACCCCAAAGGAGAGGAGTTTATTAAGAAGGAGGAGCATGTTGAGGAGGGGGAGCACGAGGAAGGGGAGTTCATTTAGGAGGACGACCAGGAGGGGCCCGGACGAGGAACCGAGGGAGGCGATGGTCGGGGAGAAGAGGAAGGAGGAACCGCAGGAGAAGCAGCTGAGGAAGAAGAAGATCTTCCATCTCTGCCCCCGTTAGTGACCCCATCTCCGGAGAGGAAGCTTCGCCCTCGTAGGAAAAAAAGAAAGTGGATTCGTCCTGATAGCCCAAGCTCGCCAGAGAAATACGAACCCAAGCCTAGGTTCAAGTTTCCCCCTGTGTCCAATAAAAACTCAGGGTCGATCAGGATGTACTCTGACGACGTGGAGGGGCTTCTCGAGTTCACCTCATTGGTGTGGGACTCGGGTCGGTCTATGATCAAGATGGACAACGTCCAGTGTGCCTTGAGGGCGGACTACCTGCATATCTTAAGGGCAACCTAATTCATTCCGAAGGAATTCAAACTTCTAATGCCAAACCTCGGAATTCGTCCGACCACAGCGCTGGAGTCGAGCTTCTGCATGTTTCCCGAGTACGCCTTCATCTCGGGATTGAGGCTGCCATTGCACCCGTTCATCGTGAGGATTTTGAAGTGGGGGAAACTGAGTCCAATGCAATATGGCCCCAATTCATGGAAACACCTGGTTTGCTTCATTCTGAAGTGCCAGGATAAGGGGATTAAGCCGAGGCTCACGTCCTTCCGTGCCATCCTAGGAATGAGCTCGCTCGGAGATACGGAGAGGATTTTTTACCTCTCGCCGCGTCCTCACCTGAGGGTGATGCACGGCCACCAGGACTCCATCAAAGAATGGAAGGAGAAGTATTTTATCGTCCGGAGCGAGAAGCCTTAGAAGATTTTGACTGTTCGGAATTTTAGTAAGCCAAACCACAAGCCCCCGAAGCGTAGTGAGTTGACGGATAAAGGGTGGGCAACAGTAGGGAAGATTGTAGAAGGGCACAACATAAGGTGGTCGCGCGTCACGGAGTTGCACCTGGCCTGTAACGCCCCGAATTCCAAATAAGGCCGAATTCGAGATTTCACAGGATCTTTACTTCACTTCGTACAATTTTACACTTCACTTCGTACAATTTTACAAGGAATTTAAAACTTTTTCAATAACATCATAGTTCAAATACATCTTTGTTTTACACAGCGGAAGAATGAAAGATTATAACATTGAAAACAATAATATAACATGTACAACTTCATCAAATAATTCATCGATTTCATCATAACATCTTCATAGCAAAATCCATTACCTGCATATCAACCTGTGGGCACGTCAGTCACTTACAACTGACGAAAGTGTTATACTCGACTATCCTCTCTATGCCGTACATATAACGATCTCATTACTTTAACAAAAAAATCACAAAAGATTGAATGAACAAATAAAGTGTTAATTGTGACTACACTAAATATGTAAGTGTATGCCATGCCTTAATGCCTAATGCACACATTTTTTATACTAGGATGACACTAATGCACACTTGTTCAGATTCTATGCATCCCATACTACATAGGTCTGAGGGCAAGCGCCTACGTACTCCACAATAAAGGGCTCGATCCCTCGCCATTATAACTACCCGGTAATAAAACAAGGTTTAGAGCATTCCACGAATACGGGTCCCAGCCTCGCTGGCAATTATAATGGTTCCCTCATCTTGTGAATCACCCCGCAAGTGCCCCTCCAAGACTTGGTATACGTATATACATTGGAGACGGAAAACTATCCGCCCGACTACACTAAGTTCCGGATTTAAATATAAAAACCCGTCTCATACAGAGCAACCTCAGTCCGCCGACTGGGTCTATAGCCACGGAGTCCACCGCCGACAATATAGAGGCAACCCACTTACGTTTGCCCAGGTTTACTACGTCTTCACTTATGTGCCTAATTATTTAGCTCAAGACATGAATAAGTTATTATTCCTAGAATTAGTTTTACCTCCTACCGGACTTGTTCACAAAATACGAGATCGCCCCATGGCAATATCTCAAAATCATATCTCAATCTTTTCTTTCAATGGCGCCGGTAACCGAGGTCTTACTAGCTCTTAAATCATAATTTTTCATGTACAAGAATCATGGGTACTCACACCCTTTAATAAACATGTTTTAAACCTAGATAATTTCATCTTTCAACTTATTCACAAAAATATTCACAATCTCGACACTATCCATGATTCATAATCTTTTTAAACAAGCATTACTTTCAGATACACAAATTTCACCACATGAATTGTTATGACAATTCTAAGTTATCACAATGTTTCACTTCACAGCAATATTTCTTAAACATGATACAAGTTCAATCTCCTTAAAAGATCAATTTATAAAATACTTTTCACCACAAAATTAAATTCTCGAAATTTTATTTCTTTTTACACTTCAAAATATAAGAAAACTATATTTTAATAATTTTCATTTCATTTTATAGAAAAAAATACTAAAGTTTATAACCTAATTCTTTTATACTAACGCTTCACAAAAAAAGAAAAAAGAAATCAGAAAAAAAAAGAAGTGCCCTGGGTTTCGAACCCCTCGCTCTCGGTCACCCATTCAACGACATCAACTCACACTGCTAGCCAATGAGCCCACTGGGCTCTGACGTCACTTCCCTATGCCAAAAGACTCTTTTGTTGGTTCTCAGTTTTGGAATTGATTTTAAGGCATAAAAAAAATTGATGAGACCATCAAGTTTTGAACCCAGGACCTCTTTCAACAGTGCTCTACATTGCAGTGGCTAACTAGTAAGTCTATGTGTATTTTCTGTTTAGAAAAGTACTAATGTTCTTTTGTTCAACTATTCAGAAAGTGTTTCTTTTTCTATGAAACTTGTTTATTCAAAAAATCAAAATCTTTCTAATAATTTTGAAATAAACTTTTCCTTGATACTAGATCTTAAAAATAGTAAACAATAAATTTTCAATTCATTAAAACACTATGATCACTTATTTAGATAATTCTCTTTCTTATTTTTTTTTTTCACATATACTTAGGTTTCTTTTTAAAAACTTAAATTTACAAAAAAAAAGACTAGTGTTCATCTCTACTATTTAATGGGAGAGTTGGGGTTGTAAACAAACAAACCCTAATTTTGTAACTGAGCAAATCCGTGCAATATACGGCCAAACTAAATCCCCTAAACATACCCGTGTGATGCACGTGCAATCCTTACCAAAAAACCAGCTGCTTCATCTTCTTTATTGGAAACCAAATGGGAGAGTTGTTAACCAACAAACAATTTTTTATTAATTTTTTGTAACAATACAAACACATGGGTTGCACGTGTACTGTAGCTTTCAACTCTTCCTTTTTTAAAAGTGGTTTTTTACATGTATACTTACGTGTACCGCACGTACAATTCCAACTCTTTATCAAGACGTGCATCGCACGTGAAATATAATATCTAATCTCTAATCTATCTACTATCTATATCTCTACTACTATAATGGGAGAAGGCCTTAGTGTAATTTGTCCATATCCCAACCCGTGCAACACATGTCTATCTCTATCTCTTCAGTCTTCATATATCTCTACATATATAATAGGAAAGGGGTGATGACTGATAAGTCTATGGTGTAATTCATTTTTTCTTTTTTTTTCCTTTCAAATTTTTTCCCTAAAATTTTCCCCACGTGCATAGCACATGTAAAATACTAGTAACCAATAGTGTTGTTCTCATTTTGTGTTGTTCTCATTTTTTACACAAATTATACTTTTATAATGATACTAGTGTGTTCACTTGAACAAGAATACTCTTTCATGCAATAGTTTATATTTTTTCAGAATAGGACATGCATATGTCGAAACATTACAAAACACTAACTAAGATTTCTTTCTTTCTTCTTTTCTTAGTTATTAAAGCATAATGTGGTACAAATTTCATTAGCACAACAATTGCAACATACTACTATGGTTTATAACATAAAAAGATTTTTATCTTTGATTAGCATGGTATCTATTTCTTAAACACAAAAAATACTACTTTCATACATATCATATTATACTAACATGAACTTTATAATTTTCTCATCAAAATTTTTCTTATACTACTAATTTTAGCATGCATATCCTACATTAGAAAATAATGAAATCACCCACCTTTTGTGAAGCTTGAACAATAAAAGAAAAGAGAACACCACTTCTACCTCCAAAGACTCCTAGCTCCTAGTAAGGCTTCTCCTCCTAGCAATGGCTTCTTCTCCTAGCAAGAATCTCCTAGCACTGGCTTCTTCTCCTAGCAAGAATCTCCTCCAAGCAATAGAACTCTCTTACTCTCTTTCTTTTCTTTCTTTCTCTTATTTTGATAATGTTTTTGGTGCAAATGAGAGTGAGAAATGGGGCTCTATTTATAGGATTTTGTGAGGGTCTATTATGCATAATTTTACACTTAATAACTCTCCATGTTAATTTTACAACTCTTCATGTTCTAAATTCCTAAAACATGCAACTCTTCACCTTTCCAACCTTTCAAGTTTTCAACAACCTCCAACTCTCCATCTCCCCTAGCCCAAACTCGGCCTAATCTCAGGATACCATCCGGCCAAGCATCAACTAGTGCATGTGCACACATGCACATACAAATATAAATGCATTTCTATAACTTTAAATGTGTACTAAAAGTTGTAACTTGTCATGTAATAGTCCAATGTCAACTTATTTGTATTTTTACTAGTGGGCTTGCTTCATGGGCTCATTTCTAATTAATTAATTCAATTATCTAGTGGGCTCTTCTCCTAATGGGCTAGATTTTAATCTATAGGTCCATGGATCAAAAGAAGGCTAATTAAAACTTATGCATGCTAAAAATTTGTTAATGAGAACAACAAAATGAGAATAAAAATTTGCATGTGCATCATACGTGCAAAAATAAAAAAAATGCATTTTTAAATAAAAAAATAAATTGTGGGGTGTTACAACACTCCCTTCTTAGAATAGTTCTGTCCCCGGAACTACACTTAGGAGCGAAAAAAATACAAAGAAAGAAAAAGAAAAGTTTACAAAAATTTTCAGAGGAAGAGCTCAGGGTGATTTTTCATCATATTTTCCTCTGATTCCCAAGTGGCCTCCTCAACAAACTGGTTCCTCCAAATGACCTTGACCATGGGTATCGTCTTGTTTCTCAAGACTTTTTCTCGACGACCCATGATCTTAATAGGACGCTCATCATAGCTCAAATCCAGTTGCAAACCTTCAGGCACCTCTGGCAAATGATGACTCGGATCTGGGATATAACCTCTCAGCATGGACACATGAAAAACATTGTGTACTTGGGCCAACTCTTCCTATAGTTCTAACCGATAAGCTATCTTCCCAATTCTCTCCAATGTCTTATAGGGTCCAATGTATCTCGGGGCTAATTTTCCTTCCTTTACGAACCGAATCACCCCTTTAGTCGGAGACACCTTCACAAAGACATAGTCACCTTCATCAAACTCCAGGTCTCTCCTCCTGTTGTCGGCATAACTCTTCTGCCTGCTCTGTGCGTCGACCAATCTCATTCTGATCAGCTCGATCTTTTCTGAGGTTTGTTGTACAATCTCTGGTCCATACAGCTGCCGCTCTCCCACTTCATACCAACAAACTAGAGTCCTGCATTTCCTTCCATATAGAGCTTCATTTGGCGCCATTCCAATGCTTGCCTGAAAGCTGTTGTTGTAGGCAAATTCCACAAGAACTAAATGCCTCTCCCAGCTGCCACCGAAATCCAACACACAGCACCTCAACATGTCTTCCAGCACCCTGTTGACTCTTTCAGTCTGCCTATCAGATTGAGGGTGAAAAGCGGTACTAAAATCAGTTTTTGTCCCCAAAGCTTCTTGAAGACTTCTCCAGAAATGCGAAGTGAAACGTGCATCTCGATCGGATACTATTGACCGTGGAACTCCATGCAGCTTCACAATCTTACCCATATACATCTCTGCCAGCTTCTCCATTGACCAAGTAAGCTTCATTGCTAAGAAGTGAGCTGACTTGGTGAGTAGATCCACTATTACCCAAATTGTATCATTGCCTTTGGAACTCTTGGGTAAACCCGTGATGAAATTCATGCTGATACAGTCCTATTTCCACTCCGGGATGGGTAATGGCTGCAACAACCCGCCAGGCTTCTGATTTTCTGCCTTGACCTGCTGACAAACTGCACACTTTGCAACAAATTCGGCTACATCTCGCTTCATTGCTGGCCACCAGAAGTATTGCTTTATATCCTTGTACATCTTGGTACTCCCTGTATGTACTGATAACAACGTAGCATGTGCCTCCTAAAGAATGCTTTCTTTCAGTTCTGCTAGATCCGGCACACACAGTCGCTCGCCATACCACAGCACTGTATCCTTCACCTGGAAATATGACAATCTACCAATACCAACTTGCTCTATCATCTTCTGGATCTCTGGATCTACCTTCTGACCGTCGATAATTCTGTCTTTTAAAGTGGGTTGAATCCTCAATTGAGCTAAGGAAGCTTCCACACCTTGTAAGACCACTTCAATCCCTGCTCGATCAAGCTCTTCTGCCAATTCCTTCTGAGTTGTGATCAGTTGAGACAAACTGCACTTTCTACTGAGCACATCTGCCATAACATTTGCCTTGCCCGGATGGTATTTGATTTCAGGTCGGATATTTTACAACACTTCCAACCATCTTCTCTGCCTCAAATTTAGGTCCCTCTGCTGATAGATATATTTCAAGCTCTTGTGATCTGTGTACATGTTGACCTTTTCTCCGTACACGTAATGCCTCCATTGCTTCAAAGCAAAGATGATTGCTGCCAGCTCCAAATCATGGGTTGGATAATTCTTTTCATGAGGTCTCAGCTGCCTAGACCCATAAGAAATTACCTTCCCTTCCTGCATCAGCACACAGCTCAATCTGCGATGGGAAGCATCGCTGTAGATATCATAGTCGACTCCTGCTCTTGGCAACGCCAAAATGGGAGCGGTAGTCAACCTTTCCTTTAACTCTTGGAAACTAGCTTCACATTGCTCCGACCATTTGAAACTCACATTTTTTCTTGTGAGCCCTGTGAGTGGCATAACAAGGGCATAACCCTGAATGAATCTTCAGTAATATCAAGTCAAGCCCAGAAAGCTCCTGATCGCTTTCACTGTGGTCGGTCTTGGCCAATCTTTCACAGCTTCAACTTTCAGCGGGTCAGTAGCTACTCCCTCTTTAGAAAGGATGTGACCCAGGAAGGCTGACTTCGGTTTTCCAGAAGTCACATTTAGATAACTTCGCATACAGTTGATGCTCTTGAAGCTTCTTCAGAACCTCTGCTAAGTGCTCGACATGCTCCTTCTCTGTCTTGGAATAAACCAATATATCATCAATGAATACGATGACAAAAGAATCGATGAAAGGCTGCAAAACTCTGTTCATCATGTCCATGAAAATAGCCGGTGCATTTGTGACTCCAAATGGCATGACTAGGAGCTCATTGTGACCATGTCTGGTTCGGAAAGCCGTCTTGTGCACATCTTCTTCTTTTACTCAGACTTGATGATATCCTGACCGCAAGTCTATCTTGGAGAAAACTGCTGCTCCTTGTAGACGGTTGAACAAGTCATCGATTCGAGGAATGGGGTACTTGTTCTGTACAGTTACCTTGTTCAACTCTCTATGGTCGATACACATCCTCATTGATCCATCCTACTTCTTCACTAAAAGAACTGGGGCTCCCCACTGTAGCGCCCCGAATTTCTAATATAATATCTCAGAAATACGTGCCACAATTCCAGAATCAACTTCAATGTAATCATAAACATAGCAACCAAATACAGGAAAAATTTAAAACTTTTTATTACACCAATTGTTTACAAAGCACAGCGGAAAATAAAACACCTTGAATTACATTTTCTTTCCTTTACAACACATTCTTTTATAATTTACATAAGCTCTACTATCATTCTACCACATGTATCCAAATCCCAAGCTATAGGCACCAACCTGTAAAACATGAGACTATAGATAATCCTAACCCCCAAAACTACAGGGGTTAGCCATAACGGTGTGAGTGACATAAAAAGAAAAGCAACATAAATAAAATATAAAGGATAAAGTCATAAACAATATGTATCAACAACAAGAATAAGTGAAATAAGAAATAACAATAAATAAAACATGAAAACATCAAAGAATATGAGATAGTAAATAGTTGGGCATAAGAATATCAAGTGAACTAGACTAAGTGTTAAGTGTAGGAAAAACAGAAATCATTATGCATATAAACCAAGTCAAGAAAATACAATTGCTATATGCTGACTCTCTAATGCATACTTGTCGGATTGTATGCATTCATACTACATAGGTCCGGTGCAAGCCCTTAACGTTCTCCACTTTATAGGATTAGATCCCTCGTTATGCAACTAATCCTACTACGGTGATGGAAACAAGATCCAGAATACTCCGCGAATGGGTACCAAAGCCCTCGGTGCGCAAGCATCATGTAAGAATAGCTAAAAAACCGGAGAATCACCTCCCTACCGTGTACCCCACGAATAGGCTTGTGAGGCCCTCGACATGCAGATACACCAGGTACATTCCGTGAATAGGCCCGCCGACCCTCGACACGCGAATGCACTCTGCATGCTCCATGAATAGGCCTGCAGACCCTCGACACACAAACATACAAATGTCCTCTCAAGACAGAATAACAAATAGTCCTGGAACGCATCCGTTGGACTAACAAAACAAAGAGCATATACTTACGTTTCTCAAGTTCCATCACTTCTCCACTAGTGCCTGTCTTTAAGTTGGTTATTATTAAAACACAAAAATCCTTATCTCTAGAGTTAGTGTATCTTACCGGACTTAATTTCACAACAACAATCCCAAGATCCAACTGGGCTAAATCAAAAAAATCTCATCTACCGGTTCACAGGACTCCCACTTAACTCCTAGAGATTCACAACTCATCCATCAACACAAAATCATTCATTTTAAACATTTCATTTCATTTTTAACTTACTCAAAGAAATTCATTCATTTCCATTGTTACAAAAATACAAATCTGAATCCATCGAAAGGACTAGAAAATAGACTTCCAACCGAATCCAGCGGATACAGATAAGTCATATAGTATTTCACAAAATCATAACTCAAAACTGATTTGAAACATAAAATACGTTCAGCCAGAAATCAATAAATCGAATTCATAGTCAGCAAAACAGAATCAAAACACCTTAAATAAATCCAGAAAAAATCTGGGGTATTCCCCTATATGTCTAGTATCAGAATATAAAGTTTCATAATTTTTCAGTAAGACTAGTTTAGCCAACAAAAATCAGAAAACATCAAGAAACGATAGTTTGGCAAATCTGGAATTTTCAACACTGTTGTACGAAAACTGTAATATCTCGCAAACCGTGAAACGAAATCCAAATCTGCCAAAGAGAGATGAAAATAGAAAAAATAAGATGACTTTCATATTTCATAAATATTTTTCATACAGAAAAAGGAATTAGGGTGAAAATACAAATCTTTACAGACCAACGAACAAAATTCAGCAAGTATAGTCTTTATAAACAAGCATGAAACGGTATATAAAACTCATTAATAAAATCCACCAAAATTCTGTATAATCCTTAAATAGATATTGAAATACTGTGCAGAATTTCAGATCAAAATAATATGCTTAGCACTAGTATCAAAATAGTTTAGTCATCGAAATCATCAAGGAACGAAATCTGGAAATGAAATACACCTCTATAGTAAAATAATCATATCTCACACATACAAAAATGAAATCGATCAAGGTCAGAGTTTGAAAAGAAGACGGATTTTTCTAAAAATCATGTTTAATACTGGAGTTAAGATATTGACCTTAGTATGGTCTAAAATACCAATCAAAACTGATCACTAACAAAATACAGATTTTCCTCTCAACCACAAATCAACATACAACATATGAAACTCGTTCCAAACACAACCAAATATGTATAGAGTCTACTAAGTGTCTAAACATCATGAAATATGGTATATAGCATGTCTACAACAAGTATATCACATGAATCCAAACAAACACACGATTTCTCATAATTATCTCACAAATATAATCACATCAAGAACGGTCAAAACCTAAGTTGTTTCATGTCAAATTTGTGTCGTGAGGCAACTATGGTCAATAGCACTATAGAGACAATACTCATCAAGATACATCACACACGAGTTTTCTCTAGAACCCAACTACACTACAAGCAGAATTTATGACTTGTATCATACAAAGGAATTAAGTACACACAGTAAAGGTGAAGTTTTGCTTTACTTTTTGCAACAATCAACATGCAATCTCCTTATAATAATTTAAACAGCATGTACATGAAGAAAACATCTTACTCATGATTTCTATTAGGTTTTTTTTAACAATCTCAAGTCATCTGTATGGAGTTTTAATCATCAAAGCATAGGTTTCATGAAAAAATTCAATTTTTAGTTCATCCACACATCAAGAATTCACATTATCATCATACAATCCCTAATATACTTTCTAATACACAAATCATCCCATACAACATACTTAAAACCATAAGAAAACAAACATATGTTACTCACCTCATTGAAGAAATCAACTGAATTAATAAAGAATGAGAAAAAGCCATTCTTTTGCAAAATCCAAGATCATCTCTTTAAAACTCCAAGAAATTAATAGTAAAAATATATTTTAATTTTAGCAGAGGAGAGGGAAGGCTGTAGTGGCTACTTTATAGGCCAAAATCTGGAGTTGTTAGGGTTTTACAAGTTTATGGAAACATCCCTTAACAAATTATTACTTTACATATATAAACTTTTCTTTAAAAAGTAGTTAAATAAGTTAAATAAATTAAAATAAAAGAAAATATTTTTACTACTGAATTATCCAGCCATCCAGCGAAGCCCAGAATTTAAAAAATTTCGGATTGCACCCAAAGCGGTAATTTTGCACAAATATCCCTCTTTTTGTAATATTTGCAAATAGGTCCAATAATTATCAGAAAAATACAAAAAATTCCAAATTAATATCTACTAATAAATAATGAGTTTCCCCAAAATAATTTTTGAATTCTGAACTTTCAAAGACAACATTTGCACAAAATCCATTTAAATTCCATATTTGCAAAAACACTATATTTGTTTAAATCTTTACCAAATCAACTCTAAATAAAATTTAAATAGATTTTATTTTCAATGATGACCATGGAAAGCCCAAAAATAAGTAAAAATGAATTTTTATTATTTGTTTGAGATCCAAACGAATTTTTACATAAAAGCCCCTCTGTTTCGAGGTATTTACAAAAATAGTTTCTTTATTCAGAAAAATTCCAAAATTTAGGATATACTTAATTATAAATAGGAGAAAGTATCCAGAAATTTAAAAGTGGAGATTTGAACCCAAAAAAAATATTTGTATGTGTTTTGCACGTGTAAAATTGAGAAATTCATAATATGGTCAAATAAATTCAAATAAATCTGAAAATTGAAATATAATAAATAAATGAGGAAAATCAATCATTAACCGTAAAATTTTAAGAATTCAAAATTTCCTAACTTTGCACGTGTGTTGCACGTGCAAAATTGCAATTTCAAAAAAATAGTCAAAATAGTCAACTTTACCTATTTAATATTATTTAGTAATGAAAAATAAATCATTTTATTTTGCGGGGTGTTACATCACTCCCCCTTGGAAAAGTTCTGTCCTCAGAACTACTCTAAGCAAAAGAAAACAAAATAGAAAACTTACAAAACAGTTTCGAAAATTTACTCTATCATTATTTTTATAGTTGGATTTAATTACTAAGCAAAAAGAAAATAACATTTAATTATAGCTCGAAGAGTAAAAGGTGAAAACTGTCATGGCAAAAGTATAAGAAATCCAACAAAATACACAATAAATTCCAAAACGCGAGAAAATAGTATGGCTGTTATCATAGAATAAGAAGTCATAAGTGAAGAGATAAAACCCAAATATAAAAAGGTTGATAACCATACAAACAAGAAAAGAACACAAACTTAAAGGTTATATAAAAAATAGTTTTGGGAACAATAAGAGAGTCAAGATACATAGAAATACGAACAAATTTAGCTAAGTAAAGAAAATATTAATAATAATGATTGAAAAAGACATATAATAATGAGTATATTAGTGAATGTTGACATTATAATCAATACTCCAAAAGCACAAAAAAATAACGAGCAAAATATACCCAAAATATATATATATGCAAGGAGGCTTAAAAGAAGTTCATTAAATATTACAAAAGTAAGCGTCAAATCATTAATTAGGATGCGGAAACAAAATAAGTGAGAAATATAAAAGGTTAAAGAATTGGAAAATGGTGGCAATAAATAGTAATTACAAAAGAACGAAAACTTAAACCATAGTTGATATACTCAATCTTGAAAAATTTTGTAAACACAAAATAGAGTAAAATCAACTGTACTAGTTCAAACTGTGTGGAAACATAAAGTGTAATTGTATAAACAAAACGTCATAAAGAAAATATTTCTTTACCATTAGTTTCATTATATAAGTAAAAATACTTGATATATCAATTAACAAATAGATAGAAAATCTTGCCTCCTCAACATCAAGTTGCATATTTGCCTTCACGATATCAGGTTGCAGGTTGCTATCTGGATATTCGGTTGCACATTTTGCCTCTCCGACATCCAGTTGCAATTTGTCCCCCATTGACATTGAGTTGCATATTTTCCATCTCGACATTAGGTTGCACCAAAATGGTGAAATGGAAGATGTAACCTTCCATATGCACAGGGATGTTGGATACTTAATTTTAAGTATGATGTTATGTAACAATGTCCAAAGTCCATGGCCTTCTTTTCCTGGACATCCAATGGAAAGTAGTGGCTCCTGAATTCATCAAGAAACTCCTCCCAAGAGAGTTGTACATTGCCCAAAGTCCTTTTTAGCGATTGCCACCAAACATTCGCATCCTTTTCAAGTTGAATGGTAGCTAATTTCACCTTGCTGGCCTCTGGGGTTTCTAGTACATCAAATACCGTCTCGATCTGTCTGATCCAGTCGTTAGCTGCATCTGGATTGGCCTATCCCTCGAATACCAGTTGCTTCATCCTCTTAAACGATTCAACCAACCTGATTGCCTCTGAAACATGTACTGCTGAACCCGATCCCCAGTTTCCAGCGATGTTTGTGACGACAACATTTAGGGTTTGATAGACTCGAGTCAGTTCAATCTCTAGGTCCAGTCCATTCTCACTGTTGTGCTCTTCGCCGTTCATAATCCTTTGTGCCATTTCTGAGTCATAAAATTCATCATTAATCATCATAGGTAACACAAATAACATCGCTTCAACAAAATTTATTCATTCTAAAAATTAAACTCTTTACATTCAGAAAGAAAAATTTTGTTCCATTACATCCATTTCAGAAAACATCATAGATTCTACAGTTTCTCTTAGCCTCTCTGAGCTCTTCCCGTAGTTCTTGAATTTCCTTCCTCATATCTTCAAAGCTCTGCGGTCGTTCTTCCTTGTCCCAGCGAGTGACGTGGTCCAACTTGGCGAAATGTCGATCATTCACGAGTTGGACCTTCTCAAGCTCAACTCCCAGATGCGTTCTTTGTCTTCAGCCCTTCGTAACTCCAAGTGGTTAACTCTCTACTTTTGAGCATCTAGTTCCCGTCGAAGAGAAGTAACAATGTCATTTGGGTTGTCTGGAACAAGTCCTTCTTCTGGGGAGTCTTCGGGAAGATCAGGCGGAGGTGGAGTAATCTTCCTGGACTCGGGAAATTCTTCTTCTTCTATCTCGAATAGTTCTTCTTCCTCCTCCTCTGGTTCTTCCTCTAGGTCCTCTTCTTCTTCTTCCATTTGTTCTTCCTCCTCATCCTCGGGGTGGACAAACCAAGGTGCCTCATTCTAGTGATCATGCTGATTAGCTATCTTATAGGGAAAAGGAGGAGAAAATGTCATCTCATAAAGCAACACAAACATAAGTTTAAATCTCTATAAGTTGAAACTCACATGCTAGTGTCCACTCTAGGGTGTCATTCCTTATAAATTTGTGCTCTGATACCATCTGTAACACCTTGAATTCCAAATAAGACTGAATTCGAGATTTCACAGGATCTTTACTTCACTTCGTACAATTTTACAAAGAAATTTAAAACTTTTTCAATAGTACATCAGAGTTCATTTACACTTTGTTTACACAGTGGAAGAATAAAAGATTACAACATGGAAAATAAATATAACTTATACAACATTATCAAATTGAGTCATCGATTGCATCATAATATCTTTATTCCTTCATGAATAATCTATTACCTGCATATCAAGCTGTGGGCACGTCAGTCACTTACAACTGACTAAAATTTTATACTCGGCAATCCTCTCTATGCCGTACATATAACGATCTCATTACTTTAATGAAAGTCACAACAGTTGAATGAACAATAAAGTGTTAAATTGTGACTCCGCTAAACATGTAAGGGTATGCCATGTCTTAATGCCTAATGCACACAATTTATACTACGATGACACTAATGCACACTTGTTCGAATTCTATGCATCCCATACTACATAGGTTCGAGGGCAAGAGCCTATGTACTTCACAATAAAGGTCTCGATCCCTCGCCATGAAACTACCCAGTAGTAAGATCAAGGTTTAGGCATTCCACAGGTACGGATCCCAGTCCCAGAGTACATTGCCCGACTGTTATACAAACTCCTCGTCGTGTGAATCCCCCGCAAGTGCCAATCTAGCCCTGGTATACGTATATACACTGGAGTATGAAACTATCCGACCGACTACGCATAGTCCCGGATTTAAAACTTGTCTCCATCGGAGCAACCACAGTCCCAGAGTACACTGGCCAACTGGGTCTCTAGTCCCGAAGTACATCATCCGACTATATAGAGTGCCTCACTTATGTTTGCCCAGGTTTACTACACTTCTCTTATGTTCTTAACTCTTAAGTTCAAGACATGAATGAGTTTTCATTCCTAGAATTAGTTTTATCCCCTACCGGACTTACTCACAAAATACAAGATAGCTCCATGGCAATATCTCTAACTTATATCTCAAATCTTTTCCTTCAATAGTGTCGGTAACCGAGATCTTACTAACTCTTAAATCATAATTTTTCATATACAAAAATCATGGGTACACATACCCTTTAGTAATCATGTCTTAAACCTAGATATTTTCATCTTTCAACTTATTCACAAAATAATCATAGTCTCGTCACTATTCATGATCTAGCTATTTATCCACAATCTCTATAAGCAAATAAATTCTTTCAAGAACACATCTTTATCAAAAATTCTAACTCTTTACAATATCTCAACTCACTTTAAAATATTCATTCAAAAGAAGTATCAGAAAACTCAGAAAAATATCAGTTAGAGCAGTAACAGTCGACTTCATAGGGTGATCGGTTGACTGTCCCGCATGAAACCCAAACTCAAGAAATCCCTCAATTAAAGTAGTTATAGTCGACTGCGTATTGTAGCCAGTCGACTGTTCCCCACAAAAAATCCAACTCTAGAAATCACTGCAGCCAGGTTCGCGACGGTCGACTGTCGAAACTTACCAGTCGACTGTCACACCTACAGACTGCAGTATTTGGGTTTGTGCAACTCATTTCCAAACGGAGTTTACTTGAAAACTGTGATTCCCGAATTTCCAAATTTATATTTTAGACATTGTATCTATATTTTGATTTATCTTCTTATGAACATGAATTTGGTTCTTTTTCTCGAAACTTGATTATCCAATAATCCAATCTTTTAGGATACTAGAATAAACCTCTCTTTTGGACTGAGATGGAATCAAAAATATAATCAACAAGTTTAAACTTATTTTTTAGAATGTATCTTCGTTTTCTAATAAATTTCCCTTTCTTTATAAAAATTTGTATTTCTTCTCAAAACTCGAAAATTAAGAAATCACGTTTTATTAAACTAGTTCATATACTCTATCATACTAGTTACAATTTTTTATAAAAACAAGCATGTCTCTTAATCAGTCATGAATATCTCAAAGAATTTCCTTCATGCAAAAATTGTATTTTTAACTTATGTCGACATGTTTCATGGTAATAATAAAAAAAGTTATTTTTCTCTTTTCTTTTTCTTTCTTAATCATCATGTTGAAATATATCATCTTTTGACAAGTTCTAAAGGAAGAATCACACATTCAACAAACATAAAATTACAAACATTCTAACAGGGTCCAATAAGATTTTTTTTTGTTTTGTTGAACTCTTCTTTTTAATTAGCAATGTAATAGTTTGTTCACTGAATTTCAACAAGATCATTGTATATTTTGCTAGCATGGATTCTACACATATCTCATTCAACTTATACTATTTTTTTAACTAATTTAGCATGCAAGTTCTACTTTAGAAAGCATAAGAACACACACCTTAATTGGAGAATTAAAACTACTAATGAAAAGGACTCCTTCTAGCTCCTAGCTCCATAAGCACTTCCTTGCTTCTAGCAATGCTTCCTCTCCTACCAATGGCTTCTACTCCTAGCAATTCCTCCAAGCAAAAGAACTCTCAGTCTCTTTCTTTTCTTTCTTTCTTTTCTATATGTTTTTGGTGCAAATGAGAAGTAGGAAATGTGGCTCTATTTATAGGGTATGTTTAGGGTCTATTATGCATAATTTCACACCTAATAACTCTCCAAATTAACTCTTACAACCCTTCATGTCCTAAACTCCTAAAACATACAACTCTTCATCTTTTCAACCTTTCAAGTTTGCAAACCCCATAACCTCCAACCTTTCCTCTTCTCCCACTCACCAAATCCGCCCTATCCCCTAGTGCAACCCGGTCATCAAGTGTAGGTGTGTGTGCATGCACACATGCTCATGTGCATATACAAATTTAATACAATCCTATAACTTTAAATGTATATTAAAAGTTGTAACTTGTCATGTATTAGTCCAAGCTCAACTTAATTTGTATTTTTATTAGTGGGCTTGCTTCATGGGCTCATTTTTAATTAATCAATTTAATTATTCTAGTGGGCTCTTCTCCTAATGGGATAGATTTTAATCTAAAAGTCCATGGATCAAAAGAGGGCTAATCAAAACTTATGCATGCTAAAAATTAGTAAATGAGAACAACAAAATAAGAATAAAAATTTGCACGTGCATCATACGTGCAAAAATCAAAAAAATGCATTTTTAATTTAAAATAGATTGTATGGTGTTACAACCTCAGTCCGTCGACTGGGTCTATAGCCACGGAGTCCACCACCGACTATATAGAGGCAACCCACTTACATTTGCCCAGGTTTACTACGTCTTCACTTATGTGCCTAATTATTTAGTTCAAGACATGAATAAGTTATTATTCCTAGAATTAGTTTTACCTCCTACCGGACTTGTTCACAAAATACGAGATCGCCCCATGGCAATATCTCAAAATCATATCTCAAACTTTTCTTTCAATGGCGCCGGTAACCGAGGTCTTACTAACTCTTAAATCATAATTTTTCATGTACAAGAATCATGGGTATTCACACCCTTTAATAAACATGTTTTAAACCTAGATAATTTCATCTTTCAACTTATTCACAAAAATATTCACAATCTCGACACTATCCATGATTCATAATCTTTTTAAACAAGCATTACTTTCAAATACACAAATTTCACCACATGAATTGTTATGACAATTCTAAGTTATCAAAATGTTTCACTTCACAACAATATTTCTTAAACATGATACAAGTGTAATCTCCTTAAAAGATCAATTTATAAAATACTTTTCACCACAAAATTATATTCTCAAAATTTTATTTCTATTTACACTTCAAAATTTAAGAAAACTATCATTTAATAATTTTCATATCATTTTATAGAAAAAAATACTAAAGTTTATAACCTAATTCTTTTATACTAACCCTTCACAAAAAAAAAAAAAAAGAAATCACAAAAAAAAGAAGTGCCCTGGGTTTCGAACCCCTCACTCCCGGTCACCTAGTCAACGACACCAACTCACACCGCTAGCCAGTGAGCCCACTGGGCTCTAGCGTCACTTCCCTATGCCAAAAGACTCTTATGTTGGTTCTTAGTTTTGGAATTGATTTTAAGGCATAAAAAAAATAGATGAGACTATCAAGTTTTGAACCCAGGACCTCTTTAAACAGTGCTCTACATTGCAGTGGCTAACCAGTATGTCTGTGTGTATTTTCTATTTAGAAAAGTACTAATGTTCTTTTGTTCAACTATTCAAAAAGTGTTTCTTATTCTATGAAACTAGTTTATTCAAAAGATCAAAATATTTCTAATAATTTTGAAATAAACTTTTCCTTGATACTAGATCTTAAAAATAGTAAACAATAAATTTTCAATTCATTAAAACACTATTTTCACTTATTTAGATAATTCTCTTTCTTATTTTTTTTCACATATACTTAGGTTTCTTTTTAAAAACTTAAATTTACAAAAGAAAGACTAGTGTTCATAACAAATAGTGTTGTTCTCATTTTTTACACAAATTACACTTTTATAATGATACTAGTGTGTTCACTTGAACAAGAATACTCTTTTATGGAATAGTTTATATTCTTTCAGAATAGGACATGCATATGCCGAAACATTACAAAACACTAACTAAGATTTCTTTCTTTCTTCTTTTCTTAGTTATTAAAGCATAATATGGTACAAATTTCATAAGCACAACAATTACAACATACTAATATGGTTTATAACATAAAAGGATTTTTATCTTTAATTAGCATGGTATCTATTTCTTAAACACAACAAATACTACTTTCATACATATCATATTATACTAACATGAACTTTATATTTTTCTCATCAAAATTCTTCTTATACTACTCATTTTAGCATGCATATCCTACATTAGAAAATAATGAAATCACCCACCTTTTGTGAAGCTTGAACAATGAAAGAAAAGAGAACACCACTTCTAGCTCCAAAGACTCCTAGCACCTAGTAAGGCCTTCTCCTCCTAGCAATGGCTTCTTCTCATAGCAAGAATCTCCTCCAAGCAATAGAACTCTCTTACTCTTTTTCTTTTCTTTCTTTCTCTTATTTTAATAATATTTTTGGTGCAAATGAGAGTGAGAAATGGGGCTCTATTTATAGGATTTTGTGAGGGTCTATTATGCATAATTTTACACCTAATAACTCTCCATATTAATTTTACAACTCTTCATGTTCTAAACTCCTAAAACCTACAACTCTCACCTTTCCAACCTTTCAAGTTTTCAACCCCCAAAACCTCCAACTCTCCATCTCCCCTAGCCCGAAACCCGGCCTAACCCTAGGCTACCATCCGGCCAAGCATCAACTAGTGCATGTGCACACATGCACATACAAATATAAATGCATTTCTATAACTTTAATTGTGTACTAAAAGTTGTAACTTGTCATGTAATAGTCCAAGCTCAACTTATTTGTGTTTTTACTAATGGGCTTGTTTCATGGGCTCATTTCTAATTAATTAATTCAATTATCTAGTGGGCTCTTCTCCTAATGGGCTAGATTTTAATCTATAGGTTCATGGATCCAAAGAAGGCTAATTAAAACTTATGCATGCTAAAATTTGTTAATGAGAATAACAAAATGAGAATAAAAATTTACACGTGCATCATACGTGCAAAAATAAAAAAAAAGCATTTTTAAATAAAAAATGAATTGTGTGGTGTTACATGGCCCGAGCCGGACTGAGCCCAGCCGACCCTAGTATGTTTTTGTTTTGAATTTATTTATCTTCCTACCTTCGTGTTAACATCTATTTTTTTTTTCTTTCCTTTTGTAGAGATGTCTACCAAGCAGCTCGACAACCAACAGGCCATGCTGGCCATAGCAGCCAAGAGGAGAGCCGACCAAGAGAAGAAGGCTACCTCGGTAGTAGAGCCCAATAAAAGGGTGGCCTCAGTGTCTGTGGAGCCATCCCCGAAGAGGACGAAGAAGCACCACCACTCATCGAGATCGACGAGGGAACCGGGGGTGAGCTCCGGTAGTAGGAAGGTGGCAGGCAACTTGGAGCAGGGGCACCTGCCGCTTCGCCCCAATGCCGAGGAGATGGTGGGCAAGCAGGGCATGAGGCCGCACATCCTGGATTGGGGGGTCAAGGTAGGGGATACCCTGACCGAGAGCCTGGTGGTGCTGGAGGTGGTGGAGCATCTCGCCACAGAGTGGGATCGGATGACTCTGGCGATAGAGACATCTCCGACAATCTACATGAGGTGGGCTCAAGCACAAATTTGCATTATTCGTGGAATTTAGGGATTTTTCTTACTTGATCTTCCTCAACCATGCATTGCTTTATGGGCAGGACTTCCACAAGTGCTTTGAGAAGGAGGTCATTATCGGGAAGAAGAACATCGAGAAGTATTTTCGCGAGGCAACTCGTTTGAAGGATGAGCTGACGGAGGCCCAGTCAGCCCAGGCGGTCTTCCAAGCACAGATGGCCTCACTGCAGGACCATCATGCGAATGAGCTGGCACATTTCCGGGCTAAAGCCAAGGCAGAGGCTGAGGAGATGCAGATCACCTTGGCGGACAATCTGATCGTGGCTCCGGACGAAGCCTACGCCAAGGCCAAGGAGCACTTCTTGCAGATCTACCCGGAGGCTCGTGTCAACCACCTCCACTTCGGGTGGCAGCTTCCTGTGCATCCGCTGACGCCCGGCGGCGAAGAGGAGGAGGAGATGGGGGACACTCATCAGGAGGAGGCCGTGGGCGATCCTGTTGACGAAGAGGTGTCGTCCCCCTCTAAAAAGTAGTTTAGGAATTTTACTTTCTTTTGACTTTGTATTTGCCTCGCGCAGACTAGCCACCGCTTTTCGTAACCCAAATTTTTGAAATTATAAAAGAAAAGATTTTTGGCTAATTCTCTATGACTTGTAGTTTTTCGCAAGCTTCTTTTGTGACCTGTTGTTTTTCCCCTTTTCTTGATAGACTCATGAGGCCCTCGGTGCCGACCTTTGTTCTGCCAAGGTCTCCTGGCTCCGAAATGAGTTGGGGTCCAAGGAGAGTGTGCTGGCTCGCCATCGTAAGCAGACTTGTGATCGAGAGGTCTAAGGAGCTCAGCCTAGAGGCCGCTAGCCTAAAGAAGGCCATAGCCGACCGGGACTGGTGGAGACTTGAGATGAACTGGTCAATCTCGGATGTCTCCACCGGGCGACCGGCTTTGGAGTCCTTTCTTCGCGAGGTCGTCGTAGAGAAGGAGTTGGAGATTTGGAGGCTGAAACTCATGCTAGGCACCGGTCTTCTCGAGGGAGCAAGCCATTCCGTATTGGGTCCTTCTCCGACTTTTTATCTGGAAACGGCAAGGCCTACCGACGCGCAGAGTTTCGTTGCTGGGACTTCCTTACCAGCCGGACATGCGGGGCACGCGGAGGGTCCCGTGGGAAGCATTAATTTGAGTTTTAAGCCTGAACGATTTGTAATATCTTCATTGTATTGTGTGGCCGATTGCGGCGCTTCTTGAGTAATAAAACTTCGATCTCTTAACTTTCATAATTTGTCAAGTGAGACTGGTAGGAGCATAGCTCGAGGCCATCGCCGAGTGTGGCTTTGCTTGAGGTCGCCGTCGAGGCAGAAAGAGTCGTCGGGCTGTGGTTCGGGGGCACTGCCGAGCGCGAGGCCCTGTTAGCTTGAGAAAGCTAGGGCGACGCTTGATAAGGGACGTTTCACCTTCCGATAACTATAAATGGGGACGTTTCGTCTTCCGATAAAAATTAATGGGGACGTTTCATCTTCTGCCGTTTGGATTCCCCGATGTCATAAATGCGCCTCTCCAAAAGGCTATATAACCTTCACCCCTTATCAATTATTCACCAGGAATTGCCAATGACTTACCTGCCACCCGCTGACAATTCAGGGTTTTGGCTCCGAGGGCCGTTAACCCCTGAGTTGTCTGTGGGTGAGAGGTGGGTCGATCCCGAGGGCGAGATTCGGGGTGCTTGCCAAAGGCAGGCACCCAAAAAATGGAATTCTTGGCAGAGAGTCTCGGATCGGTGGCTCTCCTGCAACCCTCTGACAATTTGGAGGTAAACGGCTTCGAGGGTTGTTTACCCCGAGTTGCCAGCGGGTGAGAGGTGGGTTGATCCAAGGTTCGAGACTCGGGGCTTTTGCCGAATGCAGGCGCCCCAAAAAATGGAATTCTTGGCCGAGAGTCTCGGATCGGTGGCTCTCCTGCCACCCTCTGACAATTTGGGGTAAATGGCTCCGAGTGCCGTTTACCCCGAGTTGCCAGCGGGTGAGAGGTGGGCCGATCCAAGATCTGGGACTCGTGGCATTTGCCGAAGGCGAGCACCCTAAATCTCAACAAAAACTTTTAGGTAGGGAGATGGAATCCCAGAGGGCTGAGCCCCCTTAGCTGTTCTCAGATAGGTAGTACGAGTGTAGGTGGAGGTCATCGCCGAGCGTAAAAGTCGCAGGGCTTGAAAAAGCCAAGTCCTTGCTCGAGGTCGATGCCGAGCCGCCATACCTTCTCTCGGATAGATAGTATGAGCGTAGCTGAAGGTCATCACCGAGCGTAAGGGTCGTAGGGCTTGAAAAAGCCTAGACCTTGCTCAAGGTCGATGCCGAGCCCCCATACCTTAAGAGAAGCTGTTATGAGTGTAACTGGAGGTCATCGCCGAGCGTAAAGGCACAAGGCTTGATGAAGCCAAGGCCTTACTCGAGGTCGATGCCGAGCTCCCATACCTGTTCTCGGATAGATAGTATAAGCGTAGCTGGAGGTCATCACCGAGCATAAGGGTCACAGGGCTTGAAAAAGTCCAGGCCTTGCTCGAGGTCGATGTCGAGCCCCCATACCTTAAGAGAAGCTGTTATAAGTATAGTTGGAGGTCATCACCGAGCATAAAGGTTGCAGGGCTTGAAAAAGCCAAGGCCTTGCTCGAGGTCGATACCGAGCCCCCATACCTGTTCTCAGATAGATAGTACGAGCGTAGCTGGAGGTCATCGCCGAGCATAGGGGTCGGAGAACTTGAAAAAGCCCAGGCCTTGCTCGAGGTTTATGCCAAACCCCCATACCTTAAGAGAAGCTGTTATGAATGTAGCTAGAGGTCATTGCCAAGCGTAAAGGCACAGGGCTTGAAAAAGCCAAGGCCTTGCTCGAGGTCAATGTCGAATCCCCATACCTGTTCTCGAATAGATAGTTTGAGCGTAGCTGGAGGTCATCGCCGAGCGTAAGGGTCGCAGGGCTTGAAAAAGCCCAGGCCTTAATCGAGATCGATGCCGAGCACCCACACTTTAAGAGAAGCTGTTATGAGTGTAGTTGGATGTCAACGCCGAGCATAAAGGTCGCAGGGCTTGAAAAAACCAAGGCCTTGCTCGAGGTCGATGCCGAGCCCCATACCTGTTCTTAGATAGATAGTATGAGCATAGCTGGAGATCATCGCCGAGCATAAGGGTCGCAGGGCTTGAAAAAGCCCAGGCCTTGCTCGAGGTCGATGCCGAGCCCCCATACTTTAAGAGAAGTTGTTATGAGTGTAGCTGGAACCACTTTCACAGCTCTTAACAGTTTGTCTACCTCCATTATCACAGCTTGCTGCCTTTCCAAGGTGAACTTACGTTGCTTCAGGATGATCGGCTTCGAGCCAGGGATCACACTCAGTCTGTGCATGGTTAGGTCTTCGGAGATTCGGGCATGTCGGATGGCTTCCAAGCGAAGAGGTCGAGGTTGCGGCGAATACAGTCGATTAGGTCGGACTTTAGAACGGGTGCGAGGGAGCAGCTCATGCGGAACCACTTTGACTTGTCCTCTGTCTCAAACAAAACTTCTTCTTTCTCGTCGGCAAGGTTCGGGCTCTGGTTGGCTCCTTTCGGGTTGGAGTTTGATGGTGTCCAGGGGAAACACACCGCCCCCGACCGCCGACATATAGCACGATCATGCTGCCTCTTGGTTCCCCCGAACGAGCCTGATGCCTGACTCGGTAGGGAACTTCAATTTCAGGTGGTAAGCCGAGGGAACAGCCTGAAGGGAGCAGAGCCCTGGTCGGCCGAGGATGGCATTGTAAGCCACTCTTACGTTCACAACCATGAAGTCTATCGACTCGGTCCGTCTGTGGGGGGTCATACCAGCAGTAACATCCAAGGTCACGATCCCCTCTATCGGCACTGGGACACCGGAGAACCCGTGCAGGGTGTAACCGGTTGGTTTCAGATTGTCTCGGGGAGCTTGAGGTTCTCAAACGCTTCCAGGAAGAGGATGTTCACCGAGCTCCTGTTGTCCACGAGGATCCGACCGACTTCGTAGTTCTCCATTACGAGGTTGATGAAGAGCGCATCGCAGTGCGGGAGCCAGACCCCCTCCAGGTCTTCCCCTGAGAAGGAGACAGGGAGCTGCTGGACCTCGGTGGAAGGGAGACCTCGGACGACGTTTACCTCTCAAATGAACGTCTTGCGGGAAGTACAAGAATCCCCTCCCATAGGCCCCCCATGGATGCAGTATAGAATGGCTTGGCCTCCGGTCTCTTCAAGCTCCGGGTCCTGCTCGGGACGCTGTTTGGGGGCGCGAGAAGGAGGAGGGCCTTCGGTTCCTTGCATCCCTTCGGTCCCGGGCATCTTCCCGAGTAAATTCTCGGAGGTACCCTTGTTGGATGAAGGCCTCGATTTCGTCATTAAGGGCCCAGCAGTAGTCGGTGTCGTGCCCGATGTCCTGGTGGAAATGGCAGTAGAACCACTGGTCCCTTTTCTTGTTGCTGGTTGGACGAAGGGCATCTGGAAGTGGTCCCTGTCTTTGATCGCTAATAGGATGGCCGACACATTTTGTGTCAGTGGCGTGTATCTCTCAAAACACGCGATCGGTAGGACCCTCTTCATTCCGGTCCCATCTT
The DNA here is from genome assembly GCA_017893485.1 of Hemerocallis citrina. Taxonomy (NCBI): domain Eukaryota; kingdom Viridiplantae; phylum Streptophyta; class Magnoliopsida; order Asparagales; family Asphodelaceae; genus Hemerocallis; species Hemerocallis citrina. Next base: position 8,332,580 of record CM030365.1, on the reverse strand, counting down.
TCAGAACCTTCTTGGCTGTCTCGACCTCGTCGGCCATGCGCTTCCCCTTCCCTAGGACCTCTTGGGCATCCTCGAAATTTAGGGCCTCCTCGGCCCGAATGTACTTCACGACCCGATTGAGCAAGTCAGGGAAATCGATGGGAGGCTTCTTGGCCAAGGATGCCTTCAGCTGGCCGTGTTAGACGTTGTGTCGGAATGCTGCCGAGGCGACCCCAGTGTCGAGGGAGGAGACAGAACTCGCCTCTGTGGTGAACCTCCGGACCAACTGACGGAGTGACTCCCCTTCCTTCTGTTGGAGGTCCAGTAGGGAGGTGCTTGTCTTCTCGACCTTCCTGCTGGTCACGAAGTGGGCAAGAAAGTTGGCCTCCAGCTGATCGAATGAGTAGATTGAGCCGGAGACGAGCTTAAAGAACCATTCCTGAGCTTAACCCCGGAGGGTGGCGGGGAAGGAATGACATAGGATGGGATCCTGAAGCACTGTGAATCATCACGAGGGTCATAAACCCCTCCATGTGATCAGTAGGATCACCCTCGCTGTCGTAGGTCTCGAACTGAGGAGGCCAAAAGTTCCTGGGTATTTTTGCTTGTAATATTACAGCGGAGAAAGGAGATCGGGTCGGCCTATGACCCTGAGCCGGCCTCGGGCCGCCCTTGCCAAAGTGGTCTAGGCGGTTCTCCATTTCCTGCAAGCGTCTTAGGACGCCCTCGTCCCGTTCTGGAGGGCTGGGTTAAGTTGCGAGACTCGCTGGCTCCAGTATCCGATCGCGAGTGAGAGTGGTGGAGTGTCTCGTTCCCGAGGTTCCCTAAGATGGCCTCCAGGATCTCATTCCGAAAGTTCTGAAACTCACAGCGTGTGATCAGAGCTTGTCCGGCTGGGTCGCGTTAGAGTGGCGGCCTTCAGTTGGTGCGGCTGAGCTCTGGCTCCCGCTCTCGGGATGGGTGCCTGGGATGGTTCGGGGCCGAGTTGGAAGCCGCCCCTCCCCTAGTTTGCCTGGCTTGCCGGTTCTCGACGACCCAACTTAGTTCGGTCGCGACCGAGTGAGAAGCACCCGATCTGGGTTCGCCGTTGACCCTCGGATGGTTGGATCTCTGAATGTCAGCGGGGATGTCCTGGGGAGGAGCATCCGGACGACGTGCCGAGGTGACAGCTCTTCTGGTCTTGGGTGCCATGTGAGAGCTCGGATTGAGGGGATGACGTTCCTGGCCGTGGTCGGATTAAGGTCAATACCGAGGGTTCTCGCAGACGGTGCCAACCTGATGCGGTTTGGTTTTAGGGGTGGCTGCAATAGGTGTGTGTTCTTGTAATTTGTATTGTGGAAGTTGTGGTACTAGCTATATGTTCGACCCTTGGCTGGGGAAGACCCGGGAGTAGTAGGAGTAAGGTGGAGGAAGGATGCTCGGCATGGATCTGGGGGGCTCGGCTCGATCTTTTGTACCTGCACTCTGCCTAGAAACACTGGGGGAGATCCCGGTGACAGGCCCTCCGAAGATCTAGTCAGTTACAGGAAAGCAACAGTAGCTAGGGTTTTGGAGGGGAAAGATTGATTACCTTTTAATGAAGGAGGGGGCCTGGTATTTATAGACAGAGCAAACGGGTCTGAGATCCTGCTAGGCCGGGTTTGGACCCATTTGCTTGTGGGCTTGATGTGGCAGAAGCCCATGAGGCTCTGGATTGATCTGATGATCAAGGGGAGAGCAGGTTTTGAGGGGATCTGGTGGCCCAGGAGGGGCCACGTCATCTGACCCATATCAGTCATGATATTAGCTTGTATGAATAAGCTCTTAGCTACATTCCAAGCGACCGAAGTCACTTGCATCCCTCATGAGGAAAATGGGAGAGAAGATGCCCTTTCCAAGCTAGCCTCTTCTTCCTTCAAATGACTCGATCACACATTGCTCATTAAGGTCTTACTCAAACCAAGCATCGAAGAAGAAACTTTAGAGTTAATGGCCATCACTCCTCAGACACCCAGGGACAATTGGATGAAACCTTTGGTCGAATTCCTCGACAAAGGGATCTTCCCTGCATATTCGAAAGAAGCGAGAAAGTCATGGGTAAGAGCAAAAAGGTACACACTTGTTAAAGGAGTCTTGTACAAGCGCTCTTACACTCCAGTAGATGGCAGACCGTACTTGTGGTGCCTCTCCCCCAACGAGGCCAAGTATGACCGCAGAGAAATACATGAATGAATTGGCAGTAGCCACATGGGAGCGGGGTCCCCTGCATGAAAAATTCTTAATCATGGTTACTATTGGCCCTCACTCCTTAACGATGCCCAAAAGTATTTTCACCGATGCAGCTCCTACCAAAATGTCTCCTCTAATAAGAGTGTGCGTACGCATGCATGTGCATGTGCATATGCGTGCGTGTGCGTGCGTGTGCACATTTGCGTAGGTATATGAACTCGCATGTGTGGGAGATAGAGTACATACGTGCATACACATGCGTGTATTAGTACACCCGTGTACACGCGGGTACCTTAACTCACACTTGCACGACACGGCCCGTTGGGCCGAGTGACTCCTCACTCTGTTTCACCTCCCAGTTACGTATGTGCACGTGTATGCTCCATGTTAAACCTAATCCCCTTTGCCATATGGGGAATGGACTTGCTTGGACCTTTTCCCCCCGTGAGGGGACAGAACAACTTCCTTGTAGTAGCTATTGATTACTTCATAAAGCGGATTAAAGTGGAACCGCTAGCCTCCATCACTGAACACAAGATTTACCAATTATTTTGGGAAAACATCACAAGTAGGTTTGGGATCCCCCGAATCCTCATCACTGACAACAGAACCTAATTCGCCGTTAAGGGGTTCTGCGAATTCTGTGCTGATCTGGGGATTAAACAACGTTTCTCCTCTACCTCCCACCTCCTGACCAACGACTAAGCTGAAAATGCCAACCGACAGATCCGTGATGAACTAAAGAAGAGGCTAGATGAAGCTCTGAAGGGGCTATGGGTTGAAAAGCTTCCAAGTGTACTCTGGTCCTATAGGACCACAAAGAGGACCCCAGCTAGAGAATCCCTGTTCAACCTGACTTTCGGCTTGGAAGCATTGATCCCCCTGCCTCCTCTTCTTCAATGAGAAACATAACTCAAATTACCTCAGGGGCAACCTTGATCTCATTGAAGAAAATCACGAGAAGTTTGCCCTACGAAGGCACATTTATCCGTAGAGGATGGAAATGTTCTGATGTGTCTAATTTTTATATAAATATTTGTACTCATTTACCCATAAAAATTTCTTGTATTCGTCTATCTTGTTTATAATTCATCTCATTTCCATAGATTTCAATTAATTATTTATTTTTGATGGAATAAGATTTTTTATGCAAAAGGTGAAGATTTTTGGTAAAAATCAACAAACAAAACAAGGAGAGTGATTGATTAATTTTTTATTGTTTTATTGAATTTTAAATTTTACAACTTGGCCGTGTGAAAAGAAAAATATAAATTTTAAAGGAAAAATTTAAATAAACTACACAAAACTTTTGGCTAGTTTAAAAGAACTACACTAGAGTTTTTTTTTATTTTAAAGGACACAATGTTTAAATAAGGTCGACTGGGTTAGTTAGGGTTAGGGTTGGGTTAGGGTAGGGTTTAAAAAAATCACTCTCATCTTTCATTTGTGTTAAAAAACCACACTCATCTTTTATTTGTGTTTAAAAAAAACCATCACTTAACAAATCAGATGTTTAAATAACCCCCTGAACTAACCCTAACCCTAACTAACCCAGTGGACCTTATTTAAACATTGTGTCCTTTTAAAAAAAAAAAAACTTTAGTGTAGTTTTTTTAAACTGGCCAAAGGTTTTGTGTAGTTTTTTTAAATTTTGCCAATTTTAAATTGCCAATAGAGGTGAAAGTGCAATAAACAAATTAAAAATGGATTAATTAAACTAATATGATTATTAGTTGGTTTAATTAATTTAAATTTATTTTATTTTATTTTTAAATCGTAAATTTTGATTTTATTTTGTGTGTGCAGCACGTGCTTCAAGAAAAAGAAAGAGAAGAAAAAGAAGCAAGAAATAAAGATCGAATCAAATAAGGAAAGAAATAAATAAAGATGTGGGGTTTTTCTTCAAAAATAAACCCTAATCTCCATGTTTCCTGCGCCTATAAATACAATAGAAAATAAGAGAAGAGGGGCACGAAAATAAAAGGAAGAGAGCGCCGGCTAATTCCAAACAGAAAAAAGAAAAAAAAGCGTTGACGTGAACAAAGAGGGCGTTGTGACTCAGCGGCTCAGGTTTCGAGAACGACAGAAAAGGAGAGAGGACGTTGCGGGTTTCGGTGCGATTTCCAAGGCAAAAGAAGACGACAGAGAAGGAGAGAGGCGTTGGAGGGCCTGTGACATGGTGTGGGAAAGAGACAGCGCTGACGCCAGTGGCTGTCGGTCGAAGCATAGGAGAGGGACAAAGAACGTGGGCGTGACGCCAGCATAGGGGAGGAGAGAGGCAGACATAATGTGGGGTGGGGTATTAGTGGTGGCTTGCTTTTTGAGGCTGTTCGGTATGCAATTTTGTTTTACAAAATAGTCCCTTTTTTATCTCTTTTCTTTCTCTAATTTTCTTCTAATTTTATTAATTCAATCTATGAACAAGTTTGTTAGTTGCAATTTTATTATGAACTAAATTTTATTTCTAGGGCTTCGATGTAGCCTAGTTTTGAGAACACAATTTTAATTCCATATTATTTTTCTTTCTTTCCATGGTTGTGTGTTTGACTTTTGATCTTAATGCTTACAATTGGTTGACCGACTTTTGTATGATCTATTAAATCATGGAGAAACCGAACTGGTAATTTGTGATTTTGAATTTATAAAATTAAACACCGTTACAAGAGTGAACTGATGTTAATGTGACCGTTAAGAAATCCATAGATCTTAATGAATTTTCAATTAGTAATTTGTGCATGAACTATGACAAATAATTAGTTGAGAATATTTTTGATATTGCTTGAGAGAGAATATTGAATAATTTGGGGATTTTGGTCTACAACTTGGAAAAATAATCTTTTTATTCATATGAAATTATAAATTGTGTGGGATTAATTAGATGAAATCAAAAGTCCTAGAATTAGTTTTGCAATTAATAAACAAAAAAATTTCAGATTTCGTCCCTTTTAATTAATTTAGATGGTTCTTTATATTAATTTAATTTAGTTGTTTTCTTTATTGAATTTTGATTTTCCAAATAGTAGTTAATCTAGTAAATTTCGGTAATAAGTAAAATAATTAGTCCTTGTGGGTTGCACACTCTTTTCACTTAACTGCACTACTTGTTGCGATTTTGTACACTTGCAAATAATTCACATCAAGTTTTTGGCGCCGTTGCTGGGGACTAATTATTCTTTTATTGATATTGAAAATTGCTAGACTGTTACTAGTTTGGATTTTTATTTTTATTTTAGATTTAATTTTTATTTTACCTCTTTATTCTCTTTTGATTTTTGATTTTTGATTTTTGCTTTTTGATTTTTGATTTTTTTTTAAGGACTTAGGTGTGTATGCCGAGATCTAACCCATTTGAGCCTACACTTTTTAACCAAGAGATTGAGAGAACTTTACGTCAGATCAGAAAGAAGAAGAAAGAAAGCACCACATCCTCCTTATCTGTGGTGAACGAAGAGGAGAACAAAGCTTTGAGGAATTATGCAATGCCCTCAATCAATTGTCAAGCATCAAAAGGCCTAGAATTGAAGCAAACAATTTTGAAATTAAACCAACAATTATTCAGATGATTCAGCAGACAGTTCAATTTGGAGGACTAGCACATGATGATCCAAATGTTTACATTGCAAACTTTCTCGAAATATGTGATACCTTCAAACACAATGGAGTTTCCAATAATGCTATCCGACTGAGACTCTTTCCTTTCTCACTCAGAGATAAGACAAAGACTTGGTTGAATTCTTTACCGCCAGGAGTCATTACAACTTGGGAGGGCTTAGCATAAAAATTTATGGCAAAGTATTTTCTCTCAGCAAAAACAACAAAGTTAAGAAATGACATCACCACATTCACTCAATTTGAGATCGAGTCATTATATGATGCATAGGAGAGATACAAAGAACTATTGAGAAAGTGTCATCATCATGAACTTCCAAAGTGGCTACAAGTGCAAACATTCTATAACGGTTTAGGAGCTACAAATCGATCCATGGTAGATGCAACAACTGGAGGTGCACTAATGAGCAAAACTCACGAAGCAGCTTATGAACTTTTAAAGAGATGACATCTAATAATTATCAATGTTCTTCAGAAATAAAAATCGCAAGAAAAGTGGCGGGAGTTTTTGAACTTGATTCTATTTCTACTTTAACTGCAAAAATTAATATTTTATCTAAACAAATAGGTAATATTAATGTTAATGTTATTCAAACTAATATGATATGTGATCTTTGTGCAGGAAACCATTCAAGTGTAGATTGCCAAGTGGGGAACCTTTTTGCTCTATCAAATGCCGAACAAGCAAATTTTGTGTCAAACTTTCAAAGGCAAAATAACCCTTATGCAAACACATACAATCCAGGATGGAGAAATCACCCCAATTTCTCTTGGAACAATAATCAAGGAGGAGTTAGACCACAACAAAATTTTCAACAACAAGAAAAGAAACTGACAATGAAAAGAGATGTTCATGCAACACATGCAGAAGACAGAGCAATACATGCAAAAGACAGATTTGGCAATCCAAATTGTTGCAACTTCAACTTCAGCTTCAATTCATAATCTTGAGGTTCAAATTGGTCAAATTTCAAATATTCTTAATGAAATAATGGCAGGAACATTATTAGTAACACAGTGGTCAATCCCAAGGAGCATGTCAAAGCAATAACAATTAGACGTGGGACAATAATTGAGCAGCCACAAATCACAAATGCCGAACAAAATGTGGTTGAAAAGCAAAGTGAGAATGAGCAAAGAAAGGAGGAACAAACGCAACACAAAGAAGTTTCAAGCTAAACAATTTCAGGGGAGTTTAATTCTAACGTTTATCCTAATTCTCCTTATGATCCACCAATTCCTTTTCGACAAAGACTTAAAAAGAATAAGCTTGATAATCAGTTTTCAAAATTTTTAAATATTTTCAAGCAATTATAGATTAATATTCCTCTTATTGAAGCTTTAGAACAAATGCCTAAATATGGTAAATTTTTTAAGGATATTTTATCAAATAAGAGGAAGCTAGAAGAGCATGAGATGGTGATGTTAACAGAAGAAAGTAGTGTAATTTTACAAAAGAAGCTGCCACCTAAACTTACAGATTCAGGGAGTTTTACAATTCCTTGCACTATTGGAAATACTTCTTTTCATAAAGCACTATGTGATTTAAGAGCAGGTATTAATCTTATGCCATATTCAGTTTTCAGGAAATTAGGTATTGGAGAAGCAAAGCCTACCACAATTTTCTTGCAATTGGCGGACATATCTATCAAATATTCAAGAGGGATCATTGAAGACGTTTTGGTGAAAGTAGACAAGTTCATATTTCCAGCATATTTTATTGTGCTTGACATGGAGGAAGATGAACAAATCCCTTTGATTTTGGGGAGACCTTTTCTTGCCACAGAGAGAACATTGATTGATGTGCAACAAGGAAAACTTATACTAAGGGTTGACAACGAGCACGTAACTTTTGATGTATTTAAATCCATGGAGCTTCCCTCAGAAGTTCATTCATGCTTTCAAATAAGCGAAGCCATGGGAGAGACACATTGGGATGAAATTACCAAATTACCATTAGAAGAATGCTTAACAACTTCAGAAACACTTGAAACAACTTCAGAAACACTTGAATAAGAAAATGAAGAGATTTTGGAATGTGATAAAAGTTTGGAAGATATGCCACTCATTTCCCCTTCACCACAACAACTTGAAAAGTTAAACAACTCCCATCTAGTTTGAGGTACGCATTTTTAGGCCAAAACTCCACTTTTCCTGTTATTATTAATGGTTCTTCGAATAATTTTGAAGAGGAGAAGTTGTTGAGAGTTTTGAGAGAACATAAAACAGCCTTGAGATGAAACATTTCTGACATAAAGGGGATTAGTCCTTCAATATGCATGCATAAAATTTTAATGGAAGATGATTTTAAGCCTATAGTGCAGCCACAGCGAAGATTAAATCCACCAATGCAAGAAGTGGTGCATAAGGAGGTCTTGAAGCTTTTAGATGTAGGTATCATTTATCCAATTTCAGATAGTGCATAGGTAAGTCCTATATATGTTGTGCCAAAGAAAGGAGAAATAACTATAGTAAAGAATGATAATAATGAGCTAATACCAATAAGAAAAGTTGTAACACCCCTGCCCCAAACTCATACAATTTATACAATTTAGAAGACAAATTATTTATAGTATAATACAACTGTCCACCACAGGTTGCCTCTCAAGAGGTGGTTAACCAAATTGGTGACTCTTGATCATAGGCATTATTATTTATAGTTATAGTTATTTATTTTTGTTGTATTCCCGATATGGGACAAATTCTCACAATTCTTCCGTTCTCTCTCTCGCTTGCGAAAGGCAGTCGAAGTCTTACTCTAACGTGGGCCCCATCGCCCACGTCAGCAGCAATAGCACCGAGTACTGTCACTCTCCCCTGGGTGGCGGGCCCCCCCATGATGTACATGTCAGCATGAACAGGCAGTGCCTGCTGCCTTCTCACAGCCCCCGGGTGGGACTCGCTGACGTCATCTGACATCAGCACCATACCAGAGCTGAACGCACAGCTCTTGCTGTTCTTTCATCGATGGGCCCCCCTCAATACAATCAATTTACAACTTCTGCCATCACACTATATATAATATATATACTATATATATTATTACTTTTTAAATTATGGGGTGTTACACACACCCCTTCAGAAATCAGCAGCATCGCTGAGCACAGGGCATGCACAATCTTAGTGCAGGATCTACTTTCTAGCCGCTATGGAGCAGTCCGTGAGCGCCGCTCTCATCTTTGGAATACTGGAGACCAATCCCATTCTGCGGATCATTCTGTGGCCCTTACGTCCATCGTCCCGGAATACTGGAGATTGTCTCAATCCGCTGATCATTCTACAGTCCATAACTTACGGCTCTCCCACACTTGGTGTCGAAAGTCGGCTCTGACACCATTTGTAACACCCCTGCCACAAACTCAGATAATTTATACAATTTAGAAGACAAATTATTTATAGTATAGTACAACTGCCCACCACAGGCTGCCTCTCAAAAGGTGGCTAACCGAATTGGTGACTCTTGATCATAGGCATTATTATTTATAGTTATTTATTTTTGTTGTATTCCCGATATGGGACAAATTCTCACAATGCTTCCGTTCTCTCTCTCTTGCGAAAGGCATCCGAAGTCTCACTCTCACGTGGGCCCCATCACCCACGTCAGCAGCAACAGCACTGAGTGTTGTCACTCTCCCCTTGGTGGCAAACCCCCCATGATGTACACGTCAGCATGAACAGGCAGCGCCTGCTGCCTTCTCACAGCCCCCGGGTGGGATCCACTGAAGTCATCTGACGTCAGCACCATACCAGAGCTGAACACGTAGCTCTTGCTGTTCTTTCATCGGTGCCCCCCCCCTCAATACAATCTATTTACAACTTTTGCCATCACACTATATATAATATATATACTATATATATTATTACTTTTTAAAATATGGGGTGTTACAACAGTCACGAGATGGAGAGTGTGCATAGATTATTGAAGACTAAACAATGCAACTAGAAAGGATCAATTTCCACTACTATTCATTGACCAAATGCTAGGCAGACTTGCAGGCCATTCCTACTATTGTTTTCTTGATGGGTATTCGGGATACAATCAAATCGCCATAGCACCTGAAGATCAAGATAAGACAACCTTCACTTGCCCATATGGAACTTTTGCATATAGAAGGATGCCTTTTTGTCTTTGTAATACCCTCGCCACATTTCGATGCTGCATAATGTCAATTTTTTCGGATATGGTTGAGAAGTTTATTGAAATTTTTATGATGATTTTTCAGTTTTTGGTTATTCATTTGATAATTATTTATCTAACTTAGCTTTGATTTTGCAGCGTTGTAAGAAACAAATCTGGTTTTGAATTGGGAGAAATGTCACTTTATGGTGGAAGAAGGGATTGTGCTAGGCCACAAAGTTTCCTTTAAAGGAATTGAAGTGGATCGTGCTAAAATAGATGTCATTGAAAAACTACCTACACCAACTAATGTCAAGAGAGTGAGAAATTTCTTGGGTTATGCAGGATTTTATCGACGATTTATAAAAGATTTTTCTTTAATCACTAAACCTCTTTGCAATCTTTTGAATAAAGATACACCTTTTGATTTTTCTTATGACTGCTTGCATGCTTTTGAAACATTGAAAAAGAAATTGATTTCAACACCTATAATTATTGCACCAGATTGAAATTTGCCTTTCGAATTAATGTGAAATGCTAGTGATGTGGCGATAGGTGCTGTTTTAGGGCAAAGAAAAAATAAAATTTTTCACACTATTTATTATGCAAATAGAACTTTGGTAGAAGCACAACTTAATTGTGCTACTATTGAAAAAGAATTATTAGATGTTGTATTTGCTTTTGACAAATTTTGATCTTATTTGATAGGTTCAAAGGTGGTTGAGTACACGGATCATTCAGCTCTCAAATACTTTCTTGCATAGAAGGAAGCCAAACCAAGATTGCTTCGCTGGATTTTACTTTACAAGAGTTCGATGTGGAAATCAAGGACAAAAAGGGTGTGGAAAATGTGGTGGCCGGTCGTTTATCTCGCATTGAGCCTAATGATGAAAAAAATTGCAAGTTACACCAATCAATGAAGAATTTCCAGATGAGTATTTAATGATGATAAAAACTCCTTCATGGTATGCCGATATAGTTAACTATTTGGTATCGAAAATTCTACCTCCTTAAATTACTTATCAACAAAAGAAGAAATTTTTCTCTGACTTGAAATATTATTTTTGGGAGGAACCTTTTTTATTTCTCCATTGTGCATATCAAGTAATAAGGAGATGTGTACCTGAAGAGGAAATGGAAAGCATACTCAAACATTACCACACATTGGAAGTTGGCGGCCATTTTAGTGGAGCAAAAACAACAGCAAAAATTTTACAATCGGGATTTTATTGGCCCTCAATTTTTAAGGATGCTTTTAATTTTGTTAAATTATGTGATCATTATCAAAGGGTGGGAAATATTTCTAGGAAACATGAGATACCCCTATATAATATCTTACTAAATGAATTATTTGATGTTTAGGGGATAGATTTTATGGGTCATTTTCCATCTTCATTTTCTAATAAATATATTTTGGTTGCTGTAGATTATGTCTCCAAGTGGGTGGAAGTTGCTGCCTTACCAACCAATGATGCAAGAGTGGTGGTGAACTTCATTAGGAAAAATATCTTTTCACGATTCGGAGCTCCAATAGCAATTATTAGCGATGGAGGAAAACATTTTTGCAACTGCCAATTTGATGCTTTACTTGCTAAGTATGGAGTTAATCACCATGTGGCAACACCATATCATCCTCAAACAAGTGGTCAAGTGGTGGTTTCAAATAGAGAGTTGAAGCGTATACTTGAGAAGACAGTGAATATGTCACGAACAGATTGGGCAAGAAAATTAGATGATGCATTATGGGCATATAGGACGGCATTTAAAACACCAATTGGAATGTCCCCATATATATTGGTGTATGGTAAAGCATGTCACTTGCCGGTGGAACTTGAGCATCGCGCTTATTGGGCAATAAAGACACTTAATTTTGACATAAAAATGCAGGTGAAAAGAGAATGTTGCAACTAAATTAGATGGACGAGTTTCGCAGTGATGCTAATGAAAATGCCAATATCTATAAAGAAAAGACTAAACGGTGGCATGATAAGCATATTTTGAGAAGAGAATTCATGGAAGGGGAGAAGGTGTTGTTATTCAGTTTTCTTCCAAGAAAATTGCGATCTGGGTGGACGGGACCATTTGTTTTCACACGAGTTCTTCCATATAGAGCTATAGAAATTTATCATGAGAAAAAAGGGACATTCAAGTTCAGTGGACAGCGGTTGAAGCCATACATGGATGGAGAAGTTGGCAAGGAAATCTTGTACATAGATAAGGCCAAACAATAGTGATAAATTAGAGAAAGTCTGGCTGAAGACTTTAAACTTAGCGCTTCTTGGAAGGAAACTGATATGGCTAAAAATGGGGTTAAATCGGAACCGCCCAGATGGATCACGAATCTTGAGGCACGGGGGTAAAACGGTAATTTCACACGCAGATAGGTCCGAAGCAGGTACTGGGTCTCCTTCTCACAGATCCACTAACCCGCAAACGGATCCGCCCCAGCTAGGTACGGGTTTCGACCCGCTACCAACCCGATCCGACAAGATACAATCAAGGTCCCTGATTAGATCTAAATCAACGGCCATGATTCACATCTATCTTACCACTGGGAGCCAGGGATTAAATTCCTTAACTGATTAGAGGGAATATACCTTATCAGATTACTTGCCTTATCTGATTACGTGGAATATTCCTTATCTAATCACGGGGATTACATTCCTAAAACCAGTCTCTAAGACGCCTATAAATACCCCTCACCCATCTCCATTAAGAGGTAATCAATCTTTCTCTAGTTAAACGCTCTTTCATAATCATTTCTGGTTACTGACTTGAGCGTCGGAGGGTGCGTCGCCGGGAACAACCCCGGTGTCTCGCACTTTTTGCAGGTGCACGGCGGGAGCAACGATCAGGGTTCGACGAACAGGTATACAGGTTCTCCTATTCAGTTTCCCCAAGAACTCACAAATTCATCTGTTTGCCCCCACACCGAATTTAGCGGCAACAGATTGGCGCCGTCTGTGGGAAACTAACGAATAGAGACCTCTCCTCTTCCCGGTGAACAGGTTTTCTCCAGCCATGCCGCCTCGCAAAGTCAGATCTAGGGGCTCCAACCGAGCGCCCAACCCTGACCAGCAAGAAGTCCTTCCTGATCCCGCTCAGCAACAAGGGCAACTCCCTCCTACCGTGGAAGAGCCGCTCCAGCGGAACCCTCCACATCCTGATCCGAAGGGGCCTAACCCCCAGAAACAGCCTCTTCACCAAGAGAACATACCCAACCACACTGCCTCCAGTGCCTCCATGGCCTCCCATCATCCCCGAGCCTCTGGTCGCCGCAATACCCCTCCCAAATGCCCGGAAGATGACGACCTTCGTCACCATCTGGATGAGAAGCGGGCTCGGGGGGAAGCCTCCCGCCAGCGAGAGCAATCCCCCCGACACCGAGAGCGCAGGAGGTCCCCCGTCCGAAGAGGGAGGAAGGACTCCCCCGATCACTACCGAAGGAGGCACTCTCCAGCGGGTCGGCAGCAGCACAGGAACAATGAGGCACCCATCACCCGTGCCGAGTTCCAACAACTCCAAGCAATGGTACAACAGGCCCTCAACCTCCGTCAGAACCCCAATGAGCAAAGGGCCCCATTCCCTCCTCCGGTCCGAAGCCCTCGCCGACGGTCCCCTTCTCCTCGACCCACTCCTACCAATTCCAGACGCACCCCGAGTCCTCGACGTTCTAGAAGCCACCATCGCCGCAGCCCTCGCTCCCTCTCATACGAAGACGAGTCCCGTGGCTCGGCAGATCACCGTCGGAGAGATGACACCATGAACCGCTGCCTGAACGAGGTGGAAAAACTCTTGGGACAGATGAACCGAGAAGAAGAACTCAGGGGGAGGACCCTCCGTCCTAGCCGACCCCCGTTCTCCCGGACCATAGTGGATGCTCCTGTTCCCTTCGGTTTCAAACCTCCCCAGTTCGAGAACTACACTGGGGAGACCGATCCAGTTGACCACATCGAAAGCTTTAAGACTTTGATGCTCCTCCATCAAGCTTCCGATGCCCTCCTCTGCAAAACATTCCCTGCAACTCTGAAAGGCCCAGCTCGAGAATGGTACTCTCGTCTTGCCCCGGCATCGATATTCTCCTTTGAACAGTTCGAAACCCTGTTCATCACCCATTTCGTCAGCAGCCGAAGGGCCGAGAAGACCAGCATCTCCCTACTGCACCTCCGTCAGCAGAAGGGGGAGAAATTGAGGGACTACGTGAAGAGGTTCACAGCCGAGGCCAGAACCATCGCATCCCTCGACCAATCCGTCGCTACCGCGGCGTTCCAATCCAATATCCTAAATTCCAACCTCCGCTCCTCCCTCGCCAAGAAACCGCCACATGACTTTTCTGACCTCCTCCTCCGCACTGAAAAGTACATCCGAGCTGAAGAGGCCGAGGAACCGCCCAACTGGGAAGCAACCGCCTCCGGGTCCAAGAGGAAGGGAACGGAAGAAGAGGGACCCAAAAAGTTTCAGAAGGATAATGCTGGCCAGCGCCGGCCTCCCCCTAGATTTGAAAAGTTTACTCCCCTCACCACAAACATCTCCGCCATTTTCATGGAAGTCGAAAAAGAAGGGGTCCTACCTCCAGCTCCAAAGATGAACACCCCAGCCAAAAGGAGGGATAAAGACAAATGGTGCCGTTATCACCGGGACCATGGGCATGACACCAACGACTGTCGGGCTCTGAGAAACGAGATCGAAGCCCTTATCCAGAGGGGGCAGCTGGCGAAGTTTGTAAGAAAGGATGGAGCCGAACTTCCTCCCCAGCCTCGGGGGGCTAACAAACGTCCGGAACGGGAAGAGACGCCAGAATTCGAGGAAGAGCGAGTCCTCCACCTTATCCATGGGGGTCCAATGGGGGGCTCCTCGAACTCTTCTCGGAAAGCTTTTATTAGAGAAGTGAATTCTGTCCGAGCCACCCCTCCCCCCAAAGGACTCGGAGTGCCCATCACCTTCTCTGACGAAGATCTCGAGGGCGTCCGCACCCCTCATTGTGACGCACTTGTCATCAGCCTTCACATGGCCAATTTCAAAGTCGAAAGGATCTTAGTAGATAACGGTTCCTCCGTAAACATCCTATTCCTCGATGCTTTTAAGGGGCTGAAGCTCTCCCGAGATAGACTGAAGCCCGCCGGGTATACGCTCCATGGGTTCACGGGAGTGCCGGTGACGATCGAAGGGGTGATTACCCTCGATGTCACAGCAGGCAAAACTCCTACTACCCGCACGGAGTCAATGGATTTCATGGTCGTAGATGTCCCAGCAGCCTACAACGTCATTTTGGGTCGGCCCGGCCTGGCCGCCCTTGAAGCCGTCCCTTCGGCCTATCATCTCAAAATGAAATTCCCCACTCGGGCCGGGGTGGGAGAAGTAAGGGGCAATCAGGAGCAGGCCCGCAAGTGCTATATGACCTCCACCCTCGGACCCGTCCTCTCCTTGGAAACACTCGAGATCCCCCAAGATGCTGCTCGGCCGACTTCCGAGCCGGTAGACGAGCTGGAAGAGGTACTCTTCTCGGAGCAGGAACCGACCCGCAGGTTCTTTGTCAGCAAGACCCTCCCATCCGCACTATACGCGGATATGGTAGGATGCATCCGAGCCAACCAAGACCTCTTCGCATGGACAGCTGCGGACATGCCCGGTATCTCCGAAGAACTCTCGGTCCACCGCCTCAGTGTTGATCCGGGGTCCAAACCGGTCCAGCAGAAGAGGCGCAAGTTCGCTCCCGAGCGACAGCTCGCTATCAAAGAGGAGGTCGACAAATTGTTAAAGGCCCGGTTCATACAGGAAGTAAATTATCCTGAGTGGTTGTCAAACGTAGTGATGGTAAAAAAGTCCAACGGAACATGGAGAATCTGCATTGATTTCACTGACCTCAACAAGGCCTGCCCTAAAGACCCCTTCCCTCTGCCGAGCATCGACACTCTGATTGACGCAACCTCGGGACATGAGCTCCTCAGCTTCATGGACGCTTTCTCGGGTTACAATCAGATAAGGATGTTCCCCCCGGATATTCCGAAGACATCTTTTGTGACCGACCAAGGGCTCTACTGCTACAGAGTCATGCCTTTCGGCCTAAAGAATGCCGGGGCAACATACCAACGCCTTGTTAACAAGGTATTTCAAGCACAGATCGGCCGAAACATGGAAGTGTATGTGGACGACATGCTTGTGAAAAGCATCCGAGGCGTCGATCATGTGGCAGACCTTCAAGAAGCGTTTGATGTCTTAAGAAAGCACAATATGAGACTCAACCCGAACAAGTGTGCGTTCGGCGTCTCATCAGGGAAGTTCCTCGGCTTCATGGTTAGCCAGCGAGGAATTGAAGCGAATCCAGAAAAGATCAAGGCCATACTGGACATGGCCCCTCCTAGAAATGTCAAAGAAGTTCAAAGATTGACTGGTCGCCTAGCCGCCATAGGGCGCTTTCTGTCGAAGTCCGGGGAAAAGTGCCTCCCGTTCTTCAAAGCCCTCAGGGGGGCTAAGGGATTCGAGTGGGGGCAGCAACAACAAGACTCCTTCGACCAGCTTAAGGCTTACCTCGTCAATCCACCTCTTCTCAGCAAACCCATACCGGGCGAACCCCTCTACCTCTACTTGGCAGCCTCCGAACAGACGCTAAGCGCAGTCTTAGTCAGGGAAGAAGAGAGAACTCAGAAGCCCATTTACTACGTCAGCAAAGTGCTCCGGGACGCCGAGCTCCGGTACCCAAAAATTGAGAAAATAGCCTACGCCCTGATAATGGCTGCGAGAAAGCTTCGGCCATACTTCCAGTCTCATTCGATGGTCGTTCTTACCGACCAGCCGTTGAAACAAATCCTTCACAAGCCAGAGACTTCCGGCCGCCTCATGAAGTGGTCGATCGAGCTGAGCCAACATGATATTACTTATCAGCCTCGGACCGCAATCAAGGCGCAGGCGCTGGCCGAATTCATAGTTGAAACAACTATCCCCGACTCCGAGCAGACGACGAAGGGACCGCCTATCTGGTCTGTATATGTCGATGGATCCTCTTGCAACGAGGGGAGCGGGGCTGGAGTCATCCTGGCGGGCCCAGACGACTTTGTCCTTCAATATTCCCTCCGGATAAACTTTAAAGCCTCGAATAACGAAGCCGAATACGAGGCACTCATAGCCGGCCTCGGGATGGCCCGAAACGCAGGAGCGCGACGCCTGCAGATCTTCAGCGACTCTCAGTTGGTCGTCAACCAGGTCCTCGGCGAATATGAAGCCCGCGATGACAGAATGGTAAAGTACTTGGCTAAAGTGAAGAGCCTCATGGCGCTCTTCGACGAGGCCCTCATCCGAAGAATCCCCAGAGAGGAAAATGCCCAGGCCGACGCCCTGTCCAAATTAGCTTCCTCATCCCTGCAAGGCCTCGAACAAACTGTTCTGATAGAAGTCCTCCTCAAGCCAAGCATAGAGGACGAGGCTCTCAACTCCGTCGAAACACTGCCACTCCCCCTCGAAGATAATTGGATGAAGCCCCTCGTCGAGTTTTTAAGAGACGGACTCCTCCCAAGGGATCCGAAGGAAGCCCGAAAGATAAGGACCCGAGCCGAGCGTTACATACTGGTCGAAGGCGTTCTGTATAAGCGCTCCTTCACCCAGGTGGATGGTCGACCCTACCTAAGATGCCTCTCCCCCAGACAAGCCGACTACGCCCTGCAAGAGCTCCATGAGGGCATCGGCGGAGCCCACTCCGGCTCCAGAGCCTTGGCGCGCAAAGTGTTAAACTACGGGTATTACTGGCCCACTCTCCTACGGGACGCCGAACAACACGTTCGGCAATGCACCTCCTGCCAGAAGTATTCCGACATCCGACGCCTTCCACAAGCACCACTCTCCTCCCTATCAAGTCCGATCCCCTTTGCAATGTGGGGGATGGACTTACTGGGGCCATTTCCACCGGCCCCCGGACAGTTGAAGTTCCTAGTCGTGGCGGTCGATTACTTCTCGAAATGGATAGAGGCCGAGCCCCTGGCTACAATTACCGAACATAGAGTCGTTCAATTCTTCTGGAAAAATGTGATCTGCCGATTCGGTGTTCCTCGGGTCGTAGTTACAGACAACGGTACGCAGTTCGCTGGAGCTGCCTTCCGAGCCTTATGTGAAGACCTAGCCATACAACACCGCTTCTCCTCCGTCTCTCACCCCCAGTCAAATGGCCAAGCCGAGAATGCCAACCGACAGATCCTCTCCGGCATCAAGAAGAGACTCGACAAGTGCTCCAAGGGATTGTGGGTCGATCAGCTGCCCAATGTGTTGTGGAATTACCGGACCACGAAGCGGACCCCGACAGGCGAGAGTCCGTTCAATCTCACCTATGGGTCCGAGGCCCTCATCCCACTAGAAGTCGGGATACCCTCTCCTCGCCTGGTAGCCTTTGAAGAAGAACAGAATGCCAGGGAGCTCAGAATGAGCCTGGACTTGATAGACGAAATCCGGGAAAGGGCAGCCATACGGCAGCAAAGTTATCGGAGGAGAATCGAGCTCGCCTACAACAAACGGGTCCGCCCAACAGACCTCAAAGAAGGGGATCTGGTCCTCCGAAAATTGGCCATCTCGTTCCCCGGACAGAAAAGCAAACTGGCCCCAAATTGGGAGGGACCATACAAAATCTCCAAAGTGATCCGCCCCGGTGCATACAAGCTAGAAGACCCTGAAGGCAGAGAAATTCCCAGGACTTGGAACGCCGACCATCTTTTGAAATACCAAGAGAAGGCAGCTACGCCTATCTAAGTAACTCGCGATGTCGGACCACTGTCCTGCTGCTAGTAGTAATTTTTCCTTTGTTCTTTTTTCATTGTAATAACGGCTTGCAACTTTAGAAGCAGCCGACCATTAGATATTAATAAATAAAGTTTTTCATGTTCTTGGTACTATCAGCCTTAAATTTTCCAACCACACAATGGTTCGGAGTCCAGCGCTCGGCTCGACTCTCCCTCCTCGGCACGTCTATAGACGAGCCGGGGGACGATCGCCGTTCGAAATTGCTCCTGCAGCCGTTGAATGGATCGGAGTCCAACACTTGGCTCGATTCTGCTTCGCAAGTTCGCCCCTAAGCGGACTAGAGGTAGCTCGCCATTCGAAACTGCTCCTGCATCTCTTAAACTACCCACACGATGGTTCGGAGTCCAGCACTCGGCTCGACTCTCCCTCCTCGGCACGTCTATAGACGAGCCGGGAGTAGATCGCCGTTCGAAATTGCTCCTGCAGCCGTTGAATGGATCGGAGTCCAACACTTGGCTCGATTTTGCTTCGCAAGTTCGCTCCTAAGCGGACTAGAAGCAGCTCGCCATTCGAAACTGCTCCTGCATCTCTTAAACTACCCACACGATGGTTCGGAGTCCAGCACTCGGCTCGACTCTCCCTCCTCGGCACGTCTATAGACGAGCCGGGGGACGATCGCCGTTCGAAATTGCTCCTGCAGCCGTTGAATGGATCGGAGTCCAACACTTGGCTCGATTCTGCTTCGCAAGTTCGCCCCTAAGCGGACTAGAGGTAGCTCGCCATTCGAAACTGCTCCTGCATCTCTTAAACTACCCACACGATGGTTCGGAGTCCAGCACTCGGCTCGACTCTCCCTCCTCGGCACGTCTATAGACGAGCCGGGGGACGATCGCCGTTCGAAATTGCTCCTGCAGCCGTTGAATGGATCGGAGTCCAACACTTGGCTCGATTCTGCTTCGCAAGTTCGCCCCTAAGCGGACTAGAGGTAGCTCGCCATTTGAAACTGCTCCTGCATCCCTAAAACCAGTATAACGCTCGGATCTCTCCGACGCCTCTGCTCAATCTTGCCGACTCACCCTCAGTCGGATCGGAATTAGGTACAAATCACAGCCCTCGCCCGCCGAACCGAGGTACCGGGTTACCGACCCTCGTATATGGCAAAAAATCGCTCCGAAGGCGAAGCCACCGTCAGATCGCCTCAGAAAGTGCGCCAGGACCTGATGGGCGGATCTCGTTCAGCCATGTGTCCACAAAACGACAAGATAGTGTTTTCTTAGGAACTGGACCCGCCTCAAGATCCGTGCAAACATCAGACATCACTGATTAGGCCACGTGGGCGGGGTCGGGAAGCACCAACCCTATGGTCCACAAACGCGGCGAAAAAGGAAAATTCGAGGATGAGGGGTTCGGCGAAGCGAACACCAACCTCATGGTTCGTCTTAAACCTACTCTAGCTGACAACCAGAGCACAGATAAGAAAGCCAAAGACAATTCGCATAAAACAACTCCAATGCCATTAACAAGTTG
Organism: Hemerocallis citrina; assembly: GCA_017893485.1. Classification (NCBI taxonomy): domain Eukaryota; kingdom Viridiplantae; phylum Streptophyta; class Magnoliopsida; order Asparagales; family Asphodelaceae; genus Hemerocallis; species Hemerocallis citrina. The sequence goes on along the minus strand of CM030365.1, from coordinate 8,312,419 downwards.
GATAAAAGTTACAAAGCGGATTACAACAGCAAAAACTTGCAAGTAGGATTACAACTCGAACTTGCAAGCAGGATTACAACACAGTGACACGATCAGCCCGTTACTTACGAGGAAGGGGAATACTCCGTTTTAGAGACACCTTGGGTCGACGCTTCTTCACCTCCGAGCTCGAATCCAAGCCGACGAACCGGGACGCCTCCTCACCACTAGCCCTGACGGTCGCCCCTACCGAAGCACCGCTTGAAGACACCGCCACACCGCTTTGGGCGTCGGCGGCCGACCTGCCTACGATAGGAGACCGGCTCGCCGCTTGATAGAACGTGATCCCTCGCTCGATCTCCTCACGGGTGCACGAGGTGCTCCGGACGTTTGGCCTCACAGGCTGAGGCTTGAGCCGAGCAACTTCTTCCTCCAGTTCGACGATGCGGTCTTTCAAAGTGTCGTCCTTTACTATCACCTTAAACCGAGGAAGTTTCGCCGAACCGGGGTATTCGGCGCTGTCGGAGATGACGCGACGCAAGTGAGTCACTTCGATACTCTTGTCTACAGTCACCCTCTGCAACTCTTCCACCTTCCTCGCTAAGCCATCCCGTTCGGCCAAAACTCGAGCAAGCTCTTCTTCCCTAGCAGATAGCTCAGCCTCGACTATCCGTAGGTCGTGCAGTTCAACTAAAGCCTCGCCGTGCCTAATCTCCAAGTTATGGAGCATTCTCCTCGTCAGGTCAACCTCACCTTCGAGACGATCCTCCCGAGATTGCTTAAACAACTCCGCTCGGCGCTGCTCGGCCGAGGTGTTACAAGTCGGCTCGGCAATCTGAAATAAGAAAGAGATAGCATTGGAATACCACACCACCGAGCCAAACACTTAGACAAATTCCGGAGTCAAAATACTTTCATTCATTAAAAGGCGGTGGCCAGTCCGCAAAAAGGCATTACAATGATCGGAAGAAGAAAAACCAAAAAACTACAAAAGCTTAGTGAGGGGATCAAGGGTCCACCTTCGTCGCCACGTCGGCCACGGGCGCATCGACGGAGGGCTCATTGACCTGCCCGTCCGCCGCAGTCTCTCCATCCCGTCCTCCCTCGCCTTCGCCATCGGCCTCGTCATCCTCGCCTTCCTCCCCTTCATCATCCGAGGTCGGCGTTGGAAACAATTGGTAGCCGACCCGCTCGAAGCCGGGGACGCGTTCCTGCACGTGGTCGAGGGCCAACTGATAAGACTTCTCCATGTTTTCGGCCATGTGCCTCTTCGCCTCCTCCTCGACCTCCTTCTCCACCTCGGCTCGGATCTTCGTCGCCAGAGCCTCCTTCTCTGCTCTCTCCTCGGCCAAGGACCTCAGCGCCGCTGCCAAGTCCTCGGCAGCCTTGGCGGCCTTGGCAGACTCCGCATCGAGCCGCTCCTTGGCCTTCTCCAAATCCGACCCGAGATCCGCGACCCGGACTTCCAAGGCCTCAGCCCTCCTCTGCTCGGCCTCAAGCTCTTTGACCGCCCTGACCTTCGCCAGCCTGTCCTTGTCACTGGCAGACTTCAGATCCTTCTCCTGCGCGGCGAACGTCTCGAGGAGGTGGCCGAAGTGGCAAGTGGCCTACAAAGACAACAACCAGTAAAACACATGCCGAGCTGCAGACTTAGGGAAATTGGCAATACACTTACCGAAACGAGTGACCGCGCGATTTCGAAGGTGTCGTCTCCGACCATCCCCGCCTTCAGCGCAGCAACGTCCTTCGGGGTCGCCAAGTGTTTGACGACCTGCACTGACATCTGCGAATTGCCGAGGAACCCATCATGGTTCTTCACTCGCCAATTCGGCACGAACAGCTGCTTGTGCTGCTCTGTCAAGATCTCTTCGGCGGCCTGGGTTAGGGGCGATGCCTCGATCGACAACGCCGCGTTCACATCAAAGACTCCCTCGATCACGCCAGGGACCGAAGAAGACGGGGGCAGCTCGGCGACGACCACCTCCGAGGGCGCCCCCACGGTCGGAGCAGGCGGAGGGATGGTTGAAGCGACGGTTGGCGCCGGGGTCGACGAAACAGTCGCGGCCGCCCTCTTTCTCTTCTTCCCCCCGGCCAGCTTAGATCTGTCCGCCATCATAGCGTTGAAGTCAATCTTCATGCCTTCTGCAGCGGATCAAAAAAAAAAAAGGAGAGAGGGGAGGACAAGTTAGCAAGCCGAACCAAAAACTTGGAAAAAATGATAATAATCAAAAACGAGATGTCAGGAGCATACTCGGGTCGATGGGGCTTAGGCCGGACCCGAACAACACCTCCTCCGACAAATCCCTCCAACTCAGTATCGGAAGGGCCATTATCTTCCTCGCCACCTCTTCCTCGGCATCAGATAGAACAGGGTCGGCGCGCGCAAAATTCGGCACCTCCACCTTCCAACGGGTCGGAATAGGCCTAATCGCTTCGCCCCTTACTATAAAAAACTTCTCCTTCCAACCCTTAATCGAGTCGGGATTTTCGACAATCTTAACTCCCCTCCTCGGCCCCAAGAAGTATCGGTACTCCGTCTTGTGCTGACGATTCACTCGATACAATCCTCGGAAGACCGTGAGATCCGGCTTCACCTCGGCTCGATAGCACTGGAGCATAAAGGCGTTCACGTGGCGCCATGTGTTCGGCGTGAACTGGGTCGGCGCGAGGCAATACCAGCCGAGGATCTCGAGGATGAATGGGTGCAGAGGGAAACGCAACCCGGCATGAAAAGAGTCAACGTCGAACATACACATGTCCGAAGACGGCAACCTAGAGTTCGCTCGCATCCCAGGACCTGGAACAATCAGTTTGTACTCCGGAGGGATAGCGAAAGCCCTTCTAACCCGGAGCAGGTCCTCCTCGGATACCAAGGTAATGAGCTCATCCGCTTCGGTGGCGAGTTCGGGATTAGGTTCTTCGACGATTTTGGACTTCCCATAGATCGCCCTCTCCAGCAAGTCGCCCTCGTACTGCCTGACCCCTGAGTGACCGGACAGGACGGAAGGGTACCGCCCTATCTCGGGTGCCTGCTTCGGATTCTCCACAATCACCTCCACAATGGGGGACTGGCTCTCTACCCTCCTCTTCTTCTTCCCCCTCTCCGTCTCGACTACAGACGGTTCGGCGGCTTGCTTACCCTTCCTCCTAATCTCCGACCTCCTCCTCTCCTCGGCACTCTCGTCGCCCGAAGACGAGGCCCCACTCCCCGAGTCTACTCGAGACATCTCAAGGAAAATTATTCAGACTAAGTAAACTGACCTTTTGAAGTGACGTCTACGGTCGGAATCCTCTGCCGGAAATCGCCTGGCCCACGCGACAGCTAACGGAAACGCCTCAGAGAGAAAATCGCCGCTAGCAGAGAACTTAGAGATCGAAAGTAAAGATCTTGAGTAAAAAAGTGAGAAATGAGCTTTGAGAGTAAGGGTGAGAGTTCTTAACCCCTGGTAAGTTGGGCCTCCTTGGGAAACGCAAAAAGCCCAATAGGGAGCGAAAGCGACAGGCGGAAAAGATACGATGCTCACTCAAAGCAAGAAACTCTTCAAAATGCCAAGTCAACGTCTCGGCCACGCACTAGAAACCCATGGGATGCCCCGGCTACACAACTCTGTGCCTCGGCCAGTCAACTTCAAATGCGCTGAGCCGAGATACCGGGGTACCGACCCTCGCATATGGCAAAAAATCGCTCCGAAGCGAAGTCACCGTCGGATCTCCTTAAAACTCGCGACGAAATCTGATGGACAGTTCAGATTGTGCCACGCCCACAAAACGACAAGATAGCGTTTTCTCGTGATCTGAACCCCATCCTCGAGATGCGCGTCAAGATGGACCGCCCAGATCCAGCCACGCGTCCCTCCTCGCCGACTGCCATCGGTTCGCCCGGCCGAGCTCCCGAACAGCTCAGCCGAGCCACCGAGCCACTAAGTGCCGAGGAGGCGACCCCTCAGGAAAGGACCCCCAAAACACACAACTCTGTGCCTCGGCCAGTCAACTTCAAATACGCCGAGCCGAGATACCAGGGTACCGACCCTCGCATATGGCAAAAAATCGCTCCGAAGCGAAGTCACCGTCGGATCTCCTTAAAACTCGCGACGAAATCTGATGGACGGTTCAGATTGTGCCACGCTCACAAAACGACAAGATAGCGTTTTCTCGTGATCTGAACCCCATCCTCGAGATGCGCGTCAAGATGGACCGCCCAGATCCAGCCACGCGTCCCTCCTCGCCGACTGCCATCGGTTCGCCCGGCCGAGCTCCCGAACAGCTCAGCCGAGCCACCGAGCCACTAAGAACCGAGGAGGCGACCCCTCAGGAAAGGACCTCCAAAACACACAACTCTGTGCCTCGGCCAGAAAACTTCGAAGTGCCAAGCCGAAGTACCGGGGTACCGACCCTCGTATATGGCAAAAAACCGCCCCGAGGCATATCAGCCGTTGGATCTTGTCAAAAAATGCGCTCGTCGTGATGGACGGTCCAGATTTGGCCACGTCCACTAAACGACAAGATAACGTTTTTTGGGGATCCACGCTGAGATGGACGGCTCAGATTATGCCACGTACTTCGGAACCGCCGAGCCGAAGCACCGATCCAACAAGTCGAAGCACTGACCCACCGAACCGAGGTGCCGAGACGCCGAGCCAGGAGTACCGGGGTACCGACCCTCGTATATGGCAAAAATCCGCTCCGAGGCATGTTAGCCGTTGGATCTTGCCAAAAAGCGCGCTCGTCGTGATGGACGGCTCAGATGATGCCACGTACTTCGGAACCGCCGAGCCAAAGCACCGAGCCATTCGAACCGAGGTGCCGAGGCGCCGAGCCGAGGTACCGGGGTACCGACCCTCGTATATGGCAAAAAATCGTTCCGACCCATATCAGCCGTTGGATCTCGTCAAAAAGCGCGCTCGTCATGATGGACGGTCCAGATTTGGCCACGTCCACTAAACGACAAGATAGCGCTTTACGGGGATCCGCGCTGAGATAGACGGCCCAGATGATGCCACGTACTTCGGAATCGCCGAGCCGAAGCACCGAGCCATTCGAACCGAAGTGCCGAGACGCCGAGCCGGAGTGCCGGAGTACCGAACCTCACATACGGCGAAAGAGCGAGCCGAAGAACAGGAGCCACTCGATCTCTCCGAAAATCGCGCTGCGCTCTGATCAAAGGCTCTGATGACGCCACGTCATAAATGGGTATATAAAATTAATTTTAATTTATTTTAATCGTTTTATTTATTTAAAAATTGCGAAAAAATCACCAAAAATTCGGGAAAATTCACTGGAAAATCTAGAAAATAATTATAAATTCAGGATAATATTTTCGAACCCCTGAACGAACAATTATTGCCTAGAGGGCCCCCGGACGACTGGTTAACACATCGCAAAATTAAATAAATAATCCGAAAAAGTAGATAAAGACCGTTGGGCACTCAAAGATGCTTAAAAACAAATTGCAACTTCCAAAAACACACTACTACCCCCTTTAAGATTCGAAACCCTCCATTTGGACTCCGATACAGCTCCACCAGCCATTAGAACAGTTAAACTACTCCTCAAAGGCTGATCGAACTCAGTCTTTAGGAGTGGGGGGCTCGTGATATGGCTAAAAATGGGATTAAATCGGAACCGCCCAGATGGATCACGAATCTTGAGGCACGGGGGTAAAACGGTAATTTCACACGCAGATAGGTCCGAAGCGGGTACTGGGTCTCCTTCTCACAGATCCACTAACCCGCAAACGGATCCGCCCCAGCTAGGTACGGGTTTCGACCCGCTACCAACCCGATCCGACAAGATACAATCAAGGTCCCTGATTAGATCTAAATCAACGGCCATGATTCACATCTATCTTACCACTGGGAGCCAGGGATTAAATTCCTTAACTAATTAGAGGGAATATACCTTATCAGATTACTTGCCTTATCTGATTACGTGGAATATTCCTTATCTAATCACGGGGATTACATTCCTAAAACCAGTCTCTAAGACGCCTATAAATACCCCTCACCCATCTCCATTAAGAGGTAATCAGTCTTTCTCTAGTTAAACGCTCTTTCATAATCATTTCTGGTTACTGACTTGAGCGTCGGAGGGTGCGTCGCCGGGAACAACCCCGGTGTCTCGCACTTTTTGCAGGTGCACGGCGGGAGCAACGATCAGGGTTCGACGAACAGGTATACAGGTTCTCCTATTCAGTTTCCCCAAGAACTCACAAATTCATCTGTTTGCCCCCACACCGAATTTAGCGGCAACAGAAACCCATACTTTCTTTTGTTGCATTTAGATTTGATTTTTATTTTAATTTATTTTTATTTTAATTTATTTTTGATTTTATTTTGTAGGATTACATAAGTTTGGAATTCGTCGGGCGGACCTGTTTTCAACACCTGAATTGATGGTTATTTTTTAGCAGGATGGAGTCAGAATCTGGAAAAGTGTTTCAAAGAGCGAATATAGGCAATTGTCTTATCTTTCCAGAACAAAAAGAATCAGGTTATTTTGACACCTAAAGCTCCAGATATCGCTGAAACACTAAACGTCGGGCGTGCGGAATTTTAACACGAATCAGGGGAGAAATTCTGAACTTTTTGCATTCTTTTTGTTTTTCCTTTTTCTTTCCCATTGAGGAAAATGTGTTATTCAAGTTTGGGGGAAGGCTAAAAAATTTATTTTTTATTTATTTATATATATTTGAAAGAAAAACAAAACAATAAAGGGATTTCAATTAGGCTTACCATTACACTTTTGAGTTATTTATTGTGCTAAAGCATTGAAATATTTTTTAGGATAGACAATATCTTCTAAAGCAAGATTAAGCATACCTGTTTACTTTAGGATTATTGAATTTCGAAATTCCTTACAAAATTGTATGAGTCATGTGATCATACATAAAAGAAAAATGTGGTGCTTTTTCTTGTGATTATCCCCTTTGATCTAGTCCTAAACAAAGTTTAAGTAAATAAAGTGATAATGATCAAATAATTGAATAAATAAAGTCCATCTACTCCAATGTTTTGAGTTGCTTAGTAACTAGGGGTATTCATCACCAATGTTTATTTTTACGTCAAACTACAACTTAAAATATGAGTATGCAAAGCACTCTAATTTTGTGACTTGTTGAGTAACCGGGTGAATTTATCATAAATGTATGCATTCGCGTCAAAAGAAAAGTGACAACGTAGAGAAGAGACCCCAAAAAAAAAAGAACTCTAGTTTGCTACTCGGTTTGTAGTAGGAGGAGGGGTAATCACAGATGGAGTTTTACATACTATAATTACATTAATTGCATGATAAATATGATTGAGTTGGGAATTATAAATGAATAATTGCACTAGAGAAAGTGGGTATGTTTGGTTTTACTTTATTTTCTATTGTTTATATTCTAAATTGAAATTTTGTTACTTGCATGATGAGATCTCTTGGTGTGATGAGTTGAGCCTATTATTATTCCTTTATTCATGGTTTTACTTTTTGCTCGAGGACAAGCAAAATCTTAAGTTTTGAAGTATTTGATGTGTCTAATTTTTATATAAATATTTGTACTCATTTACCCAAAAAAATTGCTTGTATTCGTCTATCTTTTTATAATTCATCTCATTTCCATAGATTTCAATTAATCAATTATTTTTGAATGAATAAGATTTTTGATGCAAAAGGTGAAGATTTTTGGTAAAAATCAACAAACAAAACAAGGAGAGTGATTGATTAATTTTTTATTGTTTTTTTGAATTTTAAATTTTACAATTTGGCCGTGTGAAAAGTAGAATATATATTTTAAATTTCCAATAGAGGTGAAAGTGCAATAAACAATTTTAAAAGGGTTTTATTGAACTAATATGATTATTAGTTGGTTTAATTAATTTAAAATAATTTATTTTATTTTATTTTTAAATCCTAAATTTTAATTTTATTTTGTTTGTGCAGTACGTGCTTCAAGAAAAAGAAAGAGAAGAAAACGAAGAAAGAAATAAAGATCAAATTAAATAAGGAAAGAAATAAATAAAGAGGTGGGTTTTTTTTTTGCAAAAATAAATCCTAATCTCCATGTTTCCTGCATCTATAAATACATTAGCAAACAAGAGAAGCGGGGCACGGAAACCTAAGGAAGAGAGCGACAGCTAATTCCAAACAGAAAAAAAAGCATTGACGTGAACAAAGAGGGCGCTGTGACTCAACGGCTCGGGTTTCGAGAACGAAAGAAAAGGAGAGAAGACGTTGCGGGTTTCGGTGCGATTTCCAAGGCAGAAGAAGACGACAGAGAAGGAGAGAGGCGTTGGAGGGCCTGTGACGTGGCGTAGGGAAAGAGACAGCGCTGACATCAGCGACTCTCGGATTGAAGCAGAGGATAGAACGTGGGCGTGCCGCTGACGTGGGCGTGACGTCAGCATAGGAGAGGAGAGAGGCAGACATAATGTGGGGTATTAGTGGTGGCTCGCTTTTCGAGGTTGTTCGATTTGTAATTTTTTTTTACAAAACAGTCCCTTTTGTATCTCTTTTGTTTCTCTAATTTTCTTCTAATTTTATTAATGCAATCCATGAAAAAGTTTTTTAGTTGCAATTTTATTATGAACTAAATTTTATTTTTCTAGGGCTTCGATATAGCCTAGTTTTGAGAACACAATTTTAATTTCATATTATTTTTCTATTTATCCATGGTTGTGTGTTTGATTTTTGATCTTAATGCTTACAATTGGTTGACCAACTTTTTTATGATTAATTAAATCATGGAGAGACCGAATTGGTAATTTGTGATTTTGAATTTATAATAAACATCGTTACAAGAGCGAACTGCTGCTAATGTGACCGTTAAGAAATCCAAAGATCTTAATGAATTTTCAATTAGTAATTTGTGCATGAACTATGACAAATAATTAGTTGAGAATATTTTTGATATTGCTTGAGAGAGAATATTGAATAATTTAGGAATTTTGGTTTACAACTTGGAAAAATAATCTTTTTATTCATATGGAATTATAAATTGTGTGGGATTAACTAGGTAAAATCAAAAGCCCTAGAATTAGTTTTGCAATTAATAAACAACAAAATTTGAGATTTCTCCCTTTTTAATTAATTTAGTTGGTTCTTTAGATTAATTTAATTTAGTTGTTTTCTTTATTGTATTTCGATTTTCCAAATAGTAGTTAATCTAGTAAACTTCGGTAATCAGTAAAATAATTAGTCCTTGTGGGTTCGACACTCATTTCACTTAACTATACTACTTGTTGCGATTTTGTACATTTGCAAATAATTCACATCAGGTTCTACAGCAAAAGGTTCGCCTGGCTAACCTCAAAGAGGGGGACATTGTCCTAAGAAAGATCTTCTGATCCCTGAAAGAAGGGAAAGCTCGCTCTCAACTGGTAAGGACCACAAAAGATCTCGAAAGTCGTCTGCCCAGGAGCTTACCCACTTGAAGATCTGGGGGCAAGAACATATCATGGACTTGGAAAGCCAAATATCTGTTTAAGTACAACGAGGCCTCTTAATGTCCTATACTAGTAGTAGGTTCTCAATTTGTAATAAGGTTGATCCGTATAACAACTAGTGCATGTAATAAAGGCCAGCCACTAAGGCAGGCAGCCACTTAGATTTCTTTTTCAATAAAACTTAGCATTTCTTTTAGCAAAATTGTTGTACTACTACCTGGATACGAACAACAAGTTTAGTGCTCAGCTCCCCATCCGAAATACACCAACAACTCGTTGACTCAACCAATAACTTGTTCAGAGTCCAACTCTTCCCTAGAGTTGCTCCCACAACTTTTTAACCCACCAAACAAATATTTCGGAGTCCAAACTCTTGACATGAAGCTGCTCCTGCAATTTGCTAGCAAGAAAGTTCAGAGCCGGGCTCATCACTTGAAACTACTCCGACAACTCGTTGAATTTTCAAAACAAGTTAGGAGTCCAAACTCGTGACTCAAAGTTGCTCCCACAATTTGCTAGCAAGCAAGTTCGGAGCTGGGCTCATAACTAGAAACTGCTCCCACAACTCGTTAACACCCCCCACCCCACCCTACCCCAAGCAAGAAGTTCGAAGCCCAAATTCGTGACTCGAATCTGTTCCCGCAACTTGCTAGCTAGCAAGTTCGGGGCCGGACTCATCACTCGAAACTGCTCCCACAACTCTTCACTCTTCAACTAACAATTTTGGAGTCCAAACTTTGGACTCAAAGATGCTCCTGCAACTTGCTAGCAAGCAAGTTCTGATTTGGGCTCATCACTCGAACCTACCCCCACAACTCATTAACCCCCCGAAACAACTTGTTCGGAGTCCAAACTCGTGACTTGAAACAACTCCCGCAACTCACAAGCAAGCAAGTTCAGATCCAGGCTCGTCAGTTGAAACTTCTCCCACAACTCGTTAGCCCCCCAAACTAAAAGTTTAGAGTCCAAACTTGGGACTTAAAGCTGCTCCCACAACTCACTAGCAAGCAAGCTCGGAGCTGGGCTCATCACTCAAAACTACTCCTACAACTCGTTAACCCCCAAACAACTAGTTCGGAGTTCAAACTCGTGAATCGAAGCTGCTCCCGCAACTCACTAGCAAGCAAGTTCATCGCCGGGCTCATCACTTGAAACTTCTCCCAGAACTCGTTAGCCCCCCAAACAACAAGTTTGGAGTCCAACTTGTGACTCGAAGCTGCTCCTGCAACTCGCTAACAAGCAAGTTCATAGCCGGGCTCGTCACTCGAAACTGATTTCGCAACTTGTTAACTTCTCAAATAGCAAGCTCGGAGTCCAATATCCTAGCTCAATGTTGCTCCCACAACTCGTAGACAAGCAAGTTCGGAGCTCAACTCACCACTGGAAACTTCTCCCACAACTCGCTAACTCTTGAACGGGTAGAGTTCAGAGTCCAACTCTTCACTAGAGCTGCTCCCATGACTCACCAAATTGAGCACATAGTTTCTGGCATCCAACTCCCCCTTAGAACTGCCCTCGCGGCTCGCCGACTCTATATAACAAGCCATAAAGAAGGCAAAAGATAATACTTGAGAACTTAGAAGATCTTTATTTCATATCAGCATCTTATTACAAGCTAAAAAAGAACATGGGAAACCTCTCGTTCACTTTGGCACAATTTTAAAGAGTTAAAGTACGTTAACCATCCCACAACTCCTCTTCACTCCAATCACTTAATTCTATGGAAGAGAGGGGTAATCCAATTAAGAGACATGGTCTACTAGAGATGCCTCCATCCTAAAAAAGATCCACTGCGTTCACCCGAGCCACCCTGGAAAGGCTCTAACCCCGCTGATTGGGTCCCATCCTGGGCATGGTGAGCACCACCCACCTTCTTAATAGGAGTCACACGTTAAGTCCTGAAAACTTCACTGTAATACCCTGATTTTTCAAATATGTGAAAGATTACTTATTTTTACATATGATATACTTGTGTAGCATGTTGACTATTATTTCTCAACATGATGAATTAAGTGTATTGTTTCTATAAAACATTTTCTTAAAAGCCCAATGTTAATTTTCCTTTTTAAAATATTTTGGCCCAAATGGATTTAAGCCCATAAATCTAACCTTTTATTATTTCTTACAACTTGTATGTGTAGCATCTTTTTTTTTTTTGGGGTATTGATGTACAATTTATGTAGTGGGGTTTGTGTGTACACGTGCACTCCATGTACACGTGCACAAGGCACAAAGCTTGGCCGGATTGTGGAGTAATGGACTTAGGTCATGGGTGGTTACTCTTGAGGTGTGGGTAGTTTCTCAAACTCCCGAATGAATCCTATCCCTTGATCTCCAACTCCCTAGTACATCCTAACCCTCCATCTCACTCTAATTTGTGTATAAATACCCCTCTCATTCCCTATCTATTTTACACTAAAGTTATTATTGTAAAAGAGGCATTCTGTGAGTGTGTGTGTGGGAGCATTCCTGTGGAAGCCGGGTAGCATTCTGAGGATTCGGTGTGGAACAAGGAGCAAGGAGGCGTTCACTATATTAAGGAGCTTTTGCGGGATTTCGTTATTTCTTCATATAAGGTGGGTGTTTCTCAGGACTTCTAATGTAGGAATTATACTGTGATGGTTATGATTGCTACCATATTGTGAAATGTGAATTCAATGTAGTAGAATTGCCTTGAACATGCTGTCGATAATAAGATGAATTGGGTCGGTACAGTCGACTGTCGTGTAGATAAGTCGACTGGTACGAGACCATTAAATTGTGTTGCGGTGATAAACTGAATGCAAATAGACAAAATGGTGTGATTACTGAGTTGTAATTTCCCTATGACACATATGATGGAGGGAAGATAAATGGATGAAAAAGAACTAGCGATGATTAAACAAATTAAGAACTGTCGGAGCAGTCGACTGACACTGTGTTCAGCCGACTGGTGCTCCAATTTAATTATGATTATTTGGAATGTCATGTAATGAGATGTTCTGTTATGTTGACCCAGTATAATGACTTGGGAGTTATATCTTCATCATCGTAAGAAAGTTATAAGCAGTATGAATGCATGTTTAAAGTATTTTTCTTCAAAGGAAAGAGTATATTAATAACTTGAAATTCTATGTTTGTGATGTTCCTGAACAATCAGAGGCTCCGTGTTTATGAAATATGAATATATGGGTATTGTAAATTGATATCATGATACAAGAATATATAAAAGCCATTAGACAATCTCTTAATTTGAATTAGGGAACTGATCAGTCGACTTAGTGCGTGTAGCCAGTCGACTGAGCTGGACTCAGAATTGTGCTGTCGAAAACCCCAGAACAGACGACTGATGGATGAACAGTCGACTGTCATGTGGATGACACTGTGAACATGAAAAGTTGCGGGACAGCCGACTGACTGTGTGTAGCAGTCGACTATCCCGAGTAATTATGATGAACCTGCATTGACTGTATGAGTCGACTGGTGTACTTCCAAGTCGACTGTACAGAGCGAACTTTGACATGTATGAATTTCATTTTATTGATGTTGGAAATTGTGAACTTTATGATCGAATTCTATGAACTCTTTTTATAACTGTGTGGATTATGTAAAATGAATCATAAATGGGAATTGAGAATTAAATGAATATGAAAGGCTAAGATCATGATAAGAAAGTTTGTGAGACTCTAAAATTGAATGATGAGCTGAAGTGCTCAATTGGAGGTTGTGAATTGTAAATTGAATGAAAGAGTAGCTAAGTCTCCCCCGGCAGTGAAATGAATGAAATGAAATGAGAATTGAAAGACCAAGGTTGGTCATGTATTGAAATGAAATGATAAGTCCGGTTTGGTGGAGAGGCTAACTCTAGAGCTTGATTTATATTCATGATTCTAATATTTTAGTGCATAGTGAAGAGGTGATGAAGGTGAGAGAAAAACATGAGTATGAGAACTAGGGTATACGGTGCGGGTGTGTGAGCCGCAGAATGCATGCTTGATGAGTCAAGACATGGCGCGGGCACAACTCAGTAATGATCGGACTTTAGTCACGCTTGTGGGATGTTTTGGTGACTACAAGAGGAGTGTGTTCAGGGAGGAGGCTGAATTGTCGCAGAATGCATGCTTGATAAGTCAAGACATGGCGCGAAATTCTACTCCAGGGGCCAGGATACATGCTTGTACTCATAGAATCATCTAGGATACTCACTGGAATTACAGAAGTAGAGTAAGTCATGGCGAGGGATTGAACCCTACAAAAATGAAGAACGATTAAGAGGCTTGCCCTCGAACCTATGTAGTATGGGATGCATAGAATTCGAACAAGTGCGCATTAGTGTCATGTAAATTAAATAAATTGCATTAAGGATTAAGTGCACAATCACGACACGACATCATTAAGAGTTCCCTTTTGTTTTACATGCTTATATTGAACAAGTTTGTGATTTGTTAAGAAATGAGATTCATTATACTGTTTCTGGCATAGAGAGGATGGCCATGTATAATTATCGTCGGTTGAATAAAACTGACGTACCCACAGTTTGTATGCAGGTAAATTACATATAATGAGGAATGGATGCATAAAGATCTTATCATGTTGTTATTCATTTATGTAAATGGTGTATATATTTTGCTTCCGCTGTGTAAATGTAATTGTAATATGATGTAAACTCTGATGTAAGATGAGAAGTTTTAATTTCCTTGTAAAGTTGTACTCAAAGAAAGTGAAAAGATCCTGTAGAACATCTCGAATTCAGTGATTTTGGGATTCGGGGCGTTACATTCACACTGGACATCTCCAGTCTCCAGGTTGCACGAGCGTCTGAGGTTACTCCTCTGGCCGTTGCTCTTAGACCAGTATCGTTAGGATGAGGGGGTACTTCGCCCTTACAACACTCCAAGCCTCACCTCCATGAGGTAGATCTGTAAATCCTTCTCAATAATCAACTCCCTGAGTTGAACATCTTCCATAGGAGTCCGTTTCCCTAGAATCCGTTGCCCCAGCGCACAAAGACGTGTCGAACCACCGAGACAAGCCTCCATTAGGCGAGCGAACAGCAAGTCTCTCTTGACTAACATTACCTTCAGGCGAGCAAAGTCCTACTCTGTCTCCTGCGATGCATTGCATGAGCGAGGTCCAACTCCGTCACACACAACTTGTTGCGAAGAAGAGCATCCTCGGCATCCACTCCCCCCCCCCACACACACACCCCACCCCTTGGGAGTACACGACTATCTGCAAACATAGAAGAGTTTGGAGTTGTTACATTGCTAGCAAACACAACTCTAATAATAAGAAGACTCAAGAGATATATCCAAAGTTCTTGTTCACAAAGAAAAAACACAAGTATTGGGCACCAAAAGTACTTTAATTCAATCAAAATGGAAGATACATCAAACAGTAACTAGTATGCTATTAGGCATATTTACAAAGTCAAAAAGACCAAAAGAGAAGATTAACGTAGGGAGCAGAGGTCAGGGGTCAACCTCAGTCGACGGAACCATGGAAGTGGAGGCCCCAACCACTTCCTTTCTCTTTGCCCCTGCATTCTCCTCCAGACTCTTCACATCCTCATCCATAGGCTTCTTCTGATCCACCTCCTCTTCATCTTCTTCCTCCTCTTCCTCTGAATCCTCCATGGCTGGCTCCTTTTCATCTTTTTCCTCTAACCCTTTCCCATTGAAGTGAGGAATGCAATCGACCACGTCTGTGATGGCCTTAGCATAGTCCTTCTTTAGGTTTGTGAAGAGTTCCCATCCACTTCGGCCCCTCACCTGGGCCACCACAAACTCCTTCTCTGTCACCGTTGTTTCCTTCTCCTTCGCTGCCTCTTCCATATCCCTCTTTTATTTAGCCTCAAGCTGAACGACTCGAGTAAGGAGGGTCTCCTCCCGATGCTCCACCTCCTCTACCTCTGTGACAGCCTTTGCCCTTTCCGACTTGGCCTTGTTGGTCGCGACCTTCCAAAGGTTCTCACCTTCTGCTACTTAATCCAACAAGTTGCCAAAGTGATAAGCAATCTGCAAAGGGGAAGATCTTCATAAGTAAGAAATATATGAAAGAATGTAAAACTACTATAAGAGGCATGATACATACTAACATGGTGGCCCGAGATATCTCCATAAAGGAGAAATCAATCGTCACTTCAGCCATTATGTTCCCATCCTTTGGGGTTGGGAGATGCCAACCCGTTCTTATACAGCTCGTCGAACCATCGAGAAAGCCATCGTGCTGCTTAAGTCCCCAGTGAGGCACATAGATCTTCCTCTGCTCATCGGTAGGGATCCCGTTGGCCTCGACAACCAACGAGGGGACGCTCGCCTATGATGAGAGTAGCAAGGGTAAGACCGTCCATGGTGGGGCTCGTCGATACAGCTAGAGGTGAGCCCAGAGCCACTACAGGGGTAGAAGCTGAGGAGTTCTTAGTGGCTTTCACGAACACAAGCTTGCTCGTCGTCCTCTTCCTCTTCTTGTCCTTGGGAACCTTTTTACTCAATCTGGTGCGAGCCGCCATGATCGCATCAAAATCCATGCCCTTTTCATGTACGAAGGAAACAAAAGGAATATAAAGATAAGGCCAGACAAGAGGAAAAAGACCACTGAATATTTGGAAAATAAAATACAAGTAAAAAATAGAGATAAATCGTACTGGCGTCTATCAGGCACATACCCCCCCCCCCCCCCCCCCCCCCCCCCGAAGCGGACCCTCTCCGTAATCTCCTTCCACATCAATGCCTTACACTTGAGAATAGTATCACTCAAACTCTTCTCCTCATTACTCACACTGGCTTGGCCTTCACCCTCTTAGAGATGCCCTCTCTCAACTTGGTAT
Organism: Hemerocallis citrina; assembly: GCA_017893485.1. Taxonomy (NCBI): domain Eukaryota; kingdom Viridiplantae; phylum Streptophyta; class Magnoliopsida; order Asparagales; family Asphodelaceae; genus Hemerocallis; species Hemerocallis citrina. The sequence continues at coordinate 8,296,210 of CM030365.1, read as the reverse complement.
GAGTTGTAACATCCCGTATAATTTTTTTAAAATAAAAGTACATTTTCCATTTTTGCACGTGCAACACACGTGCAAATTTCACCCCCCCCATTTTTTCAAAATTATTTTAGTAGTATGCATGAATTCTCCTTTAATTTTTATTTTGTCTAATTCTTATAATAAAACCCATAGGCCTAAAAGAATACTCTAAGCCCACTAGGTTAATTAATTAAATTAAAATCAAGCCCACTAGACAAGCCCACTAACTTAATCCTACCAATTAGTTGTACATAGTCTCACATATGACATGTAACAACTTGTGACACACAAATAAAAGAATAAAATATGTATAAAAAAATGATAGAGGGTGTGCACTTGTGCACTACACGTGCACGTGTATGTGCAAGGAGTGGAGAGAGTGGGAGAGTGGAGAGAGTGGGAGAGTGGAGAGAGTGGGTAGTTGCTTGATTGTGAGATTAAATCCTAGCCATCCATTTATCCTATAAATACCCCCCCCCCCCCCTAGTGTTTGTCTCTTGCACCAAATTAAGAATCAAAGAGAGAAGAAAATAAAGAGAGTTAGAGAGTTCTTGTCTTGCATCCTTGGAGGCTTGGAGTTGCTCTTGCTAGGAGGAGAAGTGCTAGGTGATCATGTTGGAGCTAAGAGTTTTCTAGGAGTTGTGTTTCTACATTTGCAAGTCTTCTTAGAGGTGAGTATTCTTGAATACTTTCTAAAATTTGTAGGGTGAGCATGCTAGTTTTGACATATGAGTAATGTAGGTTTTTTTATGTGATTAATGTAGATTGCTTCATGTTATTGTGCTTGTGCCATGGCTTGTAGAAATAATGTCATGTTCAATTTAATGGATAGATATCATGGTAATTAGAAAGAGAAAAAGAAAGTAATAACTAATAAATTGTTGGCATGAAATCTACTAGTTTATACATGTTAGAATGATTATGTCAAATAATGCAATTTGCATGAAAGAGCTTTAGAGATATGGTGATAGCCTCACTAGTAAATATTTAATTAGTACAAAGAACTTGTAAAGTTGTTTATAAGTGGTACAAAATTTTATTTTTCAAAATTTGGGTAATGTGAGTTTATGTGTGCAATTAAGAGAGAAATTATTTACAATGTCAATATATATATATGTATATAATAAGAGTTTTTATAATTCTTGTATACTTTTTTTCAAAGAGACTCATTCTGGAAAATTATTTATATTTTATTAGAAGAATAAATCGATTGAAAGATCGAGTTTATTGAAAGAAAACAAATAACAGTGCAGTATAAACAAAAATTCCTTAACCTTTTTCATATCAACCAGTCCCTTTGGACTTACTAGTCATCGGGTGTACTCTAGTACTGACACTGTAGCTGGTTGTGTGGCCTTGGGTTCTGGGTTCAAAATCATGGTAGCCCCTTCTTTTTTTTGTTTGCTTTTATTTACCTAAGGTACTGAAACACAGTACCTATAGTATTCGGCCCACCTTCAAGACAGTTAGGCACCTTGGACTTCTTGGTCTTTGGTGGTGCCCTAGTCCGGTTACTGTAGCTTGGGCGGGGTCTTGGGTTCGAAACCCGGTAGCTCCTTTTTATTTTTTTGATTCTTTTTGGGTTTTGCAGAGTTTAAAATGCAATAAAAATTGGAAAAAAAATTATATTATTCCTCTAAAATTCTTCATACTTTATAAAAAATAATTTTCACAATATTTTATGTATTTTGTGAGAATTAAAGGTAGAATTTACAATAGATAATGAGTTGAAGAATCCGGAATTTTCGTTTAAGAATATGACTTTTATTTTGATTAGAAGAAGATTAAAATTTGCAATACAATTGATTTTCTCTTAATGAGATTCTATAATTATTTTTCTTTGATTAAGAATACTTTGATGTTGCCTACAATACTATATGTGATTAAATTGCCAATGAGAATGGAAGTGAATTACTCTATGTTATGAGTTCATGAAAAAGAAATATTTTTTTTTTGAAAGAATTGTGAATAAGGAAATGAATGAATTGAGTATCATGAATGATAAAAAAGTAAGATAAATTGATTAAGATATGAATAAAGTTGAAGATATGAATACAATGAAGTTTAATACATGAAGATTGAAGGGTATGAGTACGCATGAATTCTAGAAAATGAAAGGTTTTGATCTAGAAGTTTAGTGAGACCCTGGGTACCGGCAAATGTTGAATTAATTGATTAATTTTTGAGATATGGCTATGTGGGCTATCTAGGTGTTTGTGTTTAAGTCCGGTAAGGGGGAAAGCTAACTCTAGGTGTTATAATTTATTCATGTCTTAAACTTAAGGATTAGGCACTAAGTGAAGATGTAGTAAACTTGGGCAAACGTGAGTGGAGGGCCTGTATATAGTCGGGCGGTGGATCTCTGGGACTATGGACCCAGTTGGGCGGTGGACTCCAAGACTGTGGTTGCTTCTGATGGAGGCGAGCTTTAATTTAAATCCGAAACTATTATGAGTCAGACGGATAGTATGCCGTACTCCAGTGTATATACGTATACCGGGGCTAGAGGGACACTGACGGGATGTTCGCATGATGAGGATTCTGTATAGTCGGACGGTGGATTCCGGGACTGGGATCTGTACTCATGGAATGTCTAAACTTTGTTTTATTACCAGATAGTTATCATGGCGATGGATCAAACCCTTGATTGTGGAGTACGTAGGTGCTTGCCCTCAGACTTATGTAGTATGGGATGCATAGAATCCAAACAAGTATGCATTAGTGTCATCTTAGCATAAAACATCTGGATTAGGCATTAAGGCATTGCATACACTTACATGTTTAGAGTAGTCACTTTTAACACTTCATTTTACATTCAAGTTTGTGGTTGTTAAAGTATTAAAAGATCGTTATACTTTCGGCATAGTAAGGATGGCCGTGTATAAAATTTCGTCGATTGTAAGCAACTGACGTGCCCACAGTTTTATATACAGGACTTGGAATTTACATGAAGATATAAAGATGAATTTGATGCTGATGATTATTTAAATATTAAAGTTGTTACAATTGTATATTCTTCATTATTGCACTTCAGTTTACTTTCCGCTGCGTTATTAATATAAAAGATACTGTTGTAATATAAATTTTCAAAATTCCTTGTAAAATTGTACGAAGTGAAGTGTAAAGATCCTGTTGAGCTACGAATGACTGTATTTTGGTATTCGGGGCGTTACATGAATCCCCCACGGCTCAGAGCTACAGATAATCTGATACTTGCCCTTCCAATGCTTAATTGAGTCTAGGTTCTCAATTAAGCACACGCCTGGGTAAGGAGAAAGATAGAACCAATGCTCCATCTTATTCTTCTTGTGGAGTTTGAAGAGCCCTTCTCCACACACTTTTGTTTGGCTCAGAACCAGCCCCACGACACTACAAGACGAAGCTAGTCACTTGCCTCCACATGTTTGGCATGAAGTGCACCGAGTTGAGAGTATATTAGTTCAGGATATCTCTCACGAACAAATGTAAAGGAAGAGACAACCCGACATGAAATGCATCATAAGGGATAATACGAAATTCCTTAGATATCACCGAACACCCCCTAACCACGGGGCCAAGCAGAAGTAGCTCGAACTTAGGAGGAATCCTGAAAGCGGCTTTAATTTGCATGAGATCCTCCCTTATCAAGATAGTCGTGACGGAGTCAGCCTCGGTGGTCTCATGATATTCAGGCTCCTCGTATCGCTTCACATGCTCAATGAAATTCTCTAAATCCTTAGGATACTAGCGGATGAAGAAAGAAAGAGTGGAAGGATATCTCCCAAACTTGCCTGATGCTTTGTCTTTCTCTATAATCTCTTCTACTATGACAAAAGGTGACCCAAGCTACTTCCTTCCCCTTCTCTTCTCTCGTAGGTTGAACCTAGACATCTCTTATAGTAAATAATATAAGTTACTTGACTTGACTACGGTGGTTGAGCGAAGAAGCTTCGCCGGAAGAGATCGCCGGAAAGGACTTGGAATTCTAGAACGAGAAATTGTGGAAGAAGAGAGAGAGAGAGAGAGAGTTGGAGAAAAGGAGAGAAGTGAGAAGAAATAAGGAGAGGGGAGTATATATAGGGAGAAGAGGAAGACCAAACGATCTCAGGAGAGAGGAATTAGGCTCCCAACGGTTGAGAACAAGCCCAACAATAAAAAAAAGGATGGCACCACGTCAATTCTAATTGAGCGCCACATTGGTGTCATGACCAACGCCACCTCAGCACCAGATCGGTGCCACGTGGGAGCAAGCTCCACGCCACCACCCTCGCATAGTTCAATAATGCCAAGGAGAGCTCAATTTGAGCTAATCGACATTTTGGGCACATCTTGACCATTGGGTATGTTTGAAAACAAACAGAAATAGAAAGGATAGGCTCATTCAAAGATATGGGAATGCCCGTGAAATACAAAATTGAGCGTGAGAGCCAAATGAATTGAAAGATTCATGACCTCAATCTTCATGCCAAGCGATCTCAGTCGCTGGATATGCTCCAAAATTTGTACATGACTACTTGGGTAGAAAAAGACAAAAAAAATCATATTGATGTCAGCATGAAGTCGGCACCCCCAAGTCGCTCCATCACGCCGAGGAGCCCTCGATCCGAGCTGGTTGAAGAAAATCTCAATCCTGGGTTGTCCCATCGCTCCAAAAATCATGCTAAGCTATCTGGCTGTCGGATACATCCCAAAATTCATGTCAAACTCCTCAGTGCGCTATGCGACAAGCACTGACGTTAGTGCCCCCGAGGATCCCCCTGATGTCGAGGAGCTCTCGATTCGAGATGCTTGACGAAAAACTAGATACTGGGCCATGGTTGTAAAATTCACGACCGCTTGATCTCCACATCAAATCACTCCCAAACCTGCACCAGGTATTGATTTTGGTTTAAAATTTTCAATTAATAATTAAAATTTTGGATAAAATAGTTTTAAATCCCCAAAAAATAATTAAAAAAGTTTGGGTAATTATTTAATAATTCTAAAAATAAATATAAAATTTTAAAATTAATTAAAATTTGTAGAAAATAATTAAGAATTTAGAAATTTTAATTAAAAAATCGAAAAACGAACATAGACCGAGACTAGAAGCAATTGTGTCTGAGAATCAGTTTGGATTTATGCTCAGGAGGTCAACAATGGAAACAATTTATGTACTAAGAAGACTTGTGGAAAAATATAGGAGGATAAGAAAGATTTACATATTTATAGAACTAGAAAAAGCATATGATAAAGTTCCTAGAGACATAGTATGGTGATAGTTAAATAACAAAAGAGTAACTATTTGGTATATTGAAGTGATTAAGGATATGTATGAAAGGGTTGTGATCACAATTAGAACAGTCACATGAGAGAGTAGTGAATTCCCTATTACAGTAGGTTTGCACCAGATTTGGCTTTAATCCCCTACATCTTTCTTTGTTTATGGATGAAATGATGCGAGGAATACAAGATGAGATGCCTTGGAGTATGCTTTTTTCTGATGACGTTGTCTTAGTTGACAAGACTAGCACAAGAATCAAAGTTAAATTAGAATTGTGGAGAGAAACATTAGAAGCTAGAAGCTTAGAATAAGCAGAACTAAAACAAAGTATATGGAATGTAATTTTAGTGATATTCGGAATATAAATGAGGAAGTAGTGAATCTTAATGGTAAATAGTTACCTAAGAGAGAATGATTCCGACATTTAGGCTTGATTATACAAAGAGAAGGAGAAGTTTGTGAATATGTTGTACATAGATCCAAGCAGGGTGGCTTAAGTGGAGAAGCGCTAGTGGTATTTTGTGAGACAAATGTGTATTTTTAAACTTGAAGAAAATTTTTATAGGAAAGTTGTTAGACCAACAATGATGTATAGAGTAGAGTGTTGGGCAACAAAGAAACAACATGTCCAAAAAAGGAGTGTAGCAGAGATGATGATGCTAAGATGGATGTGTGGTAAAACAAGAAAGGGTAAAATTAGAAACAAGCATATACAAGACATAGTAATGGTAGCTCCTATCCAAGATAAATTAAGAGGAAATATGTAACGCCCCAAATTCCAAATACGTGTAATTCATAGCAAAAATAGAATCTTTTACTTCAGCATCGTACAAAAATACAAGGAATTTGAAACTTTTCCATTTATAACATTTTTCTTTACAATAACACAGCGGAAGTGAATAAGTACAATACGACATTTGATAATGGAAGCTCTTCAATCTTGTGACATCTCTCATAGTGTCTTCAAATCCATGCCAAAACCAATCCTACAACTAGGAAACTGTGGGCACGTCAGTTGTATAAAACTGACACAATGCTATAATACAACAATTATTCTACTTTAGCAATCACAAACTTGAATGCAGAAATAGAAAAGTGACTATCCTAATTATGTCAGTGTATGATATGAACTTAATGCCTAATGCATACATTTATACTTACGATGACACTAATGCATACTTGTTCGGATTCTATGCATCCCATACTACATAGGTTTGAAGGCAAGCCCTTAACGTACTCCATAATATAGGGTTTAATCCCTCGTTATGCAACCTACTACCATGACTACAACGAGATTTAGACACTCTGCAAGTGTTGGTTCTCGCCCCAGAATAATGGAGATCAATCCCTCTTCGCGGATCTTCCTGGGGCCTATTTTATCCCTCGTCCCGAAATACTGGGAATTGTCTCACTCCGCTGGTCATCCTGGAACCCTCATTGCACAAATGTCCCATGAGCGTCGCTCTTGTCTTGGAATAATAGAGATCAATCCTACTCCGCGGATCATTCTGGTGCCTAAATCATCCCTTTTCCCGGAATATTAGAGATTGTCTCATTCAGCGGATCATCCTGGAGCACTCATACTCACGTTTGCTCTTGCTTCATCATATCTCCAACTAGTGTCTGTCCTTAAGTTAAATTATAGTTATTAGGACTTAGAGGTAGTTTACCCACCGGACTTAAACCAAAACACTGAGAATGTTATCCCATACTAGCTACTTCTCAAAGAGAAAGTTAACCCACACTGGTTACTTCTCAAATTTTCACACAACCTGTCGGCACTCTGGGTCTCGCTCAGTCTTTAGAATCCATCCATCTCAACATAAAGATCAACTAGGTTACATCTAACCTATTCATAAAAATTTCTCATTCATTACAAATCATTTAATTCTTTCATTCATTCCCTTTAAATTGCCCAACACATCTCAAGATCAATTTGATTTGATAAAACCCTTACAATATCCTACGTTTATTTTCCAAAATACAGTCTTTGTTCCTTTCTAAAATTGTCATATCAATCAGTGTACACAAATTCTAGGATAAAACTTATTTCTCAATCAATATGAATTCCATTCAATTAGTCATCCTCAAACAACTAGACAATTTTTTTTTAAAATGTTATAATAGGACTTCACCAGTCTCAATTCAATCAACATCATCTTGTTCTAATATTTCAATTCAAATCTCCAAAAACTATACTAAAATCATTTATTCAAACTGGGATTTAATCCAAAATAATTGTACTAATTTCAATCAAATATTAATTCTCCAAAATACCAATATCCTTTAAAATCATCTCAATTCAAATCCTTCAAATCCAATCACCAAATATGTGTTCAATCCCTTATCCAAGTGGGGTAATTAACCCAAAAATGTTTGTACAAATTACCATCAAAATATTTTCCCTGAAGTCAATTTATATTTCCAATATACTCAAAAACAGTAAATACTACCAAATTCGAGCTCACCAAGACTCAAACCTAAAATCTCAAAAATCCTAAGCGACATGCACTAACCAATAATCTAAGACTATTTCCTTATCAACTTCAATTCAAGGTAACAACATCTATATATAATCCACTATTTGAATGTTCAACTTGAGACATCAATCCAATGGTATTCTAAAAATCATATAAATTCCAATACTACACAAAAAATAGATTTCTTAGTGTCATAAAAAAACTTGAATGTGTCTACTACACGTTTTAGTTAAGATCATCTAAATTCATCCTTTATTACTTCGTCTAAATTCATTTGCAAAACAGTAGATTCAAAATCCTAAAACTACAGCTCATGCTACTTGCAAAAATAACAGAAAATTCTATGCTTCATGAAACTTTGTGTTCTTTGGCTCAAATTAAAAGTATAAAAGTCGACTGCAACTTTTTAGTTGTAATTTTCTCCAAAATATTATGTCTATAACCCTGAATTCTTAGAAATCTACAATAGGGTCGAAAATGTCATACAGACTGCCACTTGTTCAATCTTGAAAATTCATTATAAATTCTACTCTTCATGTAAAATTGATTTTCTAGACTCTAAAGAAAGGTTAACGAGTCTAATTTAGTTTTGACCTTTCTCAAAATACTGCATCTAAGATGCCGAAATGATCAAATTCCGAAATGTATACAAATTTCTAGCAACTAGCCAAACTATCAACCAGTCCTAAGTTTGGATTTTATTAAAATAGTAAACGACATCCAAATATTATGAAATTTTAAGGAGATGTTCTTGACATATACGGGGTGCTCATATAAAAATTTTAGCTTTAGATTCCCTCTAGTTTAATAGATATGATTTTCTGAAGTGCAATTAAAACTTATAACAGAAACTTATGAAAATGCCCCCAAATCAATCATATCATAATTTCACACCTTTAATCAACAACACATAATGTAAACATGAATACTCAATCTATATAAGTTATCATGCATCTAACAATTTACACATAAATTCTACAATCTAGTATTCTACTAATAATATTATATTAGAAAGTTGGAGAAACACCCACCTCAAAAAGACCTCCTAGTAGTTGAACTTCTTGGCAAAAGCTCCAAGAGACTCTATAAGCACAACCTGAAAGCCTCTCTGCCAACTCCGAAAGCCAAAAAAAATAGCAAGTCCCTTATCTTTAGTCTCTCTTTTGTTTGATTTATTTTTGTGTTCATTTGGGGTTAGGATAGGGGTTATTTATATGGAAATTTGGGAGTAGTTTTAGCAACTAACCACCCACTCACACTCTCACACACCCACTCACTCACACCACTCACAAACCCACTTACTCTCGTTCTCTCCTATATGCAGTCATTTTTGAAAGAGTGCACATTGCACGTGTGCACGTGTTTTGCACACTTTCTCATTTTATTTTCACTTTTATTATTTTATTCCATTTTAAATTATTATTTTTAATAAATACTCATACTAAATTTAGTATAATTATCCTAGTGAAATTTTTAGTGCACAACTTTGTAATAGATATGCATAATTTGCACGTGCATAAAAAGAAACACGTGTAAAGCACCTGCTAATAAATATTAACATATAAAATAAATTCGAGAAAACGAAAAATTTCTATAAATATCAAAATAAAAGATATGTAAAATACATTTCATTAATTATATATATGTATAAAACAATATAATCAATGCGTGCATAAAAAACACGTGCACCGCACGTGTAAAAATATATTTGAGTCAAAATAGAAGAAAAATGAATTTCAGTTTATGAAACAAATTCGAACAATTTATAAAATAAATAATTGAACACATAGAAAATTTTATAATATTATATGTAACGGTAGAATATACGTAATCGACATGTGCATTGAAAGAATGTGCAATGTATGTAAAAACACAAAGATTAAAATAAATGTTTAAGTTGGCTCAGAATAGGATAAAGATTAATTTTGAGAAGATAGAAAATTTATAAATAATTGAAATGCAGAAATACGTAGGACATTTATATTAAAATACATTACGGATATTACTCGTAACAATACAAAATACATGTACGTAACACCCGTGGGCAAAATTGTCATTACTCAATTTTGTGGGGTGTTACAAAATTACCTAATGTGGTTTGGACATGTTACACGTAGACCTCGTAGTGCCCCCGTTAGAAAGAGTGATTTGATAAGTATTAATGGTAGAGTTAGGGGTAGGGGAATACCTAAACTTACTTGGTTGGAAATAATGAGAAAAGATATGATAGCTTGTGTCCTTACAGAAGATATTGTATGAGCAGAATGGAAAATCAGGATTCATGTAGCTGACCCCAACTAGTTGGGAAAAAGACTTAGTTGTTTTTTTTAATTAAAAAAACTCTAAAATTAATTGAAAATTTGGGAAAACTAATTAAAATTTCCTAAAAATTAATTAAAAATTGAAAAAATCAATTAAAAGTTCCAAAAATAATTAAAAAAAATACCCGAAAAATGGTGATATACTCCCAAAAGATTGCAATACCCAACCTTGATGAGTAAAGGGATTATGATATCGCTAAAATCAGAGCCGCCCATTCCTAGCACGCATCTTAAAGCTTCTCAAGGGTAGAACGATAAATTTTGAATGACTACAAGCCCACTAGGCAAATATGGGCTGACCCAAGCCCATAAACTCAATCAGGCAAGCAATTCAGGCTAATTATTATCCCAACAAGAAGGAATCCCTGCTAATTAAATGATGTCATATCAAACCCTTTATCTTAAACAAGGTTAGTAACTAATTCTATCCCATCACTATGGAAATCTGGAGTTTAATCCCAAAATGATACTTGTTAAAGTTTATCTTGTGGAACTAACTCCTAGGCTATTAATACCACCTCCATCAAAGTCGGGTAATAACTATTTTGCCACTAAAACTCATCTCTTTTTCTGAGTTACTGACTTGGGCATCAGAGGGTCTTTCGCTGGGGCCAATCCCGGTGTTCAGACTTTTTTCAGGTTTGCTGAGGATATCTTAGCCGTCCAATCCAGATCCAGACACTCTAAACGATTCAAATTCACATGAAGGAGACTTTAGTCATCACAATTCAGATCTTATCGACGATCAAGATTGTAAGTTTCCTCATAAAATAGAACAGATCATCTGATTGATCCCACACCAAGAAAAAGCAGCAACAATAACCTTCTTGGAAGAAGCCTCATCTTCCCTGTAAGAGCTTTCTTCTTATCTTCGTCATCAATATTCCTCTCCCCCCTTTCTCTTCAGTTCTTTCATCCTCAAGTTCATCATTATCGCCAATTTCTTCCACAATGTCCTAGATGGTGATTCACATATAAAAAGTTAAATTATACCAAGTGTCAACATTCATTGTGTAGAATGCACATACATATCATTTGCTACTAAATTGTAACTTTTTATGCATACAGTGCAATTCCTCAACTAATGGCAGACAATGGTAAGTTCATGTATTAAATAGTGAGCACTGAGATACAAGTTTTTTATCTATTTATGGCCATCTATATCATTATCACAAGCATGTATAGAGAGATCGCATAAACATGATTATAAACCCTAATATGATACTACAAGTAGGTTGACCTTACATTGGGTTTTGGCAGTAGTAGAAGCGGAAGCACTGATCTCCTTGATAACTTGATAAGTCCTCCAAGAAATTGCTCATATAGAAACGGATTCTATAGGGTGACGATATGTACTGGTTCCACACCTTCAGTCCCAAGTCACCGCTGAAGGATGACAAGTATGGAGAATAGCAATAGAAAGATAAAGGAACTCGTTTATCTTTCTAGGGATCTTGAGGGATTGATACAGGGATGCAATCTATGTCATATGTTGTTGTAGTAACTCTCAACCCTAGACTCTACCCCTATATTTATAAGGGATAGATCATGAGAGAGAGATTGTGAGGCAAGAATATACTCCCCATATATTATTTCATCTCCTCATTTATATCTTGCCTAAGAGGGTGTACATACCAAGAAAGTATCTTCACCATGGACAAGAAGAGAGATGTTTTACTTAGGGCCTACACATCCTTCTAGGATGGGCCAATAAGTTGGGCTTGACTCCTGGGCTCGGCCCACTAGCCCAATTCTGACTAACATCTCCCACTCCCACTCTTAGTCTTACACGTCCCACTGTGTTGCTGAAGATTCTCCCATACAAGTCAAGTTCAGTCCGCCCCATGCCGAGTTCGGGGTATGCAACCGCATGAGCGAAAACTTGCATGGTGAAAAGGATGACGACAACGACTACAACGAGCGAAGAAAGCCACACAATAAATTATGTAAAGTTAATCGGGTCATCGTAATCATCTTTGTCCAGAATCTGTCATGTTCACATCGAGTTGAGCAACCTCCCTATACCCAAAGTATGAGCCCAACTAACTAGTGGTGCCTACGAAATGCTCTATAACGTTGTGCCATATTATTTGGCCGTCAGCAGCAATTAAACATGATTGATGATGTGATCAGAGAATCCTATCCTCGAGCAAGAACAATCGAGTCCACTGTTTCGCTGCTTTCCTAACTAGCACATATGGTCTACTCTTAGGTGTATGTAGCCTTTGGAAATTCAATCAAAGTAGCTAGCACAAAATTAACGACCCAACTCCTTTCTCTGAAAGGATGAAGAAAATACCTCAGTCCCTAATTGACTGGTGTGTTGAGCTCTCTATGTTCGAAGCCTTTACATTTTTAGGTTAGAATGACACTCAATAAATATGGTTGACTAGCACATGTTTGCATGGGATAACGTGCCATGGAAGAGCATTCTCTACCCTTAAGGGAGCATACTTGTTAGATACCACTCCCGTACAGACCTTATATTAGCTAGCCCCAGGCTTTCTGTCCTGCAAATCCACAATTACGTCGCTATGAAGTGTACCCCACCAGTTTGGTGTGCAGGTCCAGTCTTCAGTTGTTCAAGGCAGTATTTCATGCATTGGTTTGGATCTCACCCGAGCGCAATAGCACAATGAGATCTTCATGGCCCACCGAGTCAATCCTAGATTTCCTCGTGCATCGCATGTCCATTTTGTCGGTGAAAAGGCTGAATCTCAACTCGCTCACTTTATGTGTACAGTTCACTGGTTCAAAACTCTGGCAAGGAAAAACAAAAGCAAAAAACATGTTTGCGAAAAACCAAATATATATCAAAACTCAAAATTCTATGTCTAGAAGAATTCAATGTATCCAGTACTTGCACTAAACCAATAGTCATGGTAAGCTAAGTCATGATGCAGCTCACAGAGCCCCATTGCTACCACATGGTGCTCAAACACAATAATTTTTAATGGTTTTGTGAGCAAATGTGCAACTAATTTCTTTCTTAGTCGAAAAGTAACCGGGTCTACCTCCTTACTTTCATAGACTTTCTATGTCTCAACTAGCTTTGACTTGCCTTGATTCTTAGAGTTCTAGAGCCACATACTGTCAAATTTTCGAAAAGGAAATGGTTATTATAGGGTCCGTCCTAGAGATCTCAGTACGGTGCTCAACAGATACTCTCTAACCAAATGGCTCACAAGTCTTAGCTGAACGAGCTATGCACTTTGCCTTTGCGGAATATTGTGCGACATAGGAATGTGTCTTGTTATTCCAAGAAATGGAATGTTTAGCAAGGACAATCATACATCCCAAAGTGGTTATGTGTTTATCTAAGTCATTATATGGTCAACATCTTTATATTATCATAAGGTGTAGTTTCCCACTTTGGGGAGCACAACTAGTATTGCGCGGTCTCTCGTAAATACCCTAGATTGTGCTTCACAGCTTTAGTGCCATTGGCATCACTGCCAATTTGATATCTACCACAACTTCCACTACTTCAAGCAGATATCCAGTCAAGTGCAAGCACTGGACTCTCAATTGCTTTCTTTGTGAGACCCCGTATTTCTAGAGAGTATATATATACTAGTATATAGTATAGTATATATACTAGTACATATAATAGGAAAGAAAGAAAGGAAGGAATGGAAGAAGTGATGACGTGGAGGAGAAGGAAAGAAAGAAAAGTGGGGTTGGTATTAATGTGTGGCCTATAGATGATCCTATGGAAATTGATGGTGTAATGGGCCTATGAGATTTCCTATGGGACATAGGAAGGATTAAATGAATGGAAGAATGTGTGTGTGGGTGCAGTATTGACCGGGTTGACCCGTGGGAACAATGACCCATACAGGCCATAGGAAGGAAGAGAAAGAGAGATATATAGGAAAAAGCCAATGATAAGGGTACCCAACGGTTAACCACCCTTTTGAGGCAGCCTGTGGTGGGCGTGGCTAGAATTTAGTTAATTGTGTGCGTACGAGTTGAGTGTGGGGCGTTACAAATGGTATCAGAGCCAACTTTCGACATCGAATGTAGGACTTGTATATAGGAAGTGCGTGGGACGCAATATATGTATGAGATGCATAAGACCCTGGGAGGGCAGCGATTAGGAGACAAGTCTACATTCGACTAGAAAGAAGACCCTGTGCTAGATTGCACGTCCTGTATTCAGCGAGGACGCTGAATTCTTAAGAGGGGGTGAATGTGAGACCCCGTATTTCTAGAGAGTATATATATACTAGTATATAGTATAGTATATATACTAGTATATATAATATGAAAGAAAGAAAGGAAGGAATGGAAGAAGTGAGGACGTGGAGGAGAAGGAAAGAAAGAAAAGTGGGGTTGGTATTAATGTGTGGCCTATAGATGATCCTATGGGAATTGATGGTGTAATGGGCCTATGAGATTTCCTATGGGACATAGGAAGGATTAAATGAATGGAAGAATGTGTGTGTGGGTGTAGTATTGACCGGGTTGACCCTTAGGAACAATGTCCCATACCGGCCATAGGAAGGAAGAGAAAGAGAGATATATAGGAAAAAGCCAATGATAAGGATACCCAACGGTTAACCACCCTTTTGAGGCAGCCTGTGGTGGGCGTAGCTAGAATTTAGTTAATTGTGTGCGTACGAGTTGAGTGCGGGGCGTTACATTATTAGCACATGAAATCTGACTATCTCTTCACTAGATTATTCTATTTCTCGGGAAATTATTACAATTTAGGAGACTCCTTTTGGAAGGGGCGTCCAATTGCCCCTTCTTCATCCCCTCCCTTTGCCAAGTATGCATACCTCCTTTTTCTATTTCCAACAATCATTTCTTACTTCATTTCTGCTGGTATATTCATCCCCAATGAACATCATATTCAGTGATTCAATCTTTACCGGTCAACCAATTGGTTTTCACTCATGTTTCTCTTAGCGAGTTAAGGATAAAAAATAACCTTACTTCGACAAATCCATCACAAGACCAAGTCCCATAGCCCCAGTGGGTGCTCTAGTCTGGATCACATGGTAGTTTTATTCTCTTTGGGTTCAGCTGCCCCACTTTAGGAGCAGAAATGCATACAAATCTTGCAGCCACTCCTAATGGTGCGAATGGTCTAACCTAAGCTTATGCTTAGCCTACAACATCACGTGATTAAGGATGCAGCCATCAACTCTGCATCTCCCCAGAAGGCAAGTTTGCACAACCCATAATCAACAGTGTTTGATTCCTCTTCTCTACCAATACCATTTTTTTTGCGAAGTGTGAGGTGAATCAACTTATCTTCGCGTGATTAAGTAGTCATGAATCCATGGATATTCAAGCGTACTCAAAATACTAAAAATGGGCAATAGGCATCTGCAAGACAAAATCATATGCAGCAAATACGACTCTAGCGAGTTGACCTAATAGGTCGTCTCCAACTAGCCTAGCCTATATTGCGCCAATGTGATCAAGTCTCAGGCGCCAAACCTTATAGTATGCACCTTACTTGCAATATAGGAAAAAGAAATCGTTCACATCAAAATAAAGAAACCAAGAAGGTGACCAGTACCAAAATGAGTTTCTGAATTCATAGGCAGATGATATTAGAAAGACTCATGTTAATAACTAAATATGAATCTTGCAAATCTAGGTCCATACAATATGTCATATAGGAATAAACTCGGTAAAACCGCAGTCCTAGCTAGCAAAAATTTGTAGCATATCCCATATGAAAATTGTGTAGCATCTTAGTGACATTCTAGTAACTCAATAACCCTTTAGGAAGGAAAGATGTAGCATCCCTTTACCCCAGTCTAATTACGAGTAAAGTGACATCATTGTTTTTTAGTTTGAATCGCTCAACCTTACATTTATCTCTCTTCTTATGGGTGCCACTACGGTTCTTCTCACCCTAGACGAAAGGTTCAAACTATTGAGTTGGAAGCACTTCTAGACGCTCTCTTGCAACGGGGCCTACTGGCCCAGCACTTACCCATTTGAGATGTAGTTGCCCTCGCCAATCTAAGGCGCTTAATCTTCAAAATCCTACCGGTAGGGTAACAACCTTAAAGCATAATGAACATGCAGCTCACAAACAGGGTATGGTTCGCACAATTAGCTCTCAAATCCAATGACGAGAGCCTATTACTAATGGTCAGCGGCGACCCCTTCTCTCCAGTGTTCTTTATTTCTTGCTTCTTAACTTCTTTGACTATCTCGATCCAACATAAAAACCGACAAACCCAATGAGTACATTAGCGGGATTTGCTTCGAAATAGCCCCTAACATTGGTACGTGATGGTAGGGCCTGGTTTCAACGATCAACTCCACTTATCGAGGTGTAAGACGACTGTACTCAGCAGTCAGAAGTGAGCATTGAACAATAGAATAACAAGAGAACAATTTTAAAACTCTCTTTTAGCAGTGGGGCCAGAATTCTTGACGAGTTTGTGTATGCACAAATGCTTAACAACATGCATCACAATCTCACTGCTTTCCCACAACTTATTCCATTCTTTTTTGGTAAAGAAATGATTCCATGTCGCCATTAGGAGAATTAGTCGTAGTGGTAGTGATGTTTAAAAACATCCTCAACCATAAGAGAAAATTTGACACTACATTAAAGTCGTAATCCTCACTTCCAGCTTCCTCTCTTAACGAGATTAAAAAAAACAAATGAGAGATCTCAAACACTATGATGTGTTTTTAAAACAAAAAATTGAACACAGAGAGTAGATATATCAGAGACCAACTACACGTGAGGCAACATTCTAAAACTTCATGATCAATACTGCCCCCCTAATGACATAGCCTAGAGTAAGCTTTTACTGACAAAGATCAATTCAACCCCATTAAAATCAGCTGTAAGGGAACAATACTACTATAAATTCCTACGTTGTTCCTCTAAAATCCAATTATTTTAAAAAAAATCTAAAAAGCATCGATTAAAGGAAAAATAATAAACTGTAAATATGAAAAATTATTATATCGGCCAAGGAAATTCACTTGCTTTACATCTGGTGAATTGTGGTAAACACTCCCTCACAAAATTTCTATGAGCAATAATAAAATCACATAATGGATTGTTACATTATTTCTCTTTCTCTTCCACCAGTAAAATTGGCCTCACGCAGGTCACTCCAAAATCCTTATATTCATCAAATAAACAACACCTATGAGAGTGTCCACAATAAATCACATGCAACCAGTGAATTCAAGTCTTTATCTGTAAGGGATAGCTCGTTTCCTAAAAGCCTAATATACAGTTTATCTTAAAATAAGATCCACAAGTTATGTTCAAGAGTAAGACCCGTTATCGACATAAAAATATATACATCACAAACACAGAGTTTTAAGGTATTTTATTTTTACTTGTAGCACAGCAAACCTGTATAAAATAATGGGATCACAGTTTTATATATATATATATATATATATATATATATATATATATATATATATATATATATATATGGGTACAAATAGAACAAAATTAGGAAGTTCAAATTTGGCACGAATCTTAAAGCACTCATAGGTAAAACGGTAAAGTCCACCATGAACAGATCTATAAAAGAAAGTTGGGCATCTTTCAAGCCCAGCTACCGAAAACAGATTTTTTATACTTGGTTGCCATAGCAGCCCAGTATGAAGGAGTTCATGATTATCTAAAATATCATTTTAAACTCATAATTATCCATAGGAGACGGTTTGAAAACCATATCTCTTTACAAGAGAAGAGTTCTAACTCAATCTCCACAACTACTTCAAGCTCTTCATGAAGAATAAAGTCAACTAACCCTATCTCTTTATCAACAGAAGGGTAACCGACCATATCTCTTCATGAATTAGAGAATAACCAACTCTATCAAAACACCGGGAAGTAGAGATAAATCAATATCGTGAAACTGATCCCCAAAGCGACTATAAATACCCCATGACCTCCACAGGAACTAGGTAAATAGTATTTTGCCACTAAAAACTCTCATATATTTCTGAGTTCTAACTTAAGCGTCATAGGGTCTGTTGTCGAGGCCAACCCCGATGTTTCAGACTTTTGCAAGTCAATCGGAGCAATCATCACCATTCAGATCAGATCCAATGGTTCTAACAAGTCGGATTTGAGAATTGAGACCAGCTTGCAATAGTTAATATTGGTGAAAACTATAAGGTAAGTTTTTTTTATTGTTTCCAAAAAGAATTCACAATATTTGTTTGCTCCTACACAAAAAAAATAGCAACAACATATTAGTGTCATCTATGGAAAACAGAAAAGGAATTCGACCAAAATTCACTGGTAAAAACTATCTTCAGCCATGCCTTCAAAAGGCAAAGGGCAAAGGGAAGGCAACAGCCTCACACCAACAAGCCAAATCTCTTCATCCAACTCCTCATGAGGACATCTCTCTTACCTTTCAGTAGGATCAAACCCTTCAACCGGATCAACCGTATCAGCCGGAACAGCCCCCTCAATAGCTTTTCTCCAAAGAGACTGCACTGGGAGGCTCCTGAAGAAGTCAGCAATGTGTCCATCATATTGGTGAGAACCAAGTTTTGGTCTACACCTCCACACCCTCCACGCTACCCCCTGGAGCGCCTCATGCACAGCTAAACCTCCATCAGATCATAATCTCCCGATAACATGGGTCTGACCTACAAAATTTCTTGAATAGAAGGCGAGTCCTAGGACGAGGTCCCCAATCCAGCACGCCAGAAAAGCAAGACAAGTCACTCTCCTAGAAGACAGAGGCGCAGAAGACCGCCCTCCCCCAGGGAGCAAAGAAGGATGTCACAGGAAGACCCAAAAGGATGTTGATGAGTGAAATTTATATATGATTTTATTACTCTTTTTACGCATTAAAGTTACGAGTTCTCGATTATTTCTTTAAAATTTATCTTCTTTCCACTGATTTTTTTTAAATTTATGTGACTGTGAAGGAATGAGATTTATAAGTGCAAAAAGATATGCATTTTGGTAAAATCAAGGAAGAAAATAAAGATAAAGATTTTAAAATTCAAATTTATTTTATGTGATGATTTTTGAAATATTAGAGCACTCAAATACATATTTTTACGAATTGGTCACTTAAAAAATCAATAAAAAATATTTTGGTCAACTAGGGAATAAAATTGAAATAAAAAAAATAAAGCAAAATTGGAATGGATTGTTGGATTTAATTAGGTAAAAAATAAATTTATAATCTAATATATTATTATTGTGACTTTAACTAATTAATTGATTACTTAACTAATCTTATGATTATAAAACTAACCCTAATCTTAACCTAATATAACTGTTTTCTCCCCTATATAAATGCAGCATGGCGTGAAGAAAGGGACGGCTCTGTTTGGGCGAGCGACAGAATCCAAGAAAAAGAATAAAGAAAAAAAAGAGACGGGGGAAAGAGAAATGGATGAGAAAGAGAACTTCGCACCACGGATTTCGAGAAGTCAATTTTATGCAAAAATGAATTTTTTCTTCTCTTCTAATTTTTATTATGCAATCCAAAAATATGTGTGTTTGTTGCAAACTTATTATGAACTAAATTTATTTTTCTAGGACTTCGATGTAGCATAGTTTTGATAACACAATTCTTGTTTCATTTTATTTTATTAGACTATTTTTCCATGTGTATTTAATTTTTGTTCTTACTGCTTAGAATTGTTTGGCCAACTTTTATATGATTTATTGGATCATGGAGAGACTGAGAGGTAGTTTGTGATTTAGAACTATAGAATTAAACGCCATTGATTGAGCAAAATTAGAGATGATTTACCATGATTAATGTGACTATAAAGAAATTCATAGAACTTAATAAGCCTTCAATTAATTAAATTTGCATAGAGATATGACAAACAGTTAGTTGGAGATATTGTTGGTGTTGTTCGAGAGAAAATATTGAATAATTAGGGGATTTTGGTCTACAACTTGGAAAATTAAAATTTCTTACGACAATGAATTATGAATTATGTAGGATTAACTAGGTGAAATCAAAAGCCATGGAACTATTTTCGCAATTAACAAACAACAAAATTTCAGATTCCGTTCTTTTTAATTAGTTTAGTTCTTTCCTTTAGTTTAATTTGGTTAGTTTTATTTTTATCACATTTTTGACTTTCCAAATAGTAGTTAATCTTGTAAATTTTGGTACTCAATAAAATAATTAGTCCTTGTGGGTTCGACACTCTTTTACTTAAACTATACTACTTGTTGCGATTTTGTACACTTACAAATAAATTCCCATCAAGTTTTTGGCGCCGTTGATGGGGACTAATTATTCTTTTATTGATATTGATAATTGCTAGATTGTTACTAATTTGGATTTTTTTAATTTTTTTTTAATAGCTATATTTCAGGACATAGAAGTGTATCACAATGGCAAACGATGAGTAAAACAAGGCTTTGGGAGATTATGTTATGCCCTCACTTAATGGAGCAACATATAGTATAAAGAGGCCGGCTATACAAGCTAACAATTTTGAGATTAAAACGACAATCATTCAATTGATCCAACAAACTGTTCAATTTGGCGGACTATTGCCCGAGGATCCTAATATTCACATTGCAAACTTTCTAGAAATTTGTGACACTTTCAAGCACAATGAAGTATCAGATGATGCAATTCGATTGAGACTCTTTCCTTTTTCACTAAGAGATAAGGCTAACGCTTAGCTAAATTTTCTACCACCCGGTGGTATTACTACTTGGGAGGGACTTGCACAAAAATTTATGGCTACGTATTTTCCGCCGGTAAAGACATCGAAGCTAAGGAATGGCATTACCATATTTACTCAATTTGAGACCGAGTCTTTTTTTGATGCATGGGAGAGGTATAAAGAGTTACTGAGAAAGTGTCATCATCATGAACTACCGAAATGGCTGCTGATTAAAATATTTTATAATGGTTTGGGAGTTACAAATCGATCTATGGTAGATGCAGTAGCTGGAGGTGCTCTTCTGAGCAAAACTCATGAAGCGACCTATAAAATTTTAGAGGAGATGACATCCAACAATTACCAATGGTCTTCAGAGAGAACAATATCTAGAAAAGCAGCTAGAATGTTTGAGCTTGATCCTATTACCACATTGACTGCACAAATTGCTACTTTATCTGAACAATTAGGTAATATGAATGTTAATTATATTCAAACTAATATTATTTGTGATCATTGTGCAGGAAATCACTCAAGTATTGATTGTCAAGTGGGAAATCCATTTGCTCAACCAATTTCCTATCAAGCAAATTACATGTCCAATTTCCAATATCAAGACAATCCTTATTTGAACACGTATAATCCAAGATAGAGAAACAACCCCAATTTTTCTTGGAACAACAAACAAGGAGCAATTAGACCACCTCAAAATTTTCTACAACAAGAAAAGAAGCCGAAACTTGAGGAAACGTTCATGCAATACATTCAAAAGACAGATTTGGCGATTCAAAATATTGCAACTTCAACTTCAGCATCAATTCGCAACCTTGAGGCCCAGATTGGTCAGCTTTCAAACATGCTTACAGAGAGAACAACAGGAAAATTACCTAGTAACACAGTAACAAATCCCAAGGAGCATGTCAAAGCATTAACACTGAAAAGTGGGAAAACAATTGAGCAACCACTAGCACATACTGCCAAACAAAATGTGATTGAAAATGAAGATGAGTACGAGTCAATTTTGGAGGAACAAACACAGCAGATGACCAACCATCATATTGAGAATTCTAAGAAAAGCAAAGGTGCTTCAAATGCCACGGTTTTGAGGGAGTTTAATTCTGAAACTTATCTTAAATCTCCTTAAGATCCATCGATTCCTTTTCCGCAAAGACTTAAAAAGAATAATCTCAAAAATCAATTCTCTAAACATTTAAGTATTTTTAAGAAATTGCATATTTATATTCCTCTTATTGAAGCTTTGGAATAAATGCCTAAATGTGCTAAATTTTTGAAGAAAATTTAGCAAATAAGCGGAAGTTGGAGGAGCCTGAGACAGTGATGCTAACTGAAGAGAGTAGTGCAATCTTACAAAAGAAGTTACCTCCTTAACTTAAAGATCCAGGGAGTTTTACGATACCTTGCACTATTGGAAATTCTTATTTTGATAAAGCTTTGTATGATTTAGGAGCAAGTATTAATCTTTTGCCTTTTTCGATTTTCAGGAAACTTGGTCAAGAGAACCAAAGCCCATTACAATTTCTTTGCAATTGGCGGACAGATCTATCACGCACCTAAGAGAAATAATTGAAGATGTTTTGGTAAAGGTAGACAAGTTATTCTCAGCTGATTTTATAGTGCTTGACATGGAGGAAGATGAACAAATTCCGTTGAATTTGGGGTGACCTTTTCGAGCAACGGGGAGAGCTTTGATTGATGTTCAACAAGGAAAACTTACTTTGATGGTTGAGGATGAGCAAGTAATGTTTGATATTTTTTAATCCATGAAGTTTCCTTGCCAAAGTACACTCATGTTTTCAAGGTAGTGAAACATATTTAATTGTGGGCGAGAAACATAAGGCTGAAGTTGAAAAGTTACCAATCGAGGTATGTCTAACAAATTCAGCAACTCTTGAATCTGAGAGAAAATATTTTTGAATACGTTAAGAATTTGGATGTTGCACCACCTATTCATCCATTTTTACAACTGAAATTCAAAAAGGTGGGGATATTAAAGACTCCATCTTCAAGAAAGAAATGACTGGAATTCGAGCTGCTACCATCTAATTTGAGGAATACACATAAAAATCTAATCCACACATGAAGAGAATTATTGGAAAAAAGGCATGTATGTTGTTGGATCTTGGCGTTACATAACTATCACAGCTACAACGTATGGCTGAAGACTTAAAACTTAGCACTTCTTGCGAGGCAACCCATGTTTTCTATTACTGCATTTAGAATTGCTTTTTCTTTTAGTTTACTTTAATTTTATTTTTTTTAAATTTTATTTTATAGGATTGCATAAGTTTGGAGGTTTTCGGCAGAGTTTTTTTCTACACCTACTTTGATTACTATTTTTAGGTAATATGGAGTCTGAATCTGGGAAAGTGTTTCATAGAGCGATCAAAGGAAATTGTCTTAACTTTCCAAAACAAAAGAATCAGCGGATTTGGAAATCTACAACTCCAGATATGGCTGAAACAATGAACGCCGCTCAACCAGAATTTTAACATAAAGCAGGGGAGCAATTCTGAACTTTTCTCATTATTTTTGTCTTTCTTTCTCTTTACCTATTGAGGACAATGTGGTATTCAAGTTTGGGGGAAGGGGTAAATTTTTTTATATTATATATTTTATATATATTTGAAAAGAAAAACAAAACAAAGAGACTTCAATTAGGCTTACCATTACACTTTTGAGTTCTTTATTATGCTAAAGCATTGAAATAAATTTAAAAAAAATTTTTTTAGGATAGACAATATCTTATAAAGCAAGATCAAGCATACTTATTTACTTTAGGATTATTGAAGTTCAAAATTCCTTACAAAATTGTGAGTCATGGGATTATACATAAAATAAAAATGTAATGCTTTTTTTTCTTGTGATCATCCCCTTTGATCTAGTCCTAAACATTGTTTAAGTAAATAGAGTGATAATAATTAAATAATTGAATGAATAAAGTTCTATCTACTCCAATGTTTTGAGTTGCTTAGTAACTAGGGGTATTCATCACCAATATTTACTGTTACGTCAAACGGCAACTTAAAATATGAGTATGCAAAAGCACTGTAACCCCTATTTTTCCTTTTTTAGATTTTTATTGTAATTTTTTTTTCTTTCTTGATTATTGTATTCGAATCTCTTTTAAATAATGAAATTTGATTTTCTTTGGGCTCATTTATTCTCTTTTGATCATTTTGTACTCTTTTTGGCTTGAATCCTGAATTTTTGGCTCACTACTAATTTTATTATTTTGTGCTTCGGGTTCTTATTGATCTATTATATTCTTATCCCATTTAATTTTATTCATTTTTCTCTTTTGGATCCTAAACCCATACCCTATACCCATTAACCCGCAACCAAAAACCCAACATCTTAATTACCCTATAAATATAAATTAACCCTAATTATTAATCCCTTTCTCTCTCCTCCACCACTTTCTCTCCCCTCACATTTGTTTTGTTTTGAACCAAAACCCATCCCGCTCAACTTCCCGTCCTGTCGTTGTCCTCCTCCGTCGCTCCTCCGCCACTCCGATCACCCCTAACCTTCGTTGCCCGCCATCCAAATCCTCGTCGTCCACCACTTTCGAAGCCACCATCATCCAGTCATCCCCGTCATCTTCACTCTCTCATCCAACCTCCGAGAACCCATCAAACCAATGTCGTCTTCCTCATCCTCATCCACAGCCTTCACGTTGATGCCAGCAACCGTCGATCCACCCTCAACCGAGCACCACTGTCGACATCAATCTCTTCCCCTATTTTCTTCCAAAATAGAGGACCCAGTCGGAGCCCTGTCTTCCATCGACAGCTCTTCCCCTGAGCATCGTCGACCACCCCGTCGACCGTCATCGCCCTTGCTGTGGATCACTGTTGTTGCCTAGCTGCCGACCACAATCACTCTCTCCCTCCTTTCTTGCCATTGCTGTTTGGTATTCTGAAGTAGGGGGGATGGACTTTGTGTTTGTTGTTCTGTGAAAAAGGGGGGAGTTGGATCTCGTCACTGTTTGGTGTTAGAATTTGGGTTCTGGAACTTGCTGTTTTGCTGTTTGGATTTAGTTATGCTGTGTTGGTGTTGCACGTAGAGTGCACGTGCTTTCGTGTTCAATGTTTCGTGGTTCGTTGCCCAGGATTCTCATCCTGTTATTCTGTTATATTCGAATTTATCATCTAACAAGAAAGTCTCTCTTGAACTAGTTTTATTGTTCTTGTTCAAGATTCTTTGATCCCCGCAACTAGATCCCAATCCTTTTATCATATTGCTATTTGAATTCTGTTGAGTATATTGATGGTTTACACGAGCTAACCCCAATATTCTTGACATCGTGCCTAAATCTTTGATCCAAATCCTAGTTCCTATTGCACATTGTATATGCATGTTATACATGAAAAATATAACTAGATCCATATTGTAGAATTGTTTGATGAATTGAATCTTTCCGATTGAAATTGAATTGATGAATTAAATTACCATAAATATGAATTGCATCGTGAATCTAGAAATCTGCATGTTAATCATCAAATAACACTTTGTTTGTTAACTTTCATGAATTATATGTTTGTATGATGAAGTTATTGCCTATTCCTATCAAATTATTTTGGCCTCCTGTTTATTTCTTTTTGTATTAGATTTTCGACCATATTAATATAGTAATTTGAAATAACTTTATGAATATGAATTATAGCCCCATGAGTCTACATTCTAGAAAATTTGACGGAACTGAATTCTGAGTTATAAACTGTGAGATATCTTATTTTTAGTACAGCTGGGTCTGGATTTCCAGATTCTTAAATTCATGCGTATCTTTCTGATTTATAAATAAATAGAACATGATAACAGTAAAATAAAAATCTGAAATTAATTTGGCTTAGACTAGATATGCGTAGGAATCACCCTGAATTTTTGTAGATTTAATTGATGGGCTTTCTGACCTGAAACATATATGTGAACACAATCTATAACATGTTGCCTGAACATAAAATCTGCAAAGAATATGAGTTTGAACCTAATTTTTGGAACATTTATATGTCGTGTGTATATTCGTTGGAACCGGCAAAAAGTCTAGTTTCTAGAACTTCTGACGGATCCAAATTTTCTTTTCTATAGCAGCGGGAATCTCTGTTTTTGTACAGTAACGTCCTGTTGTCCAGATTTTATGAATTGTGTTGATTTAATATATATGCTTCTTGATTTGCCTGAAATGAGTACAATTAGTCACACCTAGCATGATACAACCTTGAAACCTTCTTGCATGCTCACATAGGATGAAATAAAATGAATAAGAACCCGTATTTGACATTTCATGCTTGAACCTGTATACTGTCATTGATATTAAACCTGAAGTGAAATCATTAATTATTGTATGATTAAACATAGTCCCTTGACATTATTGCCATTCCTTGTCTTTGTTCTTGACTTTGATCCATCCCTTATTTTTGATATACAGTGTTCCTATTATTCTCTGTTTCCTTCTACTTGTTGTCCAAGACTTGCTCTAGGACATTATTTTTCTCTCTGTTTAGATCACAAGTTTAGAGGTACTGAAGGATCACTACCAGAAGGAATTGGTGAGCAACAATTCTAGAAGATGGAGTTCAAGAAAAGATTGCTTGAATTATTTTATGCTATTTTCCCCTTTGAATATTGTCTTTGATATTATACTTTGTTTTAAGCTTTTATGACCCAGAGTTTGTTTTATCATAGATGTTGGATATTATTATTTGAATTATCTCATTTAATATTGAAGTTGATCTTTATTTATGTGATTGTATCTCCTCGCGTGGTTGTGATTGTTATTTTATATTGTTGAGTAAGACTGGTACAGCTTATGGATGATGTTTACATCATTTGCTGGGCCTTCGTTACGTGCTCGTATTCCTGTATTTTGGAAAGTGGGGCGTGACAGATTTCTAGTGGTATATGTAACACCCCGAATTCCAAATACAGCTGAATTCGAAGTTCCACAGGATCTTTACACTTCTTTCGTACAATTTTACAAGGAAATAGAAACATTTCTTACATCAGAGTTACATCTTTGAATTACATTTAAATAGCGGAAGCAAATTTTTACAACAATGAATGAAATACAACAACACTTGAATAATCTTTAAGCATCAATTCCTCTTTAGTCTTTTTCATGTGCTTTACCCTGCATGAAAACTGTGGGCACGTCAGTTCATTCACTGACGAAATATTATACACGGCCATCCTCTCTATGCCGGAAACAGTATAATGATTCTCAATACTTAACAAACCACAAACTTGTTCACAAATAAAGCTAAAGGGACTATCCTATAGATGTCGTATTGTGTTGTGCACTTAGTTCTTAATGCAGTTGTTATGTTATATGACACTAATGCGCACTTGTTCGGATTCTATGCATCCCATACTACATAGGTCCGAGGGCAAGCCCTTAATTGTTCTTCATCTTATAGGGTTCAATCCCTCGTCATGACTTAAACTATTACGGTAACTACAGTAAGTATCCTAGATGTTCTATGACCTACGAGCCTATGTCCAGGCAGTATGGAAGGGAATCCCACGCACTGACATGACGCATCAAGCAGGTAGACTATAGACAATTCAGCCTCGGCCATGGAACGATGGCACCACCCGCAGTCACCAAACACCCCATAAGCGTCGCCACCAGGACGATAATTCCAGAGTAGTGCTCACGCCATGTCATGACGCATCAAGCAGGCAGTCTGTGAATTACTCTCACACTGCCAATTCGATGGCCCTCATACTTGTGTTTTTCTCTCACTTTCGCCACACCACCACTATTTGTCTAAATCCTTAGTTTATTTGAATCACGAATAAAATCAATCCCTAGAGTTAGCTCTTTCCTCTATACCGGTCTCAATCAACAACATGACCAACTTGGTCTTTCATCTCAATAATTCAACTTTACCATTTTAATTCATTCAATTGCCGGTAATAGGAATTTAGCTACCCTCTAGTTCAAAATCTCATTTCATGTCCATATCATTTGTGTATTCATATTCATAGGACCTTTCGTAACTCATCATGATATTTGACTTTACTTTCATGTACAATTTTCATACATAAGACAAATAAATTTATTTTCTGATTTGTCACATTCATAATTCATTCTTTCTATTACCAAATCTCTTCTCAAAACTCCTTTAAACAATACATTTATTATTATTTTTTTTTTTATCAAAAGACAATTCAAAACTTGAGAAATCAAAAATAGTCTGGACAGTCGACTATTGAAGCATAGTAGGTTGACTGTTTAGTGAGGATTTAAAAGAACTAAAAATTTAGTTTAGCCAGGACAGTCGACTGCTAAGATACAGTCGGTCGACTCTTCTGTGACGATTAAAAACTAAAAGTTAATATAATCAGGGCAGTCGACTGTAAAATTATGGTCAGTCGGCTGTTCTGTGATACTTTAAAACTCGAAAATAAAATGGATAGGGCAGTCAACTGTTAAACATATACGGTCGACTGTTTTGCGAGAATTACAACTCGAAGAACTAGATATTCAGGACAGTCGACTATTTACACCTAATCGGTCGACTGCTCAGCAACGAAAATTCGAAAATTCAAAAATTTGAATCATTTCTTCTTTATTTTTCCGATAACTAACATACAGCTTTAGGATTATTTAACCTCAATCACAACAAGCATAACTTACAACCCAATATGGAGGTTCTTACGATTAGCATCTTCCTCATAAGCAAAATTTCTAAAATTGCACTTTTCCCATAACCACAATTTTTCTACATGGAGAAACATTTATTCTAATTTAGTATGCTAGATCAATATCCAAATATCACAACAACAAACATATCATTCAGTGACGTTCACTTATGCAAATCATGCAATTTCTCCTATGTTCCAATTTCACCTTAATCATGGTATTATTAAGAGCAATATTTTTATCTATTTATTCTAACATGATTAGCACAACACCTAGCATGGTACTACTTAGAAGTAGAGAAACACCCATCTTATTGGAGAAAAACGAATGAACTCCTAAGAACTCCTAGATTGATCAAAAGAGGCCTTCTCCTCCTAGTTGAGCCACCACAAGTCGTCTCCTCCTCGTCTTGAAGTACACCCGACCTCCTTGTTCTTTGAAGAAAAATCCGGCCACCAATTGGGAATGAAGGACACACTAACACAACTCTCAATCTTTTGAACTCACTAACTCTCAATCTTTTGCTCTCTAATTGTATTTCTTTGTCTTTCCTTTTTTTTTTTGATATAGATTAGGTGTGAATACACTAATGTAGGGGGGGGGGGGTATCTATATAATAAATTACAAAGAAAGCTATCAAGTGGTTCTCATTCAATCTCCCCTAAAATTAATGGTCTAGATTGATTCTTACAAAACATATTTTTCCGCCCAAAATTTCAAACCCCAAAATTAAATTTCCCCCCCCCCCCCCCAAAACTAAAAAACTCATTACTTTATTACTATCTCTATCCTCTCTTCACTTTTTCATATTTCTCTCTTTCTCTCTCTCCCTCTCTCTCTCTCATTCTTTCTTTATTTAGTTAGAAATTTAGATCTTAAGATTTCAGGTTTGTTAAATTTTCAGAATTTTTATATTTTTTTTATTGCACATGTTATATTGAAAATAGCAAATATCTCTTCAACAGTTAAATTTCACCATTTTCCACACTTAAAGTTCTAAGAAGTTGGATTTTACACCCTCATTTATAATTATTTTTCGATATATACTAATAGAAACATAGACTTTTATTTACAACTAATTATTATCATACTATTCAAACTTGAACTACATAATTGTTGTTTTACTGTTTACAGAGTTTTTAGTGTGTTGTATCATTCCGAAGACGTCCCGTTGGCACGTGCCTACGGGCAAATCTAGTTTATACATAATTTTGGTGGAAATAAAGGGCTAGGATTAAATCAAGTGGTTTAGGATCAAGAGCTTAGATGAAATAGGGAGTTGCTATAACTTTCCATGATGCAAATAACCACCTCTCCACCTCATCCACTCACCCTCTCTCTTGATTCCATCCGGCCTCCACTCCAAGGGTGTGTTTTGCACACTCTTGTGCATGCACGTTACCCTAGTGTCCCCCACACACAAGTTGTACATGCTAATTAATTAATGGTCCATTATTTGAGTCTACACTACAAGTTAGACTAAAATAAAGATTAATTAAATTATATGGGCTCACTAATGGGCCAAGAGACTATGGGCTCTACTAATTTAATTAATTAATTAACTAATGTGGGCTAAAAAGGGACAAATTAGGCTTAGGACTAAATTAGGCTTCTAAGAAAATAAATGGGGATTACTAATACATGAAATATTTTAGAGAAATGCATGCATAAATTTTTACATGCACTACACGTAAAAAGATAAAATCAAACAATTCCAAATATAAATAGGATTTGAAAATCCAGGGTGTTACAGTATCAGAGCCCAGGGTTGGATAATATATTAGTCAAACATGACTAACTTATGGAGGTTTGGTTCTGGTTGATATATTAGTTAGGTTTGCCTCTAACCAGGTTTACTCAATGATGTGCAAACCACGTTGATCACATGAACATATAATAACCAATATAATCTAGGTATCTTTTTTATCCTTTTTTGTCCCTTCATATTTAGTTCCTTTATTTCTTATTGTCTTTTGTCCCTTCAATTCGTTGATTCCTTATTGGGTATAATTTCATCCCTTTTGTACCCATATTCTTTGACTCTAGAAACTAATCATTCTTTTATTCCTACACGTTATTCCTTCCTTTTGCACAATTATTCATGCATATATCCTGCTAGCATCTTATCTTTTTGTTTGATCATCTTCTAGGTGTCATTTTAGTTTTCTCCCTTCTAGCTCATGTTTTGTTTGACCCGGTGCTACCCACTCCCTTATTTCATCCCGCTTTGTTGATCAGCATAGTTTGGCAAGCGATGCTATGCCCACAGTTTGGGACATCACCAAAGGTGGAGGTGTCATTGTCTATTCTAGGTTATGCAAGCAAAGCCCGTTGCTGATTAGTGGTGTGGATTTCTTGGCTGATCTGATTGTCCGATTTCGATGTTATTCTGGGCATGGACTGGTTGGGTGTTTATTGTGCCATGATTGATTTCTAAGAGAAGAAGGTGACTTTCAGGCTTTTTGGTCAACCAGAGTTCATGTTCCATGCGGGTGAGATACTGTCAGGGCGTGTTAAGAGCTCGATGGACCCTAAGGCTATTTCATTTGTGTCGTTGGGCACTGATGGGGATGTTGCACCCTTAGTTGTGCGGGACTTCCTTGATGTCTTTCCCGAGGAATTGCCCGGTTTACCACCAGACCGAGATGTGGAGTTCAGCATTAATGTTCAGCCAGGTATGGTGCCTATCTCTAAGAGTCCGTATCGCAGGGCATCGGTTGAATTGGCAGAACTGAAGGTACAAGTTCAGGAGCTGCTGGATAAGGGTTTTATCAGACATAGTGTTTCACCTTGGGGAGCCCCAGTTCTGTTCGTTAACAAGAAGGATGGTAGCTGCAGACTTTGCATTGACTACAGAGTGTTGAATAATGTCACTGTGAAGAATCGGTACCCATTGTCGAGGATTGACGATCTGTTTGACCAACTGGGAGGTGCTTCTGTCTTCTCAAAGTTGGATCTTCGTTCCGGGTATCATCAGTTTAAGGTGAAGTCAGAAGATGTTCAGAAAACGGCATTCCAAACGAGGTACGGGCATTATGAGTTCTTGGTGATGCCTTTCAGAGTTACTAATGCACCGGATGTGTTCATGAGTCTGATGAACAGGGTGTTCTCACTGTTTTTGGATCAATTTGTCGTGGTCTTCATTGAAGACATCTCGGTGTACTTTCGGAACTGGGAAGATCATGCTGTGCATTTAAAGGTTGTTCTGCAGACTTTGAGGGAGAACCTGATGTATGGGAAGCTCAGTAAATGTGAGTTTTGGCTGGATTGGGTTGCTTTTCTGGGTCACAGTATTTCTAGTTATGGTGTTTCTATTGATCCGTCGAAGATCTCTGCAGTCAAGGATTGGCCGATTCTGAAATCAACATCTGAGGTGCGAAGCATTCTTGGTTTGGTAGGATATTATAGGAGGTTCGTTCAGGATTTCTCGAAGATAGCTGGACCTCTGACAAGTTTGATGAAGAAGGAGCAGAAGTTTGATTGGGATGAGGCTTGTGATGAAGCTTTTACAGAGTTGAAGCGTCGGTTCACGTCAGCGCCTGTACTGACTATACCCGACAGTTCGGGCGGTTTTGTGATCCATTGTGATGCATCGAGTAGAGGTCTGGGAGAAGTACTGATGCAGTGAGGCAGGGTTGTCACTTATGCATCGAGGCAGTTGAGGCCTCATGAGAATAACAATCCCACGCATGATCTGGAGCTCGCGGCTGTGATTTTTGCCTTAAAGTTATGGATGCATTATCTACTTGGGGATAGAGTGGAAATTTTCACAGACCACAAGAGCCTCAAGTATGAGTTCACGCAGAAGGAGTTGAACATGAGGCAAATGAGATGGTTAGAGCTGATGGCAGATTTTGATATCAATTTGCAGTATCACTCGGGCAAAGTGAATATGGTACCTGATGCTTTGAGTAGAAGGCCTGCTGCTATGTTCCTTACCAAGTAGAAGGAAATAGTGGAGGATATGAGAAGACTAGAGTTGGATGTAATACTTCCTGGATCAGCACAGTAGTTTATGATGTTGCAGTTGCAGTCTTCTTTGGTCAAGAAGATCAAGGAAGCCCAAGTGGGCGACTAGCAGTTGCAGAAGTTCCTAAGTGAAGTGGAATCCAGTTTGAGATCTGATTTGGTCATTCATGCTGATGGGTCGCTTCGTTTTGGCTCTAGGTTGTGTGTACCTAGAGGAGAAGTCAGGTAGAAGTTACTTGAGGAAGCTCATCGGTCTCCGTATTCTATTCATCCAGGTGGTACTAAGATGTACAAGGGACTTGAAGTAACATTTTTGGTGGCATGGTATGAAGAGAATTGTGGCTAGATATGTCTCTCAGTGTCTGATCTGTCAGCTAGTGAAGGCAGAGCATCAGAGGACCATGGGACTTTTGCAACCTCTTCCAATCCAGAGTGGAAATGGGAGAATATCACTAAGATTTTGTGACTGCTTTGCCAATGAGTCCCAAGGGTCATCACACTATCTGGGTGATGGTGGACAGGTTGACGAAGTGTGCCCACTTCATTCCCTTTTGTGTGGGTTAGTCCACTGAGAGTTTTCCCGAGAAGTATATTCATGAGGTTTTCAGACTGCATGGTGTTCCTGTCAGTATCGTATCAGATAGAGATACGAGATCCAGGTCTCAGTTATGGGAAAGTCTGTAGAAGAGCTTGGGTACTAAGTTGAGCTACGGTACAGCGTTCCATCACAGATAGATGGGCAGTCAGAAAGGATGATTCAGACCCTAGAAGACATGTTGAGATCCGCGTTCTTCAGTTTGGAGGTTCGTGGGAAGATCATCTGCACTTAGCCGAGTTTTCATACAATAACAGTTATCAGGCGAGTCTTAAGGCAGCACCATTTGAGGCTCTGTATGGGTGCAAGTGAAGATCTTCGGTCTGTTGGGATGATATCGGCGAAATGAAGATTTTGGAGCCTGAGTTGATCACGAAGACGGTTGATGTCGTGGCTCAGATCATGAAGCATTTGCAGGCTGCCCAAGATAGGCAGAGGAAGTGGGCAGATGTTCATCAAAGGCCTTTAGAGTTCGAAGCGGGGGATCATGTGTTCCTCAAAGTGTCACCATGGAAAGGCGTTATTCGTTTTGGTGAAGCTGAGTTCCCGTTTCATTGGGTCGTTCGATGTTGTGGAGTGAGTGGGCAAGGTGGCCTATAGATTGCTCTACCCCCGACACTGTCTGGAGTCCATGATGTATTCTATGTTTACCAGCTTAGGAAGTACATCAGGGACGACAGTCATGTGACTACTCGGAGTTGTCCATAAGGCAGGACTTGTCTTGTAAGATTCAGCTAGTCTTTATCTTAGACCGTCGAGAGAATGTGTTGAAGAATAGAGTCATCAAGCTGGTTCGAGTTTCGTGGAATCCTCACTCTCCAGGTGAGTCGACTTGGGAGTTGGAGGAGGAGATTCGGGAGAAGTTCCCTCATTTGTTTGAGTAGTTTAGTTTTGTTGTTTTTCTTTTTCAGGGTTGCCCTATGTACCGCGTGTATGAATTTCGAGGACAATATTCTTCTTGTAAGGTGGACAGGAATTGTAACCCCTGTTTTTCCGTTTTTAGATTTTTATTGTAATTTTTCTTCTTTCTTGATTATTGTATTCGAATCACTTTTAAATAATGAATTTTGCTTTTCTTTGGGCTTATTTATTCTCTCTTGATCATTTTGCACTCTTTTTGGCTTGAATTCTGAATTTTTGGCTCACTACTAATTTAATTATTTTGTGCTTCGGGTTCATATTGATCCAATATATTCATATCTCATTTGATTCTATTCATTTTTCTATTTTTGGATCCAAAACTCATACCCTATACCCATTAACCCGCAACCCAAAACCCAACATCTTAATTACCCTATAAATATTAATTAACCCTAATTATTAATCCCTCTCTCTCTCCTTCATCGCATTCTCTCCCCTAACATCTGCTTCGTTTTGAACTGACACCCATCCCGCTTAACTTCGCATCTCGTCTTCATCCTCCTCCGTCGCTCCTCCGCCACTCCGATCACCCCAACCCTCGTCGCCCGCCATCTAGCTCCTCTTCGTCCACCACTTTCGAAGCCACCATCATCCAGTCATCCCCGTCGCCTTCACCCAGTCATCCCCGTCGTCTTCACCCTCTCATCCAACCTCTGAGAACCCATCACACCACCATCATTTTCCTCGTCCTCATCCACAGCCTTTGCGTCAATGCAAGCAACCATCGAGCCAACCTCAACCGAGCAACACCGTCGCCATTAATCTCTTCCCCTATTTTCTTCCAAAACAGAGGACCCATCGGAGCTTAATCTCTTCCCCTATTTTCTTCCAAAACAGAGGACCCATCGGAGCCCTGTCTTTCGTCGACAGCACTTCCCCTGAGCGCCGTCGACCACCCCGTCGACCGTCGTCGCCCTTGTTGTGGATCGCTGCTATCTCCCAGCTGCCGATCGCCGTCGCTCTCTCCCTCCTTTCTTGTCGTCGCTGTTTGGTATTCTGAAGTAGGGGGTTGGATTTTGTGTTTGCTGTTTTGTGAAGAAGGGGGGAGTTGGATCTCGTCACTGTTTGGTGTTTGGATCCAGGTTTTGGAACTTGTTGTTTTGCTATTTGGATTTAGTTTTGTTGTGTTGTAGTTGCACGTAGAGCGCACGTGCTTCCGTGTTCCGAGTTTCGTGGTTCGTCGCCCGAGATTCTCATCCTGTTATTTTGTTATATTCGAATTCATCATCTAACAGGCAAGTCTCTCTTGAACTAGTTTTATTGTTCTTGTTCAAGATTCTTTGATCCCCACAACTAGATCCCAATCCTTTTATCATATTGCTATTTGAATTCTATTGAGTATATTGAGAGTTTACACGAGCTAACCCCAATATTCTTTAAATTGTGCCTATATCTTCAATTCAAATCCTAGTCCCTATTGCACATTCCATATGCACGTTATACATGAAAAATATAACTAGATCCATGTTATAGAATTGTTTGATGAATTGAATCTTTCTGATAGAAATTGAATTGATGAATAAAATTACCATGAATATGAATTGCATCGTGAATCTAGAAACCTGCATGTTAATCATCAAATAACACTTTGTTAGTTAATTTTCATGAATTATATGTTTGTATGATGAAGTTATTGCCTATTCATATCAAATTATTTTCTGGCCTGCTATTTAATTCTTTTTGTATCAGATTTTCGATCATGTTTCTATAGTAATTTGAAATAACTTTGTGAATATGAATTATAGCCCCATGAGTCTACTTTCCAGAAAAATCGATGGAGTTGATTCCGAGTTATAATCTGTGAGATATCTTATTTTCAGTACAGCTAGGGTTTGGATTTCCAGATTCCCAAATTCATGCGTATTTTTCTGATTTATAAATAAATAGAACATGATAACAGTAAAATAAAAATATAAAATTAATTTGTCTGAGACTAGACATGCGTAGGAATCACCCTGAATTTTTGTAGATTTAATTGATGAGTTTTCTGACCTGAAACATATATGTGAACACAATCTATAACCTGCTACCTGAACATAAAATCTGAAAAGAATAGGAATTTGAACCTAATTTATGGAACATTTATATGTCGTGTGTATATTCCCTGGAACTGGAAGAGAGTCTAGTTTCTAAAACTTCTGATGGATTCAAATTCTCTTTTCTGTAGCAGCGGAAATCTCTTTTTTGTATAGTAACGTCATGTTGTCCAAATTTTATGAATTGTGTTGATTTAATATATATGCTTCTTGCTTTTTCTGAAATGAGTAGAATTAGTCACACCTAGCATGATACAACCTTGAAATCTTCTTGCATGCTCACATAAGATGAAATAAAATGAATAAGAACCCGCATTTGACATTTCATGTGTGATCCCGTATACTGTCATTGATATTAAACCTGAAGTGAAATCGTTAATTATTGCATGATTAAATATAGACCCTTGACATTATTTCCATCCCTTGTCTTTTTTCTTGACTTTGATCTATCCCTTATTTTTGATATACCGTGTTCCTATTACTCTTTGTTTCCCTCTACTTGCTATCCAATACTTGCTTTAAGGACATTATTTTCTCTCTTTTTAGATCGCGAGTTTACAGGTACTGAAGGATCATTACCAGAAGGAATTGGTGAGCAACGATTCTTGAAGATGGATCTAAGAATAGATTGCTTGAATTATTTTATGCTATTTTCCCCTTTGAATATCGTCTTTGATATTATACTTTGTTTTGGGCTTTTATGACCCAGAGTTTGTTTTATCCCAGGTGTTGGATATTATTATTTTGATGATCTCATTTAATATTGAAGTTGATCTTTTTTTATGTGATTATATCTCCTTGCATGGCTGTGTTTGTTATTTCATATTATTGAGTTAGACTGGTACAGCTTATGGATGGCTGTTTACATCATTCGCAGGGCCTTCGTTACGTACTTGTATTCCTATATTTTGGGAAGCGGGGTGTGACAAGTACTTTAAGTTTGTGACTTGTTGAGTAACCGGGTGAATTCATCACAAATGTTTGAACTCGCGTCAAAAGGCAAGTGACAACATAGACAAAGAATTTTTTTTTGAAAAAACTATAGTTTGCTACTTGGTTTATAGTAGTGAGAAAGGGGTAATACAGAAGGAGTTGTTACATGATATAATTACATTAATTGCATACAAATATGATTGGGTTGGAATTATGAATGAATAATTGCACTGGAGAATATCAGTATGCTTAGTTTTACTTTATTTGCTATTGTTTATACTTTCAGTTGATAATTTGATGCTTGCATGATAAGACCTTTTAGTGTGATGAGTTGAGCTTACTTATGATTATTATTCTTTGATTTATGGTTTGTCTTTTTGCTCGAGGACAAGCAAAATCTTAAGTTTGGGGGTATTTGATGAGCGAAATTTATATATGATTTTATTACTCTTTTTACGCATTAAAGTTACGAGTTCTCGATTATTTGTTTAAAATTTATATTCTTTCCACTTATTTTATTTTTTATGTTATTTTGAAGGAATGAGATTTATAAGTGCTAAAAGATATGCATTTTGGTAAAATCAAGGAAGAAAATAAGGATAAAAATTTTAATATTCAAATTTATTTTATGTGAAGATTTTTGAAATATTAGAGCACTCAAATACATATTTTTACGAATTGGTCACATAAAAAATCAATAAAATATATTTTGGTCAACTAGGGGTTAGAATAAAATTTTGGAATAAAATACAAATAAAAAAATAAAGCAACAGTCCAATGGATTGTTGGATTTAATTAGGTAAATAATTAATTTATTATCTAATAGATTATTAACAATTGTGACTTTAACTAATTAATTGATTACTTAATTAATCCTATGATTATAAAACTAACCCTAATCTTAACCTAATATAACTATTTTATCCCCTATATAAATGTAGCATGGCGTGAAGAAAAGGCGGCTCTGTGTGGGCGAGAGACAGAATCCAAAAAAAAGACAGAGGAAAGAGAAAAGGAGGAGAAAGAGAAAGCTTCGCGGCACGGATTTCGAGACGTCGATTTTCTGCAAAACGAGTCTTTCTTCTTCTCTTCTAATTTTTATTATGTAATCCAAAAATATGTGTGTTAGTCGCAAACTTATTATGAACTAAATTTATTTTTCTAGGGTTTCGATGTAGCCTAGTTTTGATAACACAATTCTTGTTTCATATTATTTTATTAGACTATTTTTCCATGGTTGTGTGTTTAATTTTTATTCTCAATGCTTACAATTGTTTGGCTAACTTTTGTATGATTTATTGAATCGTGGAGACACCGAGAGGTAATTTGTCATTTAGAACTATAAAATTAAACACCATTGATTAAGCGAAATTAGAGATGATTTACTGCGATTAATGTGACTATAAAGAAATCCAAAGAACTTAATAAGTCTTCAATTAATTAAATTTGCATATAGATATGAGAAACTGTTAGTTGGAGATATTTTTGGTGTTGTTCGAGAGAAAATATTAAATAATTAGGGGATTTTGGTCTACAACTTGGAAAATTAAAATTTCTTGTGACAATGAATTATGAATTGTGTGGGATTAACCAGGTGAAATCAAAAGCCCTGGAACTAGTTTTTGCAATTAACAAACAACAAAATTTCAGATTCCATTTTTTTTTATTAGTTTAGTTCTTTCCATTAGTTTAATTTGGTTAGTTTTTATTTTTATCATATTTTTTAATTTTTCAAATAGTAGTTAATCTTGTAAATTTCGGTACTCAATAAAATAATTAGTCCTTGTGGGTTCGACACTCTTTTCACTTAAACTATACTACTTGTTGCGATTTTGTACACTTGCAAATCAATTCACATCAGATGTCACAGGCTAGCGTCGTCCTCTCCCAGTGCCTCAGAAGAAGGGATAGGAACAAGCGGTGTGCTTTTTACAAAGATCACGGGTATCTCACAGATGACTGTCGAGCCCTCAAAGATGAGCTCCAAGCCCTTTTCCAACGGGGTTACCTCACCAAGTCCGTCCAAAGAAATACACTGAGCCTCCTCCCGTAAGAGGAGCCAATAGTGACCAAAGGGGCCTTCCAAGTCCCAAGACTCGAGACGCATGGCGGTGTTCCACTCGATCCATGGTGGACCTATGAGGGGTTGTCAAACTCCTCTAAGAAAGCATTCCTCCCCAAAGTGAACTCTATACACAACATCCCCCTCCCAAGAGCTCTGCGGCTTCAATAACATTCTCAAACCAAGACCTCGAAGGTGTTCGAACACCTTACAATGATGCACTTGTAATCAGCATATGCATTACAAAGCATGAGGTGCGCCACATCCTGGTAGACAATGACAGCTCAGTAAAAATCCTCTTCCTAGATGTATTCGAGGGTCTCAAGCTTACATAGGACAATCTCAAATCTGCCAGGTACATCCTTCATGGATTCTCAGGAGCCCCAATTCAGATCGAAGGAATAAACACCCTTAATGTGACCATGGGGAAAGCTTCAAATACTCACATGAAAGCACCCGATTTCATGGTTGTCAACATGAAGTCTGCCTACAACTCCAAATTTGGTCACCCGGGGCTAGCAGCCCTTTACGCGGTTGCCTCAGCCTACCATATAAAGTTGAAGTTTCCTACAGCAGCAGAGGTAAGGGAAGTAAAAGGAAGCAAAGAAGTATCTCGGGCGTGTTACACCGCCATAATGGGGGGCTTGGTCCTCCCCCTCGACGCCATGGAACTCCCGCAAGATAGGGAAAAAGTTAGCTCTAAACCCGTAGACAAACTAGAAAAAATCTCCTTCTCTTAAGAGGATCAAGCTAAGTGTTTTCCAATAAGCAAGGCTCTCCCTCATCAAGTCAAGGAGCAACTCATCACTTATGTCCGGAGGAACCAAGATCTCTTCACCCGGACTGCCTCTGACATGCCGTGCATCTCTACCTATTCATGCACCAATTAAGCATGAATCTGAAAGTCAGGATCATCTAATAGAAGCACCGTAAGTTTTCCTTGATAGGCAGTATGCAATCAAGGAAGAAGTCGAGATGCTCCTTACCGCCTGCTTCATTTAAGAAGTTAGCTACCCCAAGTGGCTAGAGAATGTGGTAACGGTGAAGAAAGCCAACAGCAAATGGAGAATCTGCATAGACTTAACCAACCTCAACAAGGCATGTCCAAAGGACCCCTTTCCTCTACCAAGCATAGATGCCTTAATCAATGCCACCTCAAGTCATTAGCTTTTCTACTTCATGGACGCCTTCTAGGGATACAACCAGATCCAAATGTTTCCATAGACATCCTGAAAACATCCTTCATCACCGATCAAGGGCTCTACTTCTACCGAGTCATACCCATTCGGGTTGAAGAATCCTGGAGCTACATACCAATGCTTACAGAATCAAGTATGCAAGGAGCAAATCGGCCGAAACATAGAAGTATAGATGGATGATATGCTCGTCAAGAGCCTCAGAAAAGAGGATCATGTGGCCAATCTCCAAGAAGCCTTCGATGTACTACGGAGACACAACATGAGACTGAATCCATCAAAATGCGCCTTTGGGGACTCCTCAGGGAAGTTTCAAGGATTCTTGGTCAGCCAAAGGGGAATTGAATCCTACATTGAGACGATCAGAGCCATACTCGACATGTCCCCCCCGACTACCATTAAAGAAGTCCAAAAGCATATTGGCTGCCTCGTTGCCATTGGGTGCTTCCTCTCCAAGTCTAGGTAGAAGTGCCTATCGTTCTTCAAAGTTCCCCAAGAAGCGAATAATTTTGAGTGGGGAGAAGAACAATAGGTAGCCTTCGAACGTCTTTAAGCACACCTTATCAATCTTCCACTCCTTAGCAAGCCCAAGCTGGGAAAGTTCCTCTACCTCTACTTGGCTACTTCAGATTAGGTCCTCAATGCCGTCTTGGTAAGGGAAGAAGACAGGGTACATAATCCAATCTACTATTTAAGCAAGGTACTCCATGATGCCGAGCTTCGATACTCAAAGATGGAGAAGATGGTCGATGCACTATTCACAACCGCCCAAAAAATCCGACCCAACTTCCAAGCGCACTCCATCTGGGTCCTCACCGATCAGCCACTCAAGCAAGTCCTCCACAAGCCAAGAAGCTCTGGGAGACTTATGAAGTGGTCCATCGAGTTAAGCCAACATGATATCACCTATCGACCAACAACAACAATCAAGGCCCAAGCCTTAACCAATTCATCGTCGAAAGCACTATCCATAATCTCCCTGAGAAAGGAGACAACCCCCCACTTTGGAAAGTCTATGTGGATGGGTCTTCCTGCCTTGAAGAGAGTGGAGCCAGAGTCATCTTGCTCGGTTCCGATGAGTTCACCCTCCAGTACTCTCTGCGCCTCAACTTCCCTGCCTCCAACATTGAGGCAGAGTATGAAGCTCTCATCGCCGGACTCCTCTTAGCACAAAAAGCAGGGGCACAAAGAGTTGGGGTGTTCAATGACTCCCAACTTGCGGTGAATCAATCTGAGGCGAATATGAGGCTAGAGATGACCGCATGCTCAAGTACTTGGCCTACGTGAAGAAACTCATCTCTATATTCAAAGAAATTGGATCCACTTGCAACCCAAGTGAGGAAAACGGGCAAGCATATGCCCTCTCTAAGCTAGCCTCCTCATCATTCGATAGACTCGACCATAGTGTGCTCATCGAGGTCCTGTCAGGCTGAGCATAGAGGAGACACTGGAGCTCATGTTCATCACCCCTCAAACATCCAGAGATTGTTGGATGAAACTCGTGATTGAATTTCTCAACAAGGGAGTCCTCCCATCGGACCCCAAAGAAGCAATGAAGATCTGAGTGAGGACTGAAAGCTATACACTCGACGACAGAGTCCTTTACAAGCACCCCTACACCCAAGTTAATGGCCGAACTTACCTACGATGCCTCTTCTCCAAAGAGGCCAATTAGACTCTCAAAGAGGTACATGAAGGAATAAGAGACAACCACCTAGGGGCGAGGTCACTTGCACAAAAAATTTGCAACCATGGATACTACTGGCCCACTCTCCTTAACAATGCCAAGCATACATCTGCCAATACATCCCCTGCTAGAAGTACTCCTCCATCAAGCGGGTCCTAAGATAACCTCAGCTTTATGTCAAGCCCCATCCCCTTCGCAATGTGGGGAATGGACTTGCTCGGACAATTTGCTTCCGCTACTAGACAATGAAACTTTCTAGTGGTAGCTATCGATTACTTCACAAAGTGTGTTGAGGCGGAACCACTAGCAACCATCACAGAGCATAAGGATCAGCAATTCTTCTAGAAAAACATAGTCTGCCGATTCAGGATTTCCCGCACATTAGTCATCGATAATGGAACTCAATTTGCAGTCAAGGGATTCTGCAAGTTTTGCACTGATCTGGGGTTGAACAATGCTTCTCCACTATTTTGCACCCCCAGACCAATAACCAAGCCGAGAACACAAATCACCAAATCTTGGATGGCCTCAAGAAGACACTTGGTGAATCACCAAACGGTCTTTGGGCCAAAGAACTCCTAAGCGTACTCTGGTCCTACAGAACCACAAAGAGAATCCCAACGGGAGAATCCCCCATACAAACTCACCTTCGGCATGGAAGCACTCTTCTTTCTGGAAGTAGGTTTACCTTCCCATCGCCTTCTCTCCTTCAACGAAGATCAGAACTCAAATTACCTCGGGCCAATCTAAATCTTGTTAAATAAGTGTAAGAGAGTTTGCCCTATGAAGACATATCAACCAGTAGACGGTAGAGAAGTTCTATAATAAGAAGGTCCACTCGGACAACCTCGAAGAGGGGGACCTCGTCCTTCAAAATCTCGAGATATCCAACTCACGGAAGAAGGAAAAGTTTGCCCCGAACTGGGAGGGACCATACAAGGTCTCATAATTGGTCTGCCCAGGAGCTTACCGACTTGAAGACCTGGGGGAAAAGAAGATATCAAGAACTTGGAATTCTGAGCACCTGATTAAGTACAACGAGGGTGCTTAACGCCCACCCCTAGTAGTTAGCTTCAAACATATAATAAAGGCTGACACTTATAACGGTCAAAGCATGCAATAAAGGCTAGCAATCAAAGCAGCAACTTAGTTTCATTTTTCAATAAATTTTCAGTCTTTCCTTTTGCAAAATTCTTGTACAATTTCACCGGATGCAAACAATGAGTTAGACACATGGTTTGTCCTGGAAAAACACCAACTACTCATTGCCAACCCCAGAGAAGTGTGGAGTCCATACTCATGGTCCATAGAGTTGCTCTAGTCACTTGCCACCGAGGAAGTGTGTTGTTGCCGCTGATTTCGGTGTGGGGGCGAACAGATGAATTTGTGGGTTCATGAGGAATCGAATGGGTCAAACCTAAACACCTCCTTCAATGTTTGACTGTCTCCTTACTACTGCCACCGACCTGCACCAAGTTCGAAACACCGGAGTTGATCCCGGCGACGAACCCTTCGACGCTCTTGTCAGTACTCAGAAAAGAATACGAAAGAGCTTTAGGTTGGTAAAGAGTGATCACCTTGTAACGGTAGGAGGTAGGGGGTATTTATAGTTGTCGTGGGGATCTATTTTGAAATAAGAACAAATCTCTACTCCCCGATGTGGATGGATAGAAGTGATTAGAACCACCTCCTATAG
The DNA here is from genome assembly GCA_017893485.1 of Hemerocallis citrina. Lineage (NCBI taxonomy): Eukaryota > Viridiplantae > Streptophyta > Magnoliopsida > Asparagales > Asphodelaceae > Hemerocallis > Hemerocallis citrina. The sequence goes on along the minus strand of CM030365.1, from coordinate 8,252,771 downwards.
ATAAGGACGAGTCAGGATTTCTCCATATCCTTATGAACTAGCTCTTAATGGGTTGGGACCCGTACTCAGTTGACTAGATCCGTTCATGGGTTATTGGGCTATGGAGAAGAGACCCAGTTCCCATTTCGGACCCATTTGTAGGTAAAATTATTGTTTTACCCCTGTAAACTTTAAGATTCGTGCTCGATTTGAACGGTCTCAATTTAATCCCATTTTTAGCCACATCAAGAGCCCCCACTCCTAAATACTGTTAGCTACAGCCTTTGGGGAGTAGTTTCACTGTTTCGATGACGTACAGGATTTTATCGGAGTTCTTAAAGGGAGTTCGAATCTTGTTCGAAGAGTAACGGTATTTTTCTAAGCTGGCAACACACCCAAGATCGTTCTTAGGCTCTTCTGGACTTTTGGTGATTTTTCTCGATTTTTAAACTATTTTTCGAATCATTTATTCAATTTTGCAAAGCAATGATTTATTTTTCGAGAGCACTAATTAATCATTCTAACAAATAATTATTTACTCAGGAGCTCACAAAATATTCTCCCATATTTATAATTATTTTTTAGAATTTTTAATTAATTTTCTTGAATTTTAAATCATTTTTTGCAATTTTTAAATAATTAATTTGAATTATAATAAAAATAAAACGGATTTAATCAAGGAGTTATGATGTGGCACGATCTGGGACATCCATCGATCGCTAGCGCGAATTTCTAAACAAATCAGAGGGTGGATCAGTGCTTTGGTAACGTGGTTGAATCTGGGGCGTTCATCAGGCTTTGGCTAGAATTTCTGAGTGATCAGACGGTTCTTCTAACGCAAAGGCATTTTCTCCGATTGAGCAGCTCGGAATTCAGATCCGAGCTACGTGGCATAATCAGGGTCGTCTGATGAAGATCAGGTGCGAATCACGAGGAATTAGTGATTTTTCGCCAATACGCAGTTCGGTGCCTCGGTTGCTCAGATTTTGGTTCCGAGCGACGTGGCACAATCATGGCCGTCTGATGAAGATCATGCACGAATCACGAGGAATTAGTGATTTTGCCCATATGTAGCTCGGTGCCTCGGTTGCTCAGATTTTGGTTCCGAGCTATATGGCACAATCATGGCCGTCTGATGAAGATCAAGTGTGAATCATGAGGAATGAGTGATTTTTTGCCAATCGCAGCTCGGTGCCTCGGTTGCTCGGATTTTGGTTCCGAGCTACGTGGCACAATCATGGCCGTCTGATGAAGATCAGGTGCGAATCATGAGGAATTAGTGTTTTTTGCCAATACGCAGCTCGGCGCCTCGGTTGCTCAGATTTTGGTTCTAAGCGACGTGGCACAATCATGGCCGTCTGAAGAAGATCAAATGCGAATCACGAGGAATTAGTGATTTTTGCCAATACGCAGCTCAGTGCCTCAGTTGCTCTGATTGTAGATCCGAAGTAAGTGGTGAGATCTGAGCCGTCTGATGAGGATCTGGTGCGAATCGCGAGGGGTTAGTTATTTTTCTCCAATACGCAGCTCGGTGCCTCAATTACTTGGATTTTGGTTCTGAGCGACGTGGCACAATCATGGCCGTCTAATGAAGATCAGGCGCGAATCACGAGGAATTAGTGATTTTCCCTAATACGCAGCTCGGTGCCTCGGTTGCTCAGATTGTAGATCCGAAGTACATGGCGAGATCTGAGCCGTCTGATGAGGAACTGGCGTGAATCACGAGGGGTTATTTGTTTTCCCCAATACGCAGCTTCGTACCTTGGTTTCTCGGGTTGTAGATCCAAAGTACGTGGTGAGATCTGAGCTGTCTGATGGAGATCAGGCACGAATCATGGGGAATTAATGATTTTCTCCAATACACAGCTCCGTGCCTCGGTTGCTCGGATTGTAGATCCGAAGTACATGATGAGACCTGAGTCGTCTGATGAGGATCTAGCACGAATCACAAGGGGTTAGTTGTTTTTCCCCAATATGCAACTCGGTACCTTGGTTGCTCTGATTGTAGATCGAAGTACGTAGCGAGATATGAGCTGTCTGATGGAGATCAGGCGTGAATCAAGAAGGGTTAGTTGTTTTTTCCCAATACGCAGCTCGGTGTCTCGATTGCTCAGATTTTGGTTCCGAGCGACGTGGCACAATCATGGCCGTCTGATGAAGATCAGATGCGAATCACGAGGAATTAGTGATTTTTCCCCAATCGCAGCTCAGTGCCTCGGTTGCTCGGATTGTAGATCCAAAGTACGTGGCGAGATCTGAGCCGTCTGATGAGGATCTGGTGCGAATCACGAGGGGTTAGTTGTTTAGGCTTTTGATGGGCCTCTGCGGGGGCCCAAAACGTCTGAAAGCCCACCCGAATCCCCTTCTTTGCTATAAGATCCTACCCCTCTCTTACCACTCCCCCATTCTTCACTTATCACTTTCACTTTCACTTTCTCATTTAGTTTTTTACTCTCAGGGTGGCGCTGCTAGCGGTCGTAGCCAGACGATAATTTTCTGGCCGTAGCCGTCACGTCAAGGTAATTATATATTTTAGCTTATATTTAAAAAGATGTCTAGAGTGTCATCAGGGTGTGAGACCTCCACCTCAGACCAATACAGTGAATGACCCTTAGTCTTCTCCTCAGCAGCGAGCAAGGGAAAGGAAGTATCAGGGTCGGCAATCGTGGAGACGATCGTGGAGAGTGTGTGGGGAGCGGGCACGTTAGGCAGGCTACCGTCCACGCTATCTAACCTCGGGAAGGTGAGGGAGTAATCCGACGACTTTCTATCCAAGGTGGTATACGGGAGGTCGGCCACCTATGAGGAGAATAATCCGAGGGAACCCTCTGAGGTCGACGACATCCCCTCGGTTCTGACCGAGGCGGATCTACAGCGTATCAGGAAGAGGTTCAGGATCCCAAAGGAGTACACCTTTCACCTCCCAAGCCCAGGCTTCCGAGCGTGCTCGGGGACTTCGTCTGACATGTGCATCTTCCCCTATGACGCACTCAATGCCAGCCTTCGACTGCCCCTGCCACTGTTCGTGATCGAAGTGCTATAATGGTAAGGACTGAGCCCGGTGCAGTTCATGCAGAATATGTGGCGGCACGTCATCGACTTCATCCTCCAGTGCCAGGCCATAGGGGTCGAGCCTCGGCTCGTCTTGCTCCGCAGTCTCTATCGGATCTGTCGTATGAGTAAGATGGAGTACCGGTATTATCTATCTCCACAGAAGGGGGTCAAGCTGATCAAGAATTTGGACTCCATCAAGCATTGGAAGGAGAAGTACTTTCTAATCCGAGGTCCTCAACTGTGGGGTTTCCCGACGAGGTGGAAGGAAGACGTTCCGAAGTGGGCAAAGGCCGAGCCGGTGCTGACTAAGGAGGAGGAGGAGGTCATGTCAAAGATCCTCAGTCTTCCGACCCTGAGTTGGAAAGATATCACCGAGGGGGTCCTCTTCGGTGGGGGTCTTAGTCCGATCGACCCTAGTATGCCTCGTCTATTGTTCTTCTTTTATTCTGACTTGTTCTCTTCTTGTGCTAACCTCTTCGGTTTTTTCTTTTTCAGAGGCTCCCGGTATGGATTTCCGAGCTATGTTGGCGAAGTGACTTGCGAGCACCGTGAAGGGATCAGACAATAAGAAGAGGAAGAGGACTACGACGGGACCCTCGTCCGGCCGGGCTACCCAAGCACCTTCGGCAGCGATGCCAGTTGTAGACTTGGTCTCGGCCTCTCCTTCTGCTCCTCAAGCAGCCCTTCCCTCTACTACGACTTCTGACCCTTCTGCCGGGGCATTCTTCGTCGAAGCTGCGGAAGTGCTTGGAGCATCGCCCCTCACCGCCAAGGTGGAAGCTATCCTGACCGAGGAGCACAAGAAGCTCTTCGTCCTCGATTGGAGGGTGATGAAGTAAGATGGCTTCCTCGGCGATGCCGCAATGTGCATGCAGGCTCTGCGCCACCTGCCGACCCCGAAGGACCGAGCGGCACTGAAGGCGGGGAACGTGGGCGACAATGCGCTCGAGATCTCCCGGGCCACTATGTCGACCCTTGTTGTGCCTTCGAGATTTCTCAATTTGTTGCGTTCGATACTCACGTCTTTTTTCTTTGGTTTTCATATCACATGTCACTTTAGTCACCTGCTAGAGCAGTTTGCCGAACAGGAGAAGGAGCTGACATCAAGCGACATGGACCAGACCGAGCGAGCTAAGGCTGTGAAGATGTACGAGACTGAGCAACGTCTCTCGGAGTCCCAAGCTGTTCAGATCGGCATTCTTGAGTCGGCCTTGGCCAAGGTGAATGAATGCATCGCTGCAGAAGTGGCGAGGGCAGACAAGGAGAAGGCCAAAGCTTAGCAGGAGAGGGAGAAGGCCCTAAAGGCCTCTGAGGAGATGCAAAGGGATCGGGAGGCAGCGATGGCTGAGGCAGCGAGGGCGATCCAAGCCGAGGCGGAGGCCCGTATGCTCACAAATATAGAGGAGTCTTTCGCTTGAGCGCTCAAGCACGTCGCGGCTCGCATCCCCGATTTCGATAACTCAGGGTATAACCTGTACGCCTCCATTGAAGGCGAGGAGGTGGTGGCCGTAGCAGGAGCCAAAGCCAAAGGAGAGGAAGAAAGAGACGAAGAGGATGTGCCGGTGGTGGCGAATCCAGAGAAGGCGCTCATGACGGTGCCGAGTGAGAGCGCGGAGCAGCACCCCGAGGTGGCTCCTTGACTTTGTTTTTGTTTTTATTTTCATTTTGTATCATCTTGTAGTGGACTGGCCACCGCATTTTGTACTCGTAAACTTTAATGAAATGAAAATTTGACTAAGTGTTGAACTTGTGTTGTACTTTGCATCCGAGTTGTCCCATAGGAGCTTTGTTTAAACTTAGAATCTTCATGTTCTTGCCTCTTCAGATCACCGAAGAATGTCAGATCGTTGAAGTGTCTCAGATTGCCGAAGTATCACACCTCCAATCTGTTTTAGGGGTCGCGAGGTTGGGCCTCGCTCGAACTCGAAAGAGACTTTACAAAGCCGAGTCGGAGCTGAACCATATTAAACTGACGTTGGCCCGTCGAGACTCTGAGCTGAAGCATCTAGAGGAGAAGTCTCGCGAAGTGCCCCCTGAAGGGGAGGAGACGTATCCCTCGATGGCCTTCAGCCAAGGCTTGAGACTCAAGTACCTTCGTCAGTCTCTGTTCGATGTCAGGGCCTGAGAGAGAAGGGTTAAAGAACTTAGTGTTCGAGAAGAGCCTAGAGGCAGCGCACCTTCGGAGGGCTATCTCCGAGGCTTCTCGCGGGGGAAGCTCTAGCTGAATGCTTCATCTGAAGATCAGAGTGACGGATGACTTGCAGAAGGAACGGGTCATGGAGCTAGAGGCAGAGAACCATCGCCTTAGATGGCTTTCTGAGGGGAGCAACGTCAGAACCACTTCCTACCCCCGAGGTGAGTACTCTTAAGGAAGTTCGTTCCATGAGTTGGCGCTACGCTCGCCCCCCATCTTGAGGCACCTCGGGACGCACAGAGCGGAGTGGCTAGCTTGTCGAGCGGAGCATCTATTGGGGCGACTTAGGCTCCTAGGTGTCGAGGACGCAACTTGGCTCACCGGTTTAGAGACCTCCACGGAAGTAAGGCTACAGCAACACGGCGCTCGCCGGCCTTGCTTATCTCTTAATAGAAGTATCACACTCCCTAGGATGGGTTAGGGCTGATCTTTGTAATCTTGTAGTCTTTGTTTCACCTGAGTCATGTATCTTGATGTAAAGATGAGTTGTTGGTCTATAATTAGACTTGTACCTCAAATTTTAATGAAATAGTATACTCATTTCTCGACCTTGTGTGTTGTGCTAGCATTTGCCAGTGTCAACAGTTGTAGGAGCAATTCCGAATGGTGAGCTATTTTAAACTTGCTCGTTCGCAAGTAGCAAAAGTTGCATCAAACCAAGTGTTGGACTCCGAACTTGTCGTTTAGAGAATATTAACAATTTTGGGAGCAATTCCGAATGGTGAACCACTTCGTACTCGCAAGTGGTTAAAGTGGAATCGAACCAAGTATTGGACTCCGAGCTTGTCGTTTAGAGAATATCAACAGCTATGGGAGCAATTTCGAATGGTGAACCACTTCGTACTCGCTTATGAGCAAGTAGTTAAAGTAGAATCGAACCAAGTGTTGGACTCCGAGCTTGTTGTTTTAATGAATTTTTTTTATAAAAAAAAGATTTAAGCGTAAAAGTTACAATTAGAATGCTCAAGATAGAGAACTTGTGGGAGTAGATCACTTTTATTGAAAATACTTAGGCGGCCGCTTCTAAGTTGTGAGCCGCCATTATACTTTGATAAAGAGAACATTAACATGTTTTAAGAGAACATTCTTGGAGAAGTTGCTTGGAGTGGTGTTTAGACACCATCTCGGTACTTCATCAAGTGGTCAGCATTCCAAGTCCTCGGTATTCTCCTTCCCCCGGGTCTTCGAATTGATACGCGCCTGGGCGAATAACTCTGGAGACCCTATATGGACCTTTCCAGTTAGGCACTAGCTTGTCCTTCTTGCTTGGAAGAGAGATTGACAACTTCCGGAGCACTAGGTCCCCCTCTTTAAGATGAAGGGGACGAACTTTCTTATTGTAAGACTGAGTTAGCCTACGTCGGTAAGTCTTTTGTCGGATGGAAGCTCTTTCGCAGATCTCATCGATGAGGTTCAAACTGTTGTGAAGCTGGTTCGCATTCTGCACTTCATTGTAGGCGATCAGTCGGGGTGAAGGTAGGCCAAACTTTAGGGGGATGATGGCCTTGGATCCATAAGTGAGATTGAAGGGGGACTCTTCTGTCGGAGTTCTCTTCGTGGTGCGATAGCTCCATAGCACATTGGGAAGTTGTTCAGGCCCATAACCCCTTGGTGGATTTGTCAAGCCTCTTCTTCAGGCCGGAGAGTATTTGTCGATTAGCGTTCTCCGCCTTGGCCATTGGATTGAGGGTGGGATACTGAGGAGAACCGCTGTTGGATGCCGAGGTCGGTGTAGAATTTGCGAAAAGTTGCCCCTGCAAACTGGGTTCCATTGTCAGTTACGAGGATACGAGGTATGCCGAACCGACAAATAATATTCTTCCAGAAGAACTTCTAAACCTTGTTCTCTGTAATCGTTGTAAGGGGCTCGGTCTCGATCCACTTGGAGAAGTAATCTATTACCACGACGAGGAACGTCAGTTGGCCTAGCACTGGGGGAAATGGTCCGAGCAAGTCCATCCCCCACATTGCAAAGGGATCGGACAGGCTAAGGAGGAGAGCTAGGCTTGTGGTAGGCGACGGATCGGAGAAAATCTTTGGCAGGAGCCGCATTGGCGGACGTATTGTTCAGAGTCGCTTAGAAGTGTGGGCCAAAAGTAGCCGTAATTTAAAATTTTACGGGCTAGGGATCTTGCTCCTAAGTGCACGCCACACATCCCGTCATGAGCCTCTTTCAGGGCATAGTGTGCTTCTTCGGAGAAGAGACATTTTAGGTAAGGCCTACCGTCTATATGAGTATAGGAGCGTTTGTACATGACTCCTTCAATGAGTGTGTACCGCTCGGCTCTGGTTCTGACTCTTCTTGCCTCTCTGGGGTCGGCTGGAAGAACTCCGTTACTAAGGTATTCTAGCAGGGGTTTCATCCAATTCTCCCCGAGTGTTAGGGACAGGGCTTCCATTGGTTCCGGACTGTCTTCCTCGATACTGGGTCTCTGGAGGATCTCTATCAAGATGGTCCCGCTCCAAACCCTGGAGGGAGGATGAGGCAAGTTTTAAGAGGGCATCCGCCTGTGCATTTTCCTCTTAGGGGACTCACTGGAGTTGAGCATCTTCAAATAAAGCTAGAAGCCCCTTTACCTTTGCCAAGTTCTTGGCCATGCGCTCGCCTCTTGCTTCATATTCCCCAGACACTTGGTTCACGACTAGCTATGAATCACTGAAGACCTTGACACGTTTGGCCCCTGCTTTGCGGGTCATGCAGAGCCCCGCTATAAGGGCCTCGTATTCGGCCTCGTTGTTCGACGCACAGAAGCTTATACGGAGGGAGTATTGTAGAAACCGTCTGGGCAGGTCAAGATGACCCCTGCCCCACTTCTGTCGGCGCACGAGGACCCTTCAACATACACGGTCCAGAGCTGGGGTTCTTCAACTGACTCAAGGGGGTCGGGAATGGTGCTTTACACAATGAACTCCGCTAGGATGTGTGCCTTGATAGCGGTTCAGGGTTGGGAGCTGATGTCATGCTGGTTCAGCTCTATGGACCATTTCATTAGACGTCCCGATGTTTCGGGCTTGTGAAAAACTTGCTTCAGCGGCTGGTCAGTGAGAACGACCGCCGAGTGGGACTAAAAATAGAGGTGAAGTTTCCTTGCCGCCATGATCAACGCGTATGCCATCTTTTCTACCTTTGGGTAGCAGAGTTCTGCGTCCCTAAGGACCTTACTCACGTAGTAGATGGGGCGTTGCATCTTATCCTCCTCTCTTACCAGGACGGCACTAAGGGTCTGCTCCGAAGTTGCCAGGTATATGTAGAGGATTTTGCCAAGCTTCGGCTTGCTCAAGAGTGGGGGGTTTACCAGGTAAGCCTTCAGTTGATCGAAATACTCTTGCTGTTGTTGCCCCCACTCGAAGCCTTTCTCTCCTCTCAGGGCTTTGAAGAACGGGAGGCATTTCTCTCCTGACTTGGAGAGAAAATGCCCTATAGCTGTGAGGTGTCCTGTGAGCCTCTGCACTTCTTTAACATTGGAGGGAGGAGCCATATTGAGTATGGCTTTGATCTTCTCAGGATTGGCTTCTATGCCCCTTCTGGCTCACCATGAATCCGAGAAATTTTCCGAACGAGACGCCGAAGGCGCACTTGCTTGGATTCAATCTCATGTTGTGCCTTCTCAACACCCCGAAGGCTTCCTGGAGGTCACGGACATGCTCCTTCCCGCTGATGCTTTTGACCAACATATCGTCTACATAGACTTCCATGTTATGGCCTATCTAGTCTCAGAAGACCTTGTTAACAAGGCATTGGTACGTAGCTCCGGCGTTCTTCGGCCCGAAGGATATTACCCGGTAGCGGTACAGGCCTTGGTCAGTTACTTCCTTGTGGGAGTTCGAGGGCTTCAAGGGAGAGGACCGGCCCTCCCATCGAGGTCATGTAACACTTACGGGCTGCCTTCTGGCTCCCTCTTACTTCTCCCACTCCTGCCGAGGTGGGGAACTTCATTTTCATATGATAGGCTGTTGGTATGGTCTGGAGAGCATCCAAACCCGATTGACTCAAGATGACATTGTAGGCGGCCTTGACGTCTACCACCATGTAGTCCATCGACTCGGTCCAGGTGATCGGGGTTTCGCTAGCGGTCACGTCAAGGGTTATTACTCCCTCGATCGTCACCGGCACCCCGGTGAATCCGTGAAGAGTATAACTAGCTAGCTTGAGCCGATCTCTTGACAGCTGAAGGCCCTAGAATGCCTCCAAGAAGCGGATATTGACCGAACTGCCGTTGTCCACTAGGACCCGACGTACGTCGAAATTGGACATCCGAAGTTTTATAACAAGGTCATTGCAATGGGGCGTCCGAATGCCCTCAAAGTTCCTATCAGAAAACGTAACAGGAACCCAAGACCCTTGGGAGGAGGATGGCTCTGTACGGCGTTCACTTCTCGAACGAAGGCTTTTCGGGAGGATTCGGAATCTCCCCCATTGGGCCTCTGTGTATAAGGTGCAGGACGGCCTCGGCTTCGACATCTGGGGTCTCTGCACGTTGTTTGGCTTGTCTGTTAGCCCCCTAGGGGGTGGAGGAGGATCGGCCCTGTCCTTCCTCACGAACCTAGAGAGCTGCCCTCACTGAATGAGGGCCTCGATCTCGTCCTTTAGGGCCTGACATTCGTTTGTGTCGTGGTCGTGGTCCCTGTGGAAGCGGCACCACTTATCCGGTTTCTCTTCTTTCTGGGGGTGTTCATCTTTGGAGGTGGAGGTAGAAGTCCCTCCTTCCCAACTTCCATCAAGATGGCCGAGACACTCGCATTGAGCGGAGTGAACTTTTCGAAGCGGGGAAGAGGGCGACGTTGACCCCGTTGTCTTTTTGGAGCTTCTTAGCTCCATCTTCAGCAGTATTCCGTTTGTTCCCGAAAGATGATCCTTCAAGAGTGGGGCGGTTGAGAGCCTATTCAGATCGGGTGTACTTCTCACTCCTGAGAAGGAGTTCTGAGAAGTCTCGAGGAGGCTTCTTGGCTAGGGACGCCCTGAAATCGGGGTTAATGACGTTGGACTGGAAAGCAGACGAGGCCACAGACTGGTCCAGAGAGGCGGTAGATCTCGCATTCGCGATGAACCTCTTGACGTAGTCCCTCAACCGCTCGCCCTTCCTTTGACTGAGGAAGAGCAAAGAGGTGTTTGTCTTTTCGGAGCGGCGGCTGCGCACAAAGTGGGTGAGGAAGAGACCTTCGATCCGGTCGAAGAAGAAAATGGAGGCTGGAGCACGTCTGGAATACCACTCCCGAGCGGGCCCCTTAAGCGTGGCTGGGAATGTTTTGCAGAGAAGGACATCGGAGGCATGGTGGATCATCATGAGAGTTTTGAAACTTTCAATGTGATCAGCGGGGTCCGACTCCCCGGTATAAGACTCAAAATGCGAAGGCTTGAAGTTCTCTGGGATGGGGGCCTTCATGATTGTACGGGAGAACGGGGGTCTGCTCGGGCGGAGGTTCCTTTCCCATTGTTCCTCATCTCTATCAAGTTGGCCGAGGCGCCTCTCTATCTCGTGGAGATGGCGGTAGACCGAGTCCTTCCTTCGGTCATACCTCGGTGAGCCCCGAGATCCGTCTTCATGTAGAAGAGGGCTGGGGCTGCGGCGGCGATAGCTTGGAGTAGGTCGTGGACTGGGGGTGCGACGGCAATGGCTCAGAGCCGGCCGAAGACTGGGAGAGCGGCGTCGATTGTTGAGAGCCGGCCGAGGACTGGGAGAGCGGCGGAAATGGTTGGGAGCCGGCTGAGGACTGGGAGCCCGTCGGTCATTGTTAGGGGCGACGTTGAGTGCCCGTAGGAATACCTCCTGGAACTGTTGAAACTTCGTCCTTGTGACGGGGACCTCCTGCTCCCGATGGGCTCGAGGGGCAGGATGGCCGACCGAAGAGCGGCTTCTTCTCCGGCAATGCTGGGGCAACTCTGTCCGCCTCCTGGAAGAGTTGGACCCTCTGCGGTCTGTCCTGCTGGGTAACCGGTCCCTCTGATGCTCCCGACGAGGGTTCCCTTCACGGGTCCGCCTGTCGTCCAAACGGATCCGAAGATCTGTCTCGTTCTACCGGTTGCTCAGAACATCTCATAGATCTTTCAGTGTTAGAGGGCTTTGGGAGGCCATGGAGTCAGAGGAAGGGTTGTGTATGGAGACATGGATCTAATGAAGGAGTTGTTTTTGGTGGCTTCGGCGATAGGGTTCTCCAACCGCCACTTGAGGCCCTTGAGGTTGCTGAACGGGTTGAGGGATCGGTTGTTCGAGCTGCTGGGACAGTTGGACCGGTTGGACAGGCGGAGGGAGACCCTCTGGAAGCGGAGGAGGGATGGAAGTTGTTCTACGGTTGGAGACCGCGGACTTCCCTTTCTTCAGAGGTATAGCTAGGAGCTGCTTTTGCTGATGGAGTAGGGTCGGATTGCTATTCGATTTCCCACTGATGGCACCAATCTGTTGCCGCTAATTTCGGTGTGGGGGCAATCATATGAATTTGTGGGTTCGTGAGGAATAGAATGGGTCAAACTTGAACACCTCCTTCACTATTTGACTGGCTCCTGCTACTGCCGCTGACCTACACCAAGTTCGAAACACCGGGGTTGATCCCGTCGATGAACCCTCCGATGCTCTTGTCAGTACTCAGAAATGAATATGAAAGAGCTTTAGGTTAGTAAAGAGTGATCACCTTGTAACGGTAGGAGGTAGGGGGGTATTTATAGTCGTCGTGGGGATCTGTTTCGAGATTAGAACAATTCTCTACTCCCCAGTGTGGATGGATAGAAGCGGTTAGAACAACCTCCTAGGGATAAGGACAAGTCAGGATTTCTCTATATCCTTATGAACTGGCTCTTAATGGGTTGGGACCCGTACCCAGTTGACTGGATCCATTCTTGGGTTATTGGGCTCTGGAGAAGAGACCAAGTTCCCATTTCGGACCCTGTTTGTAGGTGAAATTACCGTTTTGTCCCTGTAAACTTTAAGATTCGTGCCCGATTTGAACGGTCTCGATTTAATCCCATTTTGAGTCATATCATGTGCGGTGCCGATTCGCCATTCAATTGCTCCTAAAACTTGTCAACCTGTTCGGAGTCCATACTCATGGTTCATAGACTCGCACTAGACACTTGCCACTGAGCAACGGTAGGGAATGCCTAGTCATTCTATCTGCTCCCAAAATAACCTCCAGATAAGTGCGGAGTCCATACTTATGGTTCATAGAGTTGCTCTAGCCACTTGCTACCGAGCAAGGGCATGACATGCCTCGCCATTCAAATGCTCCCAAAATTTGTCGTCAACATATTTGGAGTCCATACTCATGGTTCATAGAGTCACTCTAGCCAGCTACCACCGAGCAAGGATGGGTACGCCTCACCATTCGATCTGCTCCCAAAATCATCAACGGATGAGTGCGGAGTCCATGTTCATGGTTCATAGAGTCGTTCTAGACACTTGCCACCGAGCAAAGGGCAGGGCATGCCTCACCATTCGATTGCTCCCAAAAATCATCGTCAACTTGTTCAGAATCCATACTCATGGTTCATAGAGCCGCTCTAGCCACTTACCACCGAGTAAAGGTGGGGCACACCTCACCATTCGATCTTCTCTCAAAACAACCCCCGGGCAAGTGCGGAGTCCATGCTCATGGTTCATAGAGTCGCTCAAGCCACTAGCCACAAAGTGTGTCGGGCTCAATTCGCCATTCTATTGCTCCCAAAACTCGTCGTCAACCCATTCAGAGTCCACACTCGTTGTTCCTATAGTTGGTCTTGTAGCATGCACCTGAGCATGCTCTAGGACTCAACAAGCCAATCTATCTACTCCTGAAATGCTTAAAAAACAAGCTCGAAGTTTACACCTTGGCACGAAGTTGTCTTAGCAATGTACAAACAACTGAGTTAGAGATCTTAACTCACCATTCAAAGCAAGCTATCACAATGTGTTAGCCATCCCGATTAACAAAAATGGGGCCAAGCCCCTCCCAAATGACATTTCCACAAATTGTCACAACAAGAGCACAAAAGGTCCAACCCTTTACTAGAGTCGCCACAACTACTCTAACACAAAGATCTACTACCCATAGAGAACAAGAGGCAATGCTTGAATACTTAGAAAATTTGCATTTCACATCAACATCTCAATATAAGTTCAAAAGAAGCAATCAACAAGATTACAAGTCTCCCTCACAATTATCTCCACTCTCTCGGGGCAAGGGGATATTCATGTTAAGGGACACGCGTAGCCTACGGCCCCCAGGCTACTAAAGCACCACCTCAATTCCTCAGACGATCTGAAAGGAAGACCAAACTCGCAGATTGAGTCCAAGCCGCGTGGCCATTAACACGTGTCCCCTTAGATCGAGGCAACACTTGACGAACTAGTTCTTCCTGTCACGCCCCGCTTCCCAAAATACGGAAATACGAGTGCATGACGAAGCCCAGCGAATGATCTTAACATCATTCATAAGCTGTAGGATCGACCCAGCATCATAACAAGAATATACAAGAGAAATATAGATAACCAAGCATGCATGAATAATTTATAAAGCAACAGAAAACAGTTTAAACAAGTAATAATATTCAAATAGTTCTCATGTCTGGATCAAATGTAAACTCGGAAACAAGTCTTATACAGCGGAAGAAATAAATACCTTAAGGAAAGCAACTATTTACACAAGACCTTGCTCCAAGCGAAGCCTGAAATGTCTGCTCGCCAATTCCAGTAGGTAGTTCGTCTCCAAAGTCTGTTTAACAAATATAAACAGGAAAACAAAGGGGAAAACAAGAGAAAATGCCCTTAGTGCAAGCTAGGGCCACAAATAGTGAAAGCAAGTACAAGTAAGGGAAAAACAAGAATTGGAATCAAGAATAAGCAGAGTTATAAGAAGTAGTAGGCAAATTCAAAGACTAGCTAGCAAGAGGGAATATCTTAATAACTAGATTGGATAACAACTGCTAGTGGTGAAACACATGTCAGGTACACCTATAAGGGTATTTAATATCAAGCGACAACCTCAAGCCTAGTGTCATATGTTATTTTGAATGTCAAGTCTCAAATGTCAAGTCCAAGTATCAAGTTGTCTAGCTCAAGTTATCAAGTTATCTAGTCTCAAGTGTCAAGTTATCTAGTTCAAAATTATCAAGTTCAAGTCTAGTGGTGATTACTATCTAGGTAGCACGACATGCATCCATTCTTTTACTACATGGTTGCTACAGTCAAACAATTTCGTTTAGACCTAGTAATGAATTTTATAGGGCGGCGTACTCAGGTATCAAGTATCAAGCAAGCCATGGTTCATGAATCGGAAATTAAATAACAAGTTCACGAAGCAAGTTCGCGAATCCACAAGCAAGTTCAAGAACCGCACAATGGGTTCAAGAATCAAACAAGTTCATGAGCCGAGTAACCGACTCCATGAATCAAACAAGATACAACAAGTTCATGAACCAAGTATTGGGAAACACGGGCCCCCTTCCGAGTACACTTATCTATATTGTCCATTCTATAGTCTTTCCCAAAACCCCGGCTTGTTATTTTTATTGACTCTTATCAAGCAAGCATACAAGTGTAATATATTGTGATTTAATTCTAGGAAAATTTGGGGATGTCCTATATAGTGTCCAGCAGCTACATATAAAATTTGGGGTCAAACGCTCGCTGTTTACACAGCTAAAATAATTCGCAAAGTAAATAATTACAGCAGTTTTGCAAAACTGCGTCTACTGACACAGCTGCAGTATAACTGCCATAACTCCTAGACCGTAACTCCAAATTCGATCAACTTGGAGTCTATCGATATCTACACATCCAGATCTACATTTTATATTCAGGGCTCGGGCCTAAATTCCAATGATAAAAGGGTCGAAACCGCAAAAGAATATTCAGACAGCAACACGCAGAATTTATTTACTAATGTAGGTTCCATGGAAATATGTAATTTGGTGTCTAAGTTGTTAAGTAGTATAAATACATAATCATGGATGTCAAAACAGCAACTAATAAATATTTTTCAAGTCATAATAGTCACAAATTCGTCAAAATACTAAATATATATGTATCTACAAATTTTAGGGCTCCTTAATTCATATGTCCATGTGATTCATGTGTTCAAGGGGGTAAAAGAATCCAATTGATTATTATTTAATACGAGGAAGTTTTGTGACTCTTAGATTCGTGGGTTTGAAGGTTCAAAATTGATTTACAATGATATTTCAAAGGGAGTCACAATCTAACTATATGTGGTATTTTCAAGAAAACTTGTACTAGAGCAATAAAATGTACAAGATGAATACTTGCCTTAAATCGACGATTATAAACTCCGCTTGTTGAAGCAATTGAGTAGAAAAATCCCCGAAAATGTCCTCAAAAAGCGCGTGCAAAAAATTGATCGGAGATCGCGTTTTCCCGCACACAGGATCTGTCCAGAACAGCGAACAGCAAGTAGGATCCGGTGCGGCCAAAACAGGGAACAGCGAAACGGGCGAATCAGATCGTCTCAACGCAGCGGATCTGCGCCAGAACAGCGTGCAGTAGAAACGGGATCCGCTGTGGCCAGAACACGGGACACCGATCACAGCGCGAATCTTGATGCGATCTGATGGCTGAGATTCGATCCCGCCTTTCCTCCTTCTTCTTCGTTCGTTCTCTTCTTCGTTCTTTTCCGGTTGGTTCGACGGCGACTGAAGGCGGCGACAGCTTGGTCGGGGTTCGACTGGGGAGCAGTCGACGACGGTGACGACGGTAGGCAGTGGCGGCGACGACGACATCGAGAGGGAACTCGTCGCGCGGCGTCTCTGTTTGGGTTCCAAGAACAGGGGAGGAGCGGAGGAATGGATCGGGGGTGTTTGCGGCGTGGACGGAGGTCGGATTGAGGAGGCGACGGCGAGGCAATGAGGCTGAGTGGGTGAGGGAAAGGTGGAGGTCGAAAATGGCGAAAATGGGTTCGGGAGTACTTGGGTTCGATGGAGGAGACGACGGTGGGGTCTGTGGTTGGAGAGATGGCGGACGCGATGGCGATGGAGTTGTGGAGGCGGTGGTGCTGAGGGGGTCGACGAGGATGACGGTCGAAGGTGGGCGAGGCGATCGGAGTGGATCGAAGGTGGGTTGTTTGGCGAGAAAGATGGAGACGAAGGAGGAAGGGATTAGCGGCGGGTTGTTTAGTTGGGTTTATACAGTATTAGGGTTTGATTAGGGTTAAGGGTAGGGTTTAAATAGTAGGGTTGGTGGGTTTTGGGTTTTGGGGATCCGTTTCAAAAAGAGCCCAACAGGAGAAATGATCAAAAATGCAATAAAATGAAGATTAAAGAGATGACTATGAAGAATTAGCCATTTCTTCATGAATAATGACACAAAGAGCATACAAACGAATTCGGTAAAAGGAACAGAAATTGAGTTGAAAACAATTGATGGTTTTATTCGAACGAAAATAAAATACCGGATCTCAAATAGATAAAAAAACTACAATTGAGCAAAATACAGTATAAAAATATATATACGGAGAAACAGGAGTTACAAATCCTACCCACCTTACACAAAAATTTCGTCCTCGAAATTTGCTTGGGCGGTACATAGGACAGGGCAAAAGCAATTTAGGGGAAGGTAACAAACAAGGGATCCAAGAAAAAGTCAACTTGGTGGTAACACCAACATAAGAAGGGAGTGGATAACAACGAGGTCAAATGAATGGCATGAAAGAGAATAACAGTATCTAAAAGATCTAAATAACACAAGATAATAAATACGATGAAGGAGTTATGGTAGAACTGAAACCAAGGAGATGGAAGACAAGAAAGGATTGAATCCAATAATGAATGAGTATATGATGGCAGGAGGGAAAGCAAGAAGGAAATAACCGGTATCAAAAACGAAGAAGAACACTGAACACCACAAGACTTGCAAGATAACAAGGCAAGGAGGTGAACGAATAGAAAGAGCTGGAATCAAAGAAAGATGGACCATGAAGAGATGAATCAATTGATGAGCCAATGGACGAGAACAAATGCAAGAGAGAGGGAATAGCAAGCAATGCAAGGAAGGAGAAGCAGCAATAGATCCTGGGACCTGTGGGTTATGGGCCCACCACGCATCCGCTGTGCCACTTTGATGGTGGCGTTCCAAGCTCCAGACATGTCGTTGCAGACCATGTGACACCAGGCGACGAACCGAGCAGGATGAAAAGAATGAGGCACCAAGATCAAAGAGAGAGTATGGGCTCCAAATAGAGATAGGCAATAATGCGAAATGGGTATAAGGCTTGAGCTTCAATCTTCATAATTAAAAGATAGAATACATATCAAAACTAATGGCTTTTAAGAGAAATAATAACACAACAAACATCGGTAATAATAATATCAATAGTAACAGAATAATAATGACAATAATAAAAATAAATATAACAATGAAAATAATAAAATTAGTAATAATAGCAATCAAAATAATAGTAATAACAATAACAATAACAGAAACCAAAATCTTCGTAGCCATACAGGCAATAATAATATAATAATATAAAATTATCAACATTAATGATAATACATACATGACATAATAGAATTCAACACACTCATGAAATTAATGCAATGATAACAATCACAATAGTATTAAAAATAGTGATAATAATAGTAATATTAATAATAGTAACAATAATAATCATATGAATAATAATAAGGTAAAAGTAATAATAATAATAAAAATAATGCAGCACTAAAGCTAATAAAAACAATATTAATAATAGCAATTGAAATGACAATCATAATAATAATACCAATGATAATAACAAAGACAATAGCAATAACAGAATAGTATTGTGAAACAAAATTTAGAATTTGGATTATTAATTCTATAAATAAATCAACTGTACTAGTTCAAATTTATATGAAACATAAGTTTAATTGTATAAAGAAAATGTCATGAGGAAAATATTTCTTTACCATCAGTTTATTTATATAAGTAACGAGTCTTGAAATACCAATTAGTAATAGATAGAAAATCTTGCCTCCTTAACATCAAGTTGCATGTTTGCCTTCACGACATCAGGTTTCAAATTGCCATCCAAATATTCGGCTGCACATTTTGCCTCGCCGATATCTAGTTGCAATTTGCCTCCATTGACATCGAGTTGCATATTTGCCATCTCGACATTAGGTTGCACCGAAGTAGTGAAATGTATATAAAATTGAGCATGTTCATGCTCAAAACAAATTAACAATAATAATAATAGTAACGATAAAAGTAATAGTATCAATAACAATAATAATAATAAAATATCGATACTAATAACAATGAGGATAACAATGATAATAACAATAATCATAACAGTAATAATAACAGTAATCGCATAAAGAATGATAATAATAGTAATAATAATGATAGCAATAATATTAAAATATCAACAACACTAGTAAAAATAATAATGCAAGACAAGGTATAGTTTGTGCCCAACACTTTGTGGAAGTAATTTAATATTGGCAATAATAATAAAATAATGAAAACAACAATAAGAATATCAATAGTGGTAACAATAATAATAATACTAGTAATGATAATGAAAATAATAACAATAATAATAATGGTAGTAATAATAGCATTATACAACAAAATAAGAATTTGTCTTATCTAATAATAATTCAGTAGAAATATATAGTCGATTGCAAATGAAAAGTGAGTTAAAATACATCATCGTTCGAAATAACAAAATCCTTGTTTAGAAAGATCTTTATAGAAGATTGAAAATAAATATAATAATTAATAATCAAAATATAGAAAGTATTCGGAGAAAATAATAATAATAATAATCATAAGGAGAAAAATAAGTAGCAGAAAAATGAAGCTATTCCCAATAAAGAGTTAAAGAGGAGGATGACTAGAAGGGACAAAAGGATATTAAGGCATTGAATACAAAGAAAGAAGGATGATGGGCGAAATCGGAATTGAAGAGAATATAGCAGAGGAGAAATAACTAGCATGGTACTCAAAGTGAGTCAACAATTGAAGATGAATGCAAGGCACGAAGAGCAATAAACGACACACGAACCGGAATAAGGAGGTTTCAACGAGGCGAGCAGAAATAAGAGATTGCTTGCACTGGAATCAAAAGAATATGGATACGGAAGAATAAATTGTACCCAATAAGGAATCAACAAATCAGAACGAATGCAAGAGATGGAAGGAAGCAAGGAGTCAAAAAACTGGATATGAAGAAATCAAAATGGATGGGATAAGACTTGTATCCAGATGAGTTGACTATTAAAGTATTCATGTGGTTGCATGGCCTGTTTAATGTTGAGTCAATCCTGACTGAGTCAAGCCTGTCTAATGTATTAGTCAAACTAACACATTAGCCAAACCTGAGCTCTGATACCACTAAAAACCTTGTCACGCCCCGCTTCCCAAAATACGGAAATACGAGTGCATGACGAAGCCCAGCGAATGATCTTAACATCATTCATAAGCTGTAGGATCGACCCAGCATCATAACAAGAATATACAAGAGAAATATATATAACCAAGCATGCATGAATAATTTATAAAGCAACAGAAAACAGTTTAAACAAGTAATAATATTCAAATAGTTCTCATGTCTGGATCAAATGTAAACTCGGAAACAAGTCTTATACAGCGGAAGAAATAAATACCTTAAGGAAAGCAACTATTTACACAAGACCTTGCTCCAAGCGAAGCCTGAAATGTCTGCTCGCCAATTCCAGTAGGTAGTTCGTCTCCAAAGTCTGTTTAACAAATATAAATAGGAAAACAAAGGGGAAAACAAGAGAAAATGCCCTTAGTGCAAGCTAGGGCCACAAATAGTGAAAGCAAGTACAAGTAAGGGAAAAACAAGAATTGGAATCAAGAATAAGCAGAGTTATAAGAAGTAGTAGGCAAATTCAAAGACTAGCTAGCAAGAGGGAATATCTTAATAACTAGATTGGATAACAACTGCTAGTGGTGAAACACATGTCAGGTACACCTATAAGGGTATTTAATATCAAGCGACAACCTCAAGCCTAGTGTCATATGTTATTTTGAATGTCAAGTCTCAAATGTCAAGTCCAAGTATCAAGTTGTCTAGCTCAAGTTATCAAGTTATCTAGTCTCAAGTGTCAAGTTATCTAGTTCAAAATTATCAAGTTCAAGTCTAGTGGTGATTACTATCTAGGTAGCACGACATGCATCCATTCTTTTACTACATGGTTGCTACAGTCAAACAATTTCGTTTAGACCTAGTAATGGATTTTATAGGGCGGCGTACTCAGGTATCAAGTATCAAGCAAGCCATGGTTCATGAATCGGAAATTAAATAACAAGTTCACGAAGCAAGTTCGCGAATCCACAAGCAAGTTCAAGAACCGCACAATGGGTTCAAGAATCAAACAAGTTCATGAGCCGAGTAACCGACTCCATGAATCAAACAAGATACAACAAGTTCATGAACCAAGTATTGGGAAACACGGGCCCCCTTCCGAGTACACTTATCTATATTGTCCATTCTATAGTCTTTCCCAAAACCCCGGCTTGTTATTTTTATTGACTCTTATCAAGCAAGCATACAAGTGTAATATATTGTGATTTAATTCTAGGAAAATTTGGGGATGTCCTATATAGTGTCCAGCAGCTACATATAAAATTTGGGGTCAAACGCTCGCTGTTTACACAGCTAAAATAATTCGCAAAGTAAATAATTACAGCAGTTTTGCAAAACTGCGTCTACTAACACAGCTGCAGTATAACTACCATAACTCCTAGACCGTAACTCCAAATTCGATCAACTTGGAGTCTATCGATATCTACACATCCAGATCTACATTTTATATTCAGGACTTGGGCCCAAATTCCAATGATAAAAGGGTCGAAACCGCAAAAGAATATTCAGACAGCAACACGCAGAATTTATTTACTAATGTAGGTTCCATGGAAATATGTAATTTGGTGTCTAAGTTGTTAAGTAGTATAAATACATAATCATGGATGTCAAAACAGCAACTAATAAATATTTTTCAAGTCATAATAGTCACAAATTCGTCAAAATACTAAATATATATGTATCTACAAATTTTAGGGCTCCTTAATTCATATGTCCATGTGATTCATGTGTTCAAGGGGGTAAAAGAGTCCAATTGATTATTATTTAATATGAGGAAGTTTTGTGACTCTTAGATTCGTGGGTTTGAAGGTTCAAAATTGATTTACAATGATATTTCAAAGGGAGTCACAATCTAACTATATGTGGTATTTTCAAGAAAACTTGTACTAGAGCAATAAAATGTACAAGATGAATACTTGCCTTAAATCGACGATTATAAACTCCGCTTGTTGAAGCAATTGAGTAGAAAAATCCCCGAAAATGTCCTCAAAAAGCGCGTGCAAAAAATTGATCGGAGATCGCGTTTTCCCGCACACAGGATCTGTCCAGAACAGCGAACAGCAAGTAGGATCCGGTGCGGCCAAAACAGGGAACAGCGAAACGGGCGAATCAGATCGTCTCAACGCAGCGGATCTGCGCCAGAACAGCGTGCAGCAGAAACGGGATCCGCTGTGGCCAGAACACGGGACACCGATCACAGCGCGAATCTTGATGCGATCTGATGGCTGAGATTCGATCCCGCCTTTCCTCCTTCTTCTTCGTTCGTTCTCTTCTTCGTTCTTTTCCGGTTGGTTCGACGGCGACTGAAGGCGGCGACAGCTTGGTCGGGGTTCGACTGGGGAGCAGTCGACGACGGTGACGACGGTAGGCAGCGGCGGCGACGACGACGTCGAGAGGGAACTCGTCGCGCGGCGTCTCTGTTTGGGTTCCAAGAACAGGGGAGGAGCGGAGGAATGGATCGGGGGTGTTTGCGGCGTGGACGGAGGTCGGATTGAGGAGGCGACGGCGAGGCAATGAGGCTGAGTGGGTGAGGGAAAGGTAGAGGTCGAAAATGGCGAAAATGGGTTCGGGAGTACTTGGGTTCGATGGAGGAGACGACGGTGGGGTCTGTGGTTGGAGAGATGGCGGACGCGATGGCGATGGAGTTGTGGAGGCGGTGGTGCTGAGGGGGTCGACGAGGATGACGGTCGAAGGTGGGCGAGGCGATCGGAGTGGATCGAAGGTGGGTTGTTTGGCGAGAAAGATGGAGACGAAGGAGGAAGGGATTAGCGGCGGGTTGTTTAGTTGGGTTTATACAGTATTAGGGTTTGATTAGGGTTAAGGGTAGGGTTTAAATAGTAGGGTTGGTGGGTTTTGGGTTTTGGGGATCCGTTTCAAAAAGAGCCCAACAGGAGAAATGATCAAAAATGCAATAAAATGAAGATTAAAGAGATGACTATGAAGAATTAGCCATTTCTTCATGAATAATGACATAAAGAGCATACAAACGAATTCGGTAAAAGGATCAGAAATTGAGTTGAAAACAATTGATGGTTTTATTCGAACGAAAATAAAATACCGGATCTCAAATAGATAAAAAAACTACAATTGAGCAAAATACAGTATAAAAATATATATACGGAGAAACAGGAGTTACACTTCCGCTTTGGGAATCTCTTTGATCCCTCGAGATCCCCTATGGACGTAAAGCCTGTTCATGGAATAACCTCCCTTGATTTATCTCATTACGAAAACAAGAAGTGCTCCTCGTCCTAGTCCCCTCAAGAAGTCGCTTCAACCGATGGATCTTCACTTCCTGCTCGACAAGCCTCTCCTCGAGATGGACATCCTTCCCCCTAATCTTCCAATGGACCATATGAGTGTTCGCCAAACAGTACGAATGAGTCTCTCCTGAGAATTCGGGGAAGACCTCTTTTAGATGAGCAACATCTAAGCTCTTCTTGAGCACTACGTCCTTCAACTCATCCCTCTCGATGGTAGCCGCAAGTAAAGAACGGCGAAAAGATTTAATCTCTGAGTCCCTCCCAATGGTCATCCCAGCAAGAGGAGTGTCAAAATCATGCAAGCATCTCTCCACCTTGAGTGGAGGCATCTCCCGCAGACAGTCACCAGGGAAACCCTCTTCAATATTCCTCTTGGTCAACACTCTCCTCAAGTAGTCGAGCTCCACTTTCACCTTGAATAGCTTATCCCGTAAGCGAGAAAGCCCTAACTCCGCCATGCGTAGCCTAGCACGAATACGGATAATCTCGCCATCACGAGGATCGCTCCCAACATACACAACAACCTGCTAATAGGAAATAGCAGGGGCTCACTACAACGGTGGTAATCAAAACTGCAAAAGATGCGAAGACTCAAGAGTTCAAATCCAACACATCAAAAATAGTTGTCATCAAAGAAGAACACAAGTGTCGAGTACTAATAAAGTTTTCATTGCAATTCAAAAAGAGGAAGATACATCAAGCAGTGGCTAGTCCGCTATTAGGCACCTACAACAAGCAACTAAACAAAAACAAAGCCAAAAGCGAAAAGGATGATTCAGGGATCTACCTCGGTAAACAGAACCGGGGGGGGGGGGGGGGGGGGGGGGGTCCCAACCTCCTTCTCTTTCGCTCCTGCACCCCCTATAGGGCTCTCCGCCTCCACAACAGCAATCTCTCCCTGATCCATCTCCTCATCCGCCTCTTTTCCATCTCCCGGTACCGGCCCTCTCCAGGCTACAGTCCTAGACGGTACCCCTTCTCGTCAAAGTATGGGATGCGATCAATAACATCGTCAATAACTTTGTGTTAAGGCTTCTTCATGTTGGCAAACATGTGGTTCTCGGCCTCAACTCTGACAAAAGCAACCGCATCCTCCCACCTTGATCGCCTCCTCACCTTTCCTCTTCGACTCTGCCTTAAGTGGAGCGAACTGCTTGCCAAGAGCCTTCCCCCGGATCTCGGCTGCCTCCCAAGCCTTCACGACATTTACCTTCTCCAAGTTAGCCTTGTTGACCAATGATTCCCAGTACTTCTCATCATCCGAAACCTATATAAATAGGTTGCTAAGATGGCAGGTGATTACAAAAGAAAAACAAAAACTTTAGAACTTGGGAGAAGCACAAGACAACTTCAAGAATTAACAAAAGAAAGAAAAACAACAGCACTCACCGACATGTTGGTCCGAGCCAACTCTAAGGTTGAAGAGCCAGGCCCCTCCATGCCATCCTTGCCCTATCCTTTGGGGTCGGGAGATGCCGAATTGCCTACATACAACAATCTCCGTTCCCGGGAAAACCATTGTGCTTCTTTTGATGGTCCAGTCTGGGGCGTAGATCGTCTTGAGCTAATCAAAGAGATCCGCATCAGCAAAAGTAGTCAGGGATGGACACTCCCGCTCGAGCACAGACACCAAAGAAGCCCCCTCGAAGCAGGACTCCTAGAAGATGCTTGGGGTGAGCCTAGGTCCGCAGCAGGCGTAGAAGGTGACGAGCTCCTAGCTATCATCACGCCATCAGGCCTAGTCACCGTTTACTTCCTCTTCTTCCCCTCGGGCACTCTAGAACTGAGACCGGAAAGGTTTTCCATGATTGCCGCAATGTCCATACCCTCTATATCTGCCAAAAGAAAACAAGGGAAGATGTCAAAACATGAAGTAAAATACGGGGAAACAAGACACTAATACACTTAAGCAAATAAAGAGCTAAGGTCGTATTATGGTCTATCGGGGTCAGAACCCCCTGAAAGCTCCTTCATGACCTACCACCACCTCAACGACTCCTACCTATAGAGGTCTTCACATAACTTCTTCTCTTCCTCCCCCAACAGTGGGTTTGCCCTAACCTGCCTCGGCGCTGCCTTCTTCCACTTAATGGGGATCCCCCACGGCTCCGAGTTACGCACTACATAAAATTTCTCCTTCCAAAACGTCATCGAATCTAGGTCTTCAATTAGCTTCACCCCGGAACGAGGAGTAAGGTAGAAGCTGAACTCTGTTTTGCTCTTTTGATGAAGCCTAAAGAGTGCCCGAAGCACCGTTAAACTCGGTGGCACCCACCCGACATTATAGAATGAAGGCACTCACCTACCTCCATTTATTCGGCTTAAACTATACCGGACTGATCATACACCACCTTAAAACCTCCATTTATTCGACCGTCTCGGGGGTGAGGGGACCGTTCGCCCTGACGCTGGCGGGAGGCTCCCTCTCGGGCCCGCCTCTCATCAAGGTGGGTGCAAAGGTCCTCATCTTTCTGGCGGTTCAGCATTGTGTTGCGGAGGTCAGGATGATGAGAAGCCATTGAATCCGAGGATTCATTACGAACCGAAACATGGTCCGGATTGAGGGGCTGCTTCTGCTTCCGACCGTTATAGCCGGAAGGGCCATTGTTGGGTTGCTGCTTGGGAAGAGGAGGTTGGCCCTGTTGGGCCGGCGGAGGAAGATCGGGCTGTGGAATAGGATTGACAGGGGCTTCCTCTGTAGGGTCGGCGAGGTTGGTCCCGCGATTGGACCCTCTAGATCTGACCTTCTTTGGAGGCATGGTTGGAGAGGACGACAAGGAAGGGGCTGAGGCTGTTCGTGCGGTCTTTCCCACAGACGGCGCCAATCTGTTACCGCTAATTTCGGTGTGGGGGTACACAGATAGAATTTGTGAGCTCGAGAAAAACCTGAACAGTTGACCCAAGCCTTCTTGCTCCTGCCGCAACCTGCAAGGAAGTGCGAGACACCGGGGTTGATTCCGGCGACGCACCCTCCGACGCTCTTGTCAGTAATCAGAAGAGATTAAGAAAGAGCTTAAGGTGGAAAAAGAGTGATTAACCTGGTCACGGTGGCAGAGGGGAGGTATTTATAGTTGTCAGGGGAGTGATTAGAGGCCTGGTTCCCTGTGTAACTGCTAGGAGAAAAATCCTCACAGTCTGTTTAGGAAACTAACCCCTTGATTCCCGGTGAGAGCAAATCAGGCCCGTTGACTTGGTCAAATCAGTGGCTCTGATTTGTCTCTTGATGGTCTGGGCTTGCTTCGGATCGGGACCCGTACCCAATTGGAGCGGATCCATTCGTGGGTTATTGGATCTGTGAAAAGGAGATCCAGTGCCCGCTTTGGATCCGTTAGTATGTGAAATTACCGTTTTACCCCCGAGCTTCAAGATTCGTGCCCAATCTGGACGGTTCCGATTTAACCCCATTTTTAGCCATATCACCCCCCATCCACCACCATTAAGAGGTAATCAATCTTTTGCCAATTTATGCTCTTTCATAATCTTCTCTGATTACTGACTTGAGCGTCGGAGGGTGCGTCGCCGAGATCAACCCCGGTGTATCGCACTTTTTGTAGGTGAACGGCGTGAGTCAACGGTCAAACTCCGGTGAGAAGATTCCAGGTTTTTGCTATTCGGTTTTTCTAAGAATCCACAAATACTATCTGTTTGCCCCCACACCTGATTTAGCGGTAACAGATTGGCGCCGTCTGTGGGAACCCACGAATAGCGATCCTTCCTCTTCCCGTCGGTCAGATCTCCTCCAGCCATGCCCCCAAGGAAACTAAGATCTAGAGGGTCCAACCGTGGACCCACTCCTCCTCAACCACAACAGGAGATCCCTCTCCAAACCGTCCAGCCGGCGGGACTTTCCCCTCAACCTTATCAGGCGCCGCAGCAGGACCAACCTCCTCCTCAGAATCTTCAACCCCCTTGGGGTCAGACCGGGCCCCAGAATGCCGGTGTGGGGGCTCCCGTCACAATCCTCAGAAACAACCTCTCCAACATGATCGCGTCTCCGTGGACAACCCCTCTACTGATTCCATGGCATCTCACAATCCCCGAGCGTCTGATGACCTCCGCAACACTCTAGACAATCGGCGCAAAGAAGAGGATCTTCGCCGCCGTTTGGATGAAAGGCGGGCCCGA
Source organism: Hemerocallis citrina (assembly GCA_017893485.1). Taxonomy (NCBI): domain Eukaryota; kingdom Viridiplantae; phylum Streptophyta; class Magnoliopsida; order Asparagales; family Asphodelaceae; genus Hemerocallis; species Hemerocallis citrina. The sequence continues at coordinate 8,225,858 of CM030365.1, read as the reverse complement.
GAGGGAGCCTCCCGCCAACACTGTCCAAATGAGCGATCTCTTCATCACCGAGAATACAGAAGGTCCCCTCCTCGCAGAGGGCGGAGAGAGTCCCCAGGCCACCATAGGAGAAGACCCCATTCTCCTGCTAGTCGGCAACCCCCGAGCAATGATGAGGCGCCCATCACCCGTGCCGAGTTCCAGTAATTCCAAGCAACCATCTTACAAGCCCTCAATCTCCGACCCAACAACAACAATGCTCAGAGGGTCCCCACTCCTTCGATCCGAAGTCCTCGCCAACGGTCCCTAACTCCACCCCCAGCTCCTAGCAACCCCCAGCACATTCCTAGTCCTCACCGCTCCAGGAGCTACCATCGTCGTAGCCCCCGCTCTCCCTCATACGAAGACAAGTCCAGAGGCTCGTTTGATTACCGTCGAAGGGATGACTCTGTCTACCATAGTCTCCACGAAATGGAAAGGCGCTTGGGTCAGCTAGACAGAGAAGAATAGCTTAGAGGAAGGACCCTCCGCCTAAGTCGACCTCCTTTCTCTCGAACCATCATGGAGGCGCCCGTTCTAATAGGCTTCAAGCCTCCCCAATTCGAGACTTATTTCGGGGAGTCCGACCCCGTCGACCACATCGAAAGCTTTAAGACCCTCATGCTCATCCACCAAGCTTCCGATGCTCTGCTGTGTAAGACCTTCCCCGCTACCCTCAAGGGTCTGGCCCGGGAATGGTACGCTTGCCTCCCCCCATCTTCGATATTCTCCTTCGAGCAATTCGAGACCCTCTTCGTCACCCACTTCGTGAGTAGCCGCCGAACAAAGAAAACCAGCATTTTGCTACTCTACCTCAACCAGAAGAATGGTGAGAAGCTGAGAGACTATGTAAAAAGATTCACTGCGGAAGCTAGGTCTATCGCTTCCCTCGACCAGTCGGTCGCTGCAGCAGCGTTCCAATCAAATGTCCTTAATTCCAGCCTCCTCTCCTCCCTGGCCAAGAAGCCCCCGCAGAACTTCTCCGATCTCCTTCTCCAAAGCGAGAAGTATATTCGGGCTGAGGAAGCTAAGCACCGCCCCAACTTTGAGGGGCCTTCCTCCGGATCCAAGAGAAAGGGTACAGAAGAAGAAGGAGCCAAGAAGCTCCAAAAGGATAATGGCGGTCAGCGCCGCCCTCCCCCCAGATTCGAGAAATTCACTCCTCTTAACGCCAACATTTCCACTATTCTCATGGAAGTAGAGAAGGAAGGGGTGATACCTCCAACCCCGAAGATGAACACCTCTGGCAAGAAGAGGGACAAAGAGAAATGGTGTCGCTATCACCGGGACCATGGCCACGACACCAATGATTGTCGGGCCCTGAAGAACGAGATCGAGACCCTCATCTAGTGGGGGCAGCTGGCCAAATTCGTGAGAAAAGACCAAACCAACCTTCCTCCTCCTCCTCGGGGGGCTAACAAGCGTCCAGAACGACGCGGTGAGACACCCGAATTCGAAGAGGAGCGTGTCCTACACCTCATTCATGGGGGCCCAATGGGGGGCTCCTCCAACTCCTCTCGGACGGCTTTCATTAGGGAAGTCAATTCAGTACATGGCATGCCTCCTCCTAATGGCCTCGGAGTACCCGTCACATTCTCAGATGAAGACCTGGTAGGCGTCCGAACCCCCCATTGTGACGCACTAGTCATTAACCTCCATATGGCAAATTTCAAAGTGGAGAGGATCCTAGTGGACAATGGAAACTCCATTAACATCCTCTTCCTCGATGCTTTCAAATGACTCAAGCTATCCCGGGACAGACTTAAGCCCGCCGGCTACACACTCCACGGGTTCACGGGAGTGCCAGTGACTATTGAAGGGGTGATCACCCTCGTTGTAACCGCTGGCAAAACTCCTACTACCCGAACGGAGCCGATGGACTTCATTGTCGTCGATGTCCCCGCCGCTTATAATGTGATCCTAGGCCGACCCGGTCTAGCTGCTCTCGAAGCCGTCCCTTCCTCTTATCACCTCAAGATGAAGTTTCCCACCCGGGCAGGAGTAGGGGAAGTAAGAGGCAGTCAGGAGATGGCCCGCAAATGCTACATGACCTCTACTGGAGGTCCAGTCCTCTCCCTCGAAACACTTGAAATCCCCCAAGAAAGTGTCCGACAAACGTCCGAGCCGGTGGATGAATTGGAAGAAGTGCTCTTCTCTGAGCAAGATCCGAGCCGCAAGTTCTTTATCAGTAAGACCCTCCCATCTGTCCTATGCTCCGACATAGTCCGGTGCATTAGAAAGAACCACGATCTTTTTGCCTGGTCAACCGCCGACATGCCTGGAATTTCCAAAGAACTCCTAGTCCACCACCTCAGCATTGCTCCGGGGTCCAAATCGGTCCAACAGAAGAGGCGCAAGTTTGCTCCCGAGCGCCAGCAAGCTATAAAAGAGGAAGTGGACAAGCTCCTAAAGGCTCGGTTCATACAAGAGGTCAATTACCCTAAATGGCTCTCGAACGTTGTGATGGTAAAGAAGGCTAACGGGACCTGGAGAATTTGCATCGACTTTACCGACCTGAACAAAGCATGCCCCAAAGATCCATTCCCCCTTCCAAGCATTGACACCCTGATTAACGCCACTTCGGGCCATGAGTTTCTCAGCTTCATGGACGCTTTTTCCGGATACAATCAAATCTGCATGTTCCCTCCAGACATCCCGAAGACCTCCTTTATTACCGATCAAGGCCTCTACTGCTACAGGGTGATGCCTTTCGGGTTGAAGAATGCAGGCACCACTTATCAACGCCTCGTTAACAAAGTCTTCTAAAATCAGATCGGTCGTAACATGGAGGTGTATGTTGATGATATGCTTGTGAAGAGCATTCGTGGGGCTGACCATGTCACCGACCTGCAGGAGGCATTCGACGTGTTAAGAAAACATGATTTGAGGCTCAATCCGAACAAGTGTGCGTTCGGAGTCGCGTCGGGAAAATTCCTTGGCTTCATGGTCAGCCAAAGAGGGATTGAAGCCAACCCCGAGAAGATTGAGGCCATACTGGATATGGCTCCTCCCAAAAATATAAAAGAAGTTCAGAAGCTAACCAAGTGCCTCGCAGCAATAGGGCACTTCCTTTCCAAGTCAGGGGAAAAGTGTCTTCCCTTCTTCAAGGCTCTCAGGGGGGCTAAGGGCTTCGAATGGGGTCAGCAACAGCAGGAGTCGTTCGATCAGCTTAAAGCCTACCTAGTCAACCCCCCCCTCCTCAGCAAGCCTATCCCCAGGGAAACAATCTACCTCTACTTAGCTGCCTCCGAACGAACCTTCGGCGCTGTCTTGGTGAGGGAAGAAGATAAGGCTCAGAAGCCCATCTATTATGTAAGCAAGGTACTTCGTGATGCCGAGCTTCGTTATCCAAGGCTAGAGAAGATGGCATACGCCTTGGTTATGGCAGCTAGGAAGCTTCGCCCGTATTTCCAGTCTCACTCGGTGGTCGTTCTTACTGACCAACTGCTGAAGCAAGTTCTGCACAAGCTGGAGACCTCTGGCCGCCTCATGAAGTGGTCGATCAAGCTGACCCAGCATGATATATCCTACCGACCTCGGACCGTGATCAAGGCTCAGGCCTTAGCTAAATTCATAGTTGAAAGCACCATTCCCAAGGTCAGTCAAGCGTCAAACGGACCTCCTATTTGGCTGGTATATGTTGATGGATCCTCTTGTACCGAAGGGAGCGGAGCCGGGGTTATTCTGGCAGGCCCCGATGACTTCTTCCTCCAATACTCCCTCCGCATCAACTTCAAGGCCTCCAACAATGAAGCAGATTATGAAGCCCTTATAGCCGATCTCGGAATGGCTCGCAAGGCAGGGGCACAACGCCTCTGCATATTTAGTGACTCTCAGCTGGTCATGAATCAAGTCTTGGGCAAGTATGAAGCACGAGATGACCGAATGGCTAAGTACCTAGCTAAGGTCCAAAATCTCATGGCTCTCTTCGAAGAGTCACTTATTCGGCGGATCCCCAGGGAGGAAAATGCCCACGCAGATGCTCTCTCCAAGTTAGCCTCCTCCTCCCTCCAAGGTCTCGAGCAGACTGTCTTGATTGAAGTGCTCCTGAAGCCGAGCATAGAAGAAGAAACTCCCGACTCCATGGAGTCGCTGCCTGTTCAACTTCAAGATAATTGGATGAAACCCCTGGTAGAATTCCTAAGGGATGGGCTCCTCCCTGAAGACCCTAAGGAAGCTCGCCGAGTCAGAACCAGAGCGGAGCGGTACACCATTATTGAGGGGGTCTTGTACAAACGCTCCTTCACACAAGTTGACGGCAGACCTTATCTGAGGTGCCTCTCCCTCGAACAAGCCACATATGCCTTGCAAGAACTTCACGAAGGCATAGGCAAGCACATTCAGGTTCCAGATCACTTGCTCGAAAGGTACTGAATTATGGATACTTCTGGCCTACCCTCCTCCAAGACGCCGAACGACACGTTCGGCAATGCAGCTCTTGTCAAAAGCATTCCAACATTTGTCGCCTACCTCAAGCTCAGCTCATCTCCCTATCAAGCCCGATCCCCTTTGCAATGTGGGGAATGGATTTACTAGGGTCGTTTCCCCCAGCTCCTGGCCAGCTCAAATTCTTAGTCGTGGTGATCGACTACTTTTCAAAGTGGATAGAGGCCGAGCCCTTGGCTACAATCACCGAGAACAAAGTCCTTCAGTTCTTCTGGAAGAGCTTCATCTGCAGGTTCGGTGTCCCTCGAGTCCTCATAACCGACAATGGAACACAATTTACAGGGGCTGCATTCCGAACTCTATGTGAAGACCTCGCCATCCAACAACGCTTCTCCTCCGTCTCCCACCCGCAGTCAAATGGTCAAGTAGAAAATGCCAATCGATAAATCCTCTCCGGTATTAAGAGGAGGCTGGATAAGTCCGCTAAGGGTTTATGGGTCGACCAGCTCCCAAACGTACTATGGAATTACCGCACTACCAAACGGACCCCTACAGGAGAGTCGCCATTTAATCTCACCTGTGGGTCGGAAGCTGTGATCCCCTTGGAAGTTGGTGTACCCTCTCCCTGCCTCATTGCCTATGAAGAAGAGCAGAATGCCAGGGAACTTTGGGCGAACCTGGATCTGATTGATGAGCTCCGGGAAAGAGCTTCGATTCGCCAACAAAGCTACCGAAGGAGGTTCGAGCTGGCCTACAATAAGAAAGTCCGTCCCACCGACCTCAAAGAAGGGGACTTGGTCCTCATAAAGTTAGCTATCTCATTCCCCAGTCAGAAGAGTAAGCTGGCTCCAAATTGGGAAGGACCTTACAAGATCACCAAGGTGGTTCGATCCGGAACTTACCGTCTAGAAGACCTCGAAGGAAGAGAGATTCCCAGGACTTGGAATGCCGACCATCTCTTAAAGTACCAAGAGAGCGCATGAACGCCTCTCTGAGTACCGTCAGATGTCGAACCGTTCTTCCCCACTTGTAATTTTACTTTTGCTCCTTTATTTCTCCAATGTAATAACGGCTCGCAACTCAGAAGCAGCCAACTATTAGTTTTCAATAAAGAACATTTTTTCATATTTTACTTATGAAATTGCTTGTATCTCTCTGCTTTACCTTCTTCAAACTCGAACGACGAGTTCGGAGTCCAACACTTGGCTCGACTCCGCTTCGCAAGCTCACTCTTAAGCGAGCTAGAAGTGGTTCACCATTTGGAATTGCTCCCACAACCGTTGAAACAAACTCAAACTGTAGCGCCCCGAATTTCTAGATGAATAGCATAGAAAATACGTGGCACATTCCCAGTGATCCACTTCAATATAACAATAAACACAACCAAACACCACTAGAATTTTCAACATTTATTACAATCAAACTTTACATATCACAGCGGAAGACTAAACAACTCAAAATTAGCTCAACATGACTTTACAACTCAACACTGAACACTTAATAATCCTTTTATCCAAAAAGGCTAACTCAAGCATCCATTCTCCAACTCTAAGCAATAACCTGCAACAAGTGAGGCTAGAGTTGAACCATAACCCCCAAACTAAAGGGGTCAGCCATAAATGGTGTGAGTGGCATAAAAGAAATCAAATAGCAAATATAAATGAACTTATAACATAGTATCCAACCAAAAGTAACCAAAGATGTAAAGTGTGAAATAGCAAGAGATGTAACAACAAGTGATATTCAAAACCAAAAGTAGAGTGTGGAAAAACAGGAAATCCAAATGCAGAAAAGTGAGTCAAGAAAACATGATGACTGAATGCTGACAACGATGACTACTAAGAGATGAAGATAAACTATGATAATTTGCCCATGCTTGATCATTCAGGAGATAGATCCCACATCTCAGGTATTTCCCTGGATAATTCAGGAGATCTTCCCACATCTAAACACAGTCTCATCATCACAAGAATACCACAAAAGCGTCGCCTCGACCTTGATAATTCAGGAGTTCAATCCCACATCTCAAGATAATTACTTGGATAATTCAGGAGATATACCTCACATCTCAGGTTAACTACCTGGATAATTCAGGAGATAAATCCCACATCTCAAGTTAACTACTTGGATAATTCAGAAGATTGAGTCTCACATCTAAAGCCTTACTGAGGTGCATAACTCATGTTCCCATTCGTCATGACTTTACTAATGCCTGTCCTTATTAATTTGGGTTACTGAACAAAATCTCCTAGAGTAGTGTACCCCACCGGACTAAAAATATGATTAACTGAAAATTCCCCTCAATGGCCTCAACAAATAGCTCAACAAATATCTCAACACCGATATACTAGGGTCACGTACCTCTAGAGACTCAAAAACAAATATCTGAACAAAATCCCACTAACTGAGTGGCTCAACTGAATATCTCAAAATCATATTCTTAAAGAATATCTCACAATCAAATACTGAACAAATATCTCAAAATCAAATACTGAACAAATATCAAAAACTGAACAAAGATCTCAAATCAAACGTACAGATCCCTCAGTGCCAGTCGACTCATGCTCAGGTAAGTCGACTGTCCAGAGGACGATTCTCCAGAATTTCACAAAAATAATCTAAGTTAATATCAGTCGACTAGGGAAAGTCATCAGTCGACTGCCCCGAAACAAATCACAATAATTCTCAAAAATATAGTCTAAGTATTTAAGTCGACTGAAAGGTTCATAGGTCGACTGTCCAGAAAGGACTAAACAAAGTTACAAACAGCGGACCAGTCGACTGACAGCAGTCTAAGTCGACTGTCCCGAACAATTCTCAAAGACTGAAAGTACAACAGTAGGCTCGTACCAGTCGGCTGCTCTATAGGCCAGTCGACTGTCGGCTACAGATTTCTAAAACAGGTCTGAACACAAAAATCAAACTGGGGTTTTCTGAAGTTCATTGATCATAAAAAAATTAATTTGTATCCAGGCAATAAACAACTCTCAAATAATCCCATCATGGATACGTTACACAATTAATCAATTCCTCAAATCTTGATTTCTCAAGATCTAAATCACTAATCCTCCATTAGGGTTTCTCAACAAAATTTCTTCCTCAACTCATAATCAAATTCTGACTTAAAAGTCATAAGATCTAGATGTTAATCACCCGATCACAACCTGATCAATTCTTAACATGCTTTCCAATAATACTATTCCAATGATTCAATATTTCCTCAACAATCTTGATTATTTTCTCATACATAATCCCAATTATCAACAAGTGTTCTCGTCATTCATATCCAAATAAAAGATCCATATCATACATACAAGGAGACTAGCAAAACAATAGTATAATGGTCACAAACAAGCGTAACAAGGTCTTACGTCATTCATCAAACAAGCCAACAAAACAAAGCAAAACAAAACAAAACCACTCACATTGATTTGAAGAAAAATCCACAAAAGCTTTCTCCTTGCTAGATCCCAAAAATCCTCTCTTGTTCCTCAAACAAATCCCAAGAATCTGTATATTGAAAATGATGGTTGGGAAAAGGAAATCCCTTATATATGCCGGATATAATATTAGGGTTTTCACCCAATTTGCAAAATAATCCTTTCCCAAAATATAACTTATATATATATAGATTAGTTTTGAAATTCCATCAAATATTATTTAAATTAGGATTTAATAGAAAATATACGTCCAAACTTCAGCCAATACTGCTCAAAACGTTCAGAATACCGATTTTGCATTTCAACCCATGAAAATGTCAATTTTGCAAATAAGTCCTTCTTTTCTCAAAAATTGCAAATAGTACTAATTTGTTTCAGAAAAATCTGGAAAAATACTACATAAATCCTAAATAATAAATAATGATTTTTCATAAAGAAATCTTAATTTTTCAAACTTCTAAAAAGTCATTTGCACGTGTATTGCACGTGTACGAAAGATAAATTTCTTAGAAAATATTAATTAAATCTCAAAAAATCATTTAAATTCATTTTCAAATAATTAAAATAATATTTGAAAATGTGGGGTTCTACATCACTCCCTCCTTAGAAGAGTTCTGTCCTCAGAACTACGACTAATGAGTTCAAACACATACCAAACAAAGGAAAAATAGTGTTTCACATATATATAGAACATAATCCAAACAATTTCTTATAACATCACAATCAAAACAGAGGAATACATCATATACCAGTCAATAGTACAATCATCCAAAGAATTCCAATCACATACAAGAAATACACTCATACAAACAATTCATGAAATTCCTTCAGCATGCGATCCTCGGGCTCCCAAGTAGCCTCCTCGAACTGTTGATTCCTCCACAATACCTTGACCATAGGTATTACCTTGCTCCTAAGGACTTTCTCCCTACGATCAACGATCTCAACAGGCTATTCTTTGTAGCTCAAGTTCACCTGTAGATCTTTAGGAACTTCTACCAACTGATGATTCTGATCGGCCACATACTTCCTTAATAGCGACACATGAAACACATCATGTACTTGCGCTAACTCCTCAGGAAGTTTTAATCTGTATGCTGTCTTGCCAATCCTCCCCACGATCTTGTACGGCCCAATATACCTCGGCGCCAACTTGCCTCCCTTACCAAATCTGATCACTCCCTTGGTCGGAGAAACCTTGAGGAAAACTGCATCCCCAACCTCAAACTCCAAATCTCTTCGTCGAGTGTCAGCATAACTCTTCTGCCGACTCTGAGCTTCAACTAACCTCTTGCGAATCATCTCAATCTGCTCTGATGTCTGCTGCACGATCTCAGGACCATACATCTGCCTCTCGCCAACCTCATACCAACAAACAGGTGTCCTGCACCTCCGCCCATACAAAGCCTCATACGGTGTCATCCCAATACTTGCATGGTAACTGTTGTTATAAGCAAACTCAACCAATGCCAAGTATCTCTCCCAACTACCACCGAAGTCCATAACACAAGCTCTCAACATATCTTCCAGCACTCGATTCACCCTCTCCGTTTGACCATCTGTCTGCGGATGAAATGCTGTACTGAAATCGGTTCTGGTGCCTAAAGCTGCTTGTAGGCTCTTCCAAAACCTCGAAGTAAACCTCGGATCTCTGTCAGAAACAATTGACACCGGAACTCCATGAAGTCTCACAATCTCCCCAATGTACAACTCAGCCAATTTCTCCATTGACCAAGTAATCTTCATGGCTAGAAAATGTGCCGACTTAGTCAATCGGTCTACAACAACCCAAATCGAGTCATTGCCCTTCGAACTCCTTGGCAAACCCGTGATAAAGTCCATACTGATATTCTCCCACTTCCACTTCGGAATGGGTAATGGCTGTAACAAACCTCCAGGTCTCTGATTCTCTGCCTTGATCTGCTGACAAGTCAGACACCTTGCCACAAAATTTGCTACATCCCGCTTCATTCCAGACCACCAAAAATGTGATTTGATGTCCCTGTACATCTTCGTGCCTCCTGGATGAACTGATAACAATGTACTGTGTGCTTCCTTCAAGATACTCTCTCTCAACCCTGCATCATCTGGAACACACAACCTCTCACCCATCCATAGAACTCCATCTTGGACACGAAATTCTGATAACTTGCCTTCTGAAACCTGCTGCAACATCTTCTGAATCTCTGAGTCCGATTTCTGACCTTCCACAATCCTCTCCCTCAAAGACGGCTGCAGCCTCAACTGAGCCAAAGATGCCCCTAAACCTCGCAGTACCACCTCGATACCTGCCTGGTCGATCTCTGCTGCCAACTCCTTTCGAGTAGTGATCAATCTCGATAAACTACTCTTCCTGCTAAGTCCATCAGCCACTACATTCGCCTTGCCCGGATGATACTTGATCTCAGGACGAATGTCTTCCAATACCTCCAACCACCTTCTCTGACGAAGATTCAAATCCCTCTGCTGATAAATATACTTCAGGCTCTTGTGGTCAGTGTACATATTGACCTTCTCACCATAAACATAATGCCTCCATAGCTTCAAGGCATAGATGATAGCTGCTAGCTCCAAATCATGCGTCGGATAATTCTTCTCATGCGGACGCAACTGCCTCAAACCATAAGCAATGACCTCGCCTTCTTGCATCAAGACACAACCCAAACCTCAGAGAGATGCATCACTGTAGATATCATAATCTTTCCCAGCTTGCGGCAATGCCAATATAGGTGCGGTAGTCAACCTTTCCTTTAACTCAAGGAAACTCTCTTCGCACTTATCGGTCCATACAAATGCCACACTCTTTCGGGTCAAACCTGTCATCGGAACTGCAATCTGAGAATACCCCTGAATAAACCTCCTGTAGTACCCAGCTAATCCCAAGAAGCTTCTGACTTCCTTCACTGTCGTCGGCCTGGGCCAATCCCTCACTGCTGCAACTTTCTGGGGATCAGTAGCTACTCCCTCCTTAGAAAGAATATGGCCAAGGAAAGCTACCTCAGACTTCCAGAATTCACACTTCGACAATTTGGCATACAAACTGTGCTCCTGCAACGTCTGTAACACTGCTGTCAAGTGCGTCGAATGATCCTCTTCCGACTTCGAATATACCAAGATATCATCGATGAAGACCACTACGAAGGAATCAATGAACGGTCTCAACACCCGATTCATCATATCCATGAAAACTGCTGGCGCATTCGTCAACCCGAATGGTATCACCAAAAACTCATACAGCCCATGACGAGTCCTGAACGCTGTCTTACTCACATCTTCCTCCTTGACTCGCACCTGATGATACCCTGACCTCAGATCAATCTTCGAAAACACCGCTGCTCCTCGAAGCCTGTCGAACAAATCATCAATCCACGGCAGTGGATACTTGTTCTGAATAGTCACCCTATTCAACTCCCGATAGTCAATGCACATCCTCATCGACCCATCCTTCTTCTTGACCAACAACACTGGCGCTCCCCACGGAGAAGAACTTGGTCTGATAAGCCCTTTGCTCAAAAGCTCCTCAATCTGCTTCTTCACTTCATCTTGCTCTACAGGTGCCATCCTGTATGGAGCCTTGGAAATCGGCGCACTCCCTGGCTGAACACTTATGCAGAACTCTACATCTCTCTGCGGCGGTAATCCTGGAAAATCATCTAAGAACACCTGAGGAAAATTTCGAACAACCGGAATGCCCTTGACTTCATCCGAAATTGCCATCTTAGATACAATTGCAGCCACCTTCGGAATCTTCTTCTTCCCTTGGAAAGTTACTGCAGGTCCACCTGGTGCTTTCACCAACACCTCCTTCCGCTTGTAGTCAATTGTGGCATCATATATAGCCATCCAATCGATGCCTACAATGACATCCACTCCCAAAACTTGCAGTTCGATCAAGTCGATACCGAACATTCTTCCACCAATCTCGATATCACAGCCCTCGTAATATCGATCCGCTACCAGCTCTTCACCTGACGGCGTTGCCACCGACAAAACCCTGCCTGGAAATAACTTAGGTTCCAAACCTAAGATCTTTGCAAAACTTGGCGATACAAATGTATGCGATGAACCAGTGTCAAACAAAACCTTTGCTTTAATTCCATTTATTAAAACAACTCCTGTCACATTAAGAATGATACTCAATCTTAAATTGTTCTGAAATAAAAGCTTTATTCATTACACTGATTCAAAAATGAAAGAAATCAAAATTCCTGCATACCCTGTATTACATCTTCCGAGTTCCTCGCATCCTCCTCGGTCAATGCAAACACTCGCCCTTGCCTCTTCGGGACTTTGCTTCCACCCGAACCATCTTCCTTCAATTTTGGACAACGGAGCTTGGAATGTCCAGTCTGCCCACACTGGGAACAGATATGCTCTGCCAACTTCGGACACGATGACCTGTAATGTCCTACCTCCTTGCAGTAGTAACAGGTCACTCCCTGAGCTGCAGGTGCCTTCTGCACCGATCCACTAAACTTTGCCTGCTTCGCGGGGAATCCCTTCCCACTCTGGCCTGATGCTGGCCTCTTGTTCCGGTTCCAAGTATCCTGCTTCTTCTGAAATAGATCCATATCCTCCTCAGTCATCGCTGCTCTTCTGACCAGCTTATCAAATCTTCTGATACCCAACGGAACCATTCTTGACCTCAAGCTTGGCCTCAAGCCCTGCTCAAACTTTTTGGCCTTCTTTGCTTCGTCCATGACCAACTCTGGTGCATACCTCGAAAGTTGAGCAAATTTCGTCTCATACTCCCGAACAGTCATGCTGCCTTGCTGAAGGTTCATGAACTCGGTCGCCTTCTTCTCTTGAACATCCAGAGGAAAGAAGCGATCTCTGAACTCCTCCAGAAAAGCTTCCCATGTCAGCTGCTGATCTCCCAAATTCCTCTTCAGTGATTCCCACCAAACACCAGCATCTTTCTCGAGCTGCATCGAAGCTAACTTCACCTTGCTAGCTGCCAAAGTCTCTGACACCTCGAAAATCGTCTCCATCTTCCTAATCCAATCATCTGCTGCTGTTGGATCAGCTTGCCCCTCAAAGACTGGCGGCCTCATCCTCTTAAAGGATTCGATCTGCTTGATGGGGTCGGCATTCACCAATCCATGTCCAGCTCCATGATTAGGCGGCAGATTCCGCTGCTGCTGAGCTTGCTGCTGTTGTGCCACGTTGAATGCCATCAACGTATTCAGTGTTTGATACACCTTGGCGAATTCAGCCTCTAGGTCAATCCCCGTTCCTCGAGAACTACCTGATCCATCCTCATTATTGCCACCATTTCTACCTCTGGGTGCAACCATTTAGAATACTGCAAAACGAGGGTAAAGTTAGAGTAACACACACGATTCAAACTCATATCAATGCCCTATGGCAAAACCATAACCATACCTCAAACCATAACTTCAAACCAAACATCATATTTTAACTCTATGTGATACTAACACTCTGATGTCCACACCTAGGTACTCACTCTCTAGTGTCCACACCTAGGTTGGTTTTCTTACTATGTCTATTATTACCATTGAAGCAGAGCTCTGATACCAATCTCTGTAGCGCCCCGAATTTCTAGATGAATAGCATAGAAAATACGTGGCACATTCCCAGTGATCCACTTCAATATAACAATAAACACAACCAAACACCACTAGAATTTTCAACATTTATTACAATCAAACTTTACATATCACAGCAGAAGACTAAACAACTCAAAATTAGCTCAACATGACTTTACAACTCAATACTGAACACTTAATAATCCTTTTATCCAAAAAGGCTAACTCAAGCATCCATTCTCCAACTCTAAGCAATAACCTGCAACAAGTGAGGCTAGAGTTGAACCCTAACCCCCAAACTAAAGGGGTCAGCCATAAATGGTGTGAGTGGCATAAAAAAAATCAAATAGCAAATATAAATGAACTTATAACATAGTATCCAACCAAAAGTAACCAAAGATGTAAAGTGTGAAATAGCAAGAGATGTAACAACAAGTGATATCCAAAACCAAAAGTCAAGTGTGGAAAAACAGGAAATCCAAATGCAGAAAAGTGAGTCAAGAAAACATGATGACTGAATGCTGACAACGATGACTACTAAGAGATGAAGATAAACTATGATAATTTGCCCATGCTTGATCATTCAGGAGATAGATTCCACATCTCAGGTATTTCCCTGGATAATTCAGGAGATCTTCCCACATCTAAACACAGTCTCATCATCACAAGAATACCACAAAAGCGTCGCCTCGACCTTGATAATTCAGGAGTTCAATCCCACATCTCAAGATAATTACTTGGATAATTCAGGAGATATACCTCACATCTCAGGTTAACTACCTGGATAATTCAGGAGATAAATCCCACATCTCAAGTTAACTACTTGGATAATTCAGAAGATTGAGTCTCACATCTAAAGCCTTACTGAGGTGCATAACTCATGTTCCCATTCGTCATGACTTTACTAATGCCTGTCCTTATTAATTTGGGTTACTGAACAAAATCTCCTAGAGTAGTGTACCCCACCGGACTAAAAATATGATTAACTGAAAATTCGTCTCAATGGCCTCAACAAATAGCTCAACAAATATCTCAACACCGATATACTAGGGTCACGTACCTCTAGAGACTCAAAAACAAATATTTGAACAAAATCCCACTAACTGAGTGGCTCAACTGAATATCTCAAAATCATATTCTTAAAGAATATCTCACAATCAAATACTGAACAAATATCTCAAAATCAAATACTGAACAAATATCAAAAACTGAACAAAGATCTCAAATCAAACGTACAGATCCCTCAGTGCCAGTCGACTCATGCTCAGGTAAGTCGACTGTCCAGAGGACGATTCTCCAGAATTTCACAAAAATAATCTAAGTTAATATCAGTCGACTAGGGAAAGTCATCAGTCGACTGCCCCGAAACAAATCACAATAATTCTCAAAAATATAGTCTAAGTATTTAAGTCGACTGAAAGGTTCATAGGTCGACTGTCCAGAAAGGACTAAACAAAGTTACAAACAGTGGTCCAGTCGACTGACAGTAGTCTAAGTCGACTGTCCCGAACAATTCTCAAAGACTGAAAGTACAACAGTAGGCTCGTACCAGTCGGCTGCTCTATAGGCCAGTCGACTGTCAGCTACAGATTTCTAAAACAGGTCTGAACACAAAAATCAAACTGGGGTTTTCTGAAGTTCATTGATCATAAAAAAATTAATTTGTATCCAGGCAATAAACAACTCTCAAATAATCCCATCATGGATACGTTACACAATCAATCAATTCCTCAAATCTTGATTTCTCAAGATCTAAATCACTAATCCTCCATTAGGGTTTCTCAACAAAATTTCTTCCTCAACTCATAATCAAATTCTGACTTAAAAGTCATAAGATCTAGATGTTAATCACCCGATCACAACCTGATCAATTCTTAACATGCTTTCCAATAATACTATTCCAATGATTCAATATTTTCTCAACAATCTTGATTATTTTCTCATACATAATCCCAATTATCAACAAGTGTTCTCGTCATTCATATCCAAATAAAAGATCCATATCATACATACAAGGAGACTAGCAAAACAATAGTATAATGGTCACAAACAAGCGTAACAAGGTCTTACGTCATTCATCAAACAAGCCAACAAAACAAAGCAAAACAAAACAAAACCACTCACATTGATTTGAAGAAAAATCCACAAAAGCTTTCTCCTTGCTAGATCCCAAAAATCCTCTCTTGTTCCTCAAACAAATCCCAAGAATCTGTATATTGAAAATGACGGCTGGGAAAAGGAAATCCCTTATATATGCCGGATATAATATTAGGGTTTTCACCCAATTTGCAAAATAATCCTTTTCCAAAATATAACTTATATATATATAGATTAGTTTTGAAATTCCATCAAATATTATTTAAATTAGGATTTAATAGAAAATATACGTCCAAACTTCAGCCAATACTGCTCAAAACGTTCAGAATACCGATTTTGCATTTCAACCCATGAAAATGTCAATTTTGCAAATAAGTCCTTCTTTTCTCAAAAATTGCAAATAGTACTAATTTGTTTCAGAAAAATCTGGAAAAATACTACATAAATCCTAAATAATAAATAATGATTTTTCATAAAGAAATCTTAATTTTTCAAACTTCTAAAAAGTCATTTGCACGTGTATTGCACGTGTACGAAAGATAAATTTCTTAGAAAATATTAATTAAATCTCAAAAAATCATTTAAATTCATTTTCAAATAATTAAAATAATATTTGAAAATGTGGGGTTCTACACAAACAACGAGTTCGGAGTCCAACACTTGGCTCGACTCCGCTTTGCAAGCTCGCTCTTAAGCGAGCTAGAAGTGGTTCGCCATTCTCAATTGCTCCCACAACCGTTGAAACAAACTCAAACGACGAGTACGGAGTCCAACACTTGGCTCGACTCCGCTTCGCAAGCTCGCTCTTAAGCGAGCTAGAAGTGGTTCCCATTCGGAATTGCTCCCACAACCGTTGAAACAAACTCGAACGACGAGTTCGGAGTCCAACACTTGGCTTGACTCCGCTTCGCTAGCTCGCTCTTAGGCGAGCTAGAAGTGGTTCGCCATTCGGAATTGCTCCCACAACCGTTGAAACAAACTCAAATGACGAGTTCGGAGTCCAACACTTGGCTCGACTCCGCTTCGCAAGCTCGCTCTTAAGCGAGCTAGAAGTGGTTTGCCATTCGGAATTGCTCCCACAACCGTTGAAACAAACTCAAACGGTGAGTTCGGAATCCAACACTTGGCTCGACTCCGCTTCGCAAGCTCGCTCTTAAGCGAGCTAGAAGTAGTTCGCCAGTCGGAATTGCTCCCACAACCGTTGAAACAAACTCAAACGACGAGTTCGAAGTTCAACACTTGGCTCCATTCCGCTTCGCAAGCTCGCTCTTAAGCGAGCTAGAAGTGGTTCACCATTCGGAATATTGCTCCCACAACCGTTGAAACTTAAACGACGCGCACGAAATGTCTACAACTACACTAGACAAGGGAGAAGAATACTAGGGGGTGCTGAACCTTTGGTTCCCATGGTTCGTTTAAAGTTGAAGTGAGACATTTCATGCCTATAAGAAGGAAGATTGGCTTCCGATCTTGAGTAGTTGTCAAAAGTTGGAGGAGTTGTCCTCGAATAAAAACCTACCAACAAAACACACAGACACAGAAGAGAAACAAGCTTTCACTCATAAAATTTTAGCGTACAAGAGCGCTCCAGTTACAAGACCAAGTTACTACTACGAGGTGCTAAAAAACTCAAAGAAGGATAATTACAACTCATTCAACGCTTCTTAGGAACGGGGATGTTTCGATTCAAAGACACCCAGGAACGGTGTCTTCTGACTTCGGAGCTCGTCTGTAGACCAACAGACCGAGATGCCTCTTCGGTGCTGCCTCTGACCGTAGCCCCAACCGAAGCGCCACTAGATGCGGCAGCCACCCCGCTTTGAGCATCGGCCGAGCTCTGCCTAACGACAGGCGAACGAGTCGCGAGCTCGTAAAAAGAGATGCCCCTCTCACCCTCTTCGCGCGTACACGACGTGCTCCGGACGTTGATTCTTGCCGGCTGAGGCTTGAGTCGAGCGACTTCCTCCTCGAGCTCGATAATCCAATCCTTCAAGGAGTCGTCCTTCACAGAAATCTTAAAGCGAGAAAGCCGAGCAGAACCTTCAGCGCCAGAGCGATCGGCCATGATTCGACAAAGGTGGGTCACTTCAATGCTTCTGTCGACCGTAACCCTCCTCAACTCGTCAACCTTCGCCGTCAACTCGTCGCGCACGGCCATCAATTTACCCACAACTAAAGTTAACTCGTCTTCTCCACCAAAAGTTCTTCCTCAGCTATTTTCAAGTCTCGAACTTCCGCCACAAGAGCACCTTCCGCTCGAGTAACGTCGAATAGCGTCTTTCTGAGCAACTCCACCTCGCCTTCAAGACGAACCTCGCAAGATCGCTTCCATAGTTGTTTTAGCTTGGAAAAATAGCCTCTCGCCATTGCCTTGACCTCCGATAGATCTAACATGATTTTGAAGAGGTACTCTCGGCTGCGAGAGAGAGCCCGCTTTGCCGTTTTCAATTCAGTGCGTAGGCGAGAAACCTCAGCCGCTGAACTCGACTCGACCTAAAAAGTGAAGGAATATCAAAAGAAGTCTTCAACACTTGAGGTCACAACACAAGCGGAAAGCGTTGAACACTTTGCAAAATCTCAAAACTTTCGGCCAAAGATTTCAAAAGAGAAGTCGTTTCATTGAAAATCCAAAATTTACACAAAAGCGGTGGCCAATCAGCAGTTAGGCATTACAAAAATAAAAATAAAAATAATAATAATAATAATTTTGAGAAGAGGCGACTAAGTCAGGGGTCGACCTCATGATGTCGTTCCGAAGCGTCATCGCTCGGCACGGTAACTATCGTGCCCTCGGCGCCCACTTCGTCCTCGGCATCTTTGCCCTCCTGCCCGGGGGCGAGCTCGGCCAAAGGCAGTTCTTCCTCCTCCTCTACGGGGTCGTAGAAGTAGTAGGCGGAGCCGTCGAACCCGGGGATGCGAGCGGCCACATGCTTCAACGCTCGGGCATACGCCTCCTCCATGTTTGTCAACATGTGAGCCTCGGCCTCGTCCCGAATCGCCTGCTCCGTGGCCGCCACCTTCGATGCATGGCTGCTCAGAGCCTCCTCCGACGCCCTCAGTGTCTTGGACAACTCCTCTTCGAGACGAGCCGTCTCCTTTTCCAAAGCTTCGACCTTGGCAGCCTCGGCGGCCGAGTGCTTCAGTGCCTCGGCAAGCTTCGCCTTAAGACCGGCCACCTCGGCTGCGCGCGAAGCGAAAAGCATCTGCTCGGCCTCGAGCAGTTTGATTGCCTTGGCACGCTCTGACCACTCCCGATCGTTCAGCATGGTCATCTCCTTCTCCTTGCTTGCAAACTCTTCAAGCAAGTGGTTGAAGTGGCATAGGGTTTGCAAGCGGCACAAGAAAAACTATTAGGCCCGAGCGAAAAAACTTAGAATAATTGTTGAAGAAACTTCTGATACTCACCGACATGGTGTTCCGAGCGATCTGCATGGCATCATCGCCCACGGAACCCGCCTTCAGCGCAGCGCGGTCTTTTGGGGTCGGTAGGTGCTTCACCACCTGCATGCAGATGCCCCCGTCTCCGAGGAACCCATCCACCTTCATCACCCGCCAGTCGGGGACGAAGAGGCGCTTGTGCTCCTCGGTAAGGATCTTCTCGGCCTCGGCTGTAAGTGGGGGGACCTCAAGGGCTAAGGCCGCACCCACGTTGAACGCCCCGCTCGACGACCCGGGTGCCTCAACCTGAGCAACTTTGGCCGGTACCTCCGAAGGAGCTGGGGCGGATGTCTCCAAAGTGCCTTGTGCGGATGCATCCGAAGGTGCCTCAACCACCGGCTGCACAACGGTCGGTGAGGCCAAGGGGACCTTCGCAGCTCGGCCACCCTGAGGCTCGGCCACAGTCCTCTTCCTCTTTCTCGGCTCCTGCTCCTTCGCCGCACGAGCCTTGGCCATCAGTCCTTTGTAATCCATGCTGGTTGTCTCTGAAAAAACCGAGCGAACGGAGTTAGAAAATTTTAACCAAAAGGTAAAGCTGAAGCAGGAAAAGAAGAGAAAAGCTTACTAGGGTCGATTGGACTGAGACCCCCACGAAACAAGACCTCCTCGGTGATGTCCTTCCAACTAAGGGTCGGAAGGCCGAGGAGCTTCTCCACCACCTCTTCCTCCTCTTTAGTGAGCACGGGCTCCTTCTTCGCCCGCTTCGGAACCCCGATCTTCCACTGCGTCGGAAAGACCCATAGTTCGGGAGCATGGATGAGGAAGTACTTCTCCTTCCAGTGCTTGATCGAGTCCGGGTTCTCGATCAGTTTCACGCCCTTCCTCTGCGACAGATAGTACCTCTCCTCCATCTTGCTCATCTGGCAGATGCGGTAGAGGCTCCGAAGTATGACCATCTCCGGCTGCAAACCAATCTCTTGGCACTGAAGGACGAAGGAGATCAAGTGTCGCCACATGTTCGGCATAAACTGAGCGGGACTCAGGTCGTACCACCACAGCACCTCGTTTATGAAAGGGTGCAGTGGCAGCCAAAGTCCGGCATTTAGGGCGTCATACGGAAAGACGCAAGTATCCGCCGAAGTAGGTGTGCACGCCCGGACACCGGGGCCGGGGGAGTAGAAGAGCGTATTCTTTGGGGATCCGGAACCCACTCCTGATCCGATGCAGGTCCGACTCGGTCAAGATTGAGGAGATCTGATCCACCTCGAATTGTCCCTCGGATCATTCTCCTCGTATGACGGAGCCGTGCCCTGCGTCACCTTCTCCAACAAGTCCTCAGGGTAACTCCGCACACCCCCAATGCTAGATAAGACAGACGGGTGTCGACCCAATTTGCCTGCCATCTTCGGATGTTTGACTATCGTCGCCACCCCGATCGGCTCGGCAACCCCCTTCCCCTTGCTCGGCCTCACTGTTGTCACCTCGATCGGCTTGGCGATCTCCTTCCCCTTGTCCGACCTAACCACCACCGCTCGGCTGATGCCTTGGTCCAAGGTGGGGGTCTCATCCTCAGAAGAAAACTTAACCATTTTCTAAGGATAAGGAGAGACATTCACCTTGAAGTGACATGAATGGCCGGAAAAGATTGCCGGAATCTGAAAGCACCTTGCTGCGACAGCTAGTAGCGCCACCCGAGAGTGAAAACTCTGCTAGTAGAGAGTAAAAGTGAAAGTAAGAAATGAAAAGTGAAGAATGAGGAAAAGTGTGAGGGGAGTGAAAACTTATAGTAAAAGTAACGACTCTTGTGCTTTGTAACGTAAAGACGCAACTCTTGGGCTTCCCCCCAAGGCGTTATCAAAGCCCAAACAACCAAGTAGCGAAGAGCGGCAACCGTTCACGAGAAGTAACGACGGTTTGGTATGAGCCGCTCCGCTCGGCTGCACCTCAAGCCATAAGTCGCCGATGCACCCTACTTGGCAACCAAAAAGCACTCATATCGGATCACGATTCCTCGAAAACCGAGCAACTACTAATCTGAGCTGCGAATTGGAGAAAAATGACTTTCTCCCCAAAATTCGTGCAAGATCTCGATCAGACGGCTCAGATCGTGCCACCTCCACAAAACAACAAGATAGTGTTTTCTCGTGAACTGAGCCTACCTCGAGATCCGCACCATGATCCAATGGCCCAGATAGCTCCACGTCCCTCGAAATCAAAGCCCGAGCGACAGGAGATCCGAGCTGATCACACATAGAAGAGGCTCGGAAACTGAGCAACTGCCAATCCGAGCTGCGAATTGGAGAAAAATGACTTTCTCCCCAAAATTCGTGCAAGATCTCGATCAGACGGCTCAGATCGTGCCACCTCCACAAAATGACAAGATAGTGTTTTCTCGAGAACTGAGCCTACCCTCGAGATCCGCGCCGTGATCTGACGGCCCAGATCGCTCCACGTCCCTCGGAGCAAAGTCCGAGCGACAGGAGATCCGAGCGGAGAAAGTAACTTGGGATCCCCGTCTGACCGACTAGAATTCTGAGTTACTCACAATACGGGAGAGAACGAAGTCACGTCGCTCGGAATCCGAGCAAACGGCAATCCGAGCTG
This sequence comes from Hemerocallis citrina, assembly GCA_017893485.1. Classification (NCBI taxonomy): domain Eukaryota; kingdom Viridiplantae; phylum Streptophyta; class Magnoliopsida; order Asparagales; family Asphodelaceae; genus Hemerocallis; species Hemerocallis citrina. The sequence continues at coordinate 8,204,386 of CM030365.1, read as the reverse complement.
CACATTTGAAGAAAAATGCAACCGAGCAACTCCAACTGTCGGATCGTTGCGAAAATCGTGCCAAAAATGATGAACGGCTCAGATTTTGCCATGCCCACAAAACGAAAAGATAGTGTTTTCTCGAGAACCGTGCCTGCCTCGAGATCCGCGCCGTGATCCAACAGCTTTGATCGCTCCACATCCCTCGGAACTAAAATCCGAGCGACAAGCGATCCGAGCTGCTCACACGAAGAAAAGAAACCGAGCAATAAAAGCCATTGGATCTTCTCAAAATTCGCGTCCTGACCTGATGAACAGCTCAGATCGCTCGTCGTCCCTCGAAAACTAGAATCCGAGCGACTGGCGATCCGAGCTGCTCACACGGAGAAAATGACGCCAAGCTACATCGCTCGGAATCCGAGTAACTAGCCATCCGAGCTGCTTATATGGAGAAAATGGTGCCGAGCGGCCTTGACCGACTGATCTTCTAGAAATTCATGCCAACACGAGATGGGTGGCCCAGATCTCGCCACGTCATAATTCAAGATTAAAAATTAGTTTTTATTTATTAAAATCGGGTCATTTATTTAAATATCGCGAAAAAATGATTAAAAATTCGGAAAAAATAATTAAAAATTCTAAAAAATAATTATAAATTCGGAGAAACATTTCTGAGCCCCTGAGTAAATAATTATTGCTTAGAATGGTTGATTGAGACTCCCAAATGACTAATCACTGCTTTGCAAAATTAAATAAATGATCCGAAAAATAGATAAAAATTAAGAAAAAATGCCAGAAAACCAGAAGAGCTCAAGGACAACTTAGAGCGCACGACTAACTCAGAAAATCACCGTACTGCCTCGTACAAAGATTCGAAACCTCCCATTTGGAATCCAATACAACTCCGCAAGCCATTAAAATAGTCAAACTACTCCTCAAAGACTGATCAAACTCAGTCTTCGGAAGTGGGAGGCTCGTGATATGGCTAAAAATAGGGTTAAATCGGAACCGTCCAAATCGGGCGCGAATCTTAAAGCCTGAGGGTAAAATGGAGACTTCAACTATAAACGGGTCTGAAGTAGGTACTGGGTCTTCTCTCCAGAGACCCAACAACCTGCGAACAGATCCATCTCAACTGGATGCGGGTTTCAACCCGCTGCTGACCCGGTCCAACAGGATAGAATTAGGGTTTCTGATTAATCCTAATCAACGGCCATGATTCGTATCTATCCTTTCACTGGGAATTAGGAATTACATTCCTAATTTAATCCCAAAGGCAGCTATAAATACCCCCCATCCACCACCATTAAGAGGTAATCAATCTTTGGCCAATTTATGCTCTTTCATAATCTTCTCTGATTACTGACTTGAGCGTCAGAGGGTGCATCGCCAGGATCAACCCCGGTGTATCGCACTTTTTGCAGGTGAACGGCGGGAGTCAATGGTCAAACTCCGGTGAGAAGATTCCAGGTTTTTGCTATTCAGTTTTCCTAAGAATCCACAAATACTATCTGTTTGCCCCCATACCAGATTAGCGGTAACACATGAGCAATAAAAAAAACATAAAAAATCTGAAAATTTACAAACCCTGAAATTTGAAAATCTAAATTTCTAAGTAAATAAAGAGAGAATGAGAGAGAGGGAGAGAGAGAAAGAGAGAAATATGAAAAAGTGAAGATAGAAGAAAGAGAGAGTAATAAAGTAATTAGTTTTTTTAGTTTTGGGGGAAAAACTTTTTGGAGGAAAAATATATTTTGGGAGGGTGAATCTGAGCCGTTGATTTGGTTTCAATTAAATGGGAGCTACTTGATAGCTTTCTTTGTGTTTTATTAGACCATCTCCAACGGGCTGGCTAAATCCCCTAAATTAGCAAAAATAGCGAAAATCCCCAAAAGATTCTCTCCAACGACCTTGCCAAATTGATCGCGATTAGGGATGGCGAACGGGTCGAGTGGGCCGGGCCAGGGCCCAACCCGTACGGGTTGGCACGTATACTTCGCCGGGCCGGGCTGGGCTAGGCCGGGCTGAGGTTTCGTTTGGGTGGCCCGCCCAACCAGTGAACCCTTTAGGGTTCAACTCGGGTTGGGCCGGGTCGACCCACGGGTTGGCCCGTTTAATAAATTTTTTTTTTTGGTAGCTTAAATTAAAATAATAATAATAATTATTATAATACTAAGTAAGTAATAATACTAATAAACAATAAAAATCGTAATAATAATAATAAGATTGAAAGAGTGAAATTGACAACCAATTTTGAAATATTATTCATATGAATTTAAGTTATACAATTTTAACAATTTATAATGAAATGAAGAATTCAATTCACAATTAAGTTTTATACAATAACATATTTCTTATATACAATTTAAATTGAGTACAAGTTTTCTAATTTGACATAACAAGCAAAGCTATTGTTGTTGTTGTTGTTCTTCTTCTTCTTCGGGCGAGTTGCTCCCACTTGTGGAACTTGATAGTGCTTTTCCTTGCGTCCTATCTTCAGCCTTCAGCCAGTCTTCTGTGCAAACGAGCATCTCTAACGCCTCGGACTTCAAGCGATTCCTGTAATCAGATAGAACCCTGCCACTTGTAGAAAATGCACTCTCAGAAGCAACTGTAGAGACAGGAGGAGTTAGTAAATCTTTAGCCATAATTGACAGAATACTAAAAATGTGTTCATGTTCTTTTCACCATTGTAAAATATCTAGTGGAGAAATAGTAGGCTCAGAATCTTGTTGGTTATACCAATTTAATTCATTTGGTTGATTAGTCCTAGGTTTGTTAGATTGAATTTGTTCAAGTAAACTAAATGTTCTATCACCAATTCTACTTTTACCCTTACCTTTAGAACTACCAGAAGAAGAACTAACTACAGAAGTTGTACTACTAGAAGCAAAACGTCTATCATAATAATCATACAAGTTATTTAACGTAGATTCAAACTGAACTAAAAAAGTAGCGTAATCAATTGTTAATTCTACATTTACCTCTAAATATCCAAAAAACATTTCTATCAAATTCTTCGTACCTTCTAATTTGATACGAGGATCCATAACAGTAGCAACACAAATCAACATAAGAAGAGGAAAATAATACTTCAAAAAATTTTGAAATGCAAGTTTTACAATGTCACTAATATAGGGATCATTTAACATTTCGTTAAATATTTGCATCATGCTAACTAATTCAGTAAAAATGCTACTAGAAGTAGATTCATATGTTTTTGAAAATTTTAAAGTTGCGGTTTTAAAAGGTTCTAAAAATTTCAACAAAGATTCGGCAAAAAACCAATCGGGGGGAGTCATTTCAAAATTCTGCATATTTTTTGCGATACAAAAATCATTTACAACTGCTTTATATTCGGTGACAACATTTAGTAAATCAAAAGTAGAATTCCATCGGTGTCTAACATCCTTTGGAAATCTTCTAAAAGGAACATTTCTAACCCTACACCAAGCTTTCCATTCTTGTAAAATGCTTGGACTTAATGCAATGAAATATACACAATTTCTAATTTTATGTATATATGGATCAGCTATTTTTAATGCATCTTGAACACATAAATTTATAATATGACATGCACATCTAACATGAAAAATATTGTCAGATGGAAGGTTTAATACAGATTTTAAAGTAGTAATTGCTATATTATTGTTAGATGCATTATCAAAACTAATAGCCATAATTTTATCGCGAATATGAAAAACATCACAAATTTCTATAATACGGTTTGCTATTTCAGCGCCACTATGGGGATACGGCAACGCCGCAAGTGATATGATTCTTTTCTGAAGAATCCAATCATTTTCGATCCAATGACAGGTTATTTCCATCGTTGAAATATTGTTGACACTCGTCCAACAATCCGAAGTTAAACTAACCCTACAAGTTAAACTCCATAAAATTGCAATCGAAGCGTCCTTCATTTCAATGTACATTTTAAAACAATCCAATTTGCAAGTATTTCTCGGAATTCTTTTAAAATGAGGGTTTAAGGCCGTTTGATTAAAATTTTCCAAGTTCCTACTCTCGGGATAGGAAAATGGTAACTCTTCCTTAATGACTAATCGGGCCATTTCCCGACGAACAAGTTCGGGATCATAAGGGTGACTATCAACTTGACCGGTCCTAGGGTTGATTTTTTGTTGGCCTTGTATTTGATCAAGAAGTTCTTTATGATTATGTTGGATGTGCCTACTAATTGTACCGGTGCCGTCACCCCTCTTGAATTTGTATGTTTTACTACATATTTTACAAACTTTCAAACCTATACCCGGAGTATATTCGTCCGGGATATAATCATAAAACTTATGCCAATCGCTAGTTTCTCCTCTACTTTTCCTACTACTACGGGGTTGTGTGGTTTCGGTTTGTTGTTGTTCTTCTTCTTCTTCTAATTGTATGTCACCTACAACCTCGTCGTGTGTACCCCATTGTTCCATAGTAGGATCATGCTATTCTTGGGCGGGCTCTCTAGTTGGGACAATTGGTGGCCTACGTGAAGAGGAGGATGAATCTTGTCCGCTACGACCGCTACCGTGTGATGTAGACATAATGTAGTAATGTGCTAAAGTATGTAAAAAAAATATACAATGTAGAAGCGGTGAATTATACAAAAAAAAATCTACAAAACAAGAGGGTTGAGATAGAGAAGTTCAAAAAACGAACAATAATTTTAACTACAACGCAAAAAAAAATTTAACGAGAGAGAGAGAGAAATTTTGATACCGTTCACCGTGGAATATGCGTATGTAAAAAAAATCGTGAAAATAAGAATAGAATAGAAAAGATGGAGGAGCGCTTTGCCGATTCCGCAATTGAAGAGTTGAGGAGAGGTTGAAGTAGATTTGACGATGGTTGAAGAGAGTTGAAGACGTTGAAGACGTTGAATTTTGATTCCGATACGACCGAAATTTGATCGTGTATATGCCTCCTTATAGACTTGTTTGATGAATACTACAATTGTTGAAAAATTCTTTACAAATGATGTATAATAGTAGAGAGAGTAAGAGAGTGAGGTGTGATTTTTTATGAGATTTTTGGGGATATTTATAGGCTAAATATGTGGGAAAAAACAAAAAAAAAAACAAACCAACGGCTCAAAGAGCCGTTCCGAACGGCTCTGTGGAGACAGAGCGGAATCAGCGGATTTTTCGACCGTTCGACCCGCGGGTCAACGGTCGACCCGTTACGGGTCGAATAGGTCGGAACCAACGGGTCGACCCGCGGGTTGGTGGGTTGAATTCGCGAGTTGGGCCAGGTTCGTGGGTCGGGTTTCGCGAGTTCAATTCACGTTAATTGCGACCCGGGTCGACCCGGTACTCTTCACCGGGTTCGACCCGAACCCGCCAAGTAGCTAACCGGGCCGGGTCGCGAGTGGATCGCCGGTTGACTCGGCCCAGTTGCCATCCCTAATCGCAATCCTAGCGATTCCAATTCCGCTCGAGATCCGCTCGCCAAATCTGGCGATATCCGCTCGCTAAACTTCTCCGTCTCTTGCTGTCGGAGATCAAGGAAATTCCAACTGTAAGTTTTTTAGTCCGCTAATTAGATTCGAAGTGGGATTTCTTCAATTTCTTCAATTTGTGCTTGGTAGATTGTTGCTCCTCCTTCTTGTTCATCGGATTCCTCATCTTGGTCATCGGGTTCTTAACTTGGTTGGGTTGTTCTTCTTCAACAGGTAATACTTATTCTTTTTAATTTTCATTAATGGGTATTGTGAGGAATGGGGAGATTGTAGTGGCCACAAATTTGCTTCTTGAAATGGTAGAGAGAGGGCTTAAACCGGACCTGGTAACTTATGGAGCTCTGATTCATGGTCTTGTTGTCAATGGGGAGATTAAGGAGGCGTTGGGGATTCGTGAGAAGATGACGGAGAGGGGAGTGTTGCCGGATGCGAATATCTACAATGTGCTAATTAGTTGGCTTTGCAAAAGAGGTATGCTCCCTTCTGCAAAAGTGTTACTCTCTGAGATGCTTGACCAAAATGTAGTTTTGGATGAGTTTGTTTATGCCACACTGATTGATGGGTTTATCAGGAGTGGAGATCTTGATGAGGCAAAGAAGCTCTTCGAATTTATGAGGAAAAAGAGAATTAGGTGCGATATTGTTATCTATAATGCGATGATTAAAGAGTATTGTAAATCCGGAAGGATGAATGACGTGGTTTCATTTGTAAATAAGATAACCGATCAGTTCACCTACACTACAATTATAGATGGTCATGTGAAACAAAACGAATTGGATGGGGGTTTGAGAGTGCTTGCTGACATGGTGAAGAGAAATTGCAGGCCCAATGTAGTCACCTACACTACTCTTATTAATGGGTATTGACGTAAAGGAGATCTCACAACAGCTGAAGTTCTCTTTAGAATGATGCAATCATGTGGTCTATTTCCTAATGTTGTCACTTTTACTATTCTCATCGGTAACTTTAGCAAAGATAATAAGATTGGTAAGGCTGCTGCCTTCTTTGAAGAGATGTTGGTTCGGAGGTGCATACCAAATGATGTCACATTCAATTATCTAGTTAATGGGCTCACTAACTGTAAAATTGAGTTCCAACAGCATAGAGATTGTGCATTATTGAATATCTTCATGAATATGGTAACTGATGGATGCCATTATCTAACTGCAGTTTATAATTCTATCATCTTCTGCATTTGTAACCATCAAATGCTTGCAAAGGCAATGGAGTTAAGAGACAAGATGAGTCAAAAGGGTTGCTTGCCTGATTCTATCACATTTCTTTTCCTTTTATTTGGAATTTGTAGAGATGAAAAACCAGGGGAATGGAAAGACATCCTTTCTTGTGACTTTCAATAGAGTGAACTTGAGATTTCTCTTCGGTATGCTACTCTTGGTTAGACATGGGAATGAAAGGATACAATCTGAGGTGTTAATGGTTTTGCAATCAATAACGAATGGTAGTAAAACTTTAACAGAAGCAGTGAACAGTAGTTGTGGTTCTTGAAGTTTCATATGCATAGTAATGTGATAGCGAAAATTGTGATGACCTTTAATAAAAGAGGTAGCTCAATGTTTTCTTGGGGAATTGCAAAAATCAACTACTCAACTACTCATTACCAGATTAGGTGCAGACGAAGTCAGACCTGTCTGAGATATGACTTGCTAAGATATTTGTCTGGGAGGTAAATTCTAGGCCTTCCTGTTGATATGATATCATTCTTATATATCAATTATCTAATGACAAATTGATCTATTATAGGTTTTTTGATTCTCCTGGTGTAATTCGAAGGCAAAGTTGCAAGTTGATACTTTGGAGTTCACATAAGGGATGCCAAGCCTGACCAACAAATTCTTCTGAGAAATATTTTGGGTAAGACTTCTTAATCCTAACAGTTTTAGTGCAAACATTTTTGAGATTTTATTATTAAATTGTAGTTGTTGTTTCTGTATTTCTACAGATGTAAATAAATCACCTAAAAGTGAAGATTTCTATTCTTGAATGGTGATCATGCATATCTTTTCAGAATTCAATCCCCCAAACCCTGTGTATGTTGAGGTACATACACAATAGATCTTCTTCTTTGCCTCCTGTGTATGTTTCTGTTTTTATCTGACAAACTGCAGAAGTGCAGAAGTACAGACAAGATAAACTAAGCATTCTTAAACTGTAGACGGAGTTAATTTTTTAAAGGTCAATATGACATATATAGTAGAAGCATATAAAACAGTGGTTAATTTTAAACTTGACAGATTCTTATGTCAGACATCCAAATTGAATATAGCTCTGAATCCAACTATGTCAGACTTCTAATTGTAAGTTCCCAAAGATGAATCTAACTTGCAAGATGCTCTTGGTGCATGCCTACCATTTAGATTCTCAAATATTTGTTTAGGAATTTATTTATCTATCCCAGGTTGCACCAAAAACCCCACCAACTATGTATTCAATAACTGAAGGAAAATAACTTGGAGGGAAGGTAATGTCGACGACAATTTCTATGATAAGCGTTGACAACATTACCGAAGTGTTGTAAATAGAAGAAATTTCCCTTTCCTGAGTAGGAGGGGGGTTATAAGCATGATGTGTGTAAAAATGAGTTTGTTTGTGATGTGTATAAGCATGTATCATTTTCCTTTACAATGCAGTTCGATAAGAAGCCTTCTTTGTTCTACAGATTCATTGAAATGTATGAATATCCAATGCCGTGCACAATGAAAATGATAAGTATAGGTCACAATTAATTAAAATGATTAGTATAGATGAAACAGATTTGATCTCAGTATAGATGAAATAGATTTGGCAATTATATAATGATAAGTATGTGATGTAAAACCAACCCTAAAATAGAGAATTTCCAAGAATTTTAATGGGTTAATTTTACCAACATGAAAGTGCGGATCTAAGTTGGAAATTTGTAACAGTCAATAGGTTCGATGGGTTTTCAAGAATTGAATAAGTGTAACAGTCTCAATTAATAATTCAACCTTATAATCAATTAAATCCCTACGTGTTTTAGCAAGTAAGAAATTCAATACTGATTCGTACTCTATTCAAGTATGTGGAACACTCAATCTCAATTATTTTTGTGGACGATAGGCAAATTAGATAATATACTAGATAATAGGGTAGTAAAACACAAATATTTAATAAGGGAACGAGTTTACCGAATGCGAAGAAAACAACGTAGATCTCTGCTAGAACACAGCAATGGCAGACAGTAACTCCATGAGCAAGTTCACGATGGTCGGCGGCGTCACTGGTCGACGTCGACGACGGCAAGGGACAGCACTGGCGACGACGGCGACGGCGTCGAGAGGTGGGGCGAACGGGGTGCACAGGAAGAGAGAAGGCAGTCGAGGCTGTTAGGGATCTGTGGGGATTAGGGTTTGGGTAGATGGGTTGCGGAAGGATCGGGGTAAGTTTGGGGTCAGGATCGTGGTCAGGAAAAGACAGAGAAGATGAAGGGGCTGACGGAGTTGTGGTGAAGGTGGGGTCGCGGTGAGGTGGTGACGGGGCGAAGTCGATCGGGGACGAGGGCTAGGGTTTCGGGGTCGGGGTTGTTGGAGATCCGAAGAAGATGGAGGAGGTTGGGTTTAGTTTTCTTCTTCTTTCTTTTCGATCGGGATCTGACACATACGAAGGAGAAGGTTGGGGAAGAAGATGTCGATGGCGGCTGTTAATAGGAATTTGTGATTAGGGTTTTAGTATTTGGGAATTAGGAAGATTATGGTAGAGATTTGTATAGGGAGATTTTTAAATTGGGGTAGATTTTAGAGTTTATCACAAACCCTAAAATTTGATTAGGATTTATCACAAACCCTAATTTGGATCTCAGTTGTATCACACAAAAGAGAAGGAGGAAGAGCAAAACTCAACACAGTTTTTTTTTAATCAATAATGGCATACTTTCTCATTAACCTCAAGGCCTTTAAATAGGCTCAAAATACATCTTCATACAAATCTCCAAAATATTCTCAAAATCTAAAAAATACAAAAAAAGATTACATATGGCTATAATTGCTAGAAACAAAAATGGTACTGAAATAAACTAAACAGGAAAGATGTCCTCATCAGTATGATTTTATCCTTTAATGTATATTGTTCTCTTTCAGAAGTTTATGTAGGATCAAAATTTCTTCTTTTCCTCAAACTACAACAAAATGTTTAATGAGTATCTGATAAAAGCCTAAGCTTCGGCCTTATTTTTCGTTTTTGATAATTATAGTTTGTTAAAGTCATATTAACTGATCTTTTGTTGATGTTCTTGAGTATCTAGACCTAATTCCTCTGAGGTGAACTAATTCTTTTGTTCTTTTTACTTGGACTTCTCTAGGATTCCCTTCACAATGCTAGTGCCACAAAAGGCTGTGAAGATGCTATGGGATCTTCCTGATGTGATGAGAGTATCCTACATCTTTTTGTTTGTCATGCTTTGTTGGATGGTGTTGTGGTCATTTGGAGTAGCTGGTATCATTGCACTTGGTGCAGATGATGGTGCAAGCTGGTGGCTTCTTGTGGTGAGCTGGCAAGTTTTCTCTTTTGTCTTTGACTCTTTAAATTAAGCTTTTTTAAAACTGAAATCTCAACCACCTCGTAATTGACAGTATTGTTGCTATTTATTGCAGGTTTTCTCTGTGAGTTTATTTTGGACTGGTGCTATAATACAGTACATGTAATAGTATTTGGCATGGTTTTTCTGGTTCTCATCCATGGTGGTCGAAGTCATGCCACCAAAACCATTAATTAAATCACTGCCGCTATGCAGTCACAACTTCGTTTGGTAGCATTTGCTATGGATCCCTTTTCACAGCAGCCATACGGACATTGCGTTGGGAGGTAAGTGCAGCTGCTACCTTTGAATCTTTTGAAGTAGAATTTGAATTAATTTTTCTTGAAAATAGTTCCCTCCCCCTTTTAAAAAAATGATTTTAATCATATCTCTATTAGAAATGAACCCTGTTTCTGTTGTTTACCAATGTCTCAGATCAGAGGAGTTCGATCAAAAATAGGCAACGAGTGCTTGCTTTGTTGTGTTGAATTTTTGTTTCACCTTGTTGAAACACTTGTTCGTTTCTTCAACAAAGTATGCATATGTCCCGGTGTGTACTATTTTCACATTTACTCTTTTATGGGTTACCTCATGCTCATATAATGATGCAGGACATCAAATCTGTTTTATTTTGTTTTGACAATTAATTAAAATGTATGAATATCCAATCCCTCGTGTCTTTCTTTTTCATGCTCTAGATACTTTTTCTTATTGTAACTATTTATTAATAAATAAAAATTAAAACATTTATGGCTAGTCAAAATAGATAGCATGGTTGGAGTGTGAGCTTTTTTTGCTAGCCAAATTATCCATTTGTTATCTATTTTGGATATTCTAGCTAGCCAAAATAGCTAGCATGGTTGGAGATGCTCTAAGTGAGATGGCCAGAGTTTATCAGGGTTGACTTGCTGACCCGACAAATATCCACACCTGATGTAGACCGGAGGAGTTATGGAGAGCCAACAGAGATGTTAACTCCGAGAAGCTCATGCACGAGTTGGGAGAGAGCAATGGTGCTTATATTGTCCGCATACCATTTGGCCCTAAAGATAAATACATACCTAAAGAACACCTCTGGCCCCACATTCAAGAATTTGTTGACGGTGCTCTCAGCCATATCATGCAAATGTCTAAAGTTTTGGGAGAGCAAATTGGCAATGGTCAACCTGTATGGCCCATTGCGATCCATGGTCATTACGCAGATGCTGGTGATTCCGCTTCTCTACTATCAGGTGCTTTAAATGATCCGATGTTGTTCACTGGTCATTCACTTTGTAGAGATAAGTTAGAGCAACTTCTGAAACAAGGGAGACAATCTAAGGAAGAAATCAACACGACATATAAAATTATGCAGAAGATTGAGGTAGAGGAACGAGCTCTTGATTCCTCAGAGATAGTTATTACGAGTACTAGGCAAGAGATTGAAGAACAATGGCAGTAATATGATGGGTTTAATGTGATACTTGAGAGAAAGTTGCGAGCTAGAATCAAGCATGGTGTGAGCTGTTGCGGCCGTTTTATGTCTCGCATGTTTGTAAGTATATATGTCATTTGTTGCATATTTTAGTTCAAACCCACATGCCTGAAGGTCGAATAGACTTATTTACATTGGTGTTGAGTTTTGAAATAACTTCCTTGTCATAATCACTGATAATTCCTCCAGGGATGGAGTTCAACCATATTGTTGTGAATGATGTTGATATGAATGGTGATGTAGAAGAAAATGAAGATAATCCAGTGACTCCGGATCCACCTATTTGGTTTGAGGTTTTGATATCATACTCTCCTTGCTTGCAAAACCTCTAATTTGTAAGGAATTATTGTCCTTTGTCATAATGAGATGATATTTAGGGTTATAACAGCAGGTCTGATGCATGACTTGGTCGTTTTTGTTTTTTATTTGGCAGATAATGAGGTCCTTTACCAACCCTCACAAGCCAATGATTCTTGCTCTTGCTCGCCCAGATCTCCCAAAGAACATTTTGACCCTTGTGAAGGCATTTGGGGAATGTCATCCACTGAGGAAGCTGGTAAGCCTTGTATGTTACAGGTTTTTTTTCCCAACTCTTTTGTTGATAAACTTCCTATTATTTATTAGTGGTGACCTGTTGGGCATAATGTCTTACTATCGTTTGTGTCAGAGGGATCAAAGGCCAAGATGTATTCCAGTGTCGCTCTGTCTAATATTCTTAGTTATGTTGCGGACATTGATATTGGGAAATTGTGAGATTATCGATGAAATGTCGGGCACAAGTGCAATGGTTCTTACTTCAATACTTGAGCTAATAGACAAGTATGATCTGTATGGTCAGGTGGCATATCCGAAACACCACAAGCAGTCAAGATATTCCTTCCTGATATCTACCGGTTTGCAGCGAAGACAGAGGTATCTTATTTAATGTTATAGTCAAATCATAATTGGCCCAATCCATTTAGTTTTAGAGAAGCTGTGCTCATCAATTCAATGTGGTCCGCTTTTATATTGATCAATATAGTGAAATGAGAAAGTTACTGATTGATTTTTTTTAGAAATGTGAGAACTGGGGAGAGATTAATGGAGGAAGTGGCATGGATGAGTAGTTTTTTGTACCATGAGTGCATGCCGAATGTCTTCATTTAGGATATCTAGGTAAGCAATTGGTACTAGCACCGATATTTGGCTCAAAATTTGAAATTTCATAATAAGTATCAAACTAGTTGATATCTATATTGGTGTTTGTGAAGGCAGAAGACTCAAACGAACTCAAATAAGGGTGGTTCGGTGGGAAGTAGAAGATTTTAGACATAAAGCAGGAGGGCAAGGGCATTATCAGCCATTAAGTCTCGTATCCATTTTTGTATGTTGTCCTACTATATACCTATATACATTGTGATAATGTTCCACTTCTTCGGATATGTACGTAGTGTTAGAATCAAGAATTTGTCATTGTTACTGATTCGCCTTAGAAACGTGCAGATTGTCATATGTAAATGTAGAATTGTCCACCTCATAGCATGCCCTGCGATGGGCTTCTCATGGAGCTAAATGATGTGGAAGATTAAAAACTTTAATAAGTGGGATATGAATGAAGATTAAGATTTTAAAAAGAAATGTGATATATATGCAGTTTGGCAGAACAAAATGAATAGATAACACAATACTGAGTTTTGTAACAATTCAAACTGTAGGTATACATTCATTAAATCTATTAGCATTTTCTCACTTAACTGAAGAATTTTCTTTATTCCTAATCCAGCATCTTCTGTATAGGGAGATGCATACACAACATCCAACATCCAACATTTTGTCACCAACATCAATTAAAGATATTCAAACATAATTCTTATAATTTGCAACAAATTCTGGTAGCATATCAAAGAACTGACATTCTGAAAATTTCTGAGCAGAAGTAACAACGAATTGAATTTATGTTCATAACTTTTCAATGATTGATTTCATTATACTTATAGGAATGGAAGAATATACCAGCAATGTTATGGCTACTAACCGGGAATTAGAGAATACTAGTATTGGCTGTCGATGTATATATCTACTTAGTGATCAATTTTCATTAGCTGCTCCATTTCGATGTTCTTCACTACTAATTAAAAAAAAAAATTGTACCAAAACTTAATCGAGTTAAAATACAGAGAAAAAAGGAGATAAATGTGTTAAGAATCCACAGGTAGTATTGAAATGAAAAGAGAGGAATCTAAGCAACGCATTAGTTTACAAATGAAATTGGGAAATATATATATATATATCAATATAATCCATGTATCAGTGAAGATACTTTTACAAGAACATAGCAAGTTGCCCTATCTGGAAGTTTATTATCAGTGTTGTCAATTTAATACATTTCAATCAAAGAGATGCAATTCGAATTAGTTTACAAATGAAATTGGGAAATATATATATATATATATCAATATAATCCATGTATCAGTGAAGATACTTTTACAAGAACATAGCAAGTTGCCCTATCTGGAAGTTTATTATCAGTGTTGTCAATTTAATACATTTCAATCAAAGAGATGCAATTCGAATTATTCTTTCCCTCATTAGAAAATCACGGATATGAATACTAAAAACCATAGAAGACCAAGGCTTGGACCATCCTTTAATAAAGAGGGAAATTTGTTGAGCAAAAAGGACTACAGGAAAATTCTTTGGAAAAAACTTTGACCATTATTAATCACACTATAACAGTTTTCTTCTCCATTTGCAGGTTGGAGATGTCGTAGATGAACCGAAGAGTGCGAGTTGTGCTGATGTTAGTCACTCAAGAGTTTTTTGTTGTCAGTTTCAAGTTTATTGGATGGACTTTTTTATAAGTTTATTGTACAGATTGGAATTTATTGTACGGATTTTTTATGATGCTATGTTTTGATATACTTGTACACAAATTTGTAAATTTTTATAATTTCAATGGTATATTGACATTTTGTTAAAATCAATTTTTATTTGCATCCGGATTTTTTTTTTATATACAGATAAAAAGAAATAGCGTCCCTAAAACACTGTAAAAAATCACCGCTGTCAAAACGATAGCGTTTTCAAGTTGTTGTATGTTTGACTATGTTTTCAACACTGAATTTTACGATGCCTTTTTGAAAACGTTGTCAAAAGATAGCATTTTGCGAACGTTGTCAAAAAGACAGTTTGATAGAATTTTCAAAACGCTGTCAAAATGATATCAAACGATAGCGTTTTGAAAACGCTATCACAGAGATATCGTTTTTGAAAACTCTATAACAAAAACAGCGCCGTCGAAACGCTATGTACTCTACTGCATTTTTCGAAATGCTGTTAAAGTTACAATGTTTTCTGAAACGCTGTCAATGTTACAACGTTTTATCAAAACACTATAAATTTACTATAGCGGGAGTTTCGATAGCGTTTGTGTAGATCTTGTACAACATTTTACAAATGCTGTCAAATGTCATATATGTTGTAGTGTAAGTATAACTGTATTATAAATAATAAAGTCGAAGTAGTATAGTATAAACCAGTAAAAATTAGAAGTAATGTGTGGGATAGTAAAAATAGAGAATGAAGTAGAAAATTACAACGATGGACCATTAAAATAAAAGTATAGGTTATAAATCTCGAATATAAAAATTAGTAGTAATGAAAATAATTTATAAAAACAAGAAGAAAAATAGAATAAAATATATGCATAAGCTTAAATCCAAATGCGTATGAGAAGATAAATATGTAGGGTAGTAAGTTGACATAATAAACATAAATAATTATACATTACAAAATATACAGTAATGTAGTAATTAGATAAGTGTAAAATAATATGTATAGTAAGTATGTTGAAACTTATAATATATATATATAGTAACTAGTAGAAAGTATATGTAGTAAAAAAATAGAAAAGAATGTAAGAATAATAAAAATTGAAATGAAGTAAAAATCTAAGTAGTAAGTGAATACAGTACATTAGACAAGTAAAAATATAAAGATAATAAAGCAATAATGGTAATAAGTAGCTACTAACAGTGAAGAGTAAAAAAAATAATTAGTAACTAGTGTTAATAACAATAGAGTTGAATATAAGCTGTAAAAACAGAATAGCCATAAAAGAAAAATTATAATATGTATAAGTAGATTATATTTATATGAGTAAAAATATTAAATTCATGTTAAAATTTGTTCAAATAAATAGGACAATATGAGAGTGACTTTGATAGAATTTGCTCCTCTTACATAACATGAGCGATATCTATAGGCCCCTTGATTGAGTACGACTGCAAAATGCATGGCCATACTCAAATGAGCCTGTAAGACCCCCGCAAAATTGAAAATAACAATTTTGCTCTCGGGTGTTACTCACGTGCATTTTGTACCGTTATTGGTGATATCCGTAACGTATTTCGATATATTTTTGGATCCCGATTATTTATTCATTTCCCGTATTCTTAAAATCCTATTTGAGACAACTCAAATGCTAAATTTCAATCCTTGTATTTTTACGTGCTTTTTACATATTATCGATGCACGTGTCGATTTTGGGTATTCAACTGTTACATGCAATGTTTTCGATGAGTTTCAATTATTTATTTTATGATGTCTTTAAGTTCGTTTTACAAATAGAAATTCAATTTTCACCTGTTTTGATTAAAACATTTTATTACGTGCAATGCACGTGTTTTCTGTGTACGTTTTGAGTACATTATCGAGTGAGTATATTAAATATAATTGTCCTATGTTGTTTTCGATTATATTTTAATAATTTTCCATTAATAAAGTCAATTTTGTATTTTTGTGATTTCACGCGCAACGCACGTGTTTTGGTGCACGTATTTAAGCGTATTCTTTTTCATAATAAATTTCATGAAATGTGTGTGTCAATTTTAATTGTGCATGAAAAAATATAATTTAATTAAATTTATTTTATACACATCTTATATATTACATACATATATTTTAAATTAAATAAATAATTAAATTTGTGAATGAAGTGTGTGCACGTGCGGAGCACGTACACGTGTTTGGGCATGAAAAGAGGCAAAATGGCCGGTTGGAATTTTTGAGTAGGAGGGGAAAATGAATTTGATTCTGGAGAGTGGTTTAGTGGGTGCTCTAGTGGAGGGTGGTTATTTTAACTACGCAACTTTTAATCTATAAAAATACCCTACACCCTTCTTCATCATCAACCCTATTTCTCCCTTCTCTGTTTTCATTCCCAAAAGAAACCAAAACCAAGCCAGCAAAGATATTTTGCCTTTTGTTTTAATCCACCATACATTGGATGTTTATATATATATATATATATATATATATATACACACACACACACACACACACACACACACACACACACACACACACACACACACGTATATATATATCCATCACCCCTTCACATTACTCCTTTCTTCCTCTCCCTGTCATTTTCCGAAAACCATCAAACAAACTACATATATACCTATATCATATTCCACCACACACACACACACACACACACACACACACACACACACACACATATATATATATAAAATCATATATCTATATAATAAAACACAAAGAAAGCTATCAAGTGGCTCTTCTTCAATCCCCTCAAAAATCAAAGGTCCAGATCTAACCTCACAAAACATATTTTTCCCTCCAAAAGTTTCCCCCCAAAACTCAAATTCAAATCCCCCACCAAAAAGAACTCCTATATTTATTTAAAAATTTTTTCTCTCTCTTTCCCTCCATCTTCTATTCAAAAAAATAAGAAAATAAAAATTTTAAAAATTTTAAAAAAATTAAAAATTTAAAAAATAATTAAAAAAAATTAAAAACTTTAAAAATAATTCAAAAAATCAAAAAAAATTATATAATATGTTTTTTGTTGGACTCCAAAATGTTTCTCATATAATATGTTTGTCACTTCAATTAATTTGTTGGACCTTCAAAACTATTTTATATGGTCAAATAAGGTGCACCGTTCCGAAGACGTGCCGTAGGCACGTGTCAACGGGCAAACCTAGTATGTACATATATGTGAGATGAGTTGAGGTTGCTTACTGGATTGTTGCCGAAATGAAGGTGCTTGCTGTTGCTTTGACCGAGAAGGAGCTTGGGGTTTGCTTTGGTGCACGGATTTCGAGGAGTTCTTCTTGGAGCTTTTGAAGGAATTTTCTTTAGGAGCTCTTAATTCTAGGAGTTCATTTCAGTACAAATTCTTCAACTATGGGTGGGTGTTTCTCATGCTTCTAAATCTAGATACCATGCTAGGAATGATTTGATAAAATTACTAAGGAACAACTAAGTGAAATTGGACTCATATTTGCTTAATTAGCGATGAAATGGTAATTTAGAGAATGATTGATAAAATGATTGCTAGTTGATAAATTGTGAATTAAAGTGCCAAAAACTATCAGGTTTGTCATGCTATATGTCTATGAATTATGCTTTGTGAAGAAATTTATGCTTATGAGACAAATGGTTAATTAAATGCATCATGTGAAATTGATTGTTTAAATTAAGACAACTCTATTGTAGAAAGATGAGAATTTGTATTTTAAAAATATTGTAGGTTATTAATAGGTGAAAGAATGAAGAAATAAGTAGTCTTGGGAAAACTAGTTCATGAATTATGTACAAATGGAAATTGTTCTCAATGTCGAAATTATGGACATAGAATATAAAAAATAGGACCAAAATGCATGTTTTATAAAGTAAATAATGATTATAAAAATACTGGTTTACTGCAATTTCATATAGATTAAAATCTGGAGAGTTTTGATTCAAAAAGAGAAGAAAAAGAACTAAAAACGTTTTGAGAATTGTGAAATTTAGAAATGAACAGAGAACTGGGTTATAAACAACCAAACTCATTTTGAAACAATCTGGTCGCTTAAACCAACTGGTTATTGGATGCGGTTGACGCTTGCTGTAGCGTGGGGGTTTGGCTCTGGTCTCAGGTTCGATACTGAGTAGGAGCCTTTACATTTTATTTTTGTTAAAAATCCCGGATACCGAGAGTTAATACACATGGATAATAATCCACACCATATTGCCTCTATGGCTTTGGCGCAGTGGTCCTTGGGGGTGCCCATGTGGCCGCTGTTTGTGGGTTCGAATCCGGGTGTGGGCTTTGATTTAAAAGTTGGTTTTTTTGGAGAAATTAAGAATATTTTGAGTTTTAAAATAAATTAAAATTGAGGAAAAATATGGAATTTTTTTTTTTGAAATTATTTAGACTTCATGAGATAATTTTTATAACTTTTGGTGTAGTATAATTGAGAATTTGAGGCTATTTACAAAAAAAGACTTGTTTTAATTTGTCTTTTGGGTAAAGGAAAAATAAATGGGTTGTTTTAAAGGAGTTTAAAAATGAGAATTAGTAATGAGGAATTTTGAAAGTGTGAAGTGTGAAATTAATTGAAAGTGTAAATTGTAAAATTAGTATTGATTGAAATAAGATGAAGAGAATTTGTGGAAAGAATGAACTATTGAATATGACAAGTTGAGATTATATTGTTTCTGCATGAGATTGTGTATGAAATTGAAATTAAATGATATTTTGAGTTATGAAGGATATTATGAATATGAATACAAGAATGCTATGAATATGAAATGAAAATTATTGTTAATCATGAAAAAGAGAACTTATGAGTATGGAAAACTCGATGTTGTAATTATGAGTTGAAATTAAGAATGAGGGTGTAGCTAAGCCTCATACCGGCAATAAAAGAAATGTTGAGATGATATTTGAAATGAAAAGACCAAGATTTTGGTCATGTGAAATGAATGAATAAGACTGGTATAGTGGGAGTGCTAACCCTAAGGTATTGATTTTGTTCATGATTCAATTAAATTAAGGATTAGATACATAGTGAAGATGTGATGAAAGTAAGAGAAAAATATGAGTATGAGGGCCATTGGATTGGCAGCGTGAGAGTATTCACAGGATGTTTCATGATGCGTCATGAGTAGGGCGTGGATACTGCTCCAGAGTACCATCCCGGTGGCGATGCTCGTGGGGTGTTTGGTGATTGCGGGTGGTGTCATATCTATAGTAGGAGGTGAATTACCACAGGATGCCTGCATGATGAGTCATGTGTCAGTGCGTTGGGATTCTCTCCAGGGCGCCTAGACGGGAGCTCATAAGTCATAGAACATCTAGGATACTTACCGTAGTTACAGTAGTAGATTAAGTCATGGCGAGGGATTGAACCCTACAAGATGAAGAACGATTAAGGGCTTGGACCTATGTAGTATGGGCTGCATAGACTCTGAACAAGTGCGCAGTAGTGTCATATAACATAAATAATTACATTAAGGACTAAGTGCACATTCACAACATGACATCAATAGGGCAGTCCCCTTAGTTTTGTTTGTGAACAAGTTTGTGGTTTGTTAGTATTGAGAATCGTTATACTGTTTCGGCATAGAGTGGATGGCCGTGTATAATATTTCGTCAGTTGAATGAACTGACGTGCCCACAGTTTCTATGCAGGGTAAAGCGCATGAAAAAAAAAGACTAAGGAGGAATTGATGCTTAAAGATTATTCAAGTGTTATTGTATTTCATTCATTGTTGTAAAAATTGCTTCCGCTGTATAAGTGTTAATGTAAATGTAACTCTGATGTAAAGTAAATTTTTAATTTCTTTGTAAAATTGTACGAAGTGAAGTGGAAAGATCCTGTGGAACTCGAATTCAGTCTTATTTGGAATTTGGGATATTACAGAGTCAATATGAGATATTGAGCTCATTTGTTTTAGTAAGTCTACTCGGACATCAAGAAACAAAAGATTAAACTAAACAAGGGTGACACGCTCTATGCCTTCTGGTCAATTAAGATATCTGGACAAAGGGACTAGACTACATGGTAACATTGGTCACGAATAGATTATGTCTAATCACTTACATTATCGTTACTTGAGTAGCAGTGATGTATTGCTATGTATCGCTCACTGTTTGTAATACTAGAATATGATTTTAGACCGTCAACGTAATGAGAACCTACAGGGTCGCACACTTAGAATGAATTGAAATTGAGATTTAAATTCATAAGATGAATTTAATTGGGGATCCAAGTAAGACTTGGACACCTGATATTGGTTGGACATTTAATTAGATTAAATGGGCTGACTAAAGTTCAAAGGGCCACACACGAATCTGAACTAGGCCAGATTGTAAGTCCAACAGCCTCAATACTTTCTTAGGATTGATTTTCTGCAGCTATATATATGATACGTATCCGTGGAAAAAAGCTCACATATGAGAATACCCTAGCGGTCACAGAAATTGTTAGAGAGAGAAATAGTGAGGAACATCCCCATCCTGCAGCTAGGACCGCGACGTGAGGGAGAGCTTGATTTGATCCGTTCGTGTGGATACCATAGAGGCACAGCAACAATGCACTGCTGTGATTGACATTTATTGGAGACAGCAGATCCATCTTCAAGGTATAAATCCTAAATACGATTTGTGGTTTTCGCATGGATCCACGGCTAGGTTTGATATTTCTTTGTAATTTTCTGCGGTGTATTTGATCTGAGACTACTATCGAAACCTAACAGTGGTATCAGAGCCACTTGCGAAACCATAATTCGGTTATGAAAGATATGTGATTATTTGTGATATGTTCGCACTTTTGGTAGAAAGATTCATATGTGATATAATTTTTTGTAACAGTTGCAATATAAGAATTCGTTTATATGTTGGTTGTTAACACAGATGCTACAATAGGGTAGCCATCGGTTTGGAACCATTAGAAACCCTAGAACGATGTGATTTGCAGTGACGTTAGGGTTTCTTAAAGCATGAATAGTTCATGCACCTGCGTCGTCTGCAGTGGCGTTAGGATTTCATAAAACATGAAAAGTTTTTGCTCAAGCGGTGGTAAGGGATGATGAGGTAAATTTTTACTAACCGGGCACTGCCTCCACACCCCACAAGGGGCGGCCTCCCCTTGACCCCCGGTTAAGCAGGACCCCCGTGCCAGCTCTGCATAGGGCAATAATGATTCCTCAAAACCAATTCTTTTTTTAAAATAAACTAAATAAAATCATAACAACATATTCTTTGATTATTATGTGGATGGTGCATGGTTGTGACCTTAGTTCTGTGATGCATAGTTTAGTTCTGTGATGTATTGTTTATATTTTGGTGTTTTGAATAGAGCCTGAGTGTCGTGCATTTCTCTCAACATTCTCAATGTAATTATTTCTCTCTAAACTCCAATTGTACATTCTTTCTTTATATGTAAATGTAATCTCACTGAGGAGGCAAGGAATTGATAACCATACACGGACAAGATTGGAAAGCTGCTTCGAGAAGACGGTATAATCCCTTTGTTCAGTTTTTGATACTCTCATTGGCTTGAGAGAATCAGTGTGTTAGGGACACAACCATGTCACATAAATTTTATGATTTTAATTTTGTATGAGATGCATTGTTGTATGCTAATGGATGATGAATGGTCAGATCAATTAATAAAATAACAAAAATCCCTCAAAGTAAATATTAAGTTGCAATAAGATGCCTTCCAATGTATGACACTTGTCTGGGCTAGGATCGATTAAGTGTAGGTCTACCAAAACAGGGTGCCTTTATCTATCCTAGTGAGACGCAATGGAATAAAAGTAATATTCAATTGCCAACCATTGGGCCTGACTTAACTAGACTATTTCAATAGGATTGTAGGTTTAGAGGCATAGAGTTGGGCTTTAGCCTATGAGATAGATTAGAGTAAGTGTTACTCACCTAACTATCCAAGAGTTATATATGATATAATTAGGAAATGTTCCCTACCTAAATAACTGAATTTTGGGTGATCAGCCAAAGTTGACTCAAAACTAGGTGAAATATGGATCTTGGCCTACTAAAAAATCTTACGATGAGATTTTTCGAGTCAATGATGAGGGTCATTGATTTGAATAAAAATAGTAGGAGGCACATTTAATAAAAAACCTTATTAAATATATCAATGTCATGATACATATTTCTGTGGATGGTTAAATATTTTTTCTTTGCATATTTCTGTGAAATGATATTTACTTTCCATATTTATGTTAATAGATTATCATGGCATCCAACACATCAAATAACATATCATTGCGATATGTCCTTGAGAAGGAAAAACTGTCTGGAACAAATTTTCTAGACTGGTGTAGGAATCTGAGGATAGTCCTCAGGCATGAGAAAAAGTTGTATGTTCTAGAGCAGCCTATTCCTGATCCACCTGCTGCAAGTGCCCCTCGCACCGAAAAGGATGCTCATAAGAAGCATCAAGATGATGCCTTGGACGTTGGTTGTCTCATGCTAGCCACCATGAACTCTGAGCTTTAGAAGAAACATGAGAACATGGATGCCTACGATATGATCGTACACCTAAAGAGGCTCTATCAGGAGCAGGCTAGGCATGAGAGGTTTGAAGTCTTAAAGGCATTGTTTCAGTGCAAACTAGAAAAAGAACGCCTTGTTGGAACTCATGTGCTCAAGATTATTGGGTACATAGAGAATCTTGAAAGACTTGGTTTCCCATTGGGTTCAGAGTTGACCACTGACTTGGTCCTGCAATCGTTGCCAAAAAGTTATAGTTAATTCGTCATGAACTACAACATGAATAAAATTGACAAACCTCTGCCAGAACTGCTAAGTATGATGAGAACTGCTGAACAGAATATTAGTAAGGAAATGACCATTATGATGGTCAAATAGTCCAAAGATAAGGGAAAGGGCAAAAAGCAGATTAAGAAACCCAAAGGTAAGAGGAAGGGCAAGAGCAATATCAAGCCCAGTACTTCTCTCTTGAAACCTAATGTAGGGTGGCCAAGGAGGGCACATGCTTCCACTATGGTGAGACCGGACATTGGAAGAGGAACTGCCATAAGTTTGTGGAGGAGCTTAAGAAGAAGAAAAGAAGTGAGACTTTCACTACAGGTATTTTTGTTATAGAAGTTAATTTATCTACTTCTGCATCTTGGGTATTAGATACTAGATGTGGATCTCACATTTGTGTAAATGTGTAGGATTTCAAAATGAGTAGACCATTGGCTAAGGGCGAAGTTGACCTATGAGTTGAAAATAGAGCAAATGTTGTTGCTTTAGCAGTAGGAACTTTTCATTTATCATTACCCACTGTGCTTATCACTGAGTTAGAGAACTATTATTTTGTGCCTGCTATTAGTAGAAATGTTATTTCTATTTCTTGTTTAGACAAGAAGGGTTTTTCATTTATAATAAAGGACAAAAGTTGTATTATTTATTTAAATGATATCTGTTATGCTAGTGCACAATTGAGTAATGGAATTTATATTCTCGACCTCGAAATGCCCGTCTATAATATAAATACTAAGAGGTTCAAATCAAATGATACGAACCCAACTTACCTCTGACATTGTCGTTTGGGCCACATAAATGAAAACCGCATATCCAAACTCCATAAAGATGGATTCTTTGACTCATTTGATTTTGAATCATAGGAGGTATGTGAACCTTGTTTGTTGGGCAAGATGACAAAAGCTCCATTCACTGGAAAAGGTGAAAGGGCTAGTGATCTTTTAGGTCTCATACATAGTGATGTTTGCGGGCCTTTCAACACATTGGCTAGAGGAGGTTTTCAGTACTTCATTACATTTACTGGTGATTTCAGTAGATATGAATTTGTGTATTTGATGAAACACAAATCAGAATTATTTGAAAAGTTCAAAGAATTCAAGAATGAGGTACAACATCAACTTGGTAAAAGTATTAAAGCCCTTCGATCATATCGAGGTGGTGAGTACTTAAGCCAAGATTTTGATGATCATCTAAAAGAGTGGGGGATAATATCTCAACTCACTCCCCCTGGAACACCACAATGGAATGGTGTTTCTGAGAGGAGGAACCAGACCTTGTTAGACATTGTCCGATCAATGATGAGTCATGCAGATCTTCCAAGCTCCTTCTGAGGAAATGCTCTATTAACAGCTGCTTTCACATTTAACCGTGTTCCATCTAAAATGGTTCAAGACACACCATATGAGATATGGACTGGGAGACGTCCTAGTGTGTCCTTTATGAAGATTTGGGGTTGTGAATCCTATATAAGGCACCAAGTTCCTGATAATCTTGGTCCCAAATCTGATAAGTGCTTCTTTGTAGGATATCCCAAGGAAACTAAAGGATACTATTTCTATAATCTGACCGAAGGCAAAGTGTTTGTCGCACGGAATGCTGTGTTCCTAGAGAGATTTTTTCTCCAAAAGAACCATTGAGAGAACAATAGAACATGAAGAAATTCAAACTTCGCAAAGTAGCAGCGAACTAATGGTAGAAATGGAGCAGACTCCACAAATTGTTGTAGAACAACCACCTGCTCAAGCAGTATAAGGCCTATGTAAGTCTAAAAAGATACCTCATTAACCCGAGAGATATGGATTTCTTGTGACTCAACATGATGATATATTACTCGTGGATCAGGATGAGCCTACGACTTATGAGTAAGCTGTAAAAGGCCCAAATTTTGAGAAATGGCTTCAGGTCATGAGATCTGAGATGGAATCCATGTATACCAACCAAGTATGGACCTTGGTAGACCCACCTGAAGGGGTAAAACCTATTGGGTGCAAATGAGTTTTCAAGAAGAAAACTGACATGGATGGTAATGTGCATACCTTAAAGGGGCGGTTGGTGGCTAAAGGTTTCAAGCAAGTTCATTAGTTGTCGATGTATATACCTACTTCTAAATGATTAATTTGCATTAACTGCTCCATCTCGATGTTCTTCACTACCAATTAAAAAAACAATTGTATCAAAACTTAATCGAGTTAAAATACAGAGAAAAAAGGAGATAAATGTGTTAAGAATCCAGAGGTAATATTGAAATGAAAAGCAAAGCGAGGAATCTAAGCAACGCATTAGTTTACAAATGAGAGTGGGAAATATATATATCAATATAAACCATGTATCAGTGAAGATACTTTTACAAGAACATAGCAAGTTGCGCTATCTGGAACTTTATTATTGTGTTGTCAATTTAATACATTTCATAATCACAGAGATGCAATTCGAATTATTCTTTCCCTCTTTTTTTTTGGGAAAATCATGGATATGAATATTAAAAACCATAGAAGACCGAGGCTTGGACCATCCTTTAATAAAGAGGGAGATTTGTTGAGAGCAAAAAGGACTACAGGAAAATTCTTTGGAAAAAACTTTGACCATTACTAATCACACTTTGACATTTTTCTTCTCCATTTGAAGGTTGGAGATGTCGTAGATGAACTGAAGAGTGCGATTTGTGTTAATGTTAGCCACTCAAGAGTTTTTGGTTGTCAGTTTCAAGTTTATTCGAAAGGACTTTTTTATAAGTTTATTGTACAGATTGGAGTTTATTGCACAGATTTTTTATGATGCTATGTTTTGATATACTTGAACACAAATTTGTAAATTTTTTATTGTTTCAATGGTATAATGACATTTTGTATAAATCAATTTTTATTTGCATTCGGAGAATTTTTTTTCTATACAGATAAAAAGAAATAGCGTTCCCAAAACACTGTAAAAAAACACCGTTGTCCAAACGATATCGTTTTTAAGTTGTTGTATGTTTGACTATGATTTCAACACTGAATTTTACGATGGCTTTTTGAAAACGCTGTCAAAAAATAGCATTTTGCGAACACTGTCAAAAAGACAGCGTTTGCAAAACCGTGCTCTCTTTAATAGAATTATCAAAACGCTGTCAAAAGATAGCGTTTCCAAAATGCTGTCAAACGATAGCGTTTGAAAATGCTATCACAGAGATAGCGTTTTTGAAAACGCTATAACAAAAACAGCGCTGCTGAAACGCTATATGTATTCTACCGCATTTTTCGAAACGCTGTCAAAGTTACAACGTTTTCTGAAACGCTGTCAATGTTACAGCATTTTACCAAAACGCTATAAAGTTACTATAGCGGGGGTTTCGATAGCGTTCGCATTATCCAACATTTTACAAATGCTGTCAAATATCATATATGTTATAGTGTAAGTAAAACTGCATTATAAATAATAAAGTCGAAGTAGTATAGTATAAACCAGTAAAAATTAGAAATAAATGTGTGAGATAGTAAAAATAGGGAATGAACTAGGAAATTACAATGATGGACTATTAAAGTAAAAGTATAGATTATAAATCTCGTATATAAAAATTAGTAGTAATGAAAATAATTTATAAAAGCATGAAGAAAAATAGAATAAAATATATGCATAAGCTTAAATCCAAATGCGTATGAGAAGATAAATATGTAGGGTAGTAAGTTGACATAATAAACATAAATAATTATACATTATAAAATATACAGTAATGTAGTAATTAGATAAGTGAAAAATAATATGTATAGTAAGTATGTTGAAATATAATATATATATATATATATATATATATATATATATATATATATATATATATATATATATATATATATATATATATATATATATATATATAGTAACTAGTAGAAAGTATATGTAGTAAGATAATAGAAAAGAATGTAAGAAAAATAAAAATTGAAATTAAGTAAAAATATAAGTAGTAAGTGAATATAGTACATTAGAGAAGTAAAAGTATAAAGATAATAAAGCAATAAATTTAACAAGTAGCTACTGACAGTGAAGAGTTAAAAAAAAGTAACTAGTGTTAATACCAATAGAGTTGAATATAAGATGTAAAAACAGAATAAGAATAAAAGAAAAATTATAATGTGTATAAGTATATTATATTTATATGGGTAAAAATATTCAAATCATGTTAAAATTTGTTCAAATAAATAGGAAAATATGTGAGTGACTTAGATAGAAATTGTCCCTCTTACATAACATGAGCGAAGTCTATGGGCCCCTTGATTGAGTGCGACTGCAAAATGTATGACCATGCTCAAATGAGTCAATATGAGATATTGAGCTCATTTGTTTTAGTAAGTTTACTCGGACATCAAGAAACCAAAGATTGAACTAAATAAAGGTGACACGTTCTATGCCTTGTGGTCAATTAAGTTATCTGGACAAAGGGATTAGACTACATGGTAACATTGGTCATGAATAGGTCATGTCTAATCACTGACATTTCCGTTACTTGAGTAGCAGTGATGTATTGCGAGATACCTCTCACTATTTGTAATACTAGAATATGATTTTAGTATTATTGTCAACGTAACGAGAACCTACATGGTCGCACACTTAGAATGGATTGAAATTGATATTTAAATTCATAAGATGAATTTAATTGGGGATCCAAGTAAGACTTGGACTCCTGATATTGGTTGGACATTTAATTAGATTAAATTGGCTGACTAAAGTTCAAAGGCCCACACGAATCTGAACCAGGCTAAACTGTAAGTCCAACAGCCTCAGTACTCTCTTAGCGTTGATTTTCTACAGCTATATATATGATACGTATCTGTGAAAAAAAGCTCACATATGAGAATACCCTAGCGGTCACAGAAATTGTTAGAGGGAGAGATCGTAAGGAACATCCCCATCCCGCAGCTAGCACAGTGACATGAGGGAGAGCTTGATTTAATCCATTTGTGTGGATACCGTAGAGGCACAGCAACATTGCACTACTGTGATCGACATTTATTAGAGACAGCAGATCCATCTTCAAGGTATAACTCCTAAACACGATTTGTGGTTTTCGCATGGATCCATAGCTAGGTTTCGATATTTCTTTGTAATTTTTCCATTGTGCATTTGATCTAAGACTACCATCGAAACCTAACATAATATATAAAATAATGAAACATATAGTATCGTAAAATCAAAGCATAAGTAAAACGAATGTAACTATACAAAAATCAAAAATTTAAAATATAATAGAAATAATAATAAAAGAAAATAATAGTTGCAATAATAATTTAATAAGTAGTAATTTAAGACTTTATAAAATACGCAAAAGTAATAACAAAAATAAATGATTAACGTAAAAGCGCATAAACGTAAGAAGGACAAAATATTAAGAATGAAAAATGAGTAAGACAAAATTAAAAGATTAAGACTAATGAAAATAGATAAAATAATAAACATCGAAGTAAATTAGAATTTTTTTTAAAAAGTATTAAGCGTTAAAGATTAAAAAAAATTATATTAAAGAAAGTACACAAAGAAAAATATAAGAGAAAATTTAATCTGCGTGAAAGGTATCATAAATGCAGGTTCAAACCGACCATAACACTTGTGACACAGAAGAAAACATACTCGCATACAATATCACATCAATGTATACGAAAAGAGTATCATAAATGCATGTTCAACAACTATAAAATTCATGACTCAAGACTGACACTCACATATCTAATGTCCACCCTAATTTTATTTTCCTTATTATTTTTGTACTACTTATTGAAGTTTGCTTTGATACCACTCTGTAACGCCCCGAATATTAAATAAAGGTAAATCGTAACACAACCAAAATCTTTACTTCAATTTCATACAAAAATACAAGGAATTTAAAACTTTTTCATTACAATGTTATTCTTTACAATACACAGTGAAAATTTACAAATAAAGCACACCTCATATCATAAAAAAATCTTCAATCTTACAACATCCATCGACATCAAATTAACTCATGCCCACGTCACCTGCTAATCCAAATCTTGCAAAACTTGAGAACTGCGGGCAAGTCAGTTGAATGCAACTAACGCAATGCTATAACAAAATGATCCTTAACTTTAACAATCACAAACCTGATGCACAAAACAAAACCAATAATGACAGAGATAAATAAAAATAGAAAGTGAATCTAATCTAAGTGTATCAGTGTATGTCATGAAACAAAAATCAAAATCCATAAAATAATGACATAAAACAAGTATCCAAGAAAGCAACAAATGCACACAATGCACCCTACATCACACTTGTTCGCATTCTATGTATCTCATACTACATAGGTCCGAGACAAGCCCTTAACGTACTCCTCATTATAGGGTTAAATCTCTCGTTATAAAATACTAACTCGTTGATTGTACTCCAATGTGTAATCACATGCAAATCGCACCCCTAGGACCATGAATTTTACCGACTTACCCATAGCCCACACATGTAGATTTATCGGGCGTATCCTCAGACATGAACATTCCTAGGAGCCACAGCTATTTACCGGCCATTTCATCGACCTCACCGGCCTACCCTTAGCCCACACTTGCAGATTTACTGGGCGTATTCTAGGTCCCAAACCTAGCGAGTTGATCACCCGTAACTACGAACTAGGCCTACCCTGCACCCACTATCTGTGGATTTACTGGGCATATCTTGTTCGTCCTGAACATTCTTAGGTACTGCAAGTTCTTTACTGACCTTTCGTGGAGAGACAGACGTATCCCTAGCCCACATACCATGGATTTACCTAGTGTATTCCTCAATTCCAAACCCGTAGGAACTGCAAGTTCCTTACCGGACATGTTCATCATTGTGTTTCCTTAAACATAAATAATTGCCACCTAGAGCTAGCTTACCTTACCGAACATAAATCAATACACGAGAATATTTGTAATGACAATTTTGCCCTCGTGTGTTACGCACGTATATTTTGTAACGTACTTCAATACGTATTTTGGATTTCGACTATTTATGCATTTCCCGTATTCTTAAAATCCTAATTGAGTCGACTGAAATATACTATTTCAATCTATGTATTTTTACGTGTTTCATGTGTATTATCGATGAGCGTATCGATTGCGTATTTTCCCCCGCTATGTGTAATATTTTCTATGTATTTAAATTATTTATTTATATTTGAATTCTTTTTATAAATGAAAATTTATTTTTCTCTTATTTTGATTAAAATACTTTTGGACGTGTGGTGCACGTGTTTTCTATGTACGTAGTGATTACGTCATGGAATATATAAAAATTATTAAATATATTTTTCTTATGTTTTATTTCGATTATCTTTTAATATTTTTTCGTTAATAAAGTCGATTTCGTATTTTGATATTTTACGTGCGACGCACATGTTTTCGGTGCACGTATTTAGCATATTCTTTGCAAAATAAAATTTTGAAATGTGTGTGTGTTTATTTTATTTGTGCATGAAAAACTATAATTTTGAATTAAACTAATTTTATATGAAATCTTATATATTATATACATATGTTTTAAGTTAAATAAAAATAATCAATTTTGTGAAGTGTGTCCAAGTTCGATGCACGTGCACGTGTGTATGCAATTGAGAAGGTGGCCAGCTATTTTTGGAGTGGAGGGAAGTACAAAATTTTGAATGTAGGAGTGGAGTTAATGGAGTTGTGGGAAAGTAGTTAATGTAACTATCCTCTAATCTCCTTATATAATGACCCCCCTTATTCATTCACTCTCATTTCTCTTTTCCTTCACCTCTGCCATTTCCGAAAGCCCACCATCCAGCAAATATATATAATATATGTATATATATACCCCCTTCACATTTGA
This sequence comes from Hemerocallis citrina, assembly GCA_017893485.1. Lineage (NCBI taxonomy): Eukaryota > Viridiplantae > Streptophyta > Magnoliopsida > Asparagales > Asphodelaceae > Hemerocallis > Hemerocallis citrina. Next base: position 8,173,530 of record CM030365.1, on the reverse strand, counting down.
ATTCTTCCCCTCCTTCTTTTCCTTGTTCTATCGAAAACCAAATCATTCAGCAAACCACCTTGCCTTCTCCACTCAATTCCACCATACAAACATATATACCTACTTCCCACCATTCAAATTGTACATATATATAGCAGATACATACATATATGTATATGAAAAAGATGAAGTGTTGTTGGTCTTGCTGCCGAAATGGGAAGGTGTTCCCTGTGCTTGGCCGAATGAAGTTTGGAGGCTTCTCTTTGTGCACGGAAGTCGAGGAGACGAAGTGGAGTTTCTCTTGGAGTTTATTTCTAGGAGTTCAATTGAGTACATCAATATTCCTCGGGTGGGTGTTTCTAAAATTCTTTCTAAATTAGGAGTAGGTTGCATGCTAAATGATATATAATTTAATTGTTAAATTTTGATGGGTATGGTAAAGGTAGATTTTTTTAATCGTAATTTAATTGTGTCGTGATATGTTAAATTGATATTTTGGTTCGTATAAATGATTAGAAATCTTGTTAAATTAAAAAGTGAAAAAGGAAGTACTATCTAGTGAATTTATTGGAATGAAAAATCGATGCTAGGTAGAATAGTCCTATTATAGTCAAAATAATGTAATATGTATGGAAATGGTTTTATAATACGATTATAGTGGAGAAATAGACTTATGAGTTATTTTATGAGTATAAAGAATTTTATGAAGAAGTTTTGATGAAAGAAAATTTTCTATTTTTGTAAATTAATAATATGAGGTCTTTAATGCAAGATTAAGATTTTGTTATATTGTCGAAAATAAATTTTGTGAATTTAAATATACACACTATATTGAAATTTTGAAAGAAAATGTTCTGGAAAAGAATTAAGTTTTTGAGTGAGTACAAATCAATTGAAAAATCGGGTTTATTAAAGGAAAAATTAATTACAGTGCGGTATATATAAAAAGTATTTAACCAATTTCATATCAGTTAGTTACTTAGGACCTTCTGGTCTTCGGGTGTGCTTTGGGTCTGTTACTGTAGCAAAGCGGAGACTTGGGTCTTGGGTTCGAGTCTTACAAGAGACTCTGTTTTTCTAAAAATTTGAACTTTAATTAAATCCTGAACCCACACTTTAGGTATAAACTGAGTCCCCTTTATAACATTTAGTCACTCTAGCCCATTTGATCTTCGGGTGCGATTGGGGCCGGTTACTGTTCATTGGCAGGGGTTCGGCTCTGGGTTCGAATCCGGCTTTAACCACTGTTTTTGTAATTTTTTGATTTTTTTTATTATATTGATTCTTTTGAGTACTTTTAAGCATATAAAAAATTGAGAAAAAAATACTAGAATTCTTCTAAAAATATCTAAACTTCATAAAAATTATTCCTTTAATATTTTAATATATTTTATGAGAATTGAAAGGGGAGTTTACATAAAATAGTGTTGAAGAACTCGATTTTATTCGATTAAAAGAATTAGAAGATATTTTTATATTGAAAATTGTGACTCTTGTGTATTAAAGAGAGATGAATATTTGGAATACAATTAGATTTTTTCACGATGAGATTTTATGATTATTAATACTTGATTAATATTATTTGGCTTGTACACAATGTTATAAGTAATTAAATTGATAAAAGAGGTTGAATTTGAGTCATTTCATGTTATAAGTTTATAAATGAAATATTCTCTTTGAAAAAGAGTTTATGAATAAAGAAATTGAAATGTTATTTTGAGATTGAATATGAAATATTGTTGATCTCTAGAATGAGATAGTTGTTGGATTCTAGAGGCTAGGCGAGACCCTAGTGACCGGCAGTTTTTATTAATGATTTTGAGAGCTAACCAGTGTGGGTTGAGCATCTCTTGAGAAATAGCCAGGTTGGGCTGAGTGTCTCTTTTGTTGGTTTAAGTCCGATAGGATAAGCTAGCTCTAGGTTGTGATGATTTTCTTCTAAAACAAAATAAAAAAGTAAGGACTACACTATAGTGAAGATGTGATGAAAGTAAGAGAAAAACACAAGTATGAGGGCCACGAATCTACGGTGTGAGAGTGTTCATAGGCTGTCTACTTGATGCATCATGTCATGACGTGAATACATCTTCGGAATTATCGGGACCGTGGCGATGCTTGTGGGGTGTTTGGTGACTATGTAGTGTCGTTGTCCCATGACAGAGACGAATTGTTCATAGGCTGTCTACATGATGAGTCATGTCATGATGTGGAATTCCTCTTCAGGCTGTCTGGATATGAGCTCGTAACTCATAGAATATCTAGGATACTTACCGTAGTTACCGTAATAGTTAAACTCATAGAGAGGGATTCAACCCTACAAGATGAAGTACGATTAAGGGCTTGCCCTCGGAGCTATGTAGTATGAGATGCATAGAATCCGAACAGGTGTGTATTAGTGTCATTTAATATAAATAACTACATTAAGGATTAAGTGTACAGCACCCACGACATCAATAGGATAGTCCCTTTTTAGCTTTGTTTTGTGATCAAGTTTGTGTTTGTTAAAGTATTAAAGAATCGTTATACTTTCGGCATAGCGAGGATGGCCGTGTATAATATTTCGTCGGTTGTAAGCAACTGACGTGCCCACGGTTTCACATGCAGGACTTGGAGTTTACTAGAAGATATAAAGATAAATTTGATGCTGATGATTACTTAAATGTTAAAGTTATTACAATTGTATATTTATCATTGTTGTATTTTATTTTTCCGCTGCGTGTTGATGTAAAAAGACTCTGATGTAAATAAAGTTTAAAATTCCTTGTAAAATTGTGCGAAGTGAAGTGTAAAGATCCTGTGGAACTTCGAATTCAGGCTTATTTGGAATTTGGGGTGTTACAACATTAGCCCACATTGGCAATTTCTCAAACTTCCATTAACCACAACTTGCCGACACCCAGGGTCTCGCTCAACCTCTACTGTCACACATCCCAAAATTATAAACTTTCCAGGTTATCCATAATCTCTTTTATAATCATTATCAATTTTATTCATTCATATACTCAATTAATCTCTTATACATTTCTTCCAATTAGTAACATTCAAATTATTAAAGCACATTTCTCAATCATTATAAATTCTATTCAACTAGTCATCCTCAAATAACTAGATAAAATTTCGTAAGATGTTATAATAGGACTTCAAAAAGTCTCAATTCAATCAACATCATCTCCGTTATAATATTTCAAATCCAATTACCAAATCTGTACTAAAATCGTTCATTTAAACCTGGAACTTAACCCAAAACAAGGCTAAATTTAAAAAAACGTCACAATAGTTTGGCGCTGTTTAAAAAAACGTCACAAAACTTTGACTTTTTAAAAAAACCGCACAATGTTTAACTTTCAACTCACTGAATTATCCAACCGTTAACTGGGTTATACGTAATGTTTAAAAAAAAATATCACAAAACTATTGTTTTGTTTAAAAAAACAACACAGAACTATTATTCTGTTTAAAAAAACATCACAAAAGTTCCCATTTGTTTTAAAAAAACATCACATAACTATTATCCCAGTTAACGGTTGGATAACTCTGTGAGTTGAAAGTTAAACATTGTGCGGTTTTTTTAAAAAGTCAAAGTTTTGTGACGTTTTTTTAAACAACGCCAAATTATTGTGACGTTTTTTTAAATTTTGCTCCCAAAACAATTGCACTAATTTCCATTAAGATAATATCCTTCAAGATCAATTCTTAATTTTCCTAAATACTTCCAAACCAGTTGTACCGATTTTCATTAAAATAAAATTCCTCACAAATCAATTTCTAATTCTCTAAAATACTCAAGATAATATCCCTCAAAATCACTGTTTAATCCTCCAAATATTTAAAAGTTAAATCAAATCAAACCGTAGTTAATCAATACATTTTTGTGGAAATTAAGCCAAACTACTTGTACTCATTTTTTATTTATACAAAACTCCAAAATAATAACTTTCATGCTAAAAATACTCATAAAGTGATTTTTTAAACAAAATTCCTAAAAAATGGCTCCTCCCTGGCTCGAACCAACGACCCAACACAGAGCCTAAATGCCTAAAGTCAAACAATCTAGCCGGTCTATCAAGCCTCACAATCATGTAGAAAAAATGTTACTATATTTTATAAAGGTTTCTCGCTATTAATTCTAATTAGCAAAATTTCCAGAAAGAAAAGACCCCCCCCCCCCCAAACTGCAACTTGACCTAAATTCAAATCCACTAACCGGGCTATCCAGCCTCAACTCCTACTAATTTTCCTCAGGGAAATAAATAAGAATGTATTACTCAGACTCTAATCCATACCCATATATATCAATTCATGTATCAAAACCCCAAGATTTAAATCATGGTATTTAATAAAATTAAAGGTAGTAAATAACCATCTAAAGTTTTCTCTTTTTAATTAATCAATCATGAATTTTATTAACGTACAATAAATTCTAATCATAAATTAAAACTAATTATACTCCCTCTAAAAATAATTTACATGTCATACCCTCTACTTCTATTACTTCATAGCAATTTATTTTGCACAATAATTGAAACTATCATAATACCATAAAACAAATCAAAATTTGTGAACATCTACACGCACACATATATATATTTGTACAATCTAGCAAGTCACTACTAAAAATAAATTAGAAAGTTAAAGGAACGCCCACCTCTTTGATGGATTCCTTGTACTGGGAATCTCAAAGCCTTTCTCTTCCAAAACTAAGCTCCCCAAAAGTATTTGTTTGCAAAAAATAAAATTTGTTTTCTCCTAACAGTGGTGTTGGCCGATTTTGGGTAATATGAGAGAGAGATGAGTGGTTTTATTTTTTTTTAAAGAAACTACCCATGTTCCCTTAAGATAACCACCCACTAACCATTGTTTGAAGTTATTTAGACTTGTTCAAATCCCTCTCCTCTTTAATTTTACCAGCCACAATTTAAGGGAAACTGCATGGGTTCAAGATGGGTTTATGAGCACATAAGCTACACACTAAAAATTATTAACTGTTAATTAATACAACGACATATATCACCCAAATTAATATGGATTAAATAAAGCTAGTTTAATTAAAAATAGATTATGCATTCATACTTAGTAAATGAAATAAATAAATAAATAAATATATATATATATATATATATATATATATATATATATACACACACACACACACAAAAGATTTTTACAATTAACACATGCACTAAAAATACGTGTATTGCCCGTATAAAATAAAATATACTTGAGTTGGCTCAAAATAGGGAAAAATGAATTCAATTTACAAAACAAATTCAACCAAGTTATTAAATAAATAATTGAAACACGTAGAATATTTTATAATGTTACGGATACTATATGTAACGGTACAAAATACATGTGCATAATACATGTGGTACAAAATTATAATAACTCAATTTTGTGGGATGTTACACTCTTCTCCCCTTAGAAAAATTCTGTTCTCAGAACTTACTGGAGATAAGTTGTATCTTGAACACACCATATAAAGAATTTGAAAAATAAACATAGTTTAAAAATACATAATGTAGAAAACAAAAAAACTTATATGAATAAAATATGAGTATCAAAATCAGAACGGAACAGGAAAGTATTAAACAAAATAGAAAGATTTGTAGAAAAAGAAATGTGGTAGAAAAAGATAATATAGATTGAAAGAAATTTTCGTACAAAATAATAATAGGTTAAGTATTAGATAATATAAAAGAAATATAAATTAAATCAACAGTTATTAAAGAAATTGAAAACAAAAAAGATTGAAAGTAATAAAGGTATAGTAAAAATACATGCTTTAATAAATTAACAATAAGCTTAGTAAGAAAAATTAATGAAAGTAATAAGAAGTAAAATAAAAAATAATAAGTCCAAAAAAACCCCCCATTCTCCTTCACTCTTCTACTGGGTTGAGAGGTAGACACTTATTCCACAGATTGATCTGAAAAGGAGCCGTCTCCGGACAAAACCCTAGACATTCTAATAAAATAATATAAATTACCTGAAGTGATCCGTACGGTATGAATAGTTCGTCGAAGAACGGAAAAAATCCACCTGAGTTTTGTGTAAGAAGAAATTGACAGGAAGAAAAGAAGAAGTGAAGTGAGGAGAAGAGAGCAGGGGTGACCAGAGCTTCATCTCATTAGGCACCAAAGTCGGGATAGCCCAAGAGGCCAGAAAAAAAAGGACATGTGTCGCCCACAGTGGAAAAGAAAGACATGTGTCGCACCCAGAAAAAAAATCCAGATTTTGACCGTGGACCGTGCATTCGCTTCAATATCCATTCTCATTACGAACGACGGCTCAGATCTTGACCGCCCGATCTTCTTAATGCTCAAGCCTGCCTTGATCAACAACCTACGTCCAATGTATAAATTAATTTCTTTTTTTTAAATTATAATTCGGATTTAATATTTAAAAATTCTGAAAAAACAATTAAAAAGTCGAATTAGTTAATTAAATTTATTTTAAAATAATTATTAATTCAAAAAAATATTAAAATATAACAAAAAAGTAATTATAAATTTAGAATAATTAAATAAAAATTTGAAAATTAATTATAAAAAGGGGAAATTGAATTAAAAAGTAGATAATTGATTAAAAATTGAAAGAAAAAAAATCAGAAAAATATTGAAGAATTACAAAAATTCTAAAAATAATTAAGGGTATTTTACAAACTCAGAATAACATTATTACACCATGAGTACGATTCAAACGTCCCTGAAAACTTCGATAAGTTCAGTAAACCATTAAAAACAAGTGAACTACCCCTCAAAGGTTGTGAAACTTAGTCTTCGGAAGTGGAGGAGTTTGTGATATGGGTAAAAATAGAACTAAATCTGGACCGTTCAAAATGGGCATGGATCGTAATGCTCTCAGGGATAAAATAGTAAATTTCACCAGAAACGGATCTGTAAAACGGAGTTGGGCCTCTTTCAAGCGCAGCTACCCAAAACAGATTTGTCATACTGGTTGCCATAGCAGCCCAGTATGAAAGAGTTCATGACTATCAAAAATATCATTTTTAAACTCATAATTATCCATAAGAGACGGTTTGATAACCATATCTCTTTAAAAGAGAAGAGTTCTAACTCTATCTCCACAACTTCATATATCTCTTCATGAAGAAAACTGTTAACTAACCCTATTGCTTTATCAAGATAAGGGTAACCGACCCTATCTTTTCATAAATAAGCGAATAACCAACTCTATCAAAACAATGGAAAGTAGAGATAAATCAATATTTGAAACTGATCCCCAAAGTGACTATAAATACCCCATGACCTCCACAAGAACTAGGTAATCAGTATTTTGCAACAAAACTCATATATTTCTGAGTTCTGACTTGAGCGTCGGAAGTTTGTCGCCGGGGCCAACCCCGATGTTTTAGACTTTTGCAGGTTAATCAAAGCAATTTTCATAGTTCAGATCAGATCCAACGATTCTAATGAGTCAGATTTGAGAATTAAGATCAGCTTGCAACATTCAACATCAGCGAAAACAAAAATATCGGTTCTTTTTATTATTTCCAAAAAAAATTACAACATTTGTTTGTTCCCACACAGAAAATAGTAGCAATATATATAAATTACAACATTTGTTTGCTCTCACACAGAAAATAGTAGCAAAATATATATATATATATATATATATATATATATATATATATATATATATATATATATAAAACGAACACTCTTTTGTACCTGCTCAAGATTCTCACATACAACGCATCGATGAAAGAACTCATTACTGGAACCTAGAAAATTATCTCGTTAACCTGAACTCATTACTGGAACCTAGAAAATTATCTCGTTAACCTCTAGTCATTTGCAAACAAATTATTTTAGATGAATGTGGGCAAATTCGGAAATTTTCTGGAGTAGACTCCAACTCTAGGCCAAAAAGGTGCCTTAATTTGAGTCCATGAAAATATTCTCTTCTAGTAAGAAAAATTTAGCGCTTGCCCCCCAAACAAGTCAACGATAATTTTAGTAGGTTCAAACTCGGTGAAACAAGTCTGAAAAATGCCTCAAATGCTTAAGAATGCTTCATGGATGGCCCATTGTTTGCAATATGCCCAATTTGGGTTTGACCAAAACATACCCAGTTTGACAAAGTCAGACTGGGCCAAGTCCAACAATGCCTAAAATCTAAGTTGGACTTGGACAAGTTGACCGAAAGTCAAACCTAGGTTCAAATTGGACCGTGTTTGGGTACAGCCCCAGCCGCAACCCAAACCGCTCAAAATCCCAACTCCACAAACCCCTTTGGGTTCAGGTTTAATCCGACCACATCCGAAACTTGCCTTGCTTTACTTCCTCCTTTGGAACCACATGCTATTATATCATGTTGGTGTACTAGGTATGCCCGTGGGTAGGGTTGGCAAACAGGAACTGGCAGGCCCGGTCAGGTCGAACACGTCCGGGTTTGCACCCAACTTGGACGGATTCGGGTCGGGTCGTTGGGTTAAATGGGCCGGGCCGGGCCGGGTCGAAGACGTCAATTCGCGACCCGCCCAACCCGTGAACCCTTTTGGGTCCAACCCGGGTCGGGTCGCGGGTTGGGCCGGCTAGAGTTAACTTTTTTTTTTGCTTTAAAAAAATGTAATTTTAATTATAAACATAAAAATTTGTAATAATAATAATAATATTGAAAGAGTGAAATTGCCAAAAAAAAATGATATATTATTCATATGATTTCAACTTAGACAAGTTTCACAATTTGTAATACGAAATAAAGATTTTCTACAAATTTGTTTATACAATAACAAATTTCTTATATACAATTTCAATTTACTTCAATTTTCCTAATTTTAAATAACAAGCAAAGATTTAATACATTTTTTTTTATCCATTTACAATTGTCTTCAATTTGATGGCCTTCAATTTGTTGTTGTTGACTTATTGTTGTTGGTCTTGAATTCTTCATTTTGGTTGCTATTGTTGTTGTTGTTGTTGTTCTTCCGGCGAGTTGCTCCCACTTGTGAACGTATCGAATGTTTTTCCTTGGATCTTATCTTCAGCCTTCAGCCAGCCTTCTGTGCAGACAAGCATTACTAACGATTGAGGCTTCAAGCGATTCCTGTAATCAGTTAGAACCCTGCCACTTGTAGAAAATGCACTTTCAGAAGCAACTGTAGAGACAGGATGAGTTAGTAGGTCTTTAGCCATATATTTAAGAATACTATAAGTGTGTTGATGGTCTTTCCACCATTGTAAAATATCTAGTGAAGAACTAAAAGACTCAGAATCTTGTTGGTTATACCAATGTAATTTATTTGGTTGATTAGTCCTAGATTTTTTTAATTGAATTTGTACAAGTAAATTAAATGTTCTATCATCAAATTTACTCTTTCCCTTACTTTTAGAAGTAGCAGAAGAAGAACTAATTAAAGAAGTTGTACTACTAGAAGCAAAACATCTATCATAATAATTATACAAGTTATTTAATGTCGATTCAAATTTAATTAAAAAAGAAGCACAATAAATTTCATTGTCATCATCCCCAAGTAAATTAAAAAAATATTTCAATTAAACTATTCGTACCTTCTAATTTGATACGCGGATCCATCATACTAGCAACACAGTACAACATAGGAGGAGGTTTAAAATACTTCAAAAATTTTGTGTATGCAAGTTTTACAATATCACCAACAAAAGCATCATCGATCATTTCTTTAAAAGTTTGCATCATAGTAACTATTGAAATAAAAATGCTACTAGAAGTAAATTCATAAGATTTTGAAAACTTGAAAGTTGCGGTTTTAAAAGGTTCTAAAAATTTTAACAAAGATTCGGCATAATACCAATCGACGGGAATCAGTTGAAAATTTGGCATATTTTTTGCAATACAAAAATCATTTATATATTCTTTATATTCAGTAACAACATGTAGCAAATCAAAAGTAGAGTTCTATCGGTGTTTAACATCCTTTGGAAATTTTCTAAAAGGTATATTTTTAAGCCTGCACGAAGCTTTTCATTCTTGAAAAAAGTAAAGTTCTATCGGTGTTTAACATCCTTTGAAAATTTTCTAAAATGTACATTTTCAAGCCTACACCAAACTTTCCATTCTTGAAATATGGTGCCACTTAATGCAATAAAATGTACACAATTTTTAATTTTAACTATATATGGGTCAGCAATTTTTAATGCATCTTGAACACATAAATTTAAAATATGACATGCACATCTAACATGAAAAATACTGTCAGATGGAGGATTTAATGCGGTTTTTAAAATACTAATTGATGCATTGTTGTTAGATGCATTATCAAAACTTATACACATAATTTTATCACGAATATGAAAAACATCACAAATTTCTATAATTCGGTTTGCAATTTCATTTCCACTATGGGGATAAGGCAACGCGGCAAGTGATATGATTCTTTTTTGAAGAATCCAATCGCTGTCGATCTAATGATAGGTTATTCCCATCATTGGAATATTGTTGCAACCCGTCCAACAATCGGAAGTTAAACTAACTCTACAAGTTAAACTCCATAAAATTGCAATCAAAGCTTTCCTCATTTCATTGTACATTTTAAAACAATCCGATTTGTAAGTATTCCTAGGGATTCTTCTAAAATGAGGGTTTAAGGCGGTGTGATTAAAATTTTCCAAGTCCCTACTCTCGGGATAGGAAAATGGTAACTTTTCATTGATTACTAATCAGGCCATTTCCCGACGAACAAGTTCGGGATCATAAGGGTGGCTATCAACTAAACCGGTCCTAGGGTGGATTTTTTATTGGCCAGTAGGTCAACAAGAAGTTCTTTATGCACATTTTGGATGTGTCACCTAATTGTACCCGTGCCTTCACTCCTCTTCCATTTGTATGGCTTCGAACATGTTTTACACACTTTTAAACCTACATCGGGTACATTTTCGTCCTGAATATAATCATAAAATTTGTGCCAATCACTACTTTTCCCTCTAGTTTTACTACTAGTAGCCGGTTGTGTTGTTTCGGTGGCTTGTTGTTATGGTTCTTCTTCTAATTCTATGTCTCCTACAAACTCATCATGTGTACCCCATTGTTGGGGAGGAGGATTAGGGTAATCTTCGGCAGGGTCATTTTGCGGGACAATTGGAGGCCTACAGGAAGTGTCAGTAGAATCTTGTCCACTTTGGCTGTAACGCCCCGAATCCCAAATACACTGAATTCGAGATGTTCTACAGGATCTTTCCACTTTCTTTAGTACAATTTTACAAGGAAATTTGAACTTTTTATTTTACATCAGAGTTTACATCAAACTTTACACTTTTTATTGCACAGCGGAAGTAAAATTTACAACAATTGAATAAATGTACAACAACATTGTATAATCTTTAAGCATCTGTTTCTCTTTAACCTTTATCATGTCATTTACCTGCATATAAGACAGTGGGTACGTCAGTTTATTCAACCGACGAACATTATACACTGCCATCCTCTCTATGCCAGAAATAGTATAACTTATTTTCCATATTTAACAAACACAAACTTGTCACATATCAAACTAAAGGGACTACCCTATTGATGTCGTGTTGTGATTGTGCACTTAGTCCTTAATGCAGTTATTTACGTTACATGACACTAATGCACACTTGTTCGGATTCTATGCATCCCATACTACATAGGTCCGAGGGCAAGCCCTTAATCGTTCTTCATCTTTGTAGGGTTCAATCCCTCGCCATGACTTAATCTACTACTGTAATTACGGTAGGTATCCTAGATGATCTATGAGTACAAGCACGTGTACAGAAAATCCTGGAGGAGAATCCCACGTCATGTCACGACGCATCGTGAAGACAGCCTGTGGCAATTCAGCCTCACTTCATGGCACACGATCCTCTTGCAGTCACCAAATATCTCACAAGCGTCGCCACCGGGACGATAATTCTGGAGTAGTGCCCACGCCATGTCTTGACACATCAAGCAGGCAGCCTGTGGATCACTCTCACACCGCCAATCCGATGGCCCTCATACTCGTGTTTTTCTCCTACTTTCATCACGTCTCCACTATGTACTAATCCTTAGTTTTTATCAGAATCATGAACAAAATCAAAGCTCTAGAGTTAGCCTCTCCACTAAACCGGACTTATTCATTCATTCAAACATGACCAACCTTGGTCTTTCATTTCAAATTTCATTTCATTTCTTTCCAAATACCGGGGGAGACTTAGCTACTCTTTTGTTTCAATTTCAATTTAAATTTCCAACAATGAGCATTTTCACTCATAAGTTCATATGTTGAGTTATCATACTCAAATAGCATTTCTCTTTTCCAATCATGATTTCTAATTCGTTCAAATAGTCCATAACTATACATGAAATTCAACTATTCATTATGTAACTCATGAAATGTTATTTTTACATAAAAACCCACATTATTAATTATTCAATCAAAGGTGAACATTTACACTTCATAATTTCCACACCATTCTCAAATGAGAATAATTTGCATCACATCACACAATATAGTTTCTTTTTGCCAAATTAATTTTCTAATCCTTCATTTCAAATCATTTTTGCAAAATATGATTTCACAAAGAATATCAATGTAGAACTATAGTTCTATTCATTCATTTAGTCACAAATTATACTTTACTTTATGTAAATCATTCCCAAATTATTTTTAAAAAGTCCCATGTATTTTTAGAAGAATAGTCATATTTTTTTCATAATTTTTGGATCATCAAAACACCCAAAAAAATAATTTTCCCTAAACTGCCGATGCCAAGGATCGAACCCAACACCAAGGAGAACACAGCTGAAGGCACAGACCAACAGGCCATTTGTGCCAGCGGTATAAAGGGAAGGCAGAGAGTATTTAATGCTCTCGGTCGCTGATTCTTATACTTTTAAAAATTGTGAAACAAAATGTGTGCCACAGGGATTCGAACCGGCCTTCACAGGGAACCCAACGCACACTCTGACCACTTGAGCTACGTGCTCAGGTTGTCAAAGTACAACTTAAATTTTTTTTAAACCAATTTTCTCTGTTGTTAAAACGTTCCGATGTTCAGCTAGTCCTCATTTCACTTTGCTTTTACAAAAATTACTGTAGAATTCCAGATTGATTATTCCGTGTCTAATTTACATATCAGTATGAAAAAATAATTTTTTTCAACAATTAAAACATATTTTCATACAATTAATCCGAATTCTACCTTATAACTACCACATTCTTCATTTCGACATTTATTAACAAATAATACCACTAATCCCTTTATTAGCAAACTAAGGATTAATTCTCTATTTTTAACCCTTTATCATACATACAAATCTATAACTTAATTCATTTATTTCAATATCACACAATGATCCATCTATTCACATGAAGTAGCATTGCCAATCTACTAACTTTGTGTATATAATTTATGATATAGATAATGAGACCTTCGTTAACAAACCATGGTTATAATTAATCCATACAAACTTAGATTTTTACTAATCAAATTACATACAATTGCACACCCACATTCCAATCAATTCATAGGTCAATTGTCCAATTAAAAGTGTACTCTTATTAATATTTTTCATGCCTCATTCATTCATTTCTAACATGCATTTCTAATTTAGAAATATGGAGAATTTACCCACCTCAATGGAGAGACAAACACAATTTGCAACTTCCTAAACAAAAGTCCTTGCACACGAACGGTCCTCCTCCTAGAAGCACGCACTCGAGCCTCCAAAAGCACCAAAACCGAGCTCCACACAAGCCCACCGAGCACTCCAAAACTGGCCCTTCTTCTCCTTGGTGTTGCAAGCACAATCCCACACACTCTCAATCTTTTAACTCACACAATCACTACTAGATAAAGTATTTTGGACTATAGGTTTGGAAGGATTAATAGGCACAAAAATAACTAGCCATGGAGGGGGTATTTATACTAAAATCTTGATGGAATAGAGGACTAGGATCAAGTAGTTGGTTATAAGATGGAGGGCTAAGATGAAAGTAGGAGTTGCATTAACTACCCACAACCAAGTAAACACCAAGCATGATCTCCATTAAAATTTTGATTTTTTCCTCCAAAAGATTGCAACCGGCCATGCTAGGAAGTGCATATTGCACGTGTACGTGCAATGCACGTGCAAGCATTTGCCTCCAAAAATTTGTACATTAAATTTTTGTATAAAAATAAAATATTCTTTAAATTGTATTCTACATGACAAGTTGTATAAAAATAGTTCATGGGCTTTAGTTTATGGGCCAAAATAATTATTATAAAAATAATAAATTAAATTAACTTTGGGCTTTTAAAGAAAAGGCTTTTTGTCTAATTGAAAGAAGGCTTTATAGAAAAATAATTAAAGGCACATATTTAAATATCTATACTCATCATGATGAAAATATTTACCAAAAATATTACACGTGCACACTACGTGCAAAATAAATAATTTTTCATTAAATGAAAAATCGGGGCATTACATTGGCTACGGCCGCTACCGCGTGATCCAGACATGTTGATATGTAGTAGTGTATGTAAAAAAAATTAAACACAATGTAGGCGCTATAAGTTTCAAAAAAAATCTAGAAAACAAGAGGGTTGTGAGAGAGAAGATAAAAAAATCAACAAACAAATATGATACAAAACTTTATAACTACAAAAACATAAAAATAGAAGAAGAGGGATATGAAGTATTGATCACATGGAGGAGAGTTGAAGACTTGATCACTTGGAGGAGAGTTGAAGACTTGAAGACGTAGTTGAATTTTGAGTTTGATACAATCGGAATTTGTCGTTTGATCGTGTATATGTCTTGCTGCCTTGTTTGTTCAATTGTTCACAAAAATTGAAATGAATTGAGTAATAATAGTAGAGAGAGTAAGAGAGTAAGGTGTGAATTTTTAGTGTGGGTTTTAGGGGTATTTATAGGGAAAAATAAAAAAAACAAAAAAACCCAAAAAAAAACCAAAAAAACAAAAAATAACGGCTAAAAGAGCCATTGAGTTCTCGGTAAGGGAGATTAGGCCCGTTGGACCCGCGGGTCGAACGTTTGACCCGTACGGGTCGAACGTTTGACCCATACGGGTTAAACGGTTCGCAACCCACGAGTCAACCCGCGGGTTCGCGGGCCCGTCGAGAACTGTTCATCTAGGTTATCGGGCCGGGTTCAACGGGTTGAATTCGCAATTTTGAGGACCCGGGTCGACCCATTTACATTAACGGGTTCGACCCATACCCGAACCGGTCACTCACAGGCCGGGTTAGGCGGGTGGGTCATGGGCGGTTCACGGGTCGACCCGGCCCGTTTGCCATCCCTACCCGTGGGCACGTGCCTACGGTACATATTCAGAACTGCATATAAATTTATTTGGAGTTATTTGGTAGTGTGAACTGCATATAAATTTATTTGGAGTTATACAACGCTTCTTTGAAATTTTATTGTTTCCTAACTATTTTCTAATACAATCACCTTTAAATTGTTTCCTACGGCACGTCATCGCGAAGAATGATTAATTAATTAAGTTGCTTAGTAAAAATTTTGACAGTCTCCTCTAAAATTTTACAGGAAGTTAATATTAACTTTGACGTAATAGATTTCGTTTGATATTAGCCAAGATATTAGCGAAGATATAAAATAGTCTCTTCTAAAATTTCATATTAGCCAAGATACAAAATAAAAACCAA
This sequence comes from Hemerocallis citrina, assembly GCA_017893485.1. Lineage (NCBI taxonomy): Eukaryota > Viridiplantae > Streptophyta > Magnoliopsida > Asparagales > Asphodelaceae > Hemerocallis > Hemerocallis citrina. The sequence continues at coordinate 8,157,934 of CM030365.1, read as the reverse complement.
GATTTTGTTTGAAAACGTAATATATTTTTAGGATTGTAGTACAATTTTTGACAAAATCTCCCCTTAAATATTAGCCCTTTTAGAGCAATTCCTTACGGAATTCTGCTCACAAATAAAAAATTAACAACACAGGAAGTCAATATGAATCCTCCCCAGGCCAATCCAAGCAATATCACACAGACTTCATATATATAGCGCTCGGGGGGGGGGGGGGGGGGGGGGGGGGGGGGGGGGAATCTTCATATGACTAAAGATACAAAATAAAAATCAAGATATCGTTTGAAAACATAATAGATTTTAGGAAATTTAGTAAAAATTTCGACAGAGTCTTCCCTAAAATATTATCCCTTTTACAGCAATTCCTTACGGAATTCTGCTAACAATTACAAATATAACATCACAGGTAATAAATATCAATCCTCCTCAGGCCAAACCAAGCAACATCATACAGGCATCATATATGTAAGGCTCTGGGGGAAAAAATTAATCATAATATAATGCAAGATACAAAATAAAAACCAAAATTTTGTTTGAAAATGTAATGGATTTTTAGAAAAACCTTTGAAAAACCAAACACAGATTCCAATACTCCACAATTTTGCGGGTACCGGTATTAACATAACTATATTATATCATCATTATATACAGATACTTACATCATCTCTCAAAATGTTAAATATTACAACTATTACAACCATTACATCCTCCACCATAATATACACCAACCGACCGAATGACCAAATTTTTTTTTACAGGGTTGTAGGAAAACACAAAACTTCAAGTCTTCAAAAATGGGACCTAACAGTGAGCCTAAAAAAATAGTAAGAGTTTTGAAACAAATAGTAAGAGTTTACAATAATCAATTAAAACAATGAGAGTTTTAAAATAATAGCAAGAGTTTTGAAACCATTACCTTTCAAACAGGACAATGCCTTTTAACTCAATGGTTTGAACCCAACATGTTCTTCATACCAAAAGTTAAACTGTCAATATGTACATAACTGTTCTGAGTGTAGACGACAATCTGGAAAAAAAAAAGCATTAAATTAGCGGCAATTAACGGCAAACATAGGGTGTAGTTGTAGTAAATATCAATTTACCATATTGCAACCCCAATTGATCAAAGTAGTTGCATTTATAAATTTGGGAATTATGGCTTAGGAAGCAAAGCATAAAGAAATAGAAGTGCTCATTGTATACTATAAAAAGCAATTTCTGTTTGTTAGGAGAACAACGCTCAGTTATGTTGAGTCCAATGTGCAATAAAGTTGACATTATCGAGTTGCATTGGCCAAATAACTTGCCTTGTAGTTCATATTTGTTGGCCAGATCATTTCATAACTTGAAATAACCCCCACTAATTCTTACAATCTTTCTTTTCTTTGATCTTCAATTTTGCAGGAAGCTAGGCGACCCTTCATATTTGTCATGGAACAGAAATTCTGGAGAAGGACACTAACTGTACTATTGTGCTAAGAATTTAGATATCCTGCCCTGCGTCAATTCCACATTGATGCTGTTATATTTATTAAAAGGATCAACTTTACTTTGTATGTGAAAATTAGAATCTCTACTGCTCCCGGTTTTGTTTTTGTTATTAAGATACTCAAATGCTTGTATAATTAAAGGTGAAGAGCACATTCAGTTTATTTATTCTTGGTTGGTTGTCTACCATTTTGCAATTCCTACTAAGAATGGATTATTTATCAAAAGCGACCGTGGTGTATTTGTGATTTAACCTCTAGTTTGGTTGTATTATTTGGTCACCTTGAACGGTGTAATGAGATCAGTTTGTAATGGGGTTTGACAACTAAGATGTGTTTGTTTTGTTCTATCGTAAAGATAAAAGCTACTGGTTTGTTGCAGATGTCCCATTCGGAGCAGCTAAATGTTAAAATGGATCTATCTATAGATTAATATGAACAAAGACAAATCTTTATTTGAATGGAAAACCATTTGGTGGCATATTAATGTCTCAGTTCTTAGCGTCTCGCAAAACATGCCACTATCAAGATTTGTCCGACCGACCTCAATGGAAAGTAACGGCTTGTCCGACAAATCTTTATTTGAATGGAAAATTTTGTTTTGACAAAAACTGTTTTACGTGGACCATCAAACAAATGTAAATCTAATACTGAATGAGATCAAATAACATTTTTCTTCTAACCAGTACAGCTTCAAGTAAAAAGGAAACCTTTCTCTCCAGGCCATTTGAGTTAAGTTATCAAAACCTGATGTCGCCAAACAGTTGTTTAATTTGATTTTTTATTCTTTGTATTTAACATTATTTTACTTAAAGAGTGTTTAGAAAGTTAATAGAGCAACTAACCCAACATGTACAGCAAACAAAAAGAAGAAAATAAGGTGTGCAAATGAAAAGAATGAGCACTAAGTATAAAAATAAAAAGTTAAATCATAAGAAAAACTATTTAAGAACTTACATGGCCAAACGTGTGCCCTAAGTTTAAGGTAGCTCTCACTCCACCTTCCTTCTCATCTAAAGAAACAACCTCTGCTTTGTTTTCACATGATCATTTGATAGCATAAACCAAGGCGTTCGGATCCCGACATAAATATTCCAAGAAAATCTTAAATGGTACAAAATTAGAAACATAAACTCAAATAAGTAAAGTAACAAATATTGGCCTTATCTATACCATCTGTATGGTAGAAAACATTAACTAATTGACTAATGACAAAAGCATAAAGTGTATTTTGCTCTTGATTCGAGGAAGAGATACTTTGACTGCGGCAACTGGTGAGGTTGTACCATTTCATCATACAGTTGTGCATGAAGGCAGTGTAGGCAATTTAGTTCTCGGTTATCACACTGTGGAATGCTTGCAGTGGCTCGGTGGATTGCAAAGCTGGCAACTCCGCGTCTAATGGAGACATAATGTAACTATCCTGATTATGAAGTAAAGGTGATTCACCACCATATGTGTCATATTGTCAAGTTTTTATCTATTATTATATCTTTAATTGGTAGTCATGTGGATATAGTTTTGTGGCACTCATCAATTCAGTGATCTATCTATCCATAGATTAGATCACAACCATCTAACTTTTGTTAATAATGCATAAACATATGTATGTGAGAACTAATACCCAGTTTACTTGTACACACATGCAAACTACATGATGATCTTAAGGCCAATATTTGGTCAATTAGTTAATTGAAAACATAAAAGTTCAATGTCCTATTCCTCAGAGCATTAAACTTTTAAGTTATTGAACAACAATGAGATCAAATAACACACAATTTACAATGAGATTAAATAACATTTTCAGTGTAAACAATGTTATTACAATGAGATCAAATAACATCAAATAATATTTTTCCACTAATTGACCAAATAACATTGTAAACAATTACTAAATTCTATATACTGTAAACAATAAGATCAAATAATTGACCAAATAAAACTATATACTGTAAATTGTATACTAAAAGAGAACCATACTTCACCATAGAAATAATTAACCATACATAATTAATACAACCATACTTAAGATCCGAGAACAATAACATAATTAAGCTCCGACAACAATAACAACAATAACAATAACCATACACTATTATCTATATATTTTATTTGTGAGCAGAATTCCATAAGGAATTGCTCTAAAAGGGCTAATATTTAAGGGGAGATTTTGTCGAAATTTTTACGACAATCCTAAAAATATATTACGTTTTCAAACGAAATCTTGTTTTTTATTTTGTATCTTGGATAATATGAAAATTTTAGAGGAGACTATTTTAGAGGAGACTATTTTATATCTTCGCTAATATCTTGGCTAATATCAAACGAAATCTATTACTTCAAATTTAATATTAACTTCCTGTAAAATTTTAGAGGAGATTGTCGAAATTTTTACTAAGAAACTTAATTAATTAATCATTCTTCGCGATGACATGCCGTAGGAAACAATTTAAAGGTGATTGTATTAGAAAACAATTAGGAAACAATAAAATTTCAAAGGAGGGTTGTATAACTCCAAATAAATTTATATGTAGTTAACACTACCAAATAACTCCAAATAAATTTATATACAGTTCTGAATATGTGCCGTAGGCACGTGCCCACGGGCATACCTAGTCTATATACATAATTAAGATCTGACAACAATAACATAATTAATTATGAAAAACAACCATACTTCACCATAGAAAAATCATCTCAAATTTTTTTCTTCCTAGTATTAGAACACATGGTGTTCCAGTGCAGTTAATCACCAATCAATTACTACATTTTTATTTTCATTTTGATAGAATAGATAGAGCAATTAAAATAAAACATTTTGATAAAATAGATAATGCAAGAGTTTTGAAGAATTTTGAAGTTGTACAAAACAGCTAGCAAAACAGAACACTGCAACTAAACTATCAAAACAGTATCCGGAAACTGTAACTAATTAAACTATCCCGAAACTGCAAAATATTTTTCCACAATGTTCTTCGAATTTCCAGCAAACTTTTTAAACTAATCACCAATCTAAACTGTCTATTCCACAACTAAACTAAACTACAAAACTAAACTATAAACTAAACTAATCACCAATCTATCTATACCACAATGAGATCAAATAACATGTTTCCAATATTATAAAAAACTGTAAATTATATACTAAATTCAAGAGCCGTACTTAAGTAGGAGTAGGAGAGGCAGCAGTTATTACTTGCACTTATTACAAAATATCCAAACTTTGCAACTGCAACTGCAACTGCAACTACAATTGCAATGCAAATAGCCAAATACACACTACCAAACATCCCAAAAGTTGCTACCGCTACTGCATTCATATCAACGCACCTCCCAATTGTAGACACTACCAAATTACAAACATCCCAACATTCATGGCCAAATCAATCTCCAAACAAACAGTATAACTACATAACAAAAAAAAGGGAATCGTCTTACATCGCAAAACCTCGCGAATCTCGAAGGGCTCCAGCACCTAACTCGAAACCAAATATAGCAATCTAGTTAGTAAGTTCATATTCATCAAATTTATGGCATAAACATGGCTCATATTTCGGAAAATAACCCAAATCCATCACAATTCTCACCAGTTCTTTGAGGATGGCGACGATCACAAGGAGATCAAACGACCGAGATTTGAAGTTCAATCTCCTCTTGATCAAATAGCAACAGGCAGAGGCGGGGGGGTGGCTGCGCAAGGCTTGACGGCATCAGGTGTCAAGAGGGCTCGACTGGGGAGCAGTCGATGGCGACTGGAGGTGCGGGAGGCATCGAGGAGGAGCTCGACAGCGGCTCAGGGTGCTGCGGAGCTTCGAAGCTTGGCAATGGCGAGGGCTCGACTGGATGGTGGTGGCGATGTACAGGGCGGGGTTGCGGAGATGTGCAGTGGATATGATGGGTTGGACGGCAGGGCACTGGCGGAGGTTGGCGGCATGGGATCCTCCTCTAAATTGCAGATCCAAAATAAGGGTTTTGATTTTGATTTGGGGGGTAAAATTAGGGTTTCTGATTGAGAGCGGTGGAAGAGATAGCGGAGGGAGGAATTATCGGAAGAGAGAAAGAGAGGGGGATTTCGGCAGAGAGAGAGAGAGGGGGACTTGAATTTGAGTATTGGGGTTTGAAATTTTGGGCGGAAAAATATGTTTTGTGAGAATCAATCTGAGCCATTGGTTTTAGGGGAGATTGAAGGAAAGCCGCTTGATAGCTTTCTTTGTAATTTATTATATATATGCCTTAGGGGCCAGTTGTGTATTGACATTACTAGTTTACATTATAACATGATAATTATTTCATTTATTGTGTTGTTTATTGTGATTAAATGAACATAATAAAGTTCTTAGAATAATAGGTTCAGTACCATGATATATCAAGTTCATGACTTGATTGTGAGATCCTACTAGTTGTAATCAGAACACTATTCTTAAATGTCCATAGTCAAGTATTATTGTGAATTAGGACAACAATAATACATAGAGACTAGTACGTGCGTAAACTGATGACTACATTTCATGAGTCATGGATATGAGATATCAAGTCTTCACATAGGTACATATTAGAATAATAATGTATTGGACTGACCCACCATGAGAACGCTGCATGCAGCGTTACGTGAGTGCCATAAGCGGTTCTCACAGTGAACATCGTGTACGTAGTCCTTTGACTTGAAGTCACTATGTTTCCCTCCATGAGAAGTTAAATATTTTAATTTTGTCAAACGTTGCCTGTAATAAGGTGATTATAAAGTCGACTATTAGATATACTATAAATCATGCGGAGAGATGTGAGTGACTTAGATAGGATTTGTCCCTCTTACATAACATGAGCGATATTTATGAGCCCCTTGATTGAGTGACACTGCAAAATGCATGGTCGTGCTCGAATATGTTAATATGAGATATTGAGCTCATTTATTTTAGTAAGTTTACTAGGATATCAAGAAACCAAAGATTGAACTATACAAGGGTAACACGCTCTATTCCTTATGGTCGAACTAGAGTACACAGTAACATTGGTCATCGATAGGTTATGTCAAATCACTGGCATTTTCGTTACTTGAGTAGCAGTGATGTATTGCTAGATACCCCTCACTATTTGTAACACTAGAATATGATTTTAGATTTACTGTCAATGTAATGGGAACCTACAGGGTCATACACTTAGAATAAACCGAAATTGGAATTTAAATTCATAAGATTAATTTAATTGGGGATCGAAGTAAGACTTGAACTCCTGACAATGGTTGTACATTTAATTAGATTAAATGGGCTGACTAAAGTTCAAAGGCCCACACACGAATCTGTCTCATGTCAAATTTTGAGCCCAACAGCCTCATTACTCTCTTAGGGTTGATTTTTTGTACCTATATATATGATACGTATCTGTGGAAAAGTCACACATGAAAAAATCCTAGTCGTCACAGAAGTTGTGAGAGAGTGAAAGATCACTAGGAACATCCCCTTTCGCAGCTAGTATCACGGCGTGATGAAAAGCTTGATTTGATCCATTCATGTGGATACCATATAGGCACCGTAATATTTTAGTACTGTGATCGGCATACTGTAGAGACATCAGATCCATCTTGAAGGTATAACTCCTAAACACGAATTATGTTTTTCGCATGAATCCATGGCTAGGTTTCGATATTTTTTGTATTTTTCTGCTGTGTTTTTAATCTGTGATTGCCTTCGAAACCTAACTTACCCTCCTCCCCCCCTTCCCCTTTTAAATCTCGAGAATCATCCCGAGCCCAGGGGGGTGGGATGCAGCAGCGAGGAAGCGGAGGGCGGCGACACTAGCGAAACTGCAACCCGACCTGACCCGCTCCCGAATCCCCCTCCGGCCCCCTTTACGCTGGATTGGGTCTCACCCCCTTTCTAACAGCGGTGGTGGCAATGAGATCGACGACGGTCGGCGATAACGGTGACTAAAAATTTGGCCATCTCCATCCATTTTCACCAAAAATCAACAAAAATTTATGAGTTTCACTCCTATTCCGAGAATATAGTGATACGACGATGTTGATGGCTGTGATAGTCATCGATTGACCTCTCCTTTCCAGCCACTCAACTTTCTTCACTTTTCTCTCCAACCTTCGCTAATAAACAATTTCCACATGAGGGAAAATTCCCAACTATAAGCACAACAAAAAAGAAAATAGCGACGTCGGTACGAGCTTCCCTAATTCTAATCATCTTCCTTCTCTTCTTCCTTTCATCATCACCCCATCTCCAAAATTCGAACCCCATAGCCCAATTGAACTATGGCAGGTATTCCACATCGAGATTGCAAGGTAACTCCCATCACTCAAACAGACGGTGGGGCCAGGTACTTGACGGCATATCGCACATCCCCAGGGTGGCAATGACAATAGCAAGTAGTGGTTAACAAGAAGAAGAAAAAGAAGAATCTTTCGAAAAGTCAAGGTTTTTCTCTATATGAGTTTGAAATTTTAGAAAATTCAACAAAAAGAATTATAATTTACCAAAAATTGTCCTACATTGATCTTCTATAATTCATTCAAAAAAATACGAGTTAACAATCTGAAAAATGAAGTCAAAGTATTTTTTTATTAAAAAAATGACTATAAATTCTTTAGTGATAAAAAAATTCATTGATAAAAATCTGATCTTTTTAACCTACACGATTTTTCGGGATTTTAACACAAGCAATCATTGAATCTAAAGACCTGGGATCTGATACCAATGTTGGAAATTCTAACAACCTATATCGATATCACAGGCATGACATGTAAAGAGATCACATAAACATAAATATAAACTCTAGTATTATACTACAAGTAGGGTAGATCTTACATTGGGTTTCGGCAGTAGCGGAAGCAATGATCTCCTTGATAGCCTGATAAATCCTCCAAGAAACTGATCGTACAGTGATAGGTCCTATAGGATGAGGATATGCATTGATTCCACACCTTCGTTCACATGTGGTGCCCGCTGAAGGATGACAAGTATAGAGAAGAGCAACGGAAAGATAAAGGAACTAGAGATCTTGAGGGATTGATATGATAATACAATCTATGTCATATGTTGTTGTTGTAACTCTCAACCCTAGACTCCACTCCTCTATTTATATTATATGGGATCTATGATAGATTGTAAGGCAAGTATATACTCCCAATGTGTTATTTCATCTCATCATTTATATCTTACAATAAGAGGGTATACATGTCAGAAAAATATCATCATCAAGGACAAGAAGAGATATGTTTTACTTAGGGCCTACACATCCACATAGGATGGGCCAATAAGAAGGGCTTGGCTGGTGGGCCTGGCCCATAAGCCCAATTCTGACTAACAAAGTTCTTCATGCTTCATGATTGATGGTTTCACATACTCTCCTGCGAAGTTAACTTGGTGTGGTTCCAGTAACATTGCCCTCCCAAGGCTGTATTACAAAATCACAAAACCAAGAGCATGTCAACTGCAGCTCATATCCCCATCAGAATCATTTCCTTCTTCTTCAACAGTTTTGTGATTATACTTACCCAAACTGAAAGCCTTAAACCATAAATAACAACATAAATTTAACATGTAAAAGAGTTCAGCCTCATTTCTACCTAAAGTTAATAAAATTGCATTACATCCACTGATTTTGTCCAGTTGGTTCTAATCCCCTAAATTCTAAAGTATTTCTTCACTGTTCTGCTTCAAAATTTGTCACTTCTCTCATCTAATCAACTGAGACAATAATATCCTACCACCAAACAACGCATACCATGAAGTCATGAACATTATCTTGTATAAAAAATCCATCCACATTAAATTAAGAAATAAGAAGTTAATATTTACCCTTGTTAAAATTCTGACAATGAACAAATGATTCGTCTGTCCAATTTTAACCAGTCCATCATACAGATCGATCCTTTCTCACATTTTTATAACTATTAAACACTTATTTACTTTCCAAACTTGATAATCACCGAAGTATATGCCATAACAGCTTCTTCCAAATCAATATTTTTTGTTAGGTTAATAGAGAGACAGATGGAGAAAAAAGATAAATGAATATTATTGAGCTCTAAGATCAATATATATAAAATACAAGTAAAATCTCAGCCGTACATCTAATACATATCTAACACCCTTTCTCAAACTCACGGTGGATCAATCAGTGTGAGTTATCCACTAAGTATCAGAATTTGTCGACAGCGTAGGATTTCATGAAGAAGTCGGTTGTTTGCTCAGAAGAAGTCACAACATGAAGTGAATTGGTCCATGCCTCAAAATGCCGTACAAAGTGACAATCAATCTCTATGTGCTTCGTCCGCTCATGAAAGACCGAGTTGCATGCAATATGCATAGCACTCCGGTTGTCACAATGAAGAGGAGTATCTTCTGTAAGGTTGACACTCATATCTGATAATAGCCTCCCTCATGAACAATCTCTTTAGTAGTGACTGTCATCGCTCTGTACTCGCCCTCTGTGGAAGAACATGTGAGATTAACAAATCTCCAAGAAAGAGACAGAAACATGTGTTAGACCGTCTGGCAGTCTAGTGGACATGAATAATGAGCTAGTGACAGTGCCCTAAAGATCTCTGAGGATCCGAAGAAGAGTACTATAGTGAAATGATTGAGGAGCTAAAATAAATTGGCTAACAGTACTGACTGCATGAGCGATATCAGGTCTGATCATGCATAAATAAATAAGTTGTTCAATAATCTGCCTATGTAATGGGATCGGGGAGGAGCTCACCATCTGTGGGACAAAGCTTCACATGAAGCTCTAAGGGGGTATGAGCTGATCAATAGTCAGATAGAGTTGCAGCAGAAATAATATCTGATGTGTATTTTTGCTGAAAAATGAGTATCCCCTTAGGGCAATGGGCAACCTCTAAACCCAGAAAATAATGTAGCCTGCCAAGATCCTTCATATGAAACTGCTGATGAAGTTATCTCTGAGTGACTGCAATGTCAGCTAAGTCATCACCTATAATAATCATGTATCAACATACAACAGTAGAAATACTCTCTTCTGCGGTGATGGCCGCATAAACATAGAGTGATCATGTGAGCTTCGACTGAAATCTGTCTGTGTGATGACATGTCGAAAGCACTGAAACTAGGCTTGAGGAGCCTGTTTCAGACCATAAATAGCTCGACGTAGACGACAAACATGATGAGTAGGTGTGGTGAAGCCAAGACAAGGCTGCATGTAAATGACCGCAAATAAGGTACCATGAAGGAATGCATTCTTCACATTCATCTGGTATAACAGTCAATGACAAATAGCTGCAATGGCAAGGAGAGTGTGAACTGTGGTCATCTGGGCAACTAGAGCAAAAGTCTTATCATAATCAATGTCATACTCCTGAGTAAAATATCTAACAACTAAACGAGACTTGTGTCACTCAATGGAGCCATCAGGTCGATATTTTACCTTGAATATTCACTTGCAACTAACAGGCTTGACTCCTTCTGGTAGTGGAATAACATCTCAAGTACCGGAACAACATCCCAACTGCCAGTTTGATCAAATGCATGGAACTCCTTTGCAATACTTCCCGCCACTCTAGAAGTTGAATAGCTCTAGATTAGATCTAAGATCACGTGTGGAGTGTATGGCGGTGAGTATGCATGGAACTTTGGTGAGTAAGATGCTAGTGTGGCAAAGCCAAACTGGTCAGGAGGACTAGTGGAATCTGGTGTAAAACGTGCTGGTGGGATACATGTAGTGGAACAGGTAGAGAGACGGATTGCTTGTTGATGTTCAGGCTTTGGAGGTTGTGATGTAGTGAGCCATGAGCTAACAGTAAAAAGTAGTGAGCCATGAGCTGTGTATAGTGATGGAAATTGAAAGGAAAGTGCAGTACTGGTGGTGAGCAGTGTATAATCAATAGTAAGATGATGCGATGCACCAAAATCTAAAGCCAAGAAGAATTCATAAGAGGAGTAATAGAGCAAATAGAAGAAGAAGAGCCAACATCAGTAGATTGACCAGAGATTTGAAGTTCCAGATGAGTAAGGCGATGCTGAATGTTAGCATAACCAGCACGAGATTACAAAGCTGGAATAACAACCATGACACGAGGTTTACAAGAAGGTGTACGGAGAGGAGGTAAATCATCTTGCTTCCTCTGAAGCTCTAAATGCTGGATAAATCAATTACTATCAGAATGACTAGGCTTATGAAAATAGTTACAAAATGGAAGACGGCAAGCATGCTCTAAGTGGTCATTCTGGTTGCAAATAGTGCAAAGGTGACTGAGGTGATCAGTGAGAGGGGTGCTACGACATTGAGGATGAGGAGGCATAGGACTGTTGTGGAGCCCATGAGAGGATGTGGCACCAAAGGTAAGCGAGAAGTCAGTGGAGAAATGAATGTACTGACGAAATAGAGGCTTTATGATGATGTAGAAGTAGTAGATCATGGTTACAAAATAAATATTTTTTGTTCTTTTTTGGATCTTTTTTGGATCTCGTGTTCAGGTGGGGATGTGGGTCAGGTTTGGATGTTGTGGGTTATGTTTTGTATTTGGAAGTAGGGTTGAGATATTTGAGGATTTAGGAGATTTTGGGTCTGGTTGTTGGAGTTGGATCCGATCGGGATTTGGAGTTCAGGAGATTTGGGATCTGATGAGATTGGATTTGGAGTTGGGATTCGATCGAGATTGGATTTGGAATTCGGATTTGAGGTTGAGAGAGTTCAGGGAGGGGTGAGGATGATGGTCGAGCCTGATGGACGTCGAGATGCAGTTGGGTTTTAGCTAGGACTGCGGTTGGCGTGGATAACAGATAGAGAAGGAGAAGGTTGTATGGGTTGGAAGTGATGGTGTTTGTTGTTTGGTGTTTGGAGATGGTGGTGTTTTGGTGTTTGGGGATGATGGTGATGGGTATGCAGGCGTGGGTATGATGGAGATGGTGTTTGGCTGTGTGTTGGCATGGAGGGTTAGGTTTGTATGGAGGCAGGGGGAGGACGATGGTGATGGTGATGGTGATGGTGATGGTGATGGGTAGTTGGGATTAGAGTTGGAGATTTGTGATGGATATTTGGATTTGGATTTGGATTTGGGATTTAGGATTTGGGATTACGGATTATTGTTTGCTCTGATACTATGTTAGGTTAAAAAGGAGAGATGGACAGAAAATATGAATGAATATTATTGAGCTCTAATGCCAGTATATATAGAATATAAGTACAATCTCAGCAGTACATCTAATATATATTTTACACTTTTAGATTAATTTTTCAATCCCTAAATATTACTATTAGTAGTTTTAGAAGGTAAATAACTCCCCTAGTGTAGGCCTCCTGACTATGAAACCAATTTCATTTCAGAAACATACAATTTGTTCTATTGACCTAGTGCTATCTCAACTTTAGACATTACTTCAATTCATTTATAAATAAAGCAGGCCAGGTCCCAGGATTAATTCTAAAAGTCTTAGAGAGAGATTATTTCACAAGTTTTTGTATCATTTTTAAGTTTTGTTTCTTACTTACCTAATTTAGTGGTCGGCAGCCTCCCTGATCGACAATCACATTCTCACAGGTATGATTTAACCAGCAATAAAAATGGTATTTTGGTATAGGAATAGCTCACATATTACAGTAGGAGAAACTTAAATGTAAAATATGGCAACTTCCCCATTTTTCTCCATTTTCTCTTCAAAACCTATGAGCCAAACATGGCCTAAGCATGGATTACTAAAGAGGTTACCAATACTACAATTGACCTTAGCCTAAGAATGCTAAATTATGTATGGAGTCTAGAGCAATGCCTCCATTCACGATTTCTTTTTCCGGAGGTCTCTGGAGAAACAATGAACGTTGATACGCTTATCAACGAGGTTTGGAGAAATGGTAAACTCAGGACTCAATTACGTGATCAGCCAACTCAGGAATGTCTACTTCAACTGCAGATACTGAAAGACTTCAATAGGATGGATGGTTAGTACCTTAACGAAGCGGACGATGAGAGAAATTAGAATTTAGACTCTAATGATACATTCACGGTGTCATCTATGTACAAGTGTCTAAATGATGAAGGGATTATAAGCAAGGTAGCCATTTCAATCTGGAGAACCGATGCACCAATAAAAGCGAAAGCTTTCCTTTAGCTACGATGCAATTCTTTCAAAGTCAACCTTCGCAATGCAACCTGTAGTAGGATGATAGGTGCTCGAGATGCCCGGTAGAAGATGAGGACAATAATCACATTTTCTTCTTTTGTCCGAGGGCAATGTTAGCTTAGGAAGTAGTGTAGTTAAATTTTGGGATATTTTGAATGTCCGAGCTCGACATTAGAGATTTGGGGTGAGTGGAGAGCGAGGGTAGTCAGGAAAGAGCTTAAAGAAGTTTGGAATATTTCTACAGCTGCTATGTTATAGGGTCTATGGCTATATCGTAAAGAGTTGTGTTTTCGTAATCACTACAGCATATTTTCGGTCATGATGCATACAAATTTTGCGTCCATTCATGCTTTGGCTAGTCAAGCAAATACGAATAGTATAGTACGTACGGAAGAGGGGGGGTGTAGGCAGAACAAAGTTGTGACGGGAGGCGAGTTAGAGTAGTGACTGTATTTTTACCGTCTTCTGAGTTATAGATGTAGTAGTAGCTTAGATCTTTGTAATTAGTCCGACTTTGTTTCGTTAATCCATCATTAATAAAGCGGTGACGCGGTCACATTTATTCTCAAAAAATAGTGCTTCATAGAAAAGATATATAAATAAATAAAAAAAATGGAATAAAATTTGATAACTAGGACTGGTTTTCTTTTCTTTCTTTTTATTACCTTTTTTTTGGGGTGACTGGGAGAGGCATCAACAATGCTTGAGCTCATTTGGAAATTTGGAACATCGAGACAATGAGAGCATATTTCTTCTCTGTAGGGTGTGTTACTTTGCTTCAAGTCTACAGCCTTCAATGTTTACCACATTCTCAACCTATTGATTTCTGTCAAAATTCACAAACAGGAAAAGAAAGATTTCTGTCAGGCATTTGTATGATTAAATAGTATCCCATCTTGCTAATCATTCAAAATATGGAAACATGATGTGTGAGTATAACTAGAGTGTCCGTTGACAACATCAAACATCATTGTCCAAAAGACCAGAAAATTTTGCCGTACTAACCCAACTTTTTAAAAATATTTGGCACTCCGAACCACTTCCGAAAACAATTAGCGAACTGACCCAGTTTAGGACACGTCAGTAAGAAACGTTATTGAAAAAAACGACATAGGTTATTTCGATAGCGTTCTTCCCAATAACGGCATCTGTTTAAAAAAAAACTTTCATGCCGTTATTCCAAATAACGGCATCTGTTACTTTTCGTCGAAGGAACAAACAGTCTAAATGTGAGCTGAGAGACAAGTGTGAAAATAAATTAACCTATGCCATTCATAATTTATGCTGATGCCATTATTTTCAATGACGACATCAGTTACTTTCTATTTTGCACACTTACCTATAATCAGTGCCCCCAACTCTTCTCCCACCCCTTTGTACTTCGTTTTTTTTTCTCTCTCTCTCTTCACTCCCGTAACCCACAAATCCTAGATCCCTAGATCAAAAAATCCCAACTATTGGAGTGTTGGAGTGCTCTCAAGCTTCTCAGACAACAATTAAACATAAACCCAACTTGTGATTCGCTCATTTCTTTTCGAAATCTTCCGATGTCCGAAATTGTGGTAGGTATTCAAAATTCCTAAATTTTTTTACAATGTTTATTTTGATGTATGAGACCTATATATATTGGTAGCATAGTACAAGATGTGTAGATTTGATTTATTTAAGTAGTAGATATGTGAAATGTACTTAAGGATTGTTGTTGATGATGTGTGAAATGTTGATTTTGATCGATAAGAGCTATATTGGTAGTATAGTAAAATAGATGTAGGTTAGATCCATGTAAGTATTAGATATGTGAAGTGAGATTCATTTATGTGAGATGTGGATGACCTATATTGCTATCTATGTGAAGTGAGATTCATCTATTTGTAGTGTGTGGAGATGTTGTGGTGCTGATTGTTATGAGTAATATTTCGATATGAGTATTGAGAAGTTGTTGTTATCTTAAAACATCGATTATTAAGAATGTTGAAGAAACATAGCTTACAAATTTTAGTATCTCCAGTTTCATAATGTTTATTAATATTATACTTGATACATTATTTTTAATGTTCACATGTAAATGGATCCTATACAACCATCTTCTTTCCATAATGTGGGTGCTTCATCTAGTGCTTCGCATGCACTATATGGACATCCGGATTCTTTAGATCCTACCGTACTTTATTTGCAAGAAGATCATAGGTCGCAGGCAGTGTGGACTAGAGATGTTGAGAAAATGAGTTTCCAAATGCACACCATATTGCCGATGCACCCTCAAGTACAAAATTATTTGGTAAACAGCAGATTTTTTGGAATGTTAAACTTGGCAAAAGTGAAATGTGATCATGCATTGCTTACTGCTTTTGTGGAGCGATGGAGGCCAGAGACACACACGTTTCACCTACCCGTTGGGGAGATGACGGTCACCCTACAAGATATAGCCGTTATATCGGGTCTTCCAATCGATGGAGTGGCCGTGACCAGCAACTTGATGTTCAATAAAGTGATGTTGTTAAGAGATTACCTTGGGCAGGTGATTGATGAGGATGATAGGGGTGTATTCTTCGAGGAATCAGTCCGACATTCTCGGCTCTATACAGAGTTCAATAATAGTTTGCCAGACGAACCGACCGACTTCCAACTCCAATGTTATACGCGGGCAGATCTTTTGTCAATGATCGGAGGTATTCTCTTCCTTAACTCTTCTGGTGATGTAGTGCATTTGATGTACCTTCCATTGATCGCCGACATACATAAAGCCGGGTGATATAGTTAGGGAAGTGCGGCTTTGGCATCTCTCTACCGTGCCCTGTGCAATTGTTCGATGGGGTCGATCCAAATAACGGGGCCGATGGGGTTATTGCAAATATGGTGTTGGGAACGAATACACCTCGGCCGGCCCCGGGTAACGGTTCTTTCAAATAATTGGAGTGTGCAACATGATAATCTAGTGTTGAGGGCTTCTTTAGGTGTGTACTGGACGGGTAAACTCACGTGGAGAGATAACTCATGCGGTGTGCTGACATATTATAGGGATGAACTCAATCAGCTTAGGGAAGAGTACATCAACAGGACACCGTATACAGACGAAAGGCTATATCGTCTATCCCTACTTTGCACGGACAATAATCAACTTTGGTTGACACGAGCTTCACTTATAAATTTCTCAATTGTGGAGTTCTATTACTGTAACATCCCAATTTTTTTTTTTTTGACTCCAAATGCAATTCTTTCAATTTCTATATCACTTTAAACATAAACTAAGAAAGTTATATTTCAAGGAAAATTTTGGCAGAGTTTTCCCTGTAAAGTTTGCCCCGAAACACAAATAACTTACGGAATTCTGCTCAGTATATTGTCCATCCCGATGGCAGGAAGCTGTATCAAATTCTAGGAGAATTTTTTAGTGGTTCGGAACGAGGAAGAATGTTAACTATCAGGTGAGCATGGATAAGCCTCTTTTGAGGTGTGTAGTCGACAAAAGAAAAGGTGACGCCCATCAGCGGCGAAAGCCTCTTGAAGTTAGAAATTGAAGATTTGGGTATTCTTGAAAGTATCCTTTATCCATAGAGTATGTTATTTTAGAAACCGGGAAAAATTAGACCTGGGGGTTTGTTGGCCCCTACAGGGCTATCGAAAGAACTGGAACCGTGGTATATCGTTTGACGCTTACCTCTGAGATGCCAAGCGTTCTCGAGGTATTTCCTGTTCTATGTTAAAAAGTGTGAGAGATTTATCTCAAGTGTGGAGCCGTTGTAGATTGAAGTCCAGCTGGATGTGGCATTGGATGTGACAGATCCTATGAGGCCAGTGGTTATTATAAATCGATAGTGCGATCGACTAGACGACAAGTTGTGCAGTTGTTAAAGGGGCAATGAAGTTCTAATGCAGATAATGTACTTGGAACCTTAGGAAATGGTGAGGATGTAATATCTTGAATTTGTTTGAGGAGTTTTCTTAAACCCCATAGCTCGAGGATGAGCTTCTTTTGAGGTGTGTAGAATGTTACACCTCGAATTTGTAGAATACCATAAATACCCATTTTTTTATATTATATATTCCTGGAGTGGAGAGAATTTTTCTTTTGTATATATTTAATTTAAATATTGATATTGGTATGAATATTTGTGGTTGATTGGTATTATTGTGATATTAGAATTAAGAGTTGAGATTTTATGTGAATACATGTTATTTATTTTTATTTTATAATCTTGAGTTGATCTTAATGTATTTTTGTATTGTCGGTATTATTAAAGAAAAGAGTTGGGTTTTATTTGGAATGTATTTGAGACTTGGGGGCCCATTTACAAATATCCCTTTATAAATATATTATATTATAATTTATTTTGTAAAACCCCTCCCTTTTTTTCCCTTCTCCTTCTCTTTTCTTCTCCGGGTTACTGATCGAAATCAGAGAGAGAACCGAACCCATTCGGTCTCTCTCTCTTCGCCAATCCACCCATATACTCCGTAGTTTTTCAATTAAAATGAGGGGATGACTAAGTGGAAGGTGCTCTAGCTCGTGGTGGAGTCAATTTGGAGAAACAACCACGGAAAGGTATATCCCTTTTTATTTTATTGTATAAAATTTAGTTGGGTTAATTTTTATGGAGTAGGATTATTATGGTAGAGAGATTTAGAGATGTTGGAAGTGGTATATTTGAGGAATTAGTGGATTGTTAAAAAAATTACAAGTTGTTAGTAAATGAGGGTTTTGGGTTTGTAAAATAGAGTTATATATATATGAGAATTATCTCTTGTATGGTAGTAGAAAAAAAAAATTGTAGTGAGCCATTAGGATAAAATGGGGAGTAGTGATTTTGGCATAAACTCGAACTATAGGGTTTATGAAATCGGGTAGAAAACTCGATCCAAATTGTAGAAAATGCATATGAGGGTGTAGAGTATTATGAAAGGATTAATATAAATTTAGGACGATTTTTATAGGCTTAAGCTCAATTAAATTAAGTAAAATAGATTATAGGTGAAGGGTGCACGCCGGGTGTTCGGTGAAATGCCCGAGCGATATAGAGGTGAGAATTTGATAAATTCGGAGGTGTGGATGAGTCTCATTATTGTTGTTAACCCTAATTTGAGATATTAGAACAAAGGGATTGAAAAAATTAGGAAATAGGAAATTTTCTTATTAGGAAGCCTCCGATCAATATGTGAGTTCTTGTATCGGGGTTCGAATTTGAAATCCGTCGATGTAGCTCACCTACATATGTCATTTGTGACGCGTGGGTGAAGACGGATTCAAATTTGGAGATCCATAGGTTGAGTTTTGAGCTTTAAGCTAATCGGCTCTATAATTTTCCAATTAGGTTGAAAGAGTTGAACTTCGACTGGCTACCGGGCGGACGTGGGACATCGTTTGCCGATCCGTCAGGTGAGTATGTTGTATTTGTAAATATTTTATATTATGGCCGAATTTCGTGGCCTTTTGATATATTTTGTGAAAGTTATGCCAATAGTGGATTTTTATTGAAAATACGGATTTTTAAGGATTCAAAATGGGTTTTTGAGATATGTGGTGAATTGATTATTTTAAGTATATAAATGGTTATTAAAGAGAGATGTAATAGAATCATGTAAGTGATATTTATATAAATAGCGAAATGCTAGTATGGTGATAATTGCGGAGGAATAAATATTCGGGTTAGGGAATTTAAATTTAAAAAGGAATGGATTGTATGGAAATTTGTCTCGTGCGAATATATAAAATAAGGATAAATATGAGATTGATGTGAAGTATATGGTGGAATGTGTGAATTATGGGTAATTATATAATTCGATGCAGATTTGAAGTGTATTTTGATATAAAATCGTAATGATGATGTTTTTAAGTTCAGATGTTCAAGGTGTATCTTCTTACTTGATGTTGTAAGTTTAAATTATTTTCTTTATACAATTTTATTCATTTATTAGTTTATTGATTATACTCACACCAGAAATGGCTAACCCCTGATGTTTTCTGGGGGTTAGGGGGGTCCCTCCCTGGGAGTGGACAACCCTAACTCTCCTGCAGGTTGCTAGCAGCAGGGCGAGGTAGTTTTAGAGTTAGGAATTTTATTTTGTCGAGATGTTAAATTATTTATGTATTAAGTAGATGTAGAAGAGTGAATAGTGGATGTATTATTTTGTATTATGGTAAAGGTATATGTATATAGTGCTGTGATGAGGTAAGAAAGCCCGTACCCACCTCGTTGTGGAGTATTGGGTTCTGTGGTTGGGTTTTAAAAGGGTTTTCCTAAATTTTTACAAAAATATTATATGTTTTCAAAAGAATTTATGGTTTTTATTTAATATTTGATATACCGTTATGAGTTTGGCCCCCAGAGCATTATATTACATTGCCTGTGTGTTTCTGCTCATTTTGGCCTGGGAAGCCCGTGAAATTATTGCATGTATTGTGAGCTACGGAATTTAGAGCAGAATTCCGTAAGCTATTTGTGTTTCGGGGCAAAATTTACAGGAAAAACTTTGCCAAAATTTTTCTTGAAATATAACTTTCTTAGTTTATGTTTAAAGTGATATAGAAATTGAAAGGATTGCATTTGGAGTCAAAAAAAAATTTTGGGGTGTTACAATTACCCCGACCGCGTCCTCCGCCAATTCAATGCACAACAGTCTGTCCCCGAAAACTCAATGTACGACCGTAGACTTCACAATATTACCGGTCAAGGTTGATTGCCAAATATGGATTGGGCCGATCACCACCGCACTCATGTAGCATGTAGAAATGAGAGGAAGTATGATTTGGTGGTAGAAGCGATTGTACCATACGACGGATCATTGCAAACTGCCTACATGGTATGGTACAGTCGTATTACGTGGTTGTACATAGCCCCAAGAACAAATATCCCCGTGGTTATCCAACAACTGATACCTAGGCACCAAGTGGAACAACCACCGGCACATTCCACATCGCAACCCATGTATTAACCGAAAGCGTCCTCGTATCGATTAATGGTAAAGTAATCTTATTGTTGATAAACATGAATACAATTTTTTCCCAACATTTTGCTTATATTTGTTAAATAAAAGTTTGGTTTACTACTAATCATTTTCGTTCGTAATGTAGATTGAAAACACATGGAATATTACGAGGAAATGTGCTCATGTCTTGAAGAGCAACGCTTCGAAGGCATGCAAGGAATTAGCGAGAGAAATCCTACATCGATGTCGTACTTCTCTTGAAGATGTTGGTGACGGTTCGCTCTTCGATGCCCTTTTACGCTCAACCGATCTTCCAACTCAAGCTCCCCGAAAAAGTGTTAGCCGAGGCCCACCTCCACCACCACAAACAGCACAAGTAGAACCTCTCGCACTACCACGAAGACAATCTCAATCTCCTTCACAGCCTCCATGACGGAGTAAGAGTGTTCGTTTTTCTCCTACGGGAAGTGAATTAGCAGCGCAAGAGATTGAAGAAGTACAAGGTGGGCAAGAAGAAAATGTTGGGCCAAGTGCTCCTGCGACACAAGAGATTGGCGAAAGTAGGAGGAAAGTCATAGCTTGAAAGAGGAGGCAACCGCAACACTATACGCCTAGTTAATGTTGACTATTCAATTGTGTAATTTTGTTTTATGAAAAAACATGATGAGTCGGTTGTTGTACTGTTAATGTTGGTTTTATGAAAAAACTTGATGACTACTAGTTTGATGTACTGTCAATGTAGGTTTTATGAAAAAACTTGATGAAAAAACTTGATGACTACTAGTTTTATGAAAAAACTTTATTCGAGTGTTTGGGGTATATATACTGAATTGAAATGCATAGTGTATGCATACTTATATATTTTATATATACTAAATTGAAGTGTATGAAGTCTGTACATATTTGTGCATGTTTCATTTGATATACTGTAATAACAGATGTCGTTATTACAAATAACGACATCTGTTATTTGTAACATTTTTTATGATAACGGCTTCTGTACAAAACATGCTGCTTTTACCTTGTTCATTAATTTAAGTTGATGCCGTTCTTTTGGAAAACGGTATCAGTACAAATGATGCCGTTACTCAGAATAATGGCATCAGTTGAGAAATCTTTTTAGGGGAAATGGCCATCTGCCAATAGCTTCTGTCTTCACAGTCATTTTCCAAAATAACGGCATCTTCTAAGAATGCCATTATTTTGAATAATGGCATCTCCTAAGCATGCCGTTATTCGGAATAACGATATCAGTTTGGTGTGAAAATTCGAAAATAATTAACCTCTTCCATACTTTCTGTCTTCACAGTCATTTTTCTGAATAACGGCATCTCCTGAATATGCCGTTATTCATAGGCATTTGTTATAACTGCAGTAGTGCATGTTTTGTGGAGAGAAACTACTAAATTCATATTCATTCAAATTCAACAAACTTTCACTCCTTTTCATTCAAATTAATTCACATAGTATCAAACTTTCACGTTGATGGGTGCGTATTTACATTTGACAATGTATAGACCGGGGGTTGATTTTATCGTCACGAATTCTCGGTGGTTCTTCATGGCGTACATCTTCACTTGATGTTGTATAGAATCTTTGGTTGGAAATCTTTGACCTATGAAGAGTTCATCCAAGTTGGAAGAGCAGACGGAAGACTGTCCATGTTCATTTATGGTGGCACGAGACATCCATTCATTCGATTGAGATCCATGTATAGCTGCACTTATGTCCTGACTTGGCAACACGTGGGCATTGTTAACCGGCACATCAACATTGATATCATCAACCGGAGCTTCATCGGCATCCTCCTCATCATCATCTTGAAGACCACGTTCCTCATCTTCTTCCTCTTCTACCAAATCGTTATTTACAACGGTGTTGTCAAAGTCTTGCATTGCCATGTCGGCTCCGAAAATATTTTGTGACAATATCAGCGGATGTACCTACTCGTATTCAGAGGTAATAGGTTCTGTTGGAGTTGTTCTGGTATCTTCTTCTATATTTGATATTCTTGCATGTGACTCGGCAGATGGTTTCAAAGTCGGTGTGGGCCTTGGACTTTCAATAAAAACTCGGCTAGTATTTGGAAGCCTCATTTGGTTGATATATGACTCCACTGCATTCCAACTATAATTTGGATTAAGTGTCCTACCCATCATGGACCTCAGAGAATTGTCATTGTCTACGGGTACCAACATGAAATATTGCACATCTCCTTTACTGGCAGCATAACGAGCTTTGATTTTCACACACATTTCACTTCTATCCCAATTGGTGACTTCAAATATCTTATCTATTAGTTCTGAGTACATAAAGTTGTGGGGAACCCAAATAATGACCGGTTCAACATCACTATAACAATATCCCATCTTCGGATCTTTAATTACTTCACCCCTAAAATATAACCAAATAGGAATATCATATTCAATACCTAAGCATAAAAATTCATACATATTCAAGTCATTCACTACTCATAAGCATAACATGGGAATACATATCAAACATACGGTTAAAATAATAATACCATCAAATTAGACCGTAGTGTCGATAGCTTGAAAATTCGTTGTGGATGAGGAATGAAATGAGAGTGGGAGAAAGGAGGTAGGATATATGAAATTTGAGAGCACTCCAACACTCTAATAGTTGGGATTTTTTGATTTAAGGATCTAGGGTTTGTGGGTTACGGGAGTGAAGAGAGAGAGAAAAAAAAAATGAAGTACACAGGGATAGGAGAAGAGTTGGGGGGCACTGATTACAGGTAAGTGTGCAAAATAGAAAGTAACTGATGTCGTTATTCAAAATAACGGCATCAGTATAAATCATGTCGTTCTCCCAGAGAACGGCATAGGTTAATTTATTTTCACACTTATCTCTCAGCTCACAATTGAGACTGTTTGCTCCTTCGACAAAAAGTAACAGATGCCGTTATTTGGAATAATGGCATGAAAGTTTTTTTTTAAACAGATGTCATTATTGGGAAGAATGACATCCAAATAACCTATTTCGTTAACGTTTCTTGCTGACGTGTCCTAAACTGGGTCAGTTCGCTAATTGTTTTCGTAAGTGGGTCTCAAAAAGTGGGTCAGTACGGCAAAATTTTCAAAATACCACGCTACATAAAAGGCCAAACATTATTCACAGGTTGCAACTCTGACGGTGAGATTCTTCTTCAGAGTGAACATGATCTAGTAACTAACTGCCAACAATCTTTCAATCCCTGCAACTGGTGACCAAAACGAACTCAATACTTGTAGACTTCTAATAGAGTTCACTTCTGTAGAAACTGGATGTTGCTTCTTATTTTGGTGTATGAGCAAATAGATAGTGAGTTAATATTTGATGGAAACTACTAAAAATCTGACATTTGATTGTTGCCATAAAATGCGGTTAGAGCTCTTGAGATTGAATCTAGATCGTTGACTGAATGCCGTGATCTGGATCCGACGGATGCTGATGCGGTCGATGGACCTGCAAAAAGCCTGAAACACCGGGGGTGGCCCCAGTAATAGACCCTCCGACGCTCAAGTCTGAACTAGAGAGAGAAAGACAGTTTGAAATAGAAACAGTTGATTACCTTCTGACTGAAGACGGGGGAGGGTATTTATAGGCCTGAGTATCAGTACAGGAGATTTATATGAATCTATTAAATCGACAATGAATTCCTTATCTTCTATTTGAATCTCCCCCTCAAGAGATAAGCTATCTTATTTGGAGATAAGATATTTGACTAACAGCCTTCATGGACTGGATCTATCTTAGAGGGCCTAATCTGTTACTTTTTATGGGCTTGAAAGAGGCCCATGTATTGCAGAGGAGCCTGGAGAAGGCCTGGACCTGTTAAAAAGACCCGTTAAAATTAACCTGCCTGTAGAAGCTTTGAGATCTATGCTGGAATTGTATGTTCCTGATTTGCTATGATGTTTACCATTATCATAAGCCCCCAACTCCCAGAAAACAATTTTCTTGGCTTTTTGGGAGTAGTTCGCCTTATTTTTGGATTCTGAAATATAATCTTAGCTTTTCAGGATGCTTGGAGATACCTGGAATTGATCAGAGGTTTCTGAAGGTGGTGAATATTTTCCTAGATTTTTCCATAATTTTTGGATTTTTCTGAATTTTTCTTGATTTTCTACTAATTTTTCCCAATTCAAAAATCACTTTTCAAATTTTTTAATTAACAAATTTTAAATTATTTTTCGGAAATTTTAATTAATTTTTCGAATTTAAATAATTATTTTTGGATTTTTATTTAATTATCAAAATTTTAATGAATTTTTAAGGTTTTTAATGAATTATTAGACCTTGGCACGCATTTTCACACAATCTGCATTGATGATCAGCCTCGAGTTCACCCACTAATGCGTTTGGGCAGTTGTGAAGAGAAATCAGAGGAGAGCCGGACGTAGCGCATTCTCGCGCGTCGATCAAACCCCAGCTCATGCGCTAAGTGAGATCGAGTGGCAGAGAGGGCAGCGGGAGGGAGAGAGGCGATGTGACCGCATCTGATGCACTGATCACGATTGTGCATGAATTTATGAAAGATCTAACGGCCAGCGAACGCTCACGGAGACCCGCTATTTGGCCGACGATTTCGCCGAGCTATGGGCACTTTTCTTGGATCTTTAAGCTTTGCCGACCTATATCTTGGCCAAGTTAGGAGTTTTGGGCGAGCTACAACTTCTACCACCATTTTTTTGGGTGAATTAGCTTCGTCGAGCTCCTTTTCTTTGTCGAGATGGCTATTTTTGGGTGAGCTATCGAGCTATGATTTGTTCGAGACTTTGAAGCTTGGAGCTCAAAGTTGAGACTTCGTTTCGGAGCTTGGAGTTGTTGTTGGGTCGAGCTATGATTTTTGCTGACCTATGAGCTATGTTCATCGAGCTATGGAGAAGTTGTCATCACCGGGCTACGAGCGAGTTGTCGCCGAGCTATGAACGAGTTTTCTCCGAGCTATAAAGCTCTTAATGCCGCCGAACTATGGAGCTCTCGATTTTTCCGATCTATCGGCTTTACGGAGCTATGAAGTTTGTAGATGGTGACCGAGCTATGGTGGCCGAGCTACTCCTCTACATCTCACCGAGCTATGAGACTCCCCATTTGCTGAGCTATGATCATCTCGTTGAACTCTGGAGATGCTTTCGGTCGAAGCCGAAGCTTTGTCGATGGTTGTGCTTTTGTCGACGGCTTCGAACTTGGTGACGACGTGAAGCTAATTAAGTTGGTGCTTGGGTTTTGAAGAAGAAAAAATTTTGAAGAAGAAGAAACCCGGGTTTGGGCTTTGGAGTGGAGTGCAGGAGGGTTTGGATTTTGTACCCGAAACCCATTACCGGTTTTGACTCCTTGGGTCTTGGATCGGTTTGCAGGTTTGACTTGGAAACCCTACCCAACACCATGTTATGGATCATCCCGTACCTTCTTTCCTTCGTTTAGTCCAAAAAAAATCCAACTCCTTAATTGTTTGGAATTTTCAGAAATTTTGAGGCTCAAATTTTGCAAGGAGCTTGAGTTGTGGATTGATTATCTCTTTGGAGCTTTAAGTAGCCAAGTTACGAGATAAATCATCTTGAGTGTGCTAAGTAGCAAGAATTTGTTCATTTCTTCCCTTGAAGCTTTTGGGTTGTGGTGGTTGATGTGTTGTGAAGTAGAGTTCAAAGTTGAGAATTATTGTTGTATGAGTTGATAGAGCTAATTAACAAGAAATTTGGCTTGCATTGGGCTTCTCATTGTTGGTGGTGATTTTGGTGCCCACCAAGTGTTCGTCGAATTGTCTATCCCATTGTGCTCAATAAGTGTTTGCTGAATTGTCTACCTCATTGAACCGTTCGTTCATCGGCCGAGTGTTGTGACAATCGCCCATTTTGCTGATCTACGATTCCACTGTTGGGATACTATTCTAATTGATTCGGGTGCAGTGTAATTCGAAAATCAGATCCTGTGGGTGGCTAGGACATCGCCACGTGGCAATTTGGTCTTGAAGGTTCTATATATAGGAGTGTATTTCACCCCCCCCTCCTCATTTACCTCATTCACTTTCTCTCTCTAGAAAATTTTGAGAGCTTATCTCTCTAGATGTTGGGGTGTTTTACCGGGTGGTGCTGGTGGTTCGTCTGGTATTTGACGGTGGTGCTAGTCGCATTTGTAGATTCGGTGTTCCTATTGCTTCGACTAGGTAACCTTCTCACGATCATTATTCATTATGTCTAGCGTTTCATCGACCCCGGTTGGTTTAGATGTAGACAACGGTGTTGAGTCTAGCCGTTTCATTAGAGGGGAGAAAGGGAGTGATGTGTGCGGTCGTTCCACCGTCATGGAAACGATCAGTGAGACAGAGAAAGATGGGGGATGTGCATGCACTTAAGACCCCGTAGTTCTTAATCCCCGAACTGATTAGGGAGTACCCTATAGTTGACCGGGAGTTCCTTAGGGATGGCATGGAGTATGCCGAGTCAGACCATGTCCACACCACTGAGGCTGATTATGACATCACCATTATACCATCACCATCCTTACAAGGGAGGAGCTCGTTCTGATTAGAGAGGGCTTTGGGACTCTCTCTGAGTATGAATTACTTTTACCGGGTCTCGGAGTCAGTTCAAGTGATATAGTGTCTGAGGAGTATTGCTTCTTTCCTTGTGATTTATTCTTTGCGGGGCTTCTCCTGCCTCTTCACCCCATTGACAAAGAAGTGTGTAACTGGTATAGGCTGTGTCTGATGCAGCTTCTGCCAAATGCGTGGAGGCATGTCGTTGGATTTCTCCCAATGTCGTAGGCTTGAGACTGATCCGAGTCTTGTCATGTTTAGACGGCATTTCAAACTTGTCCTAGTGAACAAAATAAAGGAGCATTGGTACCTCAGCCCTTGCAAGAATCGAAGGTTAGTTGATGTCCCCAATTTGTTTAGGTGTTGGAGGGAGAGGTTTCTTGTTGTTCAGAGTATTGACCCGTAGGGAATTCCTACATTGGCAGAGGAGTGTTAGTGATGCTTTTCTTGCATTGAAGGTATTAGCTTGACAAGACATCACCGACGAAGTACTCTTCGAAGGTGGTCATGGACCGGCTATTTCCAGTATGGTTTGCCGTTGTTGCTTTCTTTTCATTTCATTCATGCCTTTGTCACTTTTGCACTACTTTTATTTGGTATCACGGGTTCTAACACCTTTTTGTTTCACCTTGCAAGAAGAACATACATGGACTATGAAGACTTGTTGGCAGATATCGACGCATTACGTAACAAGAGGCTTATGAGCCGAAGAAGCAGAAGAGGTTGGCGAGCCATCCTCCTCCTTCCAAACCTGTTGCCCCCGGCCCCTACCGTACTGACTGGGCCAACTTCGGGGGTGCTGCCCGCTGTTGCAGCGGGTTCCTCCTTAGCTGCGATCGCGGCGAGTGTCACGCTAGTCCACTGATTATCGAGGCCGCAGCAATCCTTGTTGATGAGAGGGATATGGTTTACACTCCTGACTGGAATGTGGATCCATACGAGAGCTTCTTGGGGAACTCTGCCGCATGCCTTGAAGCTAGTTGCCACCTCCCTACTCCTGCCGACCGAGAAAGGCTGAAGATGGAGCCCCCCGAGCGGTTGGTCTTGGAGATCGCATGGGCTCACATGATAGTATGATCTACACTTCTTTGATTTTTTGCTTCCGTTCTTCTTGTTTGCAATATGATGCCTTAATTTTTTTTCTCTTTATTTCAGGTGATGTGTCACTTTGGTCATCTAGTAGACTTCTATGATGCTAAAGAGAAGAAATTTAGGGCACAGATCTCCCGCGCCAAGAGGGAAAAGAAGAAGGCCGTGAAAGAGATGGAAGCCAAGTTGGAGGTGCTGAAGAAGAAGGAGGGAGAGGCGACCTCGAGACGAAGGCATTGGCGAAGGGATAGGGTGAGAAGTGCCTCGAGCTGGAGTCGTCGAAGAAAAGGGATGAGGAGTCAGCCAAGATTGTAGCCGAGCTATTGTTGAAGTTGGAGAAGGTCCGCGTTGATGCGACCTTGGAGCTAAAGGCTGGGGTGGCCAAGGTTGAGGCCGATGCCAAGTCTAGGCTGTAGGGGATGATGGTTAAATCTTATGCAGCGGCAATTTCACATGTGGTAGAGCGTGTTTGTGGTTTTGATGGAAAAGGTTACCACATACTGCTTCACCTCAGGAAGGCCCATGATACGAGCAAGGAGCAAGGAGGATGGTGACGAGGGTGACACTCTCGCAAGGGGCGCGAGGTGTGAATCTGGGAAGAAAAGCAAAGGAAATGAGACCGTCGGGAGCTCCTTGGTTCCATCGAGACAAGTGGATGCTTGATTCACCTTTCCCTATTTCGCACTTTCTTTAGTTGCGTCTGATTTAGTCTTTAGTTGCATTTGGTTTTAGTCTTTATATGATGTCTAATTGCGGACTGGCCACCGCACTCCTGTATATTCATTTTAGTGGATGAAAGACTATTTTCCTGTGTTATAATTGCCTTTGTATTGTGTCGGCCGTGTCTTGTAATGACTTCTAATTGTAGTACTTAGTTCTCTTGTGTGACGATGTTCTTCGACTTGTTGGAAGATGACTTTGGGGACAGGGGAGAAACCCTGTAATGACGAAGTTGAGCATCTTTGTAAACGACTGCGTATAACAGAACTAGCTATCGACCGTTTGCGTGTTCAGTTGGAAGACTAGTGGCTGGAAACTGTTCACCTCAAGTCGGCGCTTATCGAGAGGGACTACGAGTTAGCCCTCCTGCACGCTGATCGTCTTGCCTGCATGCCCCTACCTCCGAAGATAACCAAAGATAGTGTTGGAGAGTGTGCTATACTTAGGGAAGTGGTTGTTGAGCAAAACTTGGATTTGTATCATCTCTAAGTGTGACTTGGAGGGTTGTGAATGGCTAGCACTTCGCACATTCTTGGTGCAAAAAAGAGAGCAAGGGATGATGTGATGAAGGGCATCATGGCTAATGTGAATGGGAGCACAACGGGTGGTGGAGCTGGTTCGACCGTTCGGGGAGCGATCTTGATGGCGCAAGTGCCCCCTCGTCATCCTGGTGATGCTCTGATTAGGGTTTCTGTCGTGTAGCTTTTGACTTCAGCCCGTGAAGAATCGCGTGTATTGAGTGCTGGCCCGCAGACTCAATCCACGGGGTCGGTGTTCTCTGCCAAAGGTGCCAACAGTCAAGGAAAGGTGGTTCCCTTCAAGAAATCCACAAGGAGGCTTGTATCTCTTAGGAACAACATTCCTCGCCCACTGAACCGAAAGGACGGTTTGTAGGTCGCATTGTGAGATTACCATGCTACTTAATGTTCCAGCGTGTCATTGTATTCATTCTTTTACTTGCAGACTCACTGTAGTTAGTAGTATGACTCATAGTTTTGTATTTGTAAATACTTATAGTGGTACTGAATCTGAACATATGAGTTTGCGATAGTTCTTTTAATTTGAAGAAATTTTTACACGTGCGTCATCCTTGTTGTGCAATTTGTCGTTGAGATTGATGAGCTATCGATTGACTTCTTTGTATCTAATTAACAGAGCCTCAAATTTGTTGTGTGCAGCTAACGCACCGTCGATGGTGTGCGACGGATTTTAGAACTTATCTACCTTGTACTCAGCTAGTTGTAGGAGCAACTCTAAGGGATAGTTATTTTCCAAACTTGTTGTATGGGTCCTCCAACAAATTATAAGAGTCACATCGAGTGGTGAGTTGAACTATAAGTGTTGCTTTTAAAATTTTTACTGAAGTAACTGCAATCCATGATTTTGGACCTCTAATCTGTCTTTAAGAAATTTTAACTAGTTTCAGGAACAGATTGAATGGCGAAGCGAACTCTCAATTTACTTCAGTGCAAATTGCTAGAGTAACTTCGAGCCATGGGTATGGATTCCGAACTGGTTAGTATAAGTATTAACAGGTTATAGGAGCAGATCGAATGGCGAAGCAAACTCTAAACTTGTTTTGTTGCAAGTTGCTAGAGTAACTTCGAGCCATGGGTATGGACTCCGAACCTGTCGTCGAGGTGCTAACGGATTGCAGGAGCAAATCGAATGGCAAAGTGAACTCTAAACTTTCTTTATTGCAAATTCTAGAGTAACTTCGAGCCATGGATATGGACTACGAATCCGTCTTATAGAGAGGTTTTAATAAGTTTTTAGTGCCATTTTGGGGTGTGAGTTGGGCATTTAACCCGTTGTTTGCTTTAATGAAATTGAACAAAGTTTTTAGAAATAAACTAACTAATTTTATTGAGAAATAAACAAATGGGCTGCTCTAATGGCCAGCCTTTATTACATACATTGACCAGTAGTGAAAGCCATTTTTTATTGAAAGGAAAGATAAACTAAATGGTTGTTCTAGTGGCTAGCCTTTATTACAAGTTTTAAAAGTTCTACTTTTAAAAGAGGGTGTTTCAGACGCTCACATTGTACTTTATGAAGGGTTTCTCATTCCCAATCTCTGCTTGTATGTCCTTGCCCCCCTGGGTCTTCAAGTTGGTGAACCGATAGGTGAAAAACTTGGTAGAACTTGTCTGGACTTGCCTATTTGGAAGTGAGCCTCCCCTTGTTCTGTAGAGAGAATATGAGATCTTCTGATACACCGATGATCTTAGGCAGGACTGTTTCTTCCCGTTGACTTAGCGGAGTGGTTGTTGGTGGGGATTTATGTTTATTATTGTACTCTGATGAGGACGAATTTGGACTTGGGAGGAGATGAATTGACAGGTTTGGAAGTTCCCGATAGGATAGTCTAGTGCAGTAGCTTCGAACTCATCTATAGACTTGGTGTTACTGTGATTACTTTCTGGCAGTAACTCTGTAGCGTTGAGGGGGAAAACCGAGCCCCCCAATGTAGCAGTGTAGCATGCTCGTGCCGCTTGTTGGCTCCCTACAACTTGGCATATGCCTGATGTTGTTGGGAACTTCATCATGTGAAATGCGGAGGCAACTGCAAGGAAAGCTGCTAGGCCTGGTCAGCCAAATATTGCATTATATGTGTGGCTTTGATGTCGACTACCATAAAGTCTAATGCTTCGGTCCGAGTTGCTGGAGCTTTTCCTACCGTCACGTCGAGTGTGATGATTCCTTCGACTTGGACATGTGCGCATGAGAAGAATTGGAGTGTATAACTGGTTGGCTTGAGTCGATCCCGTGAGAGCTTGAGAGCATCAAATGTGGTCATGAAGATGATGTTTACGGAGCTGCCATTATCTAAGAGGATACATCGCACCTCATGATTTTTCATGCATAAATTAATAACCAGTGCATCGAAATGAGGTGTTTTGACGCCCTCGAGGTCTTTATCGGAGAATGATACAGAGAAGCCCAAACTCTTTGCAGGTGGAGCGTTGTGTACTAAATTGACTTCCCTCACGAGGGTTTTATGGGAGGAGTTGGATTCTCCCCCCATTGGACCTCCATGAATAGTGTGGAGAATGACCATGTGTTCAGAGTCTTGCAATTCGGATGACCTCTATTGACGCTTATTAACCCCCCTGGGTGGAGGGTTTTTGGCGTTGTTGTCTTTCTGAACAAACTTAGAGAGATAGCTCCTACGAATCAGGGTTTCCAGTTCTTCCTTAAGGGCCCGGCAGTCGTCAATGGTGTGTCCATGGTCCTTGTGAATTGCACACCACTTGTTTCTGTCTCTTCTTTTGCTGGCCGTTGTTATCTTGGGATGAGGGCAGACTATCCCATCATTCTCAACTGCCATGAGGATGGCAGACTCACTTGCATTCAAGGAAGTGAACTTGTCGAAGCGGGGTATTGGAGGTGTTAGGTTTCGAGGGTAATCTCAGATTAAATACACAAATACACAGCAAAATATTTACAAAAAAATATTGAAACCTAGCCATGGATCCATGCGAAAACTATAAACTGTGTTTAGGAGTTATACCTTGAAGATGGATCTGCTGTCTCCACAGTATGTCGATCACAACACTACAATATTGCAGTGCCTCTACGGTATTCACACGAACAGATCAAATCAAGTTTTCCCTCACGCCGCGGTGCTAGCAGCGGGAAAGGGATGTTCCTCACAATCTCTCTCTTTCACTCACAATTTCTGTGACAGCTAGGGTTTTCTCATGCGTGACTTTTTGTCACGCCCCGCTTCCTAAAATACAGAATACGAGTATGTAACGTAAGCCCAGCGAATGATGTAAACACCATCCATAAGCTGTACCAGACTAACTCAGCAATATGAACAATAAACACAGCTACACAAGAAAGATATAATCACTTGAATCAAAGATAAACTTCAATAATAATGAAATAATCCAAATAATATCCAACACAATATCCAATATCTGGGAATAAAAAAATAAACGACGGCAACATAAGCCCAAAACAAAGTATAATATCCAGACAATGTTCAAAGAAATAAAACTAGCAACAAAATGAACTAAGCAGCTCAATATTTAGTTCCATTTTTTAGAATCGTTGTTCACCAATTCCTTCTGGTATAGATCCTCCAGTACCTGTAAATTCTTGATCTAAAAAGAAATAAAATAATGTCCTTAGAGTAAGTCGTGGACAGAAAGTAGAGGGAAACAGAGAATAATAGGAAGCATGTATATCAAAGAAAAGGGACGGGATCAAAATCAATAACAAAATCAAAGATAGGCAATAACATCAAAGGTCTATATTTAGTCATGTGTATAATGAATGATGTCAATTATATTCTATCTTGATGATGATATACAGGATCAAGCATGGAATATTAAATGCAGGTTATTAACCATTTTATCAATCTATCTAGTGTACGTACTACTGCGTCCCATATGTTCCATACCACAGTTTTAGCAGAAGCACACAGTGAATGTTTTTGACTGATGGTGAATTCACGAATCGTGTACTCGGTAACAAGATGAAAAGATATCATGATAGCATAATCAAACAATGAAAATCAATTCTCCACCTTCCAAGTTATAAATCAGGCAAGCAAGAAGGCCTTTACCGAGTATATTTTCCGAACGTTTATTACCAAGTCATCCCATAATACCCCGGCTTGTTAATATTTTATTTCATCCTATGTGAGCATGCAAGAAGGTGTCAAGATTGTATGATGCTAGGTGTGATTAATTCTACTCGTTACATACAAATCAAGGAGCAAACATATTAATTAAGCACAAATCACACAATCTGGACAGCATGACGGACCTGTACAAAAACACAGATTACCGCTACTACAGAAAAGCAAATCTGGATCTGTCAGAAATTCTAGAAAATAGACTCTCTTCCAATTCCAGCAAATATATATATGACATATAAAAGTTACAGAAACTATGGTGAAAACTCTATTCTTTTCATATTTTATGTTCGGGCAGCAAGTTGTAAATTGTATAAACACATGAAACAGATCAGAAAACTCATCAATTAAATCTACAAAATTTCAGGGTGATTCCTACACATGTCTAGTCTCAGCCAAATTTATTTCCTATTTTTATTTTACGTTTAACATGTTCAATTTAATTATAGAACAGAAAATATGCATGAATTTGTGAATCTGAAAATTCTGACACAGTTGTACTGAAAATAATATATCTCACAGATTATAACTCGAAATTCAGATCCGTTAAAAGTTATGGAAAATAGACTCATGAGGCTATAATTCATGTTCAGAGAGTTATTTCAAATTACAAAAGTAACATGGTCGAAAATCTGATACAAAAAGGAACAAACAGCAGCCCAGAAAATAGCTTGATATGAATAGGCAATAACTTTATCATAAAACCATATAGTTCATGCTAATTAATAATCAAAGTGATGCTAGATGTTTAACATTTATAATTTCAATTTTAAGATGCAATTTCACAGGTATGGTAATCAATTCATCAAATCAAATTCAATCTAACATATTCAATTCATCAAGCAATTTTATAACATGGATCTAGTTATTTTTTATGTAAATGAGCATATGCGATGTGCAAGGGGGACTAGGTTTTGGATCAAAGAAGTGGGCACGATGTTAAGGATATATCGGGTTAGCTCGTGTAAACCCTTAATAAACTTAACGGAGTTTCAAATAGCAATTCGATCAAAAGATTTGGATCTACTTGCAGAGATCAAAGAATCTTGAACAAAACAAATAACTAGTACAAGATGAGACTTGCCTTTTATATGAGAGATTCAAATATTTAGAATAACGGGATAAGAATCTCGGGCGACGAACCACGAACACGGAAACACGGAATCACAGAACACGCAAGAACGTTCGCTCTACGTGTAAACCAACACACAGTAGAACACTCCAAACCAGCAAACAGCACAAATCGATCCTCTACTCCACAACAACAAACACCAAACCATATTCCCTCCTTCACCGAATAGCCAAGAAGGATAAGGGAGACAGCGGCAATCGGCGAATGGCTCGACGAAGGGGGACGGCAACTGCGGTGGTGATTGTGACACCCACAGCGAGGGCAGTTGATGGTAGGTGCGCTCGCGGTTGAGAAGCGACGGCAGCAGCGAGAATCGGTGTCTCGAAGGATGCTCTGTAAACAGAGGTGGAGACGGCAGGGTGCTCGGGGCTCTAGATGACGACGACGAGGGTGATGGGGTTCTGCGGTGGATGCAGGGGAAGATCACGGTGGTCGACGAGGTCGGGGCTGCGAGGTCGAAAGGGCAGGCAACGGGTTCGGTTGGTGAGGTGATGGGTTCCGGGGCGTTGGATGAGAGGCGGCGACGTGATGGGGGTGAGAGCGGAGCAAGGGTGACGAGGAGACAGTGGCGAAGGGCTAGGGCGAAGACGGGAATGGTGATCGGGACGGTCGAGGTGGTGAACGTTCGATGGGTTGGGTTTTTGAAAAAGAAAACCGAGAGAGAAGGGTGAGCGGCGGGTTGGGAGAGAGAGAGAGAGAGAGAATAGTTATTAGGCTTATTATATTAGGGTTTTAATGGGGTATTTATAGGGGATTAAGAAGTTTGGGTTTTGGGTTGCGGGTTAATTGGTTTATGGTACAGGCTTAGGCTCCAAAAAGAGAAAAACACATAGAAATCAATGGGATTAACATATAGCGGAACAATTTAAACTCAAAACACGAAGAGCAAAGATTTGCAATGAGCCAAAAATAGCAGAATTCAAGCTAAAAGAGTACGGAATGCTCAAAGAGAATAAAAGAACCCAATAAAAGCAAAAAAATATTATTCAAAGGAATACAGATACAATAATCAAGAAAACAAAATAAAAATACAATAAAAATCCAAAATAGAAAAAATAGGGGTTACACTTGTCCACAAATACGTATCATATGTATAGGTGCATAAAATCAACTCTAAAAGAGTAATGAGGCCGTTGGGCTCAAAATTTGACCTGGTTCAGATTCGTGTGTAGGCCTTTGAACTTTAGTCAGCCCATTTAATCTAATTAAATGTCCAACCAAGGTCAGGCGTCCAAATCTTACTAGGATTTCCAATCAAATTCATCTCATGAATTTCAATCCAATTTTGATCCAATCTAAGTGTGTGGCCCTGTAGGTTTCCATTACGTTGACAGTAATACTAAAATTATATTCTAGAGTTACAAACAG
Organism: Hemerocallis citrina; assembly: GCA_017893485.1. Classification (NCBI taxonomy): domain Eukaryota; kingdom Viridiplantae; phylum Streptophyta; class Magnoliopsida; order Asparagales; family Asphodelaceae; genus Hemerocallis; species Hemerocallis citrina. The sequence continues at coordinate 8,121,939 of CM030365.1, read as the reverse complement.
GGAGCGGTAGTTAGCAATACATCACTGCTACTCAAGTAACGGGAATACCAGTGATTTTACATAACCTGTCCATGACCAATGTTACCATGTAGTCTAGTCATATTGTCCAGATATCTAATTGACCTTAAGGCATAGAACGTGTCACCCTTGTATAGTTCAATATTTAGTTTCTTGATGTCTGAGTAAACTTACTAAAACAAATGAGCTCAATATCTTATATTGACTCATTTAAATACGGTCATGCATTTTGCAGTCTCACTCAATCAAGGAGCCCGTAGATATCGCTCATGTTATGTAAAAGGAACAAATCTCATCTAAGTCACTCACATCCCTCCGCATGATTTATAGTATATTAAATAGTCGACTTTATAATCACCTTATTACAGGTAACGTTTGACACATTAAAACATATAACTTCTCAAGGAGGGAACCATAGTGACTTCAAGTCAAAGGACAACGTACACCATGACCACTGTAAGAACCGCTTATGTCACTTACATAACGATCCATGCAGTGTTCTCATGGTGGGTCAGTCCAGTACATTATTACTCTAATATGTACACATGTGAAAACTTGATATCTCATATCCATGACCCGTGAGATATGGTCATTAGTCTACGCACATATTAGTCTCTATGTATTATTATTGTCCTAATTCACAATAATACTTGACTAGGGACATTTAAGAATAGTGTTCTGATTATAACCAATAGGATCTTACAATCAAGTCATGCACTATATATCCCATGGTATTGAACCTACTATTCTAATGACTTTATTGTGTTCATTTCATCACAATAAACAACATAATAAATGAAATTCCTTATATATGAAATAAATATCATGATACAATGTAAACTAGTAATGTCAATACACAACTGGACTCTAGAGCATACACCAACAGGAGGAGAACGACGTAGACTGCGCCATCTTTTTGGAACTTCTCAAGCGCTTCCTCGCTTACATTCTTCCATTTTTTTCCCGGAAGGTGACTCTTTCTTGGCTTTTGGATTGAGAGCTTCCTCGACTCTGATGTATTTGTCACTCCTTTCTAGGAGCTCTGTGAAACCTTTTGGCGACTTCTTTGTGAGGGAAGCTTTTAGTTCTTTATGAGTGACGTTATGGTGGAAAACTGCAGCGGCCACCGAAGAGTCCAAGGAAGAGACCGACCTCAGTTCGGCCGTGAAGCGTTTGGCAAAGTCTTTCAGCAATTCCCCCTCCTTTTGGTTTAGTTCCTACAACGAGGCACTTGTTTTTTCATCATTTCGGCTGGTAACAAAGTGTGCTATAAAGAGTTCTTCGAGCTGGTCGAAGGAGAATATTGACTCCGGGGTGAGGCGGGAGTACCATTCCTTTGCTGATCCTTTTAGTGTTGTGAGGAATGTTCGACAAATTAGCGCATCGACGGCATTATAGACCATCATGAGGGTCTTGAAAATCTCGATACCATTCCCCATCATATGATTCAAATTGAGGAGCTTTTAAGTCCTTTGGATGGGTGCATCGAGGATGGTTTTGCTAAAAGGAGGTCAACTAGGGCGGTAGGCCCTGTGGGAGCGGTTCCTCTCATTTTTCATCTGTTCTAGATGATCTTCAACCTTTCGGATATGGCGAAGGACTTGGTCGTCCTTCCCCTTGGATCTAGTTGAGTCGCCGGATTCTTCTTTGGAGGGCTAGCCCAACTCTTATCTACCATGGATAGCTCTGAAGATGTCAAGCTTAAACATTTCCAATTTGGCCCTAGTGACTGGAGCACTTTTATCTTTGTTTCGCTCAGGAAGCTTTCGACTTTCATGAGTCAGGCTTTTTATTGCAGTACGCGCCCTGTGAGAGGAGGAACACCTTGATCTCTGCCTAGGAGAGTTACTTCTCCAGTTTACCTGACGTTCATAGCGGAAAGCCTTAGTTTGGGTGTGCTTCTCATCCAAGCAAATTTGTAGATTAGTTCCTTATTTTCTGGTGCTGATAATTTGATAGAGATCTCTAGATTCCCGGGGGCCTTGCGAGGTCATTGAATCGGTTGAAGCATTATGTATTGAGACACTGTCGTACAGAGGATGTTGTTCATGGCGGCTATGTCGGGAGCCCCTGGTGCCTCTCCATTGACGGGAGCTTGATTAGGCTGTCGGGGCTTGATTAGGCTGACGGGAGCTTGATTAGGTTGTTGAGGAGGAATCGGATCTTCCACAAGAAGAGCTAGTTGATGAAGAGAGTTGGTACGACGGCTTGAGGCCGCCGCTCTGCCTCTTAGTTTTTGTGGCATGATGGTAAGTCTGATTTGTGTAGTTTTCCACATACAATGCCAATCTGTTGCTGCTTATTTTGGTGTGGGAACAAACAGATAGTGAGTTAATATCTGATGAAAATTACTCAAAACTGACTTTTGATAGTTGCTGTGAAATACAGTTAAAGCTCCTGAGATTGAATCTGGATCGTTGATTGAATGTCGTGATCTGGATACGACAGTTGCTGATGCAGCCAATGGACCTGCAAAAAGCATGAAACACCGGAAATGGTCCCGGCGACAGACCCTCCGACACTCAAGTCAGAACCGAGATTGGTCATTAGCCCAACCGAACAACATTAATTGCCAATAAAAACAAAGGATATGGCAAAGAAAGATGGTGTTAATTATAAAAGAGAGATAGAGAAAGAGAGGATTTTACTATGACTGAGTTGGTTGTGCTAAATCGCGTAAGTCGGACTTCTGACCTCGGACCTCAGAAGGGCACTAAACTTGGAAGATGAGTTAAAGAGTAAGCAAAAAATTATCGAATTATCACTCATACGAGGTTCAAGCTTCAATGAACAAACATAAATTCTATTGAAACGCGACATTGTCCATGCAGAAGAAAATCTAGAGCCAGGGGCGAAGCCAGAACAATTTTACCGGCAAGGCCAAGGTAAAATTCTATGATTATATGTAAAAATATAGAGATTTTTTAATAATTTTTACGGGGGCCAAACAATAAAATTTGGTTTTCAGAGGGGTTAAATTATAATTTTTTGAATGGTTTATAAAATTTTCAATAGTGTGAAGGGGGTTTTGCATTATGGACTGAGACAATGTCGTACAGATGGTTTTTTTCCAAAATATTTATTTTTTTGATATATAGACAACAGACTACATATGCTCTAACATATGATGAAACCACAGAGATTACTCACTATCAACATCATGCTTTGTGAAATTATCAACAACAAAAAAACATCAAGCTTGTGAAAATCATATGTTGCAGTGAACAATAAAGAAAGTAAATGATTCAACTATGCAAAATTCTCCGATATCTCACACCAAAATTATAAACGAGACATTGGACTGCATAGAAGCCAATGTAGCGCAATGTGACAGTTGTAGGGAAATTTATGATCCAACATTTTAATAATTCAAATTCGATACACACAAATATCCTTTCATGAAAAATGCGAATTAAAACCATAAGGAATTGGAGTCATCGATCCTGTCTTAACAAGGTTAGGATTACGGTTAGGGTTTGGGGGTGCGTTGATATCAAACCCTAACCCTAAACCTTTCATACCTACAAACATTCGAGTGAGAAATTCCATACATTGGACGAAATATTGATCGGAAACTCTAACCCTAACAATTTGACTGGGAAAATGGAGACAAAGATCAGGAGATGAGAACGAAACATTGGCTGATTTAAATAACGCGACAAATCCCGTGATCGAATTCCCAATGTCTTGCGCACGCTTTGTTGATGGCTTTGGATTGGGCACCGTTTTATAGTGGGCCGAAATTCAGCTGTTATGGCGGTTTAAACTTAATCTTAAAGAACTCAAATCAGTCTCATACAACTGATTTTTAAGGAAAATATACATGGAATAATTTTCTTTTTGATAATCTGAGAAACAAAAATTAATTTACATATGTCTATTAAAAAATTCTAGGAATTTATTAATGTTCGTGAAAGAACCTTTTGTTTTTGATTTGGTCATTCAAATTAAGTCAGTGGAAGTTCATGTAACGCACCACCTCACATTGTTGCAACTTGCAAGATCTGTCTGTAGTATTCGTTGGCTATATATCTAAAAAAGGAATTTTTTGGAAAAAATCATTTGTAGTCGTCGTTTATATATCCCTTTTTTGGATTTCGAATGAATAAGAGACGGCTATATTTGGCAGCAGAAATGGCTTTGTCCATATTTTAGAAATCGGAGATGATTTACCGTCTTATAGTCGGACGGTATATGATTTGTCGTCTGAAACAAATTTTTTAACTGAGAAACGATCGGACGGCATATGATCTGCCGTTTCAATTGAAAAAAAAAAATTGGAAATAGGAAAATGATCTTCCGTTTGGGGAAGAGAGAAAAAACCATTTTTGACTTTGTGTTGGACGGCAAATCATGTGCCGTCCTTCACCTTTTTTTTCATAATAATTACGAGACGACAGATTATCTGTCGTCCTTCACACTGTTTAAAAAAAAATTAGCGCATACCTTCAAACGGTATATGCTCTTTCGTTTCGTTCAAAAAAAGTCAATTTTTAAGTATAGACGACTGCAGCATTTAAGCTATTTGCTATTTTCAAAATATCTATATACCTATTTTTTAACTTAAATGACTACGATGGAGGGTGTTATACCATCATTAACAATGGAAAAAAAGTACAAGCCACTTGATTCTTTGACATGTCACATACTGTCGGTGTTGTATTAATGTTACAATCGAATCAATAAAAATCTAACCCTTTCTACACTGATGAATACTAAAGAACTTCAAAATTTTGTTTGATAGAGGGGGTATAACTAGAAATATACCATATATAAACCCTGGGCATATCAAATCAAACACTATTAATTAATCTCTCTCTCCTTTTCTCCTTGTCCAAAAGCTTGCTCCCTTTGTTCTCTTTATGGGTTTGAACCTTACTTAATTCTAAAGCTAATCCAACTTATATATTCCCTCTTGAGCCAATAAACTCCCTCGATCCTTATTCCTAACTATACACCGTACATTAAATGTTTGTAATTGTTTTATTTAATCACAAGCATCATTCAGATTAATTTTCAGATGGACTTGTTGAAAACACGTATCAAAAGTTGAGAGGTGACATGCACCTCGTTCTCATCCTCCTTTTTGCTGCTTTGTGCTTTACATTTTGATTAGGGTGTTGTTTAGAGATTAGCCGAAAGGCGAAAGGTATTAACCTTTTCTTTGTTAGTATAATTAAATGTTAATCTTGTCCAATCTCTAATATTATAATGAGTGAGTTGGAATTGTCATTTCTATACAAACAAACTTGTGTATCGTCCGTGCATAATTATTATAAAAAAGATCGCAGGTTCAAGTTCAGACTATGTTGTAATTTTTACTCTTTAAAAATTATATTTATTAAGACGTGTATTGCAAGTGTAAATTACTAGTATATACTATTTTAATTGGAGGGTTTGTTACCAAACAAATACGTGCAATGCACATGTATAACTAATATAAAAAGAGAGCTTAGGTTCGATGCCAAACAACATGAGGAATTTTTTTAAAAAAATATTTCTACTTTTTTTAATGAGAGAGTTTGTCACCAAACAAACTTTATTTGTAATCAAACAAACACGCGCAATGCACATGCATAACTAATATAAAAGATGTCTTAGGTTCGATGTCAGACAACGTCAGAAAATTTTAATATATATATATATATATATATATTATAAAAACGTGCATTGCATGTGTAAATTACTAGTAATCTACTATTTTAATGGGAGAGTTTGTCACCAAACAAACTGCATTTGTAACCAAACAAATACATGTATTGTAACCAAACAAATACGTGCAATGCACATGCATAACTAATATAAAAATGAACTTAGGTTTGATGCCAGACAACGTCACAAACTTTTTTTTTAATATATATCTACTATTTTAATGGGAGAGTTTTTCACTAAATAAACTTTATTTATAACCAAACAAACACCTGCAATGCTCATGCATAACTAATATAAATGAGGTCTTAGGTTTGATGCCATACAACTTCAGAATTTTTTTTTAACAAAATATATCTATTTACTTTTTGAATGGAGGAGTTTGTCACAAAACAAACTACATTTGTAACTAAACAAACACGTCTATTATAACAAAATAAATACATGCAATTCATATGCATAACTAATACTAGTAATTTATAGATGCACGTCTTAATAAATATAATTCTTTTTAATGTAAAAAATTCAGATGTAATTTGAATTTGAATCTAAGATCTTTTTTATAATAGTTATACACGTATTGCATGCATTGGTAGATTTACAAATGGCACTGAGACCTTCTCTTATTTATTATAATATTAGAGATTAAAGAGATCTTAGCTTTGTTTCCAGACAACATTAGAATATTTGTTTTAAAAATATATATTTATATAGACGTCAACGTGTAAGTTACTAGTCCGTGTTAATTAAAGGGATTCAGTGAAGTGGTTACCATGCGTGTCAACGTAAATTTATTAAGTGCCTTTCTTTTGATTAATTTCTCATTAGATAGTTTGCTCTCATTGGGTATTCTTTGCTTTCATATTATAAGCTATTCATCTTGGGATCTGTTCCATTTTTTTTTAACCTAAATCAATTTCTTACATATGCCACGTATGTGCGGTAGAGATGACCTAGGGCTAGCTGTGAAAGCGAAAGAACAATTAAGATTTAAGGGTTCCCTTGGATGTTATACGCTTTAGCGGTAGCGGTGTGGCTTTACGCTTTTCCCTTGGATGTTTTTGTTTGCAGGATTAAAGGATAGTGATGCCTACCCTTATAATACTTTTGGCAGACATTTTAACTCTTTTTTGGGCAGTTCTGACTTGGGTATGTGTAGTTTTTGAAGCCCAATTTCATCTATGGGACTGAAACCGTTCTTCCCTATATCCCGGTGGTTGACTGGTTCTTGTGGTTTTGTTACTTCTTTTGCGTTGGATCAGCTCGGGCTGATGTTCCTCTTACTGAGCTCAAATGTTTAGAGCTCTATGCTTAGTTAGTCTCAATGCTTTTCTCCTCTGTTTGGTTTTTATTGATGTATTATCTGACGATTAACAGTATGGACTGGGAGCAGTTGTATTATTGTTCTATTTTGGTTTTGGGGGAGCGCTGTGAACCGTGTTTCTGTACTGTGGTATTCAGTCTGTATTATTCATATGTTTCGTTCTCTTTGCTGTTAGTTTTTTTTCTTCTCTCTGTCTGATTTGAAACTGATTGTATCAGTTTTCTATGGCCCATTTTATTGGTGATGTTTTACTCAGCCTGTTGGTTTCGTTTTGTTCTGGTTAATTCTTGCCTATTTCCCTTCAAGTCCAGCTGTGTTGCCTTCTCTAGCGATAGCAGCAGGTGAGGAGGTGCTCCACTTCATGGCATTGGAGTTGGGTTTCGGTATCTCTCAGTATCCTGGTGATCGAAGGCGCGACGCTGTTCTTCATTGTCAGAGAGTTAGGAGCGGTGGACCCGTCGTCATCCCTGTTCCTATCGTTCTGATCCGCCTCGTGAGCTGCTCTTGGTTCTAGAGTTTCTTTGTTTGTTTTGTCAGCAATTGTTTACCTTGTTGTTGTTGATCTTGGCATATTGTTTTGTTCTTCTGAGTCCGTATAGACTCGTCGGGTCTGTATTTAGGTATTTTGTAGCTGTGTTATTTGTTTTGCGCCTTGTAAGACCTCGCTATTGCTATTATTATGATTATTAATATATGGCTGGAGTCTTTTGACTCTATCCGTTTCATCCAAAAAAACAGATTTAAGGGTTCCCAACATTAATAAGTACGCTTTTAATACTGCAAACATCTATCTTTGTCTTAAATTTGGCAACGGCATAAAAATCCCTGAAGAAAGTTGCTTTTGGAAAAGGGTACTGAAATAATTTTTCTAATTTGAACTTAGAAAAACATTGAAGAGATAATGATCATAGAAAATTTGTTCATTAGGTCATGCATACTTTTTGAACTTAGCAAGTGAGATGGTCAAGCTTCATGGTAAAAAGTAGTGCCTTATTATAATATTCACATATGGGGAGCATGTGTGTTTGCTATTTGACCATTAATTAATTTATATTTTATCTATGGTGATGTTTACCTTACGTTCGTTTTTGATTAGCACTCTCTTTTTCCAAATTGTTTGAACATATGCTTTTCTTTATGTCTTCTCTCTTTCTAGATCTTCTTTAAACATAACTAATTATTAAGGAGAAATTTGTGTTGAGTTCAATTTCAAGATAGAATCTAGCATATATCTTCAGGTTTGCGAATTTCTTTCCAGCCTAAGATTGTTGAATCTCCATTAATATTAATTGGTTCACGTGGGATAGAGATTAGCTAGGCTGTTTATGTGCTTTCAAAATGCAGAAAAAGAAAACTAGTGAAATAGTAACATCACATGATGATAATCCGTAGGTTCTTTCGATATATAGATATATTACCAATATAATAGAGTATTATTGTGTATAATGTTTTATGGAACAATACGTGTTTGCATGTATTATCAGTTAGTTCTTTGACCGGGTTGAGTGTGCAAAAAGCTGAGTACCCAAAATTCAGTCTAATCCAATATATACTGTTCTTATGATAGTGTCTGATATTATTCCAATTCAAATAATCAGGATATAATAGCTCAAGCAATTTGGATATTAAATTCTAACCCTAATTTCTCATTGTTCTTTTTCTCATTATTATTCAACACTTCCGGCAATTACCAGTTTATATTCTTTTATTTTTTTGCTATTGATATAGCTAAAAATAGGATTAAATCGGGATCATTCAATTTGGGCACGAATCTTAAAGCTCTCGGAGATAAAACGGTAATTTCACCTACAAACGGGTCCGAATTGGGAACTGGGTTATTCTTCAAAGCCCAATAGCTCGAAAACGGATCTGTCTCACTGGGTATAGGTAGCAACCCGTTACAAACCAACCCAGATGGGTAAGGAGTAATTCAAATTCGTGGTTATCTCTAAGATACGGTTTAAACATGTAATACCCTGATTTTTCAATTAATGAGAAATTATTTATTTTGCACGTGTTGTGCACGTGCAATACTTTTTGGACTATTTTATCATGATGTGTATGTTTAAATATAATTTTCTCAAATTATTTTAGTACAAAAGCCTTCTTTAAAAGCCTTATTTGATTTAATTAAAAAGCCTTTTCTTAAAAAGCCCAAAAACATTTTTATTTTAATTATTTTTATAAAATTATTTTGGCCCAAAAAGAAAGCCCATGAATTAAGTTATTTTTAATTAAACTTGTCATGTAGAAGACTTTTTTAAACAAAATTATTTTTATACAATTTTTGAATGTACAAAATTTGGCCTAGTTGCATGCACGTGCACTACACGTACACGTGCATTACACACTCTATTTTTGGGCCGGTAGCATTCTTCTTTGGAGGGAAATTGAATTTTTGGTGTGGAGAACATGGGGGTAGTTTCAAGGAGGTGGGTAGTTTTCCTAACTCCTACTTGGATCTAAGCCTTTCATTTTGCAACCACCAAGATGATCTTAGCCCTCCATTCCCCTCATTTTTTAGTATAAATACCCTCCTTCTCATGGCTAATTTTTCATATGCAAAGTGTAATTTCTAAAGCAAATAGTATTATAATTGTGAGTTATAAAAGATAAGAGAGTGTGTGGTTCCTTGGGTTGCTTGGAGCATTTCGGTCAAGGGCTTGGGGGAGCTTTCGGTTGGATTGGAGAAGCATTCGGCTAGGCTTGGGAGCTTGGAGTGGTGCACTCTTTGGCTAGGAGGAGGTGTTCTCATCTACTTGTTGCTTTTGTGTTTCTCTCCATTAAGGTGGGTAAAACAATTCATGTTTCTAATATAGGATTCATGTTAGTTATATTGACAACACTATACATGGAAAATACTAATAAGAGTCCACTCTAATTAAAAAGTTAGTATGTGAATGGTTTAGAATGATGTGATCAATTGTGTATGTGAAATGCTAGCATGAAATTAAACTATATGAAGCACTTTCTATGATTAATTAGTTTAATTGAATAATGATGCAATGTGGTTAGTATGATGTGTGAAAATCTTTATCAATTGCTTGTAAATTATATGGTTGAAACATGACAATTGATTAAGATATTGACACTATGAAATTTGGATAGAAAGTATAAAGTATGCTTGAGTTATGCGTATGTTACATTCATGTGTAGAAGTGGCATAAACGAACCAAAGAATTGCTTGTTGTCATCAAATTAAAAATGTACCAAACCTAGTAATTTTTGAGTTTCACCTATTCATGTGTCACATGAATTCTTGTGCTAATATGAGTATGGGAAAATCCAAAAGTTGTAGGTGGTGTGAATATAGATGAATAAACAGTAATTATCATGGAAAATTTGGGGATGAAAGAGAGATTAGAAGATCAATCGAATCTTTTTTTCAATGTCGAAAATAAAAGTTATTATAGTTTTAATAAACAAATTATTAAATTGGGTGGAGAAAAATTATGTTTTTAGCACAAAATTTATTTTTATACTTGCTGTATGAAGATTAAATAAAGGAGAATAAATCTGGAATTTTTCTGTAGTTTGTATAAAGGCAATTTGAACCTAATTGATTTGAACATCGAGTTGTTTTCTAGAACAGTACGAATATGAAACTAATGGACTTAAACCCAGTGTTGTGACAACCTGAGCCAGTGGCTCAGGCGGTCGGTGACTGTGTTCGGTTTCCCTGAGCGGCGTGGTTCGAAACCCGGCCTCACCATCTTTTATCCCAACTGTATATATATGAATATGAGACTGCGAAATGACAGCACCTATACCTAATTCGCCTGCTTCTAATCGCTAGCACAAGGTCGGCCTGATGGCGGGTGCTCTGGCCTTCTTCTCTACTGTGCTGGGTTCGAATCCTTCCTTTAGCACTTAGGAAAAAATATTTTTTTTGTGAGATTTTGATGTCCAAAAAATATGAGAAAAATATGATAATTTTCATAAAAATACAAGGAATTTTATGGGATTGAGTTGGGTATTATTTGAAGGAAATATAATGTAGTTTATGAACAAATAGTATAATTAAAGCTATGGTTCTAAGACACTTTTATGGAAATTTTCACCTTATAAAGATATATTGAATGGGTTTATTAAGAAGTAATTGACACAAAGAATTTTGTGGTGTGACTTGATTCTCACTTGAGAATATTGTGTAAAATGTGAAGTATGAGTGTGTAATTATAAAGTGCATGAGTCCATTGTATGATTATGGAATTTAGAAATCATGTTGATGAAATTGTTGGCCATGAATATGAATTTTTATGAGTTATAAGTTTTCACTATGGACTTGTGAACAAAGAGTAATCATGAATAAGAAAGAATATGAAATTGTGACATGGAAGAAGTTATGACTTAAAGATTGTGAAATGAAATTTGAAATAGAGTAGCTAAGTCTCCCCGGCATTGAGAAAGATTAATTGAATTGAAATTAGACCAAGGTTGGTCATGTTGAAACAAATGAATAAGTCCGGTTGATGGAGAGGCTAACTCTAGTGATTATTTTGTTCATGATTTTTAAATAAAACTAAGGACTAGTACATAGTGGAGATGTGATGAAAGTAGAAGAAAAACATGAGTATGAGGGCCAACGGATAGCGGTGTGAGAGCGATTCACAGGTTGCCTGCTTGATGCGTCAAGACAGTGCGTGGGCGCTACTCCAGAATTATCGTCCCGGTGGCGACGCTCGTGGGATGTTCGAGTGGCTATGGGTGGTGCCATTGTTCCATGGCGGAGGCTGAATTGTCCATAGGTTGCCTGCTCGATGCGTCGTGACAGTGCGTGGGATTCCCCTCCAGGCTGCCTGGACATGGGCTCATAGATCATAGGACATCTAAGACACTACCGTAGTTACAGTAGTAGTTTAAGACATAACGGGGGATTGAACCCTATAAAGATGAAGAACGAATAAGGGCTTGCCCTCGGACCTATGTAGTATGGGATGCATAGAATCCGAACAAGTGTGCATTAGTGTCATGTAACTTAATTAACTGCATTAAGGACTAAGTGCACAATCACAACACGACATCAATAGGGTAGTCCCTTTAGTTTGAATGTGACAAGTTTGTGTTGCTAAATATGAAATGTTAAGTTATACTATTTCCGGCAAAGCGAGGACGGCCGTGTATAATGATCGTCGGTTGAATAAACTGACGTACCCACAGTCTAACATGCAGGTAAATGTCATGCTAAAGATTAAAGAAGATTTGGATGCTTAAAGATTTTATCAAGCTGTTGTACTTGTATTTAATTGTTGTATTTTACTTCCGCTGTGCAAAAGAAAGATGTAATTATAATGTAATCTCTGATGTATGATGAAAAGTTTTTATTTCCCTGTAAAAGTGTACTAAGAAAGTGAAAAGATCCTGTAGAACATCTCGAATTCAGTGTATTTGGGATTCGGGGCGTTACAGAGTGGTATCAGAGCCACGCTTTCTACACTTTCACACTTGTACAAATTTATAGGGAACGACACCCTAGATGTGGACATTAGAGCGTGTGTTTGAATCTAGAGATTTAAATGTAAGTGACTTACATTTGTGTTGCTCTAAGATTTATGCCTTCTCCTCTCTATTTCTAAGATGGCTGATCACTTCGACCCGGCTGGGGGCGACGACTGGCACATCATTGAGGAAGAGTACCCTCCTGGACAGGCAGATTCCGAGGACGAGTACTACCCTGGACAAGCTGATTCTGATGATGAGGAGTACCCTGAATCCCGAGAGATCACCCCACCTCCGGATTCATCTGACGATTCTTCTTCCGACGAAGAGGAAGTACCAGTTCCCAGTGGTCTTGTGACTTCTCTTCAGAGGCAAGTAGAAACTCTGAAGGAGAGAGTGGGATTGTTGGAGGCTCAGCTGGAGAAGCGGAAGGCTGACTATTCTGTTCTTAGCCATCGGATTTGGGAACTTGAGAAGAAAAAGAACCTAACTGATGTGCTGAAGGATGAGGTTGAGGAACTGCGGGAAGAACTTCGAGCAGCGAAGAGGACCCGTAGGAGTTAGAGTGTTGTAGCTTCTGTTTCTTTCCGTTCTGATGTCAAAAAAAAATGTTTTTAAATTCGAATGTATAAACTTTTGGAATTCAATGAAATGGAAGTTGGTTTAAATTCTTGTTATATACTTCGAATTTGACGGATCTTTTGCATCAGAATATGTCGAGAAGAGGAGCAAGGAATGGGGAAGGTTTGGATCTGGAGACTGAGCTTGCTAGGGTCTACCAGACGTTGAATGCAGTGGCTCAGAACCAAGCTAGGGGGCCGGCAAATCCAGTGCCCGAGGCGATAAAGCTGGTGGAATCGTTCAAGAGAATGAAACCACCCGTATTCGAGGGAAAGTCAGATCCAGATTCGGCTGACAACTGGATACGGCAAGTGGAGACAATCTTCGAGGTGTTGGAGACACCGGAGGGTAGCAAGGTCAAGTTGGCAACCTTGCAGCTGGAGAAGGATGCAGCGGTTTGGTGGCAATCCGTGAAGAGGACCATGGGAGATCTGTTGTTTGGTTGGGAGGAATTTCTGGAGGAGTTCCGCAGCCATTATTTCCCCTCCGACATCCAGGAGAAGAAGGCGATGGAGTTCCGGTCGCTTCAGCAAGGCAGCATGTCAGTGAGAGCCTATGAGACCAAGTTCACTCAGCTCTCTAGGTATGCTCCAGAACTGGTGGCGGATGAGACCAAGAAAGCTCGCAAATTCGAGCATGGTCTGAGGCCTAGTTTGAGATCTCGTATGATACCCCTTGGTATCAGGAGATTCGATAAGCTGGTCAAGAGGGCGGCAGCGACGGAGGCGGATATGGAGCAGTTCCATGTTGTTCAGAACAGGAGGAACAACTGGCAGCCCGGGAAGAGGCCTGCACATTCGGGGAGTTTCAGGGGGCAACCATCTGCACAGAGGTTCAAGCCGATAGGGGCGAACGCTGTTAGTGTAGCTGGAGGACCTGGAAACAATGTGGCGAGACCTTCTGCGGTGACTTGCTTTAACTGTGGGGAAGCGGGACACTACCGATCTCATTGTCCCAAACTTCAGCGCAGTAATAGCGGCGCACCAACGCAGCAGGCTGGGAAGAGGCCGTACCAATCAGGGCGAGTATTTGCCTTGACGGAAGCTGATGCTGAGGAGGCAGATCAGGTCATCTCTGGTACGAGGGCTGGTGTTTAGAGTCTTTGTCATTTCCTTTCCCTTTGTTTAGTGAGGCTGTTATGTAATGATGTATATTATGTAACAGGCGAACTCTATCTTAATGGAATTAAAACTGTCGTATTGTTTGATAATGGATCCTCTCATACTTTTGTGTCTCCAAAGTTTGCTAAAGTGTTGGGAGTTGAACCGAAGATTTTCCCAGGCAAGATCTTATCAGTAGCTACTCCGTCAGGGGAAACTTTAACCACTGATCGGTATTATGCTGATTGCGAGATTGTGATTGGGGATAGAATCTTTGGCATTAATCTGATCGAGCTGACTATCTTGGGAGTCGATGTTATCATTGGCATTGATTGGATGTCGGTGTACAGTGCAAGCATCGAGTGTAAGGCCAAGACGGTGACAGTGAAGGCTCCAGGTGGACCTGAAGTCGTGTTCCAAGGGAAGCGGAAGTGTTCTAAGCTGGTGGCTACTATCCGCAAGGAAGAGACTCCTGTGGAAGTGCAAGGGATTCCTGTGGTTCGGGACTATCCGACAGTGTTCTTGGAAGATTTTCCTGGGTTACCTCCGCATCGTGATGTAGAGTTCAGCATCACTGTTCAACCGGGAAGTGCACCCATTTCTAAGGCACCTTATAGGATGGCTCCAGTGGAACAGGATGAGGTGAAACGGCAGATTGAGGAACTATTAGGAAAAGGCTTTATTCAACCTAGTGCGTCACCTTGGGGAGCACCAGTGCTTTTGCTAAAGAAGAAGGATGGATCGATGAGAATGTGCATCGATTACCGGGAGCTGAATAAGGTCACTGTTCAGAATAAGTATCCGATTCCTCGAATTGATGACTTGTTCGATCATCTACAAGGAGCAGCTGTATTCTCCAAAATAGATCTTCGATCAGGTTACCACCAAGTTCGAGTGAAAGCTGAAGATGTGCATAAGACTGCATTTAGAACTCGGCATGGGCATTACGAATTCTTAGTTATGCCATTCGGAGTGACGAATGCACCTGCAATCTTCATGGACTTGATGAACAGAGTTCTGAGGCCGTTTATTGATTCTTTCGTCGTAGTGTTTATCGACGATATTCTCGTGTACTCCAAGTCAGAGGAGGAGCACACTGAGCATCTGGCAGCGGTGTTGCAGAAGCTGGAAGAGCAGCAGTTGTATACCAAGTTATCCAAGTGTGATTTCTGGAAATCTGAAGTGGCATTCCTAGGTCACATCCTTTCTAAGGAGGGAGTGGCAACTGACCCTCAGAAGATAGAGGCAGTGAGAGATTGGGCAAGGCCTACTACAGTGAAGGAAGTCAGAAGTTTCCTTGGGATGACTGGATATTATCGGAGATTCATTCAAGGTTATGCTCAGATAGCTGTACCGCTTACAGGGCTGACCAAGAAGAATGTGAGCTTCAAGTGGACCGAGCAATGTGAGGCGAGTTTTCAGGAGTTGAAAGATAGGCTGACTACTGCACCTATTTTGGCTTTGCCTAGAGCTGGTGTCGAGTATGATGTTTATAGCGATGCTTCACATCGGGGGCTTGGCTGTGTCTTAATGCAAGAAGGAAGAGTAATCGCTTATGGGTCTAGGCAACTAAGACCACATGAGAAAAATTATCCGACTCATGATCTGGAGTTAGCTGCGATTATCTTTGCTTTGAAGCAATGGAGGCACTACGTGTACGGTGAGAAGTTGAATATGTACACGGATCACAAGAGCTTGAAGTATATATATCAGCAGAGGGATCTCAATTTGAGGCAGCGGAGATGGTTGGAAGTGCTCGAGGACATGCGACCTGAGATCAAGTATCATCCCGGAAAGGTTAATGTTGTTGCTGATGCACTTAGCCGCAAGAGCAGTTTGGCCTGTTTGATTACGACTCAGAGGCATCTGATTGAGGAGCTGGACCGAGCTGGGATTGAGGTTGTCTTGCAAGGATTGGGAGCATCTTTGGCTCAGTTGAGGCTTCAGCCTACTTTGAATGCCAGGATCATTGCAAGTCAGGAGGTTGATGCTGATATTTTGGAGATGAAGGAGCAGGTCAGTGCTGGCAGGTTGCCCAGTTTTCAAATCAGGGATGGAGTGCTGTGGTTCGGAGATAGGCTGTGCGTTCCAAATCAGGCGGACCTGAAAGAAAGTATTCTTCAGGAGGCGCATGCTACTCTTTTGTCTGTACATCCTGGGAGTACTAAGATGTACAAAGACATCAAGCAGCATTTCTGGTGGTCAGGTTTGAAGTGGGATGTGGCTGAATTTGTCGCGAAGTGTGAGGTTTGTCAGCAAGTCAAAGCCGAAAATCAGAGACCCGGAGGTCTATTACAGCCGTTACCTATTCCGGAATGGAAGTGGGATAACATCAGTATGGATTTCATTACGGGATTGCCTAAGAGTTCTAAAGGCAATGATGCAATTTGGGTTATAGTCGATCGACTTACCAAGTCCGCTCACTTTTTGGCGATGAAACTCACTGCTTCGATAGACAAGTTGGCTGAGATGTATGTTGGTGAGATTGTCCGACTTCATGGCGTTCCTTCGACCATTGTGTCTGATCGAGATGCGCGGTTTACTTCGCATTTCTGGAGGAGTCTTCAGGCAGCTTTGGGTACCAAGACGGATTTCAGCACTGCTTTTCATCCGCAAACCGATGGGCAGACCGAGAGAGTCAATCGTATTCTTGAGGATATGCTGCGGTGTTGTATACTAGACTTTGGAGGCAGTTGGGAAAGGCATTTACCTTTGGTGGAGTTTGCCTACAACAACAGTTTTCAGGCCAGTATTGGGATGGCGCCGTACGAAGCTCTGTATGGCAGGAAGTGCAGGACTCCTGTTTGTTGGTATGAAGTGGGAGAGCGTCAGTTGTTTGGTCCTGAGCTTGTGCAACTGACTTCTGAGAAGATTGATCTGATCAGGAAAAGGTTGGTGGAAGCTCAGAGCAGGCAGAAAAGCTATGCAGACAACCGGAGAAGGGACCTTGAGTTTGAGGTTGGTGACTTCGTCTTCCTGAAGGTATCACCCAGCAAAGGTGTGGTTCGTTTTGGCAGAGGCGGGAAGTTAGCCCCGAGGTTTATAGGCCCGTATAAGATATTGAAAAGGATCGGGAAAACTGCTTACCGGCTTGAATTACCGGAAGAGTTGTCTCAGGTGCACAATGTCTTTCATGTGTCTATGCTGAGAGGTTATATTCCAGACCCGAGTCATCATTTGCCTGAAGTGCCGGAAGGTTTGCAGTTAGACCTGAATTACATCGAGTCTCCTGTTGAGATTGTTGACCGTAGGGAGAAAGTCTTGAGGAATAAGACGATACCGATGGTCAAGGTAGTCTGGAGAAACCACTTGGTTGAAGAGGCTACTTGGGAATCTGAGGAGAGGATGTTGAAGGATTATCCTGAGCTTTTTGCTTGATTGTATTTTTGTATCCTTGTTTCTTGTTGAGTGTGTTGTATTTTGTTTGTTTCCTCGCTCTTGATTGTAGTTCCGGGGACGGAACTATTCTAAGGAGGGAGTGCTGTAATACCCTGATTTTTCAATTAATGAGAAATTATTTATTTTGCACGTGTTGTGCACGTGCAATACTTTTTGGACTATTTTATCATGATGTGTATGTTTAAATATAATTTTCTCAAATTATTTTAGTACAAAAGCCTTCTTTAAAAGCCTTATTTGATTTAATTAAAAAGCCTTTTCTTAAAAAGCCCAAAAACATTTTTATTTTAATTATTTTTATAAAATTATTTTGGCCCAAAAAGAAAGCCCATGAATTAAGTTATTTTTAATTAAACTTGTCATGTAGAAGACTTTTTTAAACAAAATTATTTTTATACAATTTTTGAATGTACAAAATTTGGCCTAGTTGCATGCACGTGCACTACACGTACACGTGCATTGCACACTCTATTTTTGGGCCGGTAGCATTCTTCTTTGGAGGGAAATTGAATTTTTGGTGTGGAGAACATGGGGGTAGTTTCAAGGAGGTGGGTAGTTTTCCTAACTCCTACTTGGATCTAAGCCTTTCATTTTGCAACCACCAAGATGATCTTAGCCCTCCATTCCCCTCATTTTTTAGTATAAATACCCCCCTTCTCATGGCTAATTTTTCATATGCAAAGTGTAATTTCTAAAGCTAATAGTATTATAATTGTGAGTTATAAAAGATAAGAGAGTGTGTGGTTCCTTGGGTTGCTTGGAGCATTTCGGTCAAGGGCTTGGGGGAGCTTTCGGTTGGATTGGAGAAGCATTCGGCTAGGCTTGGGAGCTTGGAGTGGTGCACTCTTTGGCTAGGAGGAGGTGTTCTCATCTACTTGTTGCTTTTGTGTTTCTCTCCATTAAGGTGGGTAAAACAATTCATGTTTCTAATATAGGATTCATGTTAGTTATATTGACAACACTATACATGGAAAATACTAATAAGAGTCCACTCTAATTAAAAAGTTAGTATGTGAATGGTTTAGAATGATGTGATCAATTGTGTATGTGAAATGCTAGCATGAAATTAAACTATATGAAGCACTTTCTATGATTAATTAGTTTAATTGAATAATGATGCAATGTGGTTAGTATGATGTGTGAAAATCTTTATCAATTGCTTGTAAATTATATGGTTGAAACATGACAATTGATTAAGATATTGACACTATGAAATTTGGATAGAAAGTATAAAGTATGCTTGAGTTATGCGTATGTTACATTCATGTGTAGAAGTGGCATAAACGAACCAAAGAATTGCTTGTTGTCATCAAATTAAAAATGTACCAAACCTAGTAATTTTTGAGTTTCACCTATTCATGTGTCACATGAATTCTTGTGCTAATATGAGTATGGGAAAATCCAAAAGTTGTAGGTGGTGTGAATATAGATGAATAAACAGTAATTATCATGGAAAATTTGGGGATGAAAGAGAGATTAGAAGATCAATCGAATCTTTTTTTCAATGTCGAAAATAAAAGTTATTATAGTTTTAATAAACAAATTATTAAATTGGGTGGAGAAAAATTATGTTTTTAGCACAAAATTTATTTTTATACTTGCTGTATGAAGATTAAATAAAGGAGAATAAATCTGGAATTTTTCTGTAGTTTGTATAAAGGCAATTTGAACCTAATTGATTTGAACATCGAGTTGTTTTCTAGAACAGTACGAATATGAAACTAATGGACTTAAACCCAGTGTTGTGACAACCTGAGCCAGTGGCTCAGGCGGTCGGTGACTGTGTTCGGTTTCCCTGAGCGGCGTGGTTCGAAACCCGGCCTCACCATCTTTTATCCCAACTGTATATATATGAATATGAGACTGCGAAATGACAGCACCTATACCTAATTCGCCTACTTCTAATCGCTAGCACAAGGTCGGCCTGATGGCGGGTGCTCTGGCCTTCTTCTCTACTGTGCTGGGTTCGAATCCTTCCTTTAGCACTTAGGGAAAAATATTTTTTTTGTGAGATTTTGATGTCCAAAAAATATGAGAAAAATATGATAATTTTCATAAAAATACAAGGAATTTTATGGGATTGAGTTGGGTATTATTTGAAGGAAATATAATGTAGTTTATGAACAAATAGTATAATTAAAGCTATGGTTCTAAGACACTTTTATGGAAATTTTCACCTTATAAAGATATATTGAATGGGTTTATTAAGAAGTAATTGACACAAAGAATTTTGTGGTGTGACTTGATTCTCACTTGAGAATATTGTGTAAAATGTGAAGTATGAGTGTGTAATTATAAAGTGCATGAGTCCATTGTATGATTATGGAATTTAGAAATCATGTTGATGAAATTGTTGGCCATGAATATGAATTTTTATGAGTTATAAGTTTTCACTATGGACTTGTGAACAAAGAGTAATCATGAATAAGAAAGAATATGAAATTGTGACATGGAAGAAGTTATGACTTAAAGATTGTGAAATGAAATTTGAAATAGAGTAGCTAAGTCTCCCCGGCATTGAGAAAGATTAATTGAATTGAAATTAGACCAAGGTTGGTCATGTTGAAACAAATGAATAAGTCCGGTTGATGGAGAGGCTAACTCTAGTGATTATTTTGTTCATGATTTTTAAATAAAACTAAGGACTAGTACATAGTGGAGATGTGATGAAAGTAGAAGAAAAACATGAGTATGAGGGCCAACGGATAGCGGTGTGAGAGCGATTCACAGGTTGCCTGCTTGATGCGTCAAGACAGTGCGTGGGCGCTACTCCAGAATTATCGTCCCGGTGGCGACGCTCGTGGGATGTTCGAGTGGCTATGGGTGGTGCCATTGTTCCATGGCGGAGGCTGAATTGTCCATAGGTTGCCTGCTCGATGCGTCGTGACAGTGCGTGGGATTCCCCTCCAGGCTGCCTGGACATGGGCTCATAGATCATAGGACATCTAAGACACTACCGTAGTTACAGTAGTAGTTTAAGACATAACGGGGGATTGAACCCTATAAAGATGAAGAACGAATAAGGGCTTGCCCTCGGACCTATGTAGTATGGGATGCATAGAATCCGAACAAGTGTGCATTAGTGTCATGTAACTTAATTAACTGCATTAAGGACTAAGTGCACAATCACAACACGACATCAATAGGGTAGTCCCTTTAGTTTGAATGTGACAAGTTTGTGTTGCTAAATATGAAATGTTAAGTTATACTATTTCCGGCAAAGCGAGGACGGCCGTGTATAATGATCGTCGGTTGAATAAACTGACGTACCCACAGTCTAACATGCAGGTAAATGTCATGCTAAAGATTAAAGAAGATTTGGATGCTTAAAGATTTTATCAAGCTGTTGTACTTGTATTTAATTGTTGTATTTTACTTCCGTTGTGCAAAAGAAAGATGTAATTATAATGTAATCTCTGATGTATGATGAAAAGTTTTTATTTCCCTGTAAAAGTGTACTAAGAAAGTGAAAAGATCCTGTAGAACATCTCGAATTCAGTGTATTTGGGATTCGGGGCGTTACAAAACATTCCCTCTTATCACGAAACGATCTAAACTCCCTTCTTATCCATAAACATCCGGAAGTAGAGATTTATCCTTATCTCGAAATTGGTTCCTGAGACGACTATAAATACCCCTCTCCCCCCACTATAACAAGGTACTCAACCTTTTTCTACCTAAAACTCTTTCATAATCTTTCAGATTACTGACAAGAGCATTAGAGGGTTCGTCGCCGAAATCCATCCCGGTGTATCGAACTTTGTTCAGGTTTACGGCAGCAGCGAGAAACTAGTCAACACGCAGGTGAAAGTCAACAGGTTTGTTTACTTGTTTCCTTCAAGAATCCACAAATTCATCTATTTGCTCCCATACCGAAATCAACGGCAACAACTATTTTATATGCTGTTATTTGCTCTTCGATGAAAACAAAAATAGTGATTTCACCTTTCTCTTTCAAAGGAAACAAATTTAAGAAAATTAAAGCTTACTGATCGTGATCATATATAAGCAAATTAAAGCTTACAAATCTTCATCATATAGTTCTGAATCACTACTCCAAAAGAAACTAGTGATTGGAGAATGCTTGAGTTGATAGTTGGTGTAATATCCTGTACTTGAGGAGTGTGTGTGTGTGTGTGTGTGTGTGTGTGTGTGTGTGTGTGTGTGTGTGTGTGTATATATATATATGAGGAATGCTCTATTGAAAACGTACTGTAGCGATGAGAATGTGGAAAACCACCAAGGGCGTACTGTAGCGATGAAAACGTGAAAAACCACCAAGGTCGTTGTTAAAAACAACGGCCATTATTCCCTATATGTGTGTGTGTGTGTGTGTGTGTGTGTGTGTGTGTGTGTGTGTGTGTGTTTCATCATATAGTTCTGAATCACTACTCCAAAAGAAACTAGTGATTGGAGAATACTTGAGTTGATGGTTGGTGTAATATCCTGTACTTGAGGAGTGTGTGTGTGTGTGTGTGTGTGCGGTTGGAGCCTATAGATATTATGAATTAATTACTATGAGACCATGGTGTGTTCATGATAGGTGGTGGTGACTTACTCTCACATGGATGGCGAGTTAGTGTGAGTGTGTGTATATATAGGATTGTCTAAGATCAAGGAGTACCTAATAGTCATGACACCTTTTGCGAGGCAGCGATAGGCCGTTGTTGGGATTTGTTGTTCGCGCGTGAGTGCATGTATAGTTGCGTGTGCAGCTGAGCAGAGTCCGGGGCGTTACAAACTTTTTAAACGAAAACCCCTCATACTAAACAACCATTCTGTATTCCTTGTAAAATATCACTGGCTACGACATGTAAGAATCATATATATCCAAGATGTCACTTGCTGCTTAACTAGCCCCCACGAAGCACAAAACTACAAGTGCAATGGAACTTTATTGAGTTCGATTTTTAGTTAATGAATCTTGTTAGTTGTGACATACATTATTGTTGCGGTCTTTGTCTTGGGGTGTGGAGAAACAGATGATATGAATTCTTTGGACTTAAGAAAACCGCAATGATCCGACCTTCGTTCAGAATATGAAGGAACCCTGGGTTAGTTCGGTATTTGATGGCTGCTTCATCCACTTGCAAAATCAAGTTTGAAACATCGGGGGTGTTCCCGGTGGCAGACCCTCCGATGCTTAAGTTAGAAAGCAGCTATAAAGTAGAGAGGATTCTGTGGTGAAAGAGTCCTTACCTGTCATAGTCTACCCCATGCAGTGTTTATAGGTCCTTTGAGAAGAGTCTGTTACCCCCCACCCTTAGCGCAGTACCCAATCCCCTTGATCTCGGATCTGTGATTAGTTACTCCTGTAGCGCCCCGAATTTCTAATATAATATCTTAGAAAATACGTGGCACAATTCCCAGCATCAACTTCAATGTAATAGTACACATAGCCCAAAAACACAGATAATTTTTATTTCAAACTTTTGTTACAACAATCATTTACAAAACACAGCGGAAATATAAACACCTTGAATTACAAACTTTTTCTTTTACAACACTTCTTTACAAATTTTACACAAAAGCTCTATTACATTAATTTATCTCAAGCATCCAAATTTCCAAGCTCTATGCAACAACAACCTGTAAAACATGAGGCTAGAGATGATCCCTAACCCCCAAAACTAAAGGGGTCAGCCATAAAGGTGTGAATGACATAAAAACAAACAACATAATTAAATCATAAAACACTGAGTCATCAACAACATGCATTAACAACAATAATAAATGAATGAGAAATAACAAGTAAGTAAAGCATAAAAACATCATGGAATGAATACAACAAGTGAAGCTAGACTAAGTGTCAAGTGTAGGAAAAACAGAAAAACACAAGCATAAAACCAAGTCAAGAAAACACAATCTATATGCTGACTCTCTAATGCGTACTTGTCGGATTCTATGCATTTCATAGTACATAGGTCCGGTGCAAGCCCTTAACGATCTCCACTTTATAGGGATAACCCCTCGATATGCAACTAATCCTACTACGGTGTTGGGAAAACAAGATCCAGAATACTCCGCGAATAGGCACCACAGCCCTCGACGCGCAAGCACCATGCAAGATAGCTCAAAAACAACCGAAGAATTATCTCCTAACTGTGTAACCCACGAATAGGCTTGCAAGGCCCTCGACGTGCAGATACACCAGGTACATTCTGTGAATAGGCCTGCCGACCCTCGACACGCGAATGTACCTTGCATGCTCCGTAAATAGGCCTGCAGATCCTCGACACGTGAACACATAAATGTCCTCTCGAGACAGAACAATAAACAGTCCTGGAACGCATCCGTTGGACTAACAAAACTATGAGCCTATACTTACGTTTCCTAAGTTCCATCACACCCCTACTAGTGCCTGCCTTTAAGTTGGTTATTATTAGAGACACAAAATTTCCATCTCTAGAGTTAGTGTATCCTACCGGACTTAAATACTCAACATCCACTAATGCAAGACCCCCCAGGTCTAACTCAACAAATCTCAACTGCCGGTTCACAGGACTCCCACTCAACTCCTAGAGATCCCAACAAGACCAAAATTCACAAATCCATCGTCAAAACGATCATAGGGAGAAACCTCTCCAATCAACAAAATCCAAATCTTTATAAAATTCCAGAATCCAAATCCAACAATAAAATATCTTGAAACATATGTTCTGTATGGAAATAATATTTAGAATAGAAAGGTATAAATCCAAAAATATTTAAAGAATCAATCGTTTAAAGAACATCTGGAAAACTCAGGAACAGCATCAGAACCAGTCGACTGCAAAAGGTCATCAGTCGACTGTCCAGAATGAAAAACTAACATCTTTAAGAAAATAAAATCTAAGTATTGACGGTCGACTGTAAAAGTCACCAGTCGACTGTCCAGAAAGAGAATTCCATGATTTTTAGAAAAATAATCTAAGTGTTATAAGTCGACTATAAAACTATCGGTCGACTGTCCAGAGAAAATCCAATAATCCTTTAAGAAATAATTCTAAGGGGTACCAGTCGACTATAAAAGTCCTCAGTCGACTGTCCAGAACAAAATTTCAAGAAAACTAGATAACACAGTAGCTGGGTCGCGTCGGTTGACTGAGAAGTCATACCAGCCGACTGCCGACCTACAGAATGCATACTTTTGGTTATGCACATTTCAACCGATACGTAGTTTTACTTTATGAAAACGATTTCTACAAAATGCATATTTCTTATATGATCAAATACAACTTGTAGGATATATAATAGTCCATAAAACTAAATCAAACTACTTGAATTCATGAAAGTAATGATTTGTAAATCTCTTTCAAATAAAACATTAATTGTGCATATAATCAAAATAGAGTTTCTAAAAAAATTTTGATCACTGAATACTTTTGTATTCAGATCCAAACCACATCAAAACCAAATCTCAAAAGAAAAATCCCCAATTTGGATATATATTTCCTCAAATTCAACTAAATCTCCAATTTTAGTCATCATAACTCAAATCCTCAAAACATCGTCTTTTATTCCATTACTCATTCTCAAAATTTCTCAAACTCAATCTCAACTAATCTCAATAGTTGATTCATGAACAAAACAAATTTGTCATCAACATGGCCAAGTTGTTTTCATCCAACTCGCTAATAGTCCCAAAAATCTCATTTTTAATTAATTAATGCATAACATCCATCATACTCAATCAAATCAATAATCCAAAAGAAAAAGTCTACTCACAATTTATATTAGGTTCTCCAACAAATCTAAAATTATTTACATGCAAATATCTAGGGTTCTTCTCAAAGATCCAATTTTTTATCCATCCAACATACATATTCATACCAAACCCTAGCATGCTTTCTAATAGATGAAATTCAACATCCAAAATCAATCAAAACATTCATATCATTCTCATAAAACATACACAAATCAAAAAGAAAAACAAACAAGTCACTCACATACATAAAACAAAATAACAAAACAATTATATCACTCACCTCAAATGAAGAAATCCAATCGAATAAGCAAAATCCTTCTTTGCGAAATCCAAGATATTCTCTTTCAATCTCGAAGAAAAATAAAAATAATAAACCTTGTATTGTGCAGCGAATGACGGCTGCACTCCACCTTTTATATAGGCCGGAATTGAAGGATTATGAACACATTTGCAAAATAATCCTTTAACAAATTATTACTTTATATGTATAAACCTTTCTTTATACAGTAGTTAAAATAAGTTAAATAAATAAAACCCAAATCAAATCCTTTTACTACTGAGTTGTCCAGAAATCCAGCACAGCCCAGCAATAAGTAAAATTCGGATTTGCACTCAGGGTGGCAATTTTGCACAAAATTCCTTCTTTTTGTAATATTTGCAAATACATCATAAAATATTCGTAAAAATCCAGAAAATTCAGAAATAATATCTAATAATACATATTATATTTTCCAAATTAAAATATCTGACTTTTACTTTTCCAGGAAAACATTTGCACAAGATCCAACATAAATTCTATATTTGCAAAAACACCATATTTGTTTAAATCTTTACCGAATCAACTCTAAATAAAATTTAAATATATTTTAATTTCAATGATGACCATGTAAAGCCCAAAAATCAGTAAAAAACGAATTTTCATAATTTATTTGAGATCCAAATGGTTTTTTACATAAAAGCCCCTCTCTTTCGAGGTATTTATAAAAATAGTTTCTTTACTCAAAAAAATCCAAAAATTTAGAATATACTCTACTATAAGTAGGAGAATTTATTAAAAATATAAAATTAGATATTTACACCAAAAATATTTGCACGTGTTTTGCACGTGTAAAAGATAAATCTTTAGAAAAATATTTATTAAATCTCCCGAAAATCAATTTAATTTATTTTCTAATCTCAAAAATAGTATTTAAAAATATGGGATACTACAACTCCCTTGAGTTATAGGGGTACGGTTACTGCGTAACCGACGAAGCGCCTAAAGTGGCAGGTGGTTTCTCCGGATGCATGAATGGGCTTGCGGAAGGCCTGAGGAGCTTTCTGGCTTGGGCTAATTGGGAGGTTGGCATTGGGCCTAGTTTGGTGATTTGTGATTCGTGCAAAGATCATCGGTGGAGATTGCTCACAGTTTTTCCCACATCATGAGCCCCCCACTCTCAAAAATGTGTCTTCGATCGTTTACGAGGAGTAGATAATTCATGGGAAAAACATCGGCATGATAGTCGCGTCGGGCTGTTGGGTCGTCACTCTGGAAGGGAAACCAGAATGGTGTTCGGCGTGAGACTGTACCATGGACTTAGTAGGTACTGCATTTGGTAGGAAGCTCGGGGCTGTTTGGAGTCGAGATGCTAAGACATTCCTTTTAGGTTTTGAGGGTATCTCAGATTATATACACAATGGAAAAATTACAAAATTTTTTTATCAAACCTAGCCATGGATCTTTGCAAAAACCATAAATCGTGTTTAGAAGTTATACCTAAAAGATAGATCTATTGTCTCCACAGTATGCCAATCACAGCACTGCAATATTGCGGTGCCTCTACGGTATCCACACGAACGTATCAAATCAAGGTTTCCCTCACGCCGCGGTGCTAGCTGCAGGAATGGGATATTCCTCATGCTCTCGCTCTCACACAATTTCTGTAACGACTAGGATTTTTTCTTAACTATTTCTTTTCACAGATACATATCATATATATAAATGTAGAAAATTAATCCTAAGAGAGTAATGAGGTTGTTGGGCTCATATTTTGAACTAGGTCATATTTGTGTGTAGGTCTTTGAACTTTAGTTGGCTCATTTAATCTGATTAATTATCCAATCATGTCAGGAGTTCGAGTCTACTAGGATTCCCAATTAAATTCATCTCATGAATTGAAATCCAATTTTGATCCATTCTAAGTGAGTGACCATGTAGGTTCATATTACGTTGACAGTAATATTAAAATCATATTCTAGTATTATATACAGTGAGCGGTATCTAGCAATACATCACTCCTACACAAATAATGGGAATGCCAGTGATTTGACATAACCTATCCGTAACCAATGTTACCATGTAGTCTAGTCCTTTGGTTCAGATATCTAATTGACCGCAAGGCATAGAGCGTGTCACCCTTATATAGTTCAATCTTTGGTTTCTTGATGTCCGAGTAGACTTACTAAAACAAATGAGCTCAATATCTCATATTGACTCATTTGAGTAAGGCCATGCATTTTACAGTCTCACTCAAACAACGAGCCCATAGATATTGCCCATGTTATGTAAGATGGATAAATCATATCTAAGTCACTCACATCCCTCCGCATAATTTATAGTATATTAAATAGTCAACTTTATAATCACCTTATTACAAGCAACGTTTGACGATATTGAAACATATAACTTCTCATGTAGGGAACCGTAATGATTTCAAGTCAAAGGACTATGTACACCATGATCACTGTGAGAACCGCTTATGACACTCATGTAACGATCCATGCAGCGTTCTCATGGTGGGTCAGTCCAGTACATTATTACTCTAATATGTACCCATGTGAAGACTTGATATATCATATCCATGACCTGTGAGATGGTCATCAGTCTACGCACATACTAGTCTCTATGTATTATTGTTTTCCTAATTCACAATAATACTTGACTAGGGACATTTAAGAATAGTGTTTTGATTACAACCAATAGGATCTCATAATATGCACTTAATATCCCATGGTATTAAACCTACTATTCTAATGACTTTATTATGTTCATTTAATCACAATAAATGAAATGCCTGATATATGAAATAAATATTATGATACAATGTAAACTAGTAATGTCAATACACAACTAGCCTCTAGGGTATACACCAACAATTCCCAGGTGGGGCTTCCTGTTCACTTGGCCTTTTGTCAAATCAGGTTTTATGGAGCTCAAGGATTCGACACGTGATAGTGGTCATTCATGGGTTTATTAGTCACGGAATTCAAAGGGGTGGCACGTGGCGATGGTTCGAGAACTAGATGCCTCCTATAAATTTGGTCCCCCCCCCCCCCGTCAACACTATAAGGGACTATAATCTGAATTCTTGGAATTTCTTTTTTTGAGACAAAAAGCCTAGATATGTAAGTGTGGGGACAAGTAGTTCGTCTTCTTCCGGCGGTCATGGCGGATCCGAAGCAAGTTCTTTCATGAGTGGATCGACCACCCGTTCGTTGAGCCAGTCTACTTTGAGGGGAGGCGGTCTTGAACTGAAGATAGACGTCATCGGAATCTCTGATTCTGAGGGAGAGGACCGTAGTCGGGTCGGAAGGGAGGCCAAGTTCAGTGGTGCCAATGGTGATTAAGTGAGTGAGATCCAGGGGTTACTCGATGTGTCAGAAGGTGGAGGCGACGGAGGGAGTGGAGACCAGTTAGCGGAAGTTGGGGGGAGATCCATGGGCATTCTCGACGGGACAGTCTTGGAGGCTGAGGTCCCATTGGTTGTTCCTCTTGTGCAGGCGAAGTCCGCCTGAATGTACCCTGAGGACCTGAAGGGTTAGCCTGGCTTCAATGTTCTATCTTCTTCTGGTAGGCAGATAGCCGATGTCGATACGGTGAAGAGCGCCTTGGCTGGGGGTGAACCGGAGTTGCTTCGGATGGTTTACCACATCCCTTCTCAGTTTGAACTAATACTCCCTAATTTTGGTCTCGGACATCCCAAACACATCTTGAACCGGTGCGTAATGAATGTCAACATGTTCCATTCGGTCTGCGTCTCCCCTTCCACCCATTTTCTGTCGGTTCGGTCTGAGCCCCATGCAGTATGCGCTAAATTTGTGGAAGCAGCTGACGTGTTTCATCATGATCTTCCACAAGAGAGGGGTCCCGCTCCACCTCAAGTAATTCAAGATGTGTTTGGGGTTCAGAGCATTGCCAGGTCACCCCTACCGGTGGTATGTTTCACCGCGTTGAGGATATAAAGTGGTGTACGGCCTTCCCGACTCTATTAAGGGCTGGAAGAGGAAATATTTTATTATTCGGAGTAGCGAACCCTGGGATTTCCCTACCCGATGGTTGTACGAAAGCCCGCTGAAGGCGGATTTCCCTTTGCCTCATGATCTCAGCCCGGAGGAGAGTGTTGAGTTTCAGAAACTCTTTGGGGAAGGCACTAGTGTCAATTGGCAGCAAGTATCGGAAGAGGGGTTGGTTAAAGCCAGTTTAAGCTTCGTTGGCTTGGGTAGGTTCTTTTACCCTTGGCTCAAAGTACGGGTGCTTTGCATTATTTGATATCTGTTTTTCTCCGTATGTGGCGGTGGGATGATTGCCTTGTCGTCAGAACCTCGGGAGGTGCCAACGGATGACCGTAAGGGCATGCGGAAGGTCGAAGTTTCTGCCTTGGGGAACTTGCCGAAGAAGCCTAAGGCCTCGATGGTCCGTGAGCTGGAGGGGGCTATGAAGGGGCGGTCGGTCGATAGGTCCTTGAGGACCGCCGAAGAGTCCGTGGGGCGTTCCCTATCGGATCGGCCCATGGGGGAGTTGGGCTTTGTCGTGGAGTCGGAAATGGCTCGGGAAATAGTGGAGAACCTTCCTCGTCCGAGAGATCAGGAGGCCTTTGCCCAAGAGACCACTACTTCGTGTTTCCTTTATTTTTCTCACGGGGTTGTACATGCGAGTATTTTTTACGTCATGTTCTGTCGGCATGATTATTCGTTGTTGACATTCTAAATTTTTCTACAGGTTGCTCTCTATGGTGTCGAAATGAAGAGGAGATATGAACATTTTTTAGACCTAGAGGTTCAGAAGGTGGACCAATACAGGGAGAGTCGCGAAGAAGAGCGTGAACACGTCGAGGCTTTGGAGGAGGGGGCTAAGGGCTTGGAGAAGCAGTCGGAGGGTGACCCGAGCAAGGACCAATCTGCCTACAGGGCATTGTTGAGTGAGAAGAACGCATTAGAGCACCAATTAGCCTAGACACGATCGAAATTGGTGGGAGCCGCGGACGAGATTGTTGAGGGTGAGGAGCGCAGCTTCAGGCTAGCCGTCAAGCGCATCAGGCAGATGTACCATCATCTCGACCTTTGGTTGTCTCGAGTATGATCCGGAATTCGTCACTTCTCCTGCGACTCCTCGCTCAATTCCTTCTGAACTGCGGGTTAGTGCCGACCCTGATCTCGGGACTTTTGATGGCGTCGGTGATGAACATACTCCGTAGCTTTCGCCGGGGGTATTGCCCGCGAATCCAGTTGAGTTTCCTCTGGATTTGGGATCAGCCGCTGGGTCCACCCCTGAGGGTACTGAGGGGGAGCCCCTCTTTACCTAGCTTTTTATGCTTTGTTGTATTTTGCCGAATGTGAACTAGCCACCGCCCCTTGTATCTGATTATTTTTTGTGGAATGATATATATTTTTGGTATAGTTCCGTCCTGGACTCCAATGAATTTTTTGATCGCCTTTCGAGGTCGGATCGATCTCTCCGACCAATTCGATAGGAGAGCGGCACCTGTGGAATCCGAAGGGTCCTTCTAGAAACGAAGCCAAGGGCCAAGGACCCACGTGTTCCATGCTTGCCACATGAGTGCATAGTGTTCGATGACCCCTTTGTGCTTATATATTGCTTTCTTCTACATCTTATTTCCTCACTTTTTCCTTCGTTCCCCTTTGCCGAAATTATGCATCCTTTGATCATGGTTCCGATGCGGTTTTGATGGAGAGGAGTTTGGCCCGCAAGGTGTCAAAGAAGGCGATCGAAGCTAAGGCCAAGGCTGAACCCGAGGTGAAGGCTGAGGCTGAGCTTCGGGCTGAGGGTGGTGCGAAGGCCGAGACGGACGCGAGGGGGAGGTCAACCAATAAAAAGGCTACATTGGAGGGAGAGGTGACTGGGGTATCCGAGGCCCCCAAAGGGAATAAAGTACAAGGGGGAACCTCGAAGCATCATCTTTATCCCCTTTATGTTGTGTCTCTGGGGGTGAAGAAAGGAAAAGGTGTCGATCCTCCAGCCATTACGGAGTCGTCGGTCTCCATGGAGGGGACTACCCCGATGGCACCAAAGGTGCTATCACTGGCGAAAGCATGGACCCCCCCTGGACTATCACTGATGTCGATTTGATGACGGGCCGCGTGAATGCAGCTCAGGTGGTCGAGAATCTAGCTACTCCTAGGGAGTTAGTGTCCCTGAAGAGGGAGGCCCAAGGCAAGATTTACACCTCTTGGGCTTAGACTGTTGTTATAGTAAGTTTCCTCGAAGAGGATCTGCCACTTGAAGTCGGTGTTCTCCTTAGATTTCAATGTATGATTTTCTTAATAGTTTTCTCATTCCACAGGCTGCCGTTACTTGGGCTGAGCTGAAGCAGAGGCTGGACGCGATGTTGGCTCGGGCTTTGGAGTCTATGGAAAGTGGTAGGGAATTGGTGTGTCAGAACCAAGAACTCTGGCGGGGTAGCAAGGATGTCGAGAAGGCACTGGAGGGAGAGAAAAGTGGTTGGCAGGGATTGCTGGTCGAGAAAGGGAAATGGGCCGAGGGGCGGATAGCGTGACAGGCCGAGGAGAAGAAATTGCAGGGGTTGCTTGACAAGGTGGCTCAGAATGCGGTTAAGGACAAGAAGGATTTAAATGAAATGGTGCTACAGGTCCTCGATGCCCAGGATGTGGGGTACGGTAAGGCTCTTACGCACATAAAGATCTAGTACCCACACCATTTGCTCAAGGATTTGGCCTTCGATGCAAGCAAAGAGGACTTGCACCGGATGGCCGAGCTGGATGTCATGACTCAAAAGAAAAAGTCAACCCCCATCAGTGAAAAAGGATCAGTGCTTAGGTGTCGTTAACGAGTTGATTGTACCCCTGCTCTTTTTGTGGACTGGCCACCGCTTTTGTAATCCCCTTCTTTTTAATGAATAAAATTTGCCTCTTTGCATTTCCTTCTCTTTGTTTGATTGTCGAATGTTGCTGAGTTGGGGCTAGGTAGCTGAGGTTTCTCGGAGCTCAAAGAGGCTCATATGCACATAATTGCCACGTATTCGCTCAGGTCATTTCATTCGCGATAATCGAGGTCACTGTATGTCGTGGAAGTTGAAGTGTTGACCGTTTCAATCCATACTTAATGAGGTGGTTGGCTAAGTTGCCTATAAATTCCCTTGGTCTCTAAGCTATTTTCTCCACCAAGTAAATGTTTCCTCGATGAAATTTCCGGAGATTGGCTCGAGTTCTCAAGACTTCACCTTTGGAGTGTTGTGGCCTTGTCTTGGCTTGCTCGACTCGGATTTCAAGATTTGTAGTATTCGTGACTGACCCTTGAGAAATTCTTTCCTCCGTGTCTGTGCTCAGATTAGGGGCTTGGTCGTAATTTTCTAGTTGGAAGTTCGTGCTTTGTCATGGCCAAGTCACGGAGAACTTTGTAACGCCCGGATTTCCTATACTGGGAAACTGTGATATAAGCCAGAATCTTTTTCTTCAATTAGTCACAATACACAGAAAAAACAGGAAAATTTAAAACTTTTATTCAACACAGATGTATTACAAGTTCGAATGTTATAAAACTGTAATATATTACATCAGTGTTACAATAATGTCATACAAGCCTAAGTGTTACAAACCTTTAATAAATGTACATTAGAGTACAATGAATAATAAATAACACTTGGTACTTCACTTGGATGCTTCCCAACATAAAATAAATTACAACAGATGTTACAATTAAAAATATGAATCAACATTTTGCTTCTCTTGCCTTGAGTCCTCCTGAATCCTGTACCTGTAGTTTTGCAATCTAGTATCTATTGAAGTGGGGACGTCAATACATATACTGACGCTTTAAGGCTAATGACTAGCAGTGATTCTCAACTTTAAACAAACAAACAGATTGATGAAAAGAGAAAAATGTATATATAATTGATGTGTCTGTGTATGCTATGGCTTAGACTCTAATGCAAGATTAACCAATGCAATGATGCACTTATTCTAATGCAAGCAAGTCTCCGAAACAGTATGCAGCCAATACTACATACGCCCATAACAAGCCGTTTCTTCATATATAGGGATTTGAACTCGCGCCATGAATTCTACTTTCAACCTGTTTCTGAAGATACAACGTGACTGATGAGGTTGCTCTGAAACATTCTAATCCTGCCATTCGCAGTCATATAGTGGTGTCTCCGTTTGCCACTATTGTCCGGCGTACCGGACCTCACTAAAGAATCTGACGAACCCTTAAAGTTTACTACAACACAGGTTAGCTCAAAGCATCCCCTGTGGCCCCCTAGCTTATAAACCGTAGTCTATGGCTTGTTCGCCTTTCCTGATATAGAACAAGACGGAGTTCCGGGGGTCCATTCCCTACCTCCGACAAGAAACTTCCTGCCCTTATCATGGCACTTCAGAAATTAACAGACGAGATACAGATCCCGTGCTCCCAACTCGTGAGAAGGCACGGACCGTATCCCTTTGACCGGAAGGGTACAACCAATAACACCACCTAGTGTTGGCTTATAAAATAGGTCAAATCATAAGGTATCACCCTTAATACCAATTCTTTCCCTTCGGCAAAATGATAATAAATAAAGGTTAAGTAGTAATAGCCATAAGTTACTACCCTAACAATGTCACTAACTCTAAACAATCTGAGGGATGACAACAGTACTAACACAACATGCTAGGTGTTAAGTTAGACTTCACAAGATAACTCTACTAGGTGCTCAACCTAGACTTACCAGAATCCTTAAGGATCCTTTTCATAGCCTATCGATCCAAGACCCCGGCAATATGAATATATTCGCATGCTACTACCCTGAACTTGGATTCCGTCTACACTCCCTTCCCGCGATCAACCTACACCGATTAAGATCTGACGGTGCACGAGGGGTGACTCGTCCACAGCCCACGATGATTAAAATAAATACACATCTTGATGGTCGATGGCTCCTAGGACAATGATATTGTAACACCCTGCAAAATTGGGAATGACAATTTTGCCCTCATATGTTACGCACGTGTATTTTGTAACGTGTTTTCACTACGCATCTTGATTTTCGACTCTTTATGCATTTCCCGTATTGATTTTATCTTATTTGTGTTAACTCAAATGCAATATTTCAATCTCTTAGTTTCGATGCACGTATCGACTATGTGTTTCCACCGCTACGTGCAATATTTTCTATATGTTTAAATCATTTATTTTATGTATTCAAATCCATTTTATAAAATGGAAATTCATTTTCCTTTATTTTTATTAAAATATTATTATACGTATAATGCACGTGTAATCTACGTACGTAGCAATCACGTCGTGAAATATATAAAATTTATTTTTCTTATATTATATTTTTAGTTGGTGCACCATAAGTCGTTACTGTGCTTGTAAGAGATCTTGGGTTCAAAACTTGTTGTACACATTTTATTTTGTTTCATTAAATAAATCCGAAACCCGAAGCTTGTTATTTGGGGTTTTCAGTATGGCATATTGACACCAAGTCCACATGGACTTAGTGGCTTGCGGTTGGGCTTTGGGGACTTGCTGTGTGTGGTTGAGGGTGTCAGGTTTGAAACCTGATGGCGTCATTTGTTTCTTTTTTTTGGTTTTGTAGGTTTTTAAATGAGTTTTTATGTGAAGAAAATTTAGGGAAAATTCTAATATTCATATTAAATGATTTAGAATTTATTAAAATTAGTTTCATAATTTTTCATGTATATTTTTAGAAATAAAAGAAGAAATTGAGATAAAAATGAGTTGATGACTTCAAATTAATTTAAATAAGAGTATGACTTTTGTTTTAAAAAGAAGAGTAAAATAATGTTATGTGAATTGAGTTCTCTTGAAGAGATTATACACTTATGTTGAGTAAGAAATACTTGATGAGATTAAAATCTATTGTGAGTTCATATAGAGCTTTTGAAAGAATTGGCATGTTACATGATTTCCTTTGATGAGACTATATGAATATGCTTGATTGTGGTTAAGAATTTTTATGTGATTAAGTTCCTAAATGAGATTTGAATCTATGCTATGAGTTCATGAAAAAAATTATTGCCTTTGAAAGATAGTGAATGAATTGAATGAATGATGCTAAAACAAGACATTGATCACTTTGTGAATAAGTGGAAGATAAGAATACTTTGAGTTAAGAGATGATTATTGAAGGGTATGAATACCCATGGTTTTCCTGTACATGAAAGGTTGTGATTTAGAGTTTAGTGAGACCCCGGGTACCGGCATTGTTGAATTGAGTTATATTTTTGAGATATGGCCATGGAGCTATCTCGGTATTTGTGATTAAGTCCGGTAGGGGGTAAGACTAACTCTAGGTATGATAAATTATTCATGTCTTGAACTTAAGAACTAGGCACATAAGTAAAGATGTAGTAAAACTTGGGCAAACGTAAGTGGGGCACTCTATATAGTCGGGCGGTGTACTCCGGGACTATAGACCCAGTCGGACGGTGTACTCCGGAACTGAGATAGCTTCGATGGAGACGATCTGTTATTTTAAATCCGGGACTATGCGTAGTCGGGCAGATAGTTTGCCATACTCTAGTGTATATACGTATACCGAGGCTAAAGGGGCACTTGCGGGAGGTTCGCACAACGAGGAGTCTGTATAACAGTCGGGCAGTGTACTCCGGGACTGGGATCTGTACTCGTGGAATGTCTAAATCTTGCTTTTATTACTGGGTAGTTGTCATGGCGAGAGATCTAATCCTTTAATGTGGAGTACGTAGGTGCTTGCCCTCGGACCTATGTAGTATGGGATGCATAGAATCCAAACAAGTATGCATTAGTGTCATCTTAGTATAAAATTCTGCATTAGGTATTAAGGCATCGCATACACTTACATGGTTAGTGTAGTCATATTTAGCACTTTATTTTGCATTCAAAATTTGAGGTTTGTTAAACTATTGAGATCGTTATATATACGGCATAGAGAGGATGGCCGAGTATAATATTTTCATCAGTTGTAAGTGACTGACGTGCCCACAGCTTATTATGTAGGAACTGGACTTTTCATGAAGAAGTAAAGATGTTATGATACTGTTAATTAATTTCATTGATAAAGTTGTACAAGTTGTATATTATTTACATTGTTGTAATTCTTTTTATCTTCCGCTGTGTAAATAATGTAAAGAACTCTAATGTATTATGAAAAGTTTAAATTTTCTTGTAAAATTGTACAAAGTAAAGTGTAAAGATCCTATGGAATCTCGAATTCAGTCTTATTTGGAATTTGGGGCGTTACAGATATCACCCTAGACGAGCACAGTAACTGCGTACTAGCTAATAAGATACATACGAGCAAAACAACTTACATTCGAGCCGACTGGCTATGCAACAACAATTTGCTAACTATTAGCGTGAACTATTTCCCAACATAAACATGCTACTTATTAACACAAGGAACACTTATTACTCATAATCAAGTGCATGATTCAAACTACTAACAAAACTTGATATTTTATTCATAAAAGCAACATAAAATCTTCTAACACCCTAGAAGCAATTAAACATGCTACTCTTATCGGAATAAAACAAAATTGGACTTTTTAGAAAGGTGAGAACATCTACTACAACTCTCTTGTTGACAACCTTCTCAGATTCAGTCAATAAGAGGTAAAAAAATCTCGAACAACCTAAACAGTGAGCTTCAGCCGAAAGGGCCAGCTGCTGTGACTTTGTAAAAGTCATAACTCATACTCCGCTTATCAGAATCTAACCAAATAGGATATTTTGGAAAGGTGAGAACCTCTACTAAAACTCTCTAGTTGATAACCTTCTCAGTTGCAGTCAATAAGAGGTAGAAAAACCTCGAACAAACTAAACAGCGAAGCTTCAGCCAAAAGGCTAGCTGCTGTGACTTGTAAAGGTCATAACTCCTACTCCGCTTATCGAAATCTAACAAAATAGGAAATTTTGGAAAGGTGAGAACCTCTAATACAACTCTCTAGTTGAAAACCTTCTCAGATTCAGTCAATAAGAGGTAGAAAAACCTCGAACAACCTAAACAGCGAAGCTTCAACCAAAAGGCTAGCTGCTGTGACTTGTAAAGGTCATAACTCCTACTCCGCTTATCGAAATCTAACAAAATAGGAAATTTTAGAAAGATGAGAACCTCTAATACAACTCTCTAGTTGAAAACCTTCTCAGATTCAGTCAATAAGATGTAGAAAAACCTCGAACAACCTAAACAGCGAAGCTTCAGCCAAAAGGCTAGCTGCTATGACTTGTAAAGGTCATAACTCCTACTCTGCTTATCAGAATCCAACAAAATAGGACATTTTGGAAATTTGAGAACCTCTACTACAACTCTCTATTTGACAACCTTCTCAGATTCAGTAAATAAGAGGTACAAAAACTTCAAGCAATCTAAACAACGAGCTTGAGCGAATAAAGGCCAGCTACCGTGACTTGTAAAAGCCATAACTCTTACTCCGCTTATCGGAATCTAACAAAATAGGGAATTTTGGAATGGGGAGAAAATCTACTAAAACTCTTTAGTTGACCACTTTTTCATATTCTGTATAGAGCTCAGAATCCAGCTCTTTGAACATAATTCAAGAACAACAAAAAAGATAGCAAAAACTGAAACTTGTAAACCTTACAACTTTTGCTATACTTATCAGAATCTAACAAAATTGTACATTTTGGAAAGGGGAGAACATCTACTACAACTTTCTAGTTGACCACTTTTTCAAATTCCTTATGGAGCTCAAAATCTAGCTCTTTTAACAAACATCAAGAACAACAAAAAGAACAGCAAAAGCTGAAACTTGTAAAGCTCACAACTTTTGCTATACTTATTGAAATCCAAAAAAATTAGGCTTTTTGGAAAGCTAAGAATGTCTAATACAACTTCCTAGTTAACAACTTTCTCAGATTCCTTATGGAATTCAAATTCCTGCTCTTTGAATAAAATTAAAGAACAACAAAAGACAGCAAAAAGCTGAAACTTGTAAAGCTCACACTTTTGCTATACTTGCCGGAATCTAATAAAATTGGACATTTTGGAAAGGGGAGAACATCTACTAAAACTTACTAGTTACCAGTTTTTCAGATTCCTTATAGAGCTCAAAATCCAGCTCTTTGAACAAAATTCAAGAACAACAAAAAGAACAACAAAAGTTGAAACTTGTAAAGCTCACAACTTTTGCTATACTTATCAGAATCTAACAAAATTGGGCTTTTTGGAAAGGGGAGAACATCTAATACAACTTTCTAGTTGACCACTTTTCAGATTCATTATAGAGCTCAAAATCCAGCTCTTAGAACAAAATTCAAAAACAACAAAAAGAACAGAAAAAACTGAAACTTATAAAGCTCACAACTTTTGCTATACTTATCGGAATCTAACAAAATTGGGCTTTTTGGAAAGGGGAGAACATCTAATACAACTTCCTAGTTGATCACTTTTTCAAATTTCTTATAGAGCTCAAAATCCAGCTCTTAGAACACATGCAAAAATTAACCAAAACAGTATTTTGCTTAAA
Organism: Hemerocallis citrina; assembly: GCA_017893485.1. Taxonomy (NCBI): domain Eukaryota; kingdom Viridiplantae; phylum Streptophyta; class Magnoliopsida; order Asparagales; family Asphodelaceae; genus Hemerocallis; species Hemerocallis citrina. The sequence goes on along the minus strand of CM030365.1, from coordinate 8,082,992 downwards.
AGCTCGCTGTTTTGGGGGAAACATTTTTTTGACCTATCAAAATAACCCCAAAAAATATATAAAAATTAGAGCATGGTAGTAACACATACAAGAATCTCTCAAATTAATTTGGAGTCAAAATTCCAATTTTAACACAAGTAATTAATTCTAACTACATACTAGTTTAAGATCGATTCTTTAGTGTTCTATTTGAGTTCTACCATTTCAATTTGTATGCCTTTTATTCTATTCCATAACATCCATATGAATATAATATTGGTCCAAGTTCTTTAACTATAACAACAATTATAATAACAATAACAATACATGAGATGAGAACCCCCATTCAAATTTGTTGGAAGAACTTGCTAGCCTTCTCCTCCTTGCTCCTTGTTCTTGATCCTCTTCAAGAACAACCTCAAGAAAGAAACCCACACTTTTTCTTTTTGATTTTGATCTTTTTTTCTTTTCCTTTCTTCTCATTTTTTCTAAAATTAAAAACAAGTAACGAAGGAGTAGAAGAAAGTATAAGAGAATGAGATGAGAAGGAGATTGAGGAAAAATGAAAGGAACTTCTTGCCCTTTGTCATTGTGGCTTGCCAAGGGGGGGGTGGGTGGGGGGGGGGGGGGGGGGGGGGGGGTTATAGGAGAAGGGGGTTGGGTTTTGTGGATGAGAAGAACCCAAGTGTTCTCATTCTTTGTGGCTCAACAAATTTAAGGTCTATTTGCAAATAAATATTGCAATCACACCCTAATCCAGTACGTACCCTCCATTTGATCATGATTGATAAAAAATAAGAGGTATTTTTCCAAAATTACATACTGCATGATTTTTTTACAAATGTACGAAATCGATACAGTACATATACGTACATATATCTGTTTGTACAGAAAATTTTTATTAGTCAAAACGAATAATCTCTACCCAAAATATTTTAATTCAGAAATAACAATAAAAATAATTTTATTACCAGCTCGGAAGATTTTAGTACCAATTTGATACAATACAGATGTATACAAACTGGTATATATATATATATAATGTTTATTAACAAAACCGGGTAATATCCATAAAAAATATTTCAATTCTGAAAATAAAAAAAATAATAATAAAATAATAATTTTTAATATCAGCCCCGGATTTTACAGACATTTTCTCAAAAATGAATGTTACAGGATTTTGTACAAGTGCACAAAACCGATACAATACATATATATACTTACTTGTATATATATACAAAGAATGATTATTTATTAAAACTAAGTAATTTCCATAAAAAATATCTTAATTTTAAAAATAATAAAATACAAGTATAATATCCAACCGGGATATTACAAACTTGGAGCGGAAGCGTGCCGAAGTTCGTCACTTACGGCTCAGATTACAAGATTTGACGCCTCCGATCGAAGATCGAGGTCTGTGGATGTGGAGTTACCTATATCAAAGAACTCTTCATCCTTCTCTGAAGACTTTCTTAGCTATACCTGTAGGAGCGACGAATGTCCGGGCCGTTTTTGGCTTCAACTTCCATCCTCCTTCAGTGATTCCCGGGGGGCTTCGTCATCAACGCTTTCCATCGAAACGTCGGCGAGTTGTGGCAGCGAGGGAAACTGACGAGCTGAGAGGTACCTAGTGCCTTTTGGTTGGTTCAGCTCCTTCTGGTCCTTTTATTAGTGCCTCTCTTTGCCGTTACGGAGTCTTGGGGTCGACCACTAGGGCACCCTTACCTGTTTTCTCATCTTCATTGTTCAGATAGTCGCTTGTGTCCTATGTATTGAATTAGGTTTAGACCTTAGTGATTTGTATGCCTTTATGCCGACTGGCTACCGCCTTTGTAATTATCTTTCGATCAATTAGTCTTCTTTTAGCCAGTTGACCTTTTTTTGTTGAAATTTGAGACGTTCGAATTCTTAGCAGTGGAGAGATCCGTGTTGCGTTTGATGTGGCAGGAAAAACTTCTAGTGATCGAAACTGAGGTGCCCTTTTCGAGGTTTGAGATTTAGCAGTGAGAACTTCATGTGACTCGAAGTCGAGGTGCTCTTTAGAGACGCTCTTTCCGTGGTTTAGACTTAGCAGTAAGGACTGCAGAAGACTCAGAGTCGAGGTGCTCATTTGAGGCACTCATTCCGAGGTTTAGACTTAGCAGTGAGGACTGCGTAAGCTTCATAGTCAATGCGCTCTTTCGAGGCACTCTTTCTGAGGTTTAGACTTAGCAGTAAGGACTGCGCAAGACTTAGATTTGATGTGTTCTTTCAAGGCACTCTTTCCTAGGTTTAAACTTAGCAGTGAGGACTGCATGGGACTCGGAGTCGATGTGCACTTTCGGGGCACTATTTCTGAGGTTTAAACTTAGAAGTGAGAATTGCGTAAGACTCAGAGTTAAGGTGCTCTTCTGAGGTTTAGACTTAGTAGTGAGGACTGCGTAGGACTCGGAGTCGAGGTGCTCTTTCGAGGCACTCAATCTGAGGTTTAAACTTAGCAGTGAAAACTGCGTAAGACTCAGAGTTGGGGTGCTCTTTCAAGGCACTCTTTCCGAGGTTTAGACTTGCAGAGAAAACTGCGTGGGACTCGGAGTCGAGGTGCTCTTTTGAGGCACTCTTTCCGAGGTTTAAACTTGGCAGTGAAACTATGTAAGACTCAGAGTTGAGGTGCACTTTCGAGACACTCTTTCCGAGGTTTAGGCTTAGAATGAGGACTGCGGGGGACTCAGAGTCGATGTGCTCTTTCAAGGCACTCTTTTCGAGGTTTAAGCTTAGACTCAAAGTTGAGGTGCTCTTTCGAGGCACTCTTTCTGAGGTTTACACTTAGCAGTGAGGACTACGTAGGACTCGGAGTTGAGGGGCTCTTTTGAGACACTCTTTTCGAGGTTTGGACTTGCCAGTGAGGACTGCATGGAACTCAGAGTCGAGGTGCTCTTTCGAGGCACTCAATCTGAAGTTTAAACTTAGCAGTGAGAACTGCATGGAACTCGAAGTCATGGTGCTCTTTCGAGGCACTCTTTTTGAGGTATAGACTTAGCAGTGAGGACTGCGTGGGACTCGGAGTCGAGGTGCTCTTTCAAGACACTCTTTCCTAGGTTTAAACTTAACAGTGAGAACTGCATAAGACACATGGTTGCGGAGTCTGGGCGGACGCTTAACATGTGCATTATAAGATCCTCAGAGATTTCGGGCATATCTGAGGATACCCAGGAAAACAAGTCCCGACTCCGACAGACGCAATTAACGACGTCTTGCTTTATGTCCGGAAGAAGGGATTGGCTCACTTGGAAGCACTTGGAAGGGTCGTCTTCGAAGAATGGGATATCTTCCAGTTCATTAACCGGTTCTGACCCGATTGTGCTCCTTTCAAAGGGGTGATTGACTGCGCCGAAGGGCAGTCACTCCCATAGCGGCCATGTAGTAGGTTCGGGTGGTCTCCTTGTTACCTCGAACGATGCCTACCTCTTCTTTGGTGGATAATTTCATCTTTATATGGTACATTGTAAGCGGCTTAAATATTCAACACCATAAATTCCATGGTTTTGGTTTGGGAAGCCGAGACCTGCCTGGCAATGACGTCGAGGGTTACGATTCCCTCGATCTGAACAGGGGCTCCTGCGAACCCCTGGAGTGTGTGACCCTTTGGTTTTAACTTTTCTCTGGGGAGCTTTAGGGCATCGAAGGCTACCAGGAACAGAACATTCACCGAACTCCCATTGTCGACCAGGACACGGTAGACCTCGTGATTTGCTAAATTAAGGCTAATGACAAGAGCGTCGCAAAATGGGAGTCAGACACCCTTGAGATCTTCGTTCGAGAATGAGATCGATAGCCTTCAACCCTTTGGGGGAAGTTGTTGATGGACTGCATTGACTTCTCGAACGAAAGCCTTACAGGATGTGTTAGAGTCTCTGCCAATCGGTCCACCGTGGACACAATGGAGAACAGCCAGACCGTCAGATCCAGACCGGTTAGGGCCCATTGCAGGACGCTTGTCCGTCCTTCGAGGAGGGGATGCATGTCCAGTTATCTAAGTGAACTCAGTTAGCCTCTACGTATGAGGGCCTCGATTTCCTTCTTGAGAGCCCAACAGTTGTCGGTCTCGGGCCCGTGGTTCTGATGAAACCGACAATAGAACCTTCGGTCCCTTCTTCAGGCGAGGTTGTTAGACGGCGGGGGGTGCTTGAGCTTTTCTTTGTCCTCAATCACCATGAGGATGGCCGAAACACTCGTGGATAGAGAGGTGAACCTCTCGAACCGAGGAAAAGGAGGCAGACGCCTCTGACCAGTGAGATCCTTTTGTAACTTCTTCGGGACCTCAGACTCATCGGCTCTCCTCTTACCCTTCGCTGAATTCTCCTTCCAGCCACCGGGGTGCAGAGCCTCTTCTGCTCGGATGTATTTTTTGACCCTTTGTAGAAGATCAGGAAAATTGATGTTTTTTGGAGAGAGAGGCTTTTAGTTGGTCGTGGCAGATGTTGTGTTGGAATGTCGCCAAGGCAACCCCGACTTCGTGGAAGGAGATTGTCCTGGCTTCTGCCGTGAATCTTCAGACGAAGATTCATAGGGACTTTCCATCCTTCTGTTTTAGGTCCAAATGGGAGGCGCTAGTCTTCTCCGTCTTTTGACTAGTCACGAAGTGCGTGAGGAAATTCTCTTCGAGCTGGTCGAAGGAAAAAATTGAACCAGGGGCGAGCTTAGAATACCGCCATACAGAGTGTCTGAGAACGTGCAACATAGGAGGGTCCAAGGAGCTATGAATCATCATGAGGATCTTGAACCCCTCTATATGATCAGCAGGATCTGTATCTCCATTATACGTCTCAAACTGTGGATGTTTGAAGTTCCTCAAAATGGGGGCATCGTGGATTTGGGTAGAGAAGGGGGGTCTAGATAGTTAACGACCTCGATTGAATCATCCCCTGTTCTCGCCTATCCGAGCTAGGCGGTCTTCCATGTTCTGAAGACATCTTCGGACATCGTCCTTCCTATCTCCGGATCTAGATAACCGTGGGACTCCTCTTCCCCAAAGTCATCGATTTGTTCTCTAGCCTGACCGTCGTCCGTCCCGGGTTCTTCCACGGAGTGCCCGTAGGACTTCTGCTAGAAACTCTTGGAACTCAATACGAGTGATATGGCCCTCTCCGCCGGGACCACTGGGATGCCAGTGGTCTCTCAGTGAGTATCTGTATCATCTATCTCGGCCTCGGGACCAAAGAGTATTGTGGCTCGGGGCCAAGTTTGATGGTGTGACCTCTCCTCTCGAACGATTGAGCTGGTTTCAAAGGTCTCCCTGGTTGGATCGGCTGTTAATGACGATCTGGAGGTCGTCTGCCACATGTTGTTCGACCGGCCTTGAGACGAAGCGGGATGTGCTCGGAACTGGTCCCTACGAATTCTCAGGTCGATGTCTCTGCGAGCCCTGTGTATTCGTGGGGCTACGGACCAGTGGGGGTGGAGGGACCGAAGGCCTTGTGGCGGTGATCTTCTTGGTTTTGGGAGCCATGAGAGTGGGTCACTTCGGACAACAACTTGGGTTGGGGGTTGAATTGATCTGCGGTTTCCCACAGACGATGTCAATCTATTACAATCTTGTTCTTGGGGTGTGGAGCAACAGATGATGTGAGTTCTTTGGACTTAAGGAAACCGCAATGATCCTGACCTTCTTTCGGGATCTGAATGAACCCTGGGTTTGTTTGGTCTTTGATGGCTTCTTCGTCCACCTGCAAAATCAAGTCTGAAACACCAGGAGTGTTCCCGATGATAAGACCCTCGATGCTTAAGTTAGAAAGTAGTTATAAAGTGGAGAGGGTTTTTTGGTGAAAGAGTCCTTACCTGTCATGGTCTACCCCATTCAGTGTTTATAGGTCCTTTGAGAATGATCTGTTACCCCCCGCTCTTAGTGCAGTACCCAATCACCTTGATCTCGGATATGGGATTAGTTACTCCATCGAGTTATGGGGGTACTGTTACGGCGTAACCGACGGAGCGCCTGGAGTGGCAGGCGGTATCTCCAGATGCATGAATGGGCCTGCAAAAGGCCTGGAGAGCTTTCTGGCTTTGGCCAGTAGGGAGGTTGGCGTTGGGCTTGGTTTGGTGCTTTGCGATTCGTGCAAGGATCATCGGTGGAGATCGCTTATGGTTTTTCCCACATCAGTTATCATGAGTTCTTCATCTTAACAGATGTTATGTGCTTTATTTGAAATATTAAGTATGTGACAAGTTCATCGTGCTTCTTAATACATACAATTAGTTATCAATTTGTAATGCATGTTTGGCTAATACTTTAATGAAGGTGATTAATTAGAGTTATTTTTAAGAAGATCCTAATAAGTGTGGAATAGCAGTGTCGCAGGATTGTTGTAAGTTAATTTAGATTGTAACTAGTTTTACCCTGTGCAAATTGCACAGACCAAAATAATTTTGAGAGACTTAAAATTTTATGTAATTCAAAATTTTAGAGATTTCTTTTAACTATTTCAATTACAATATAATCAAAAAACGAAAATTTTACAGATTAACCAATTCATATTTTTAAACCAAGGAATTTTCAAACCAACCAACATCATTCTATATTTCTATTCAATTGAATGGAAAGAGAGAGAAAAACTTAAATAATTACCAAAGTTGGGTTGTGGCTTTTCGTGGACTCCTTGATGTACTCCGCTATCTCCTTCTCCAAAGCATGCTTCTCAACAACCTCCTCTCTTAAATCAAGCATTCTCTCTAAAATCAATCATAATCAATATTATAAATACATGGAGAAACAATAATTGATAATTAGCTATATCAAAATATGACAAATATACATATTAACAAATTCACATTTTAAAATTTGATAGAATGTAGCACATAGTAGTTGACCTGACCAGTAACCGGCATCCACGTGTCATCTGAATGGATAGGGGCTAACAGATAAATAAATAGGTTAGAAATGCAAAAAATTGAACCTAGCTGGTGGCTGGTGGGCTGGAAAAGAGCATCTGCAGTTCGGTTCCCTATATTTTCAAGATTTAAAAATTTTGACAAAAAATGTGCCACAGTCGTTCTCTATATTTTAAAATTTTGAGTTTTGGGCAACAAATATAGGAATTTCCAAAGTATAGCAATCAAAAGATGAATTCTCGTCCATCCTAAACATTAATTGTTTTTTTTTGTTCGGACACATCAGCTATCGTCTCACAATTTTCTTTTTTTAATTTATTGCACGACAGATCATCTCTCATCTCATTTTTTTTATTAAAAAAAAATCGAACGGGAGATGATCTCCCGTCCGATCAAGATTCTCTCAAATTTGATGGGGGGCAATATGATCTTCCGTCCCTTTTAAAAATTTTCATAAATAGATTTATTGAAAGACTATAATACCCCCCTCCAATCCCAACATTCACTAGAGTAGCTCCAACGACTATTATTCAATTGCACAACGGCTAGAATTTTCAACTGCCTATATATATTAACTCTGTTCATCACCAATTCTAGACACAAAATTTTAATGCAGTCTTTTATTCCCCAAATTTTATTATCATCTTTCTTTCTCATATTCTGTTTTTTGTAAATCGATAGAATGAGGAATCTTCCTAATAGAGGCAGAAATACACAGCTATTGAAGATGTTACTATATTCTAAAGCTGTGTTGCTATAACTCAAGATCCGTTAATCGGTAGTGATCAATCCAGCTCACAGTTTTAGGATCGTATTTATCTTACATTTGTGAGTCTCATAGGCACTGCAACCGACAAAACGGCCGGCTATCTTTCAAGTCGATTCTCAGTAATTTCGAAAGAAGTAGCTTTGTACACTGCAAAGTTAGGTAGCGTAACAAATAGAGCAGCAAGCGGTACTATCTGAGGTGGATAAGGTATGTATAGTTTATGTGGTTAATACAAATTTATTGTTTTCAAACTATATAATTAATTAATAATAACTAGTGCTTTTGTAATTCTGTAATTCTGATAGGTATGCGAAGCAAGAATAGAATGTATGCAAACTATCGAGAAATCTTTCAAATTCGGAGAATGTTACGAAATACTCAAAAATCAACCAAAATTTTCTTTGCGTACAATCCAAGTTTTCGACATTGTCCCAGATTCCTAATCGGGGAAGGTGTAGTACAACCCATTCGCCTACATTCGTCGACTAGGATTCAGATATATCCATTGGCGTCGATGCGCCTACCCCCCCCCCCCCCCCCCCCCCCCCGGCTGAAAGCAGAGAAGAGAAAAGAAAAATGGATGGCCAAATCATCTGATTTTGCTGCAATGCTGAAGAGACAAAAAAATTTAACTCCTTTTATAAAGAGACGCGGGAAAGGTGGATGTCGATGAAACAAAAAGACTACGAACTGAAGAAATGAATGGAAGAAGACCGCATAATGAGTATGGATCTCACTACCTTACTTGATACTCAACGTTATTACTTCATGTGTAGAGAAAATAAAATTATGCAAAAAGGGGCTTACCATCCACGCTAAAGTAACATCTATTTTCGTTTCTTATGTTGCAATATCTCTTGTATCATGCTTATTGTATCTGAATGTAGCTGTATTTTATTAGCATTAGGAAGGGGGAAAAATTATTGCAAGTTACTTTTTTATGGAATCCAATGCCTTCTGACTTAAAAAAACTACACATACAATATTCTAGAAACATATACTTGCATTTGCTAATTCTCATCATCTCCATATGTGTTCCAAATGTGATCGAACAAATCTTGACGAAGTACATGATGTCTTTGTCTATCATGTAGTTTTACATTGCGTGCATTTCGAGCTGCACGTTCAGTTGGTCCAGCCCTAGTGCGACACGAGAGCATCGCATGTATGTTTTAATTGGACCATTCCATTTTTTTCCTAAATGTACAAACTTCACCATAAGAGATCTCCGTAATATGCTTACAAATATGAGGGCATTCATCGACAACCCATTTCCACATTGTTGGATCGCTAAGATCCATATATGGAGTATCTGATTCGGCTTTTTTTGTCAGTTGCCATGATCTGAACTGGCTTAACTATTTGATTTGATCTTACCAATAAATCTTTGGATCAACATTGCTTTTTCGATTAGATATACATGATAAGAAATTGGGACGAGGGAAAAAATAAAATTTTGGGACAGAGAAGAGAAGTCAGACAAGTGAGGAGTGAGTTTGTATGAAGGAGTTCAAATTATATGAATATATAGGGCTTAGATTGAGATAAACTCTGAAGGTAATTTAGGAAGGGAAAAAAATGTGGGACGAAGAATGATATAGCGTGCAACCCAATTTATTTTATAAAAAAAAAAATCCTCTCCGACGAAAGGAGTTGTGTCAGATATGAAATGTAGCCCCACACATGCCAGACACAACTTCATCTCCTGTCTGTGCCATATATATATATATATATATACTAGGTTTGCCCGTTGATACGTGCCTACGGCATGTCTTCGGAACGGTGCACCTGGTTTGATTATATAAAATAGTTTTGGATGTCTAGCAAATTAATTGAAGTAGCAAACATATTTTATGAGGAAGCAGTATATCTACCTTTAAGCTCAACCATCGCCTTCTTGATCATTAGCTTGAACTTACTTGGAATGCTATAGCTTGTTAGAAATACTGCATAGAGTTCTTTTTAACTTCAGCATCACTTTTAGATACTTGTAATCATTATTCAAGGATATTATCATATAGGTTTTATAAAGCTTACTCTAATTCCATAACCGCTATGAGAATGTCTATATACAGTGGTAACGCAAGTGCAGGTGTGAAGGTATCTACAATACCAATAATCTAAACATTTGTTTGTTTGAGACTCAGATTACAATTAAAATACTTTTTATTATTATTTCCACCAAAATGAAATACATTAAGTTCTCAAAACTCTAATCCAAGCTAATCATTTCTTTTATCTCCACTTTGTCTCCCCATTGCACCTTTATAAAAAAAAAATTGGATAAATAACAAATTTACTTTAACTGTTTTTCTTGAATGGAGAGTCAAAAAAAAATTTTAATTTTAAATTTTAAATTTCTTAAAATTTTTTATATTTTTATTTTTTGAAAATTTTGAAAATTATAAAATTTTAATTTTTGTTAATTTTAAGAATTTTAATTTTTGTTAATTTTAAAAATTTTTAAAAATTCGAACATTTTAAAAATTTTAAAATGTATTAAAATTTGTAAAAAAAAATTTTTAGAATTTTAGAATTTTTTTTTAAATTTTAAAATTTTTTTATAAGTTTTTGAATTACCAGCAAATCATAGCTAGGTTTGCCCGTTAACACGTGCCTACGACACGTCTTCGGAACGATGCGCCTTGTTTGATCATATAAAATAGTTTTGGAGGTCCAGCAAATTAATTTAAGTAGCAAACATAGAGTAAAAAACATATTATATGATTTTTTTTGAATTATTTTAAAAGTTTTTAAATTTTATTTTTTTTAGTTTTTTAATTTTTTATTTTAAAAAAATTTTTAAAATTTTTATTTTCTTAATTTTTTTGAATAGAAGAGGGAGGGAGAGAGAGAGGGAGAAAAAAAAATTAAATAAATATAGAAGTTGTTTTAGGTGGGAATTTGAATTTGAGTTTTGGGAGGAAACTTTTGGGGGGAAAATATGTTTTGTGAGGTTAGATCTGGACCTTTGATTTTTGGAAAATTGAAGAAGAGCCACTTGATAGCTTTCTTTGTATTTTATTATATATATATATATATATATATATATATATATATATATATATATTGTCGGACACAAGATGATCTTGCGTCGGTGCATTTTTTTTAATATATGATTTGATATTTTAATAAAATCTTTAAAAAAAAGAAATGTCGGACGCAAGTTTGTCGGACGCAAGATCATCTTGTATCCGTGCTTTTTTTCCTTTTTTTTAATAATAAATTTACAAGAGACGGAATTTGATTCCTCGTACTGTATATTTTAACATTAAAAAAAAATCAAAACTTAAATGGGATGATAGATCATCATATACCGTCTGTCATTTTTTAAACAAAATTCTCATATTTTGAGTTCAAACGGCTGCCGTCAGAAGTTAAAATGTCAAATATGAAGATTTTGAGTCTCAACGATTACAGATGCTCTAAGTGGTGTCAAACTTCCAATACAAAATAACTATTTCTTGTTAATTCGTTGAAACGATCTTAAATTCAACCTCGCACAAACATGCATTAAGATACAAGGCAAAATATAGTAACATAAACTTGTATTAGTAGATTGAAACTTGAAAGTATTTGCTATTATACTCATGACAGTTAAACGCAAGCGCACGCACTGCATGCCGCCCTAGCCATCTACACTACAAAAGAAAGTAGCTTTCCCGGCGCTTTTTTCGGTCTATACCGGCATTTTTTTACGCCGGGGAAACTTTCACCGGCGTTTACAATAACGCCGGTCCAACTGCCGCCGAAGCGAGCGTCGCTGAAATGAAGGGGTCTACACCGACGTTTTTGGTGGACGCCGGTAAATGATAGGACTACACCGGCGGTCATCAAATGCCGGTGTATATCGGTTTCTGGGTGCCGTTCTTGTGCACCTATATACATACACCGGCGGTCGTAAACCGCCGGTATTTATACATTCACCGGCAGAAATAAAAACGCCGGTGTAGATCGAAAGTATACCGGCGGTCAAGAAACGCCGGTGTATGTGCGTTTATGAGCGCCTGCTTTTCCCTGTTTACGAACACCGGCGCGACCAAAAAACGCCGGTGTAGTTATATACGCCGGCGTATATAAAACGCCGGTGTACGCCTGTGCCGTTACAGCTGAAAACTTTCACCGGCGTGCGTTGAAACGCCGGTGTATCACATACTCCAACAATTAAATTATATACACCGCGTTTTTTAAAATGCCGTTCTGGCTATGCCCGTTTATTTTCGATACTCCGCTTTTCCGTTCGATTTCAATTCACAGTTTCATTTACAAAACCTGTAAACTAATTCTCACAACTGATTCAATCAATTTCGTTGCATACTACTGCGCAAACCACAACCAAACACAAGAATAATTAAAGATAATCAAGTTTCACACGTGTCATATCAACGTCCAAATTCATTGATTAATTAACAGTGTCATAATTAACAAATTAATATAGAGACTAACATCCAAAATATCCAAACAAACCAGTCTGACAAATATCCAAAATATCCCAAATTCAAAGTATGACATAACTCTCAAAAAAAAACCAGTCTGACATAACAACAGCAAGGAGGAGGACATAAGAACAACAACCATATAGCAAGGAGGACCGCAGATTCATACCCCTCGAGTTGCTTCAGCTCTGATCATCTGCATTTCCTTCATCTTGACGACCGCTCTGTGAATAAAAAACAATAGTTTAATTGAACAGTAGATCACAATACAGAATATACATATTTTTTGAACTTGCAAAAAGAACTACCTGTGTCTCGAATTATAAGATCAAAGTGCCAACTGCAAATGGAATTGTTAATGATATATACAGAGGTAAAATAATTACATTGCAATGCTTAAATTCCGTACTTAATTTTGTTTTTAAATATATCTAAAATAACAAAACAAATGAAAATTCAGTATCTAACTTGAAACCTTTATATTCTCCTCTGATTGGGAATATCCACTATCTAAAACAATAAAACAAATGAAAATTCAGTATCTAAGCATGTCCTTCATGGATTGTTCAGACAATCCATGAAACTGTCATCGTGGACGGAAACCAAATATAAGAAAAAAAAGAAAAATAAGATAGGGCTCATATCAAGTGTATTTTTAGGAAACTGTCATCGTGGAAGGAAACCAAATATATATATAGAAGCCAGAAATGGAAACAGAAAGAAGAAAGGTAGAGACTTTGGATACACCAGGCTACCATAGCGGCATTTTCCTCATCTCTCTCTCATCCCTTATTTCCCTTCAGCACACGAACAGAAAGAGACATCAGCAACCACCTTAAGAGCGACAAGAACAACAATAATAATAAATTATTATGAACAAGATGTCTCTATATGGGTTTCCAGTTCTCCACTCGAGCCCACTCTTTCTAATCACAGCCCAATTAAGAACATAGACAACATCCACTAAACAATCCAATCATAGCCCAGTCAAAATTTGCCATCCTGGATCTTAATGAAATACGCTTCATTAACAGTGAAAGAAAATGAGGATGCTAGCAGCATACTTAGTTTGGAAGTGAACCCATTTTGTGTTAAAAAATCATGCCAAAGATGGCAATCAGCTTCATTAACAGTATCTGAAAATGAAAATTTTCATTAACTGAGCTTATATGTTGCTCTACTAATTCACTGTGCCCAACTAAATCTAAAACCCAATTGTTGTGCGTATCCGGAGGATTTTGGCATACGTACCTATAGCATCCTCAGTTCACAGTAAACCCGTTTTGGTCAAAAAAACATGCCAAGATCACATTCAGATGCATGAAAATAAGCTTCACTATCAACAAAAGAAGAACTGAGGATGCTATGCAGCATACTTAGTTTGGAAGTGAACCCATTTTGTGTTAAACAATCAGGTTACATTGACAGTATCTGAAAATGAAAATTTCTCCATTATCTGAGCTTATATGTTGCTCTACTACTTTTTCAGCCCAACTATATCACAAAACCCAAGTGTGGTGCATATCCGGCCGGAGAATTTTGGCATACGTACCTATACAATATCCTCAGTTCACAGTGAACCCATTTTTGGTATAAAAACATACATGCCAAGAAGACAATCAGGTGCTTGAAATCAGCTTCACTAACAGTTAGTGAAAATGGGACCATAAAATAGCTTAAGAAGACCATCAGGTTTGTGAAGTAAGCTTCACTAACAGTGATAGAAACTGGGGATGCTATGCAGCATACTCATTTTGGAAGTGAACCCATTTTGTGTTAAAAAAACCATGCCAAAGATTGCAATCAGGTTACATTGACAGTATCCGAAAATGAAAATTTCTCCATTATCTAAGCTTATATGTTGCTCTACTACTTTTTTAGCCCAACTATATCGCAAAACCCAAGTGTGGTGCATATCCGGCCGGAGAATTTTGGCATACGTACCTATACAATATCCTCAGTTCACAGTGAACCCATTTTTGGTATAAAAACATACATGCCAAGAAGACAATCAGGTGCTTGAAATGAACTTCACTAACAGTTAGTGAAAATGGGACCATAAAATAGCTTAAGAAGACCATCAGGTTTGTGAAGTAAGCTTCACTAACAGTGATAGAAACTGGGGATGCTATGCAGCATACTCATTTTGGAAGTGAACCCATTTTGTGTTAAAAAAACCATGCCAAAGATTGCAATCAGGTTACATTGACAGTGCCCGAAAAAGAAAATTTCTCCATTATCTGAGCTTATATGTTGCTCTACTACTTTTTTAGCCCAACTATATCACAAAACCCAAGTGTGGTGCATATCCGGCCGGAGAATTTTGGCATACGTACCTATACAATATCCTCAATTCACAGTGAACCCATTTTCGGTGTAAAAACATACATGCCAAGAAGACAATCAGGTGCTTGAAATGAGCTTCACTAACAGTTAGTGAAAATGGGACCATAAAATAGCTTAAGAAGACCATCAGGTTTGTGAAGTAAGCTTCACTAACAGTGAAAGAAACTGGGGATGCTATGCAGCATACTCATTTTGGAAGTGAACCCATTTTGTGTTAAAAAAACCGGTTGCATTGACAGTATTAGAAAATGAAAATTTCTCCATCATCTGATGACCACAGTGAACCCATTTTTGGTATAAAAACATACATGCCAAGAAGACAATCAGGTGCTTGAAATGAACTTCACTAACAGTTAGTGAAAATGGGACCATAAAATAGCTTAAGAAGACCATCAGGTTTGTGAAGTAAGCTTCACTAACAGTGATAGAAACTGGGGATGCTATGCAGCATACTCATTTTGGAAGTGAACCCATTTTGTGTTAAAAAAACCGGTTACATTGACAGTATTAGAAAATGAAAATTTCTCCATCATCTGATGACCACAGTGAACCCATTTTTGGTATAAAAACATACATGCCAAGAAGACAATCAGGTGCTTGAAATGAACTTCACTAACAGTTAGTGAAAATGGGACCATAAAATAGCTTAAGAAGACCATCAGGTTTGTGAAGTAAGCTTCACTAACAGTGATAGAAACTGGGGATGCTATGCAGCATACTCATTTTGGAAGTGAACCCATTTTGTGTTAAAAAAATCATGCCAAAGATTGCAATCAGGTTACATTGACAGTGCCCGAAAAAGAAAATTTCTCCATTATCTGAGCTTATATGTTGCTCTACTACTTTTTTAGCCCAACTATATCGCAAAACCCAAGTGTGGTGCATATCCGGCCGGAGAATTTTGGCATACGTACCTATACAATATCCTCAGTTCACAGTGAACCCATTTTCGGTGTAAAAACATACATGCCAAGAAGACAATCAGGTGCTTGAAATGAGCTTCACTAACAGTTAGTGAAAATGGGACCATAAAATAGCTTAAGAAGACCATCAGGTTTGTGAAGTAAGCTTCACTAACAGTGAAAGAAACTGGGGATGCTATGCAGCATACTCATATTGGAAGTGAACCCATTTTGTGTTAAAAAAACCATGGCAAAGATTACATTGACAGTATTTGAAAATGAAAATTTCTTCATCATCTGATGACCACAGTGAACCCATTTTCGGTGTAAAAACATACATGCCAAGAAGACAATCAGGTGCTTGAAATGAGCTTCACTAACAGTTAGTGAAAATGGGACCATAAAATAGCTTAAGAAGACCATCAGGTTTGTGAAATAAGCTTCACTAACAGTGAAAGAAACTGGGGATGCTATGCAGCATACTCATTTTGGAAGTGAACCCATTTTACTAAGTGTCAATGCCGCCTGCTGCTCCAATTGGTCCAGATCTTCAACACGAAGCATTCTTGAGCAAATACCTTTATATATGCTACAAAGATCTTTCAGGACAGTAGTGACTTGCTCACACATTGAAGACCTTAGGGCCACAGGAAGGAGATCCTGCATTAGGATGTGGTAGTCGTGTGACTTTAGCCCCTGAAGCCTCTTCTCTTTAAAGTTGACACATTTTGCCATGTTAGAAGAATAGCTATCGGGGACTTTCAGTTCAAGTAGTACTTTGCAAAACAACTCCAACTCCGATTTTGACATTGAATAGATTGCAGGAGGTAGGAGCACTTTCCCGTTCGGCAATTCTTCTGGGTGCAACTCATGTCGGATGCCCATTGACTTCAAATCAAGTCGGCTCTTGAGATTGTCCTTTGTCTTCCGATCATCTCCCATAACTGTTCCTATACAATTCTCCCCTATATTTTTGCCGATATGCATCACATCTAAATTATGTCTTAGTAAGTTGAATTCCCAATACGGCAACTTGAAGAAAATACTCTTCTTCTTCCATGCACCTAAACTCGTCAAGTTTTGATCCTCATCCTCGCCATATAGATCGGTCTCCTCATCTTGCTCCGGCCTTGCCCTTTTCTTGCCCTTTGTCCTGACTTCTGGTTCCTTTCCATATTTGAATTGATGACCATCTACCCGCCTCAAAATATCTGAACCAGAGGAAGACCCAGGAGCATGTTCCCACTCGTCGGTGCCACCAAATGTCGCTGCCTCTGCCCGAAATATATGTGTGTCAGGCAACCATCTCCTATGACCCATATAGCAAAACTTTCTGCCATTGTACAACCACCCTGAACTAGTTTGGTCAGCACAACATGGACATGCATAACGTCCTTTAGTACTATATCCAGATAAATTTGCATATGCTGGAAAATCATTGATTGTCCAAGACAACACGGCACGAAGAGAAAATGTTTCTTTAGCCACAGCATCATAGATTGGAACACCCACCCACAACTTCTGAAGTTCATCTATTAACGGTTGTAGGTACACATCTATATCATTTCCAGGACCTTTCGGTCCAGGAACTATCATGGACAAAATAAATGAGGACTGCTTCATGCATTTCCAAGGCGGCAAATTGTATGGTATCAACACAACCGGCCATATGCTGTATGTACTACTCATTTGCCTGAAAGGGTTGAAACCATCACTAGCTAGTCCAAGTCTCACATTTCGAGGATCTTCCGCAAAATCAGGATATCTTTCATCAAATCTTTTCCAAGATTGAGAATCAGCAGGATGTCTAAGAATCCATCATTAGTGCGGCCTTCAGCATGCCATTTCATATCAGAAGACGTTTTCGTGGACATAAACAACCTTTGTAACCTAGGGATCAGAGGAAAGTAACGCAATGTTTTGGCAGGCTTCTTTTTCCTACTTCGCTTAGTAGATCCACTGGCTCCCTCGTCTTGATTTGGTCTTTCTTTCCATTTCGAAGAACCACACACTTCGCAATTCTCCAGACTTTCCTTATCACTCGTGAAAAGCATACAGTCATTTGGACATGCTGCTATCTTCTCATATCCTAGATCGAGAGAACTTAGGAATTTTTTGATTTTATAGGCTGAGTTTGGAATACAGATTTCAGGAAATGCTTCATTCAACAATTCAAGTAGCATAGTGAAGGACTTAGCAGACCACCCGTTTAAACATTTAATCTGAAATAGTCTGACAATGAATGAGAACTTAGAAAATTTGGTGCAGTCGCGGTACAACGGGATACTAGCATCTTCAAGTAACTTAGCGAAGGATTCTTGCTGCTTATTATTTTCATGGGTGGGGCCAGACATTTCCTCGTCCACCCCACCACCAATTTGGTTTGTTTCTATTGACTCATTGTGAACTTCGGTTGTTGGGTCATTGGTGTGGAAAGGAACATTATGAATCCCCATGGCATCTTGTAACAAAGCATGCATCTCATCGGGAACG
This sequence comes from Hemerocallis citrina, assembly GCA_017893485.1. Lineage (NCBI taxonomy): Eukaryota > Viridiplantae > Streptophyta > Magnoliopsida > Asparagales > Asphodelaceae > Hemerocallis > Hemerocallis citrina. The sequence goes on along the minus strand of CM030365.1, from coordinate 8,065,200 downwards.
CTTAAGTCTTCGTTCACTAAGGGCTCAGCCTCATTTTCTAATACAACCGGACGAACAGGAGCTGCCGTATGATCCTCTCCATGACAAAACCACCTTGTGTACCCTTGAAGAAAACCGTTGACAGCCAAGTGTGTATGTACTACGTCACATGTCCTCAGCATACAATTTGTACAGCGAAGGCATGGACAAAGGATTAGGTTGGGATCACGGGAATGTCGTTTGGCAAAGATAATAAAATCTTTAATACCATCACGGTACTCCTTGGATAATCGTGGTTTACTAATCCAACTTCTATCCATTATATCAATAGCACACAGTCTGAAATTAAAATTTGATATATTAAATAGTAATAACAGTAAAAGGCATTTTGTATATTAAATTTCACCTATTTGAAAACCATCTCTAGCTGCAAATAAATAAACGATATAATCTTTAACTGTAAAATAAAGAAATTGTGGCTCCAAAAAATGTACAAAAAAAAACTACTTCTTAACACAATCTACTCTATTCACCAAACCCTAAACGACCTTTTGTGGAAATGATCACAACCACCTTAGACGGTATTTTATCGCACACCCTGTGTTCGAGCATAAAAAAAAATCGACTATAGTCTCCCCTGTATTTGGCTTTCCGTTCAAGGAGATGATGATGGTAAAGGGTATTTTGCTGATGAAGAGGAATCGGCCGAATAATGAGTGCGTCGTGCTGTAACTACGGTAACAAGAAGATCTGATGACTCATGAACTATTCTGTTCATGACTACTAATAATCACTTATCTCATAATAATAATAATAATAATAATAATAATAATAATAATAATACTAAACAAAAGAAACAATAAAAGAAAAATTAAAATGTCTAGTATGTAAGCATATATTTTGCAGACTGAACCAATTGTTGTACATAGCCGGAGGATTTTGGCATAGAGCTATAGCATCCTCAGTTCACAGTGAACCCAGTTTGGTCAAAAAAACATGCCAAAATGACAATCAGATGCGTGGGATAAGCTTCAATTAATTAACAGTGAAAGAAACTGGGGATGCTATGCAGCATACTTAGTTACGAAGTGAACCCATTTTGTTAAAAAACCATGCCAAGGATTCCAGTCAGGTTACTTTAACAGTATCTGAAAATGAAAAATTTCTCATTATCTGAGCTTATATGTTGCTCTACTACTTCTTCATCCCAACTAAATCTAAAACCCAATTGTAGCCGCATATCCGGCCGGAGGATTTTGGCATACGTACCTATACCATCCTCAGTTCACAGTGAACCCATTTTGGTAAAAAAAACATGCCAAGATGACAATCAGATGCATGAAAATAAGCTTCACTAACAACAAAAAAAGAAAATGGGGATGCTAGCAGCATACTTAGATTGGAAGTTAACCCATTTTCGTATAAAAAACCATGCCAAAGATTGACAATCAGGTTACTTTAACAGTATTTGAAAATGATAAATTTTCCATTATCAGAGCTTATATGTTGCTATACTACTTCTTCAACCCAACTAAATCTAAAACCCAATTGTTGTGTGTATCCGAAGGATTTTGGCATACGTACCTATAGCATCCTCAGTTCACTTAGTCTGGAAGTGAACCTATAGAAACTGGGGATGCTATGCATGCAACATACTTAGTTTGGAAGTGAACACATTTTGTGTTAAAAAACCATGCCAAAGATTGCAATCAGGTTACTTTAACGGTATCTGAAAATGAAAATTTCCCATTATCTGAGCTTATATGTTGCTCTACTACTTCTTTAGCCCAACTAAATCTAAAATCCAATTGTTGTGCATATCCGGCCGGAGGATTTTGACATACGTACCTATAGCATCCTCAGTTCACAGTGAACCCATTTTGGGTAAAAAAACATGCATGCCAAGAAGACAATCAGATGCATGAAATCAGCTTCATTAACAGTGAAAGAAAACGGGTATGCTATGCAGCATACTTAGCTTGGAAGTGAACCCAATTTGTGTTAAAAAACCATGCCAAAGATTGCAATCAGGTTACTTTAATAGTATCTGAAAATGAAAATTTCCCATTAACTGAGCTAATATGTTGCTCTACTAATTCACTGTGCCCAACTAAATCTAAAACCCAAGTGTGGTGCATATCCGGCCAGATCATTTTGGCATACGTACCTATACAATATCCTCAGTTCACAGTGAACCCATTTTGGGTAAAAAAACAAACATGCCATGAAGACAATCAGATGCATGAAATCAGCTTCATTAACAGTAAAAGAAGATGAAAATTTCCATTATCTAAGCATATATTTTTCTATTAATTCTTCATCTCAACTAAACCGTTCATGCTAAGGAAATCGAAATGAATAAACTGAAAAAAGCTGCCTTTTTTGGAAAATAAGGGAAATCAAGAGATCATACCGAAGAGAGAGAGAGGGAGCGGGGCGACGAGGGCGGGGGCGTAGGAGAGAGAGAGAGAGGGGGCGACCGCCGATTCACCTCCAGATCGAGAGAGGGAAGAAGGAAATCGAAAAGGACGAAGGGAATCGAATGGTCGAAGGCCGTCGAAGAGGACGAAGCGGCGGAGGCAAACGCGCGGGAAATAGAGCGAGGAAGGAGGGAAACGAAGCGCCTTCCCCCCCCCCCCCCCCCTTTTTTTTGGGTAATGGGTAAATGGCGAGCGAAAGATTAGGGTTCGCGGGTTTTATTCCCAGTTATTCACCGGCGTTTTAATTGGAAACGCCGGTGAATGTGCCCGTATATTCACCGGCGTTTATAATAAAAAACGCCGGTGAATAATAAACTTCACCGGCGTGTTTAGGTAAAACGCCGGTGAATACTAACATTCGCCAGCGTTTTAAATCGACCGCCGGTGTATGACAATCCCATCTGGCGCCCAATTCCTACTCGCTCCCTACCCCGGCGCTACTAGTAAAATGCCGGGAAATAATCGCCGGTAAAAGCAGTATCTTTTGTAGTGCTAGCATTGTAAAACGCATTGTGATTGACAATGGTAAATGAACGTTATATCCTTAAGTATATTACTTAATTTTAATTAATGGAAAATAACAAAAGAAAAATTGAAATGAAAAAATATATTTCTTAATTATTACTTTTTTATATAGAAAAAGGTGGAGCAGGATTGTTCGTGTCTTATTTATGCAAAATGACAAACAGATTCCAGAAATACTGAAAGAAAAAGCAAAGCAGACTAAGAAAAATAGGAAATACAGCAACCCTGAAGTAGGTTAAGAGCATCCACAGTCGATTTGCAATATTTGCCAATTTTCCATTTTTTGAGAAACAAGAAGCTGCAGCCGTTTGGTGTTTTGTCATATTTTGACAAAATCGCAACAGTCGCTTCTCATTTTTGAGAAATAAAATTGCAATTCTCAAATTATAAGAGACGATACAAGTTGTCTCGTCCCAATTTTTTTTTTTAATCACGTCGGATGATACAACATGTATCGTCCAATTTTTTTTTTTTTTTAATCCCGTCGGACGATACAACATGTATCGTCCCAATTTTTTTATTTTTTTATTTTTAGTAGATCGAACGGTCAGATTCGCAGGAGAAAAAAAATTTGAAAAATTCTCGGACGGGACAACATGTCCCGTCCAGGTTTTGAGGAGGGATTAGTGGATAGGTTAGGTCCTTTTAATTAGGTTTAGTGGGTATTTAATTAGGTTTAGGTAATATTATATTATTTAATTTATTTAATTAACATATTTTAATAGTAATTAGTAATTAATTAAATCTATAAAAAAAACTGACGGACGAAACATCATGCTTCGTTTTTCTCCAAAATATAACAAACGACCACTGCAGAACATTTCGCTATTTGCTTTTGCTGTAATTGTCATTTTGTAAAAAATGAGAAACACTATTGTGGATGCTCTAATAATAGCATCCACCGTCGTTTGCTATATATGCCATTTTCCCATATTATAGCAAACGAAATAGCAAACCACCCCTGCAGTCGTTTCTCATTTATCCATTTTTTAGCAAAAGTTCTATTCTCATTTCTCAAATATGAGAAACGAAATGTGCTTTCTCAAATTATAAAAGACGGGGTATGATTCTCCGTCTCTCCGATTTAATAATTATTTAATCGATTCGGACGGAACAACATATACCGTCTCAATAATTTTAATTATTATTATTTTTTTTAAATAGGTCGGACGGGGATACATACCCCGGACGGGGTATGATACCCCGTCGCTACCATTAAAAAATAATTTTTTTTTAAAAAGCCTCAGACGGGCCGGGAATGATACCCCGGCCGGGGTATCAAACCCCGTCCCACCACATCCAAGCATTTAATGCTGACTGTTCTATTAGTTAATTATAGTAGGTATTAATGCTGATTGGTAGGTGTTAGGAGTGGTAAATGTAGTTTATTTAGTTAATTAATTAGGTTTAGTTTTATTATATTATTTAATTTAGTTAATTAGTATAGTTTAATAGTTAATTAGTAATTCTGTTTTTTAAAATTTTTTTAAACGATGAGACGGTATATGATACCCCGTCGCTCGCTTTTTTCTAAAAAATGAGAAACAATATAGCAAACGACGACTGCAGCGATCGATGACATTTGCTATTACTGTAGCTGCCAATTTATAGCATATGAGAAAAACGACTGTGGATGCTCTAAGCAAGTAAAGTAAATAGAGCTAGATAATGTAGGAAAATAGAGGTAAAGTAATCCACACACTCTAAGAGTGGGATTCTGTGCTTTTGGTTAGATCTTGAATAAGAAATTAGGGTTAGCTTTAATAAAAAAAAATTGAGGCTATTGTTTTTGTATAAAGCTTAATAACCTAGATATTTCAAATACCTAGCATAATGCGTTGTAGCGGCATATATAGCACAATACCAATTTATTGAGCAAGAGACTTGTAGCAGGTTACCATTCTTTATAGGTTTCACTCTCTAACGATCCGATTTTCATAACTAGATGTCAATATCAACACGGTTTGTGTTAAGTCATCGGCTCAAATCTATCTATAACTATTATAATAAGAGAGATGGGGTTGGTAAACAAATAAACAATTTTTTATTCTTTTTTTATGTGTGCAAACACGTGCAGCGCACGTGTTGGTAGGTTTTTTTTTTCCTTTTCCTTCCTCCTCCACGTGCATCGCACGTGCATTCGTACTAGATTTTTTCTTTTTTATCCTTTTCCTTCCTCTCCACGTGCATCGCACGTGCATCATACTAGTATTTCGTAAGTCGGACTTCTACTATTAACCATCTATCTGTATATAACTTTTCACGTATATTGCACGTGATAGCCGGAAATTGGAGCTAATAATTTGCAGTACTCTAGAAACGACACACGTCCAAAATTCTCAGCTGATATATCTGACAAACGTTCGACCGTACGTCTGACTCAGGAGTCAAAATGATTGACTGTTTTTGTCGCTTTCCTAAGTTTGTACGCAGAAGCCAGAATGCGGGGCCCACATTGACCCGGTCCCGCACTTCTGTATGGTCAAATTTAGGAAAAAGAAACCTGGCACCTGGCACAGCTCAAAAATGTATTATTGCTAAATGCACCCGTTTTGTCGTTTCCTATCGTTACTTCCCTTTCGTTCAGCGAAAGACTTTAAGTATGTCGGTCGCGAATGTTAGGTGAGGTGTGAATTTGGGTGATAGAGCTTCAGTGCATTTTATTTACGAGTCGTCGAGGCCGTGGAAAATCGTGTTGCGGGTAGGATCTGGTGTATAGAAGCAAGCAGGAAACAGGTGTTTTAACAAATGAAATTGGGTAGGATTTATGCAATTGGCTCCTGGATAAGCATCAAATTTACTTTGTATATGTTATTATTAACAAGAGTAATGCTACACCTATTACCAAATCAATTATCTTTTTCTTTACTATCTTAGGTGGCATACTAATAATGGAGGTTATTGTAGAGTAGGTGGTACAAACATCCAATAGTAATGTGTCACCTAAGGTAGTAAAATAAATATAGTAGATTTGGTTATAGGTATTGCATTACCCTATTAACAAATGGCAACTACTCTCCGGCTCATACAGTTCACTGCTGATTCAGTTAGTTGATTATAATAGTTTTTTTGTTTTTGTTTTTGTTTTTTTTTCTTATGTAAAAACATGTTCATTTAGGGTTTAATTTCGGTTGAACACGATCTGACCTGGTCCGGAACACAGAACATTGTTTATGAATCTAGCTAGGTGTATAGGGTGTTGTTTTAATTCTCGCATATGGATAAGCTTGTTGAGTGGTCTGCTCCATCACATCTTTGCATTGTTTTGGGCTTGACTAACAACTATATTTCCCTCACCTTTTCACTATTTTACACTACACCCAAAGTGCATGCATAATGCATGCCCTAAATTTTGATAAGATCAGCTAGTCTCATAGCTAGGTACGGCTTCGACTACTAGCTCTTTCACTCTTTATGGATTCTTTTAGACATTAAAGTAGTCCCTTATCTGTTATTATTTCTGTCAAATCCTTTAACAAACTGTAAAGGTTAAGTACGCTAGCTAGCTTTACAATTGCAATCGGCTGATGTGATTTGTTACGCTAGTATTAAGCAGTCATATGTCACCTTTTCTTTAATTCCCAGTATCGATAAGACTAATAAGTCTTGAGAGCCAGCATCTTTAGTGGTGGGCTAAATATCTAAAATTTGGAAAAAATGAAAATAGCTTCGTTGCAGTCGTCTTCCAAATATTTAAAATTTAGGTGTACGATAAATAATAGACTGCCAAATATAGCAGACGATTTGACAAAAGCTAAAATATAGCAATCGGGAAATTTTCTTTCGTCCCTGAAAAGAGACGAAGGATAATATTCCGTCGCTTTAAAAAAAAAAATTTCCGGACGATGAACAATGTCCCGTTGTTTATTAATTTTTAAAAAAAAAAAGTGTCGGACGGTGTATTATACACCGTCCCAACAATGAATAAGACAAAATTGGTGGGCCGGTGTATAATCTACCGTCCCACCATTTTTCCTTCTATTTTTTTTTTTTAATTTTTATTTTTAAAGTTTAAGACGAGAGATAATCGATCGTCCGACAATATTTTAGCTTTTAACGACTACAGCGCGCAGCCATATTTTTTATTTCCAAAAGCCAAATACCCAGAAAATAGCTTATAACGACTAAAGATGCTCTCAGATACTATTTTCTACGATTCAATCATTCTGAATTCCTCATCTAACTAACTAGCTAGATCATTGAAAATGATACTAGAATAAGTTGTAAAAGCATCATATCTGGTCGACTCTCTAGCAAATATTTCAAGGAAATTTTGAATTGGTGTGCAAACCGAAGTATGTCTTTCGGTTTTGCTCGATCAGATCGGTAAATCAGCTACATTCATTCAGCAAATTAATACTAAATATAAGAGGTTTTTTTCGGCCATATTGAGAATGCGCTTATACACATATTGTTTGATAATCAATTTAAATCTATATAATAAAATACAAAGAAAGCTATCAAGTGGCTCTCCTTAATCCTCCCAAAATTAAAGGCTAAGATCCAATATTACAAAACACATTTTTCCTTCCAAAATTTCAAACCCCAAAACTCAAATTCAAATCTCCCTCAAAAAAAAAAAAAACTCATTTATTTATTTAATTATTTCTCTCTCTGTCTCAATCTCTCTCATTCTCTCTCTATTTACTCAGAAATTTAGATTTTCAAATTTCAAGTTTATAAATTTTCAGATTTTTTATATTTTTTTATTGTTCATGTTACATTGAAAATGACAAATATATCTTCAATAGTTAAATTTCATCATTTTCCATCCACTAAGTTCTAAAAAGTTGGATTTTATACCCTTATTTATAATTATTTTTTAACATATACAAATGGAAATATAGACCTTTATTTACAACTAATTAATGTCATAATATTTAAACTTTTGCTACATAATTATTATTTTACTGTTTACAAGATTTTTCATATGCTACATCGTTTCGAAGACATGCCCACAAGCAAATCTAGTGTATGTATATATATATATATATATATATATATATATATATATATGTATGCACAAAATAAACAAGAAGTTTTTGGATTAATCATGCTAGCAAGTCGATCCATTACATCACTAATAAGATTGATACTTAACCCTAGAATTAGCCACGTAGCTAATCACCTACCCTTCTCGTAGGTTAGTTATCCCCCATCACCTTACATAAACCCACAAAACCATGGAGGTTAACAACCAAATCTTCTCTCTTAAATCATTCATTAACAACATTATAGCAACCTAATTACTTACTAATCATCATTAAGGGAGTGCCCTTATTACTTAAAACTCCCTTGGGTCCACAAACATAAGATCAGTCCTAGCCTCGGATTTGCTCCAATCCTCACCTTCACCCCCACTGTCCAACCTCTTCATGCACCAAACATCCTCCTCACACGAAAACCTCCTCCAATGTGGCACCACCTCCCTCACGTGATCCCTCCCCCCGACCTCCGCCACCACTGCGGCCACCTCATCGTCCTCCATAGCCATGTTATGAGCCACCCTACACAAACACCTCATCATCTCCCCTCCCTTCTCCCCTTGCATGTACAAACCATTCATAACATGCACGCCAAAAGGTTTAAACACGTCCCTCACCGATGGCACGTGCATCCATGGGCATATCTTGTCGATTGCACGTGTCACTTTAACTGCCACTTTGAGAAGTCGGCTGGCTCCGCTGACACGGAGCTTGAAGATGTCCTTGGTGTTCCAAATGGACATGATGGCGAAGGACGAAGGGAGAGAAAGGGGGTGGTCAAATTTTATTGTAGAGGTGGCCGGAAAAGCAATGGAGGTGGCTAGGGTTAGGGGGTGGGATAAGAGGGAGTGAAAGTCGGAGGGGAAGAATTCAGAGGAGGAAGCAAAAAGGTGGTGGTAGAGAGTGGAGGCAAGGGTTGGGGGGAGGCGGAGGAATGTGGTAGAGGAAGGGGAAGGGATGGGGAGAGGGTGGGAGTGGACGGGATGGGTGAGGATGACAGGGGAACGAAACGGGGTGTAGCCGAGATAGGGGGAGGTGAAGAGGTTGAGCGACGGGGAATTGGAACGGTCGGTCGCCATGTAGGCGTACTCAGCACCCTTTTGTCGTGACCACTGTTCGATTCGTTGTACTAGCTTCGTCCCTATACCTTCTCTCCTGTGAGAAAATTATAAAAAATAAAATATGACGATACGTATAGTACTTAGAAAAATAATTGATCTGTAATAAATCTAAGCTAGTCAAATACTCCACTAATTATATATATGTGTGTTTTCTTTCCAAATGCCAAGTGGCTATGCAATGTAATTATAAATAGCTAGCGTAATTTTATATATTGTTAAAATTATTCATTTTTTTTTCTTCTTCTGAATTTATCAAAATTCGAAAATTAATAAATAAATTGTACTACCAGTATATCTGCATGCAACAACAAAAAAAATCCCTTTCCAACTAAACCACACACAATTTAAACCCGATGCCCATACTCTTAACAAAGACACTATACGACTATATATATATACCAAAATACAAGTATACAACAAGACACGATATGCGCAGGTTAGCTACCGAACATCGACTATGCTAACATGCGCACAAACACGATGAAAAGAGAATGCGTTCACCCAAATTTAAATTATGAGACTAAGAAGAAAGCTTCGCATTAAACTTGAGAATCTGTAGATATTGGAGGCGTACTTCAGCGACTGTGATAATTAACGGCTAACGTGCGCATGATGTGGGCCATTTTGCAATAATATTTTTTGTTGGGTACTTGTGCTTTAAATGTGCAGACATTGCATGCACGGACTGAAAATGAAGGGGGAATTTCGCTGGATTTGGATGCAAAAACAAAATTACAAAAAATGCCAAAATTAATGATTGAAACTGCCCATTTACACCTTTTACCTATTCATAGTAAAAACAATAAAAAGTAACCCCAAAAAAAAAAAAAAAAAAAAATTGTAATTCTTAAATGACACACAAAAAGACACACCTATTAGTTGGAGAGACGCGGAGGCCGAGAATGTAAGCGGCTCGGACGAAGATGGGGAGCTGGCTTGTGGGATCCACCGATCCTTTGCTCACTGTTTTGATGCACCCGCGTATCACACCCACAATCTCCTTACTCTCCCCATACTCAGCCACCTATATATATTTGACAAGACTTCTTTTTATTTTATATATATATATTTAGTTATTGGAAGCACATGTTAGTGCAGAAGAATTAAGTTAAACACATTTGCAATGCACTTAACAAGACTTTTTATATTTTTTTAAAAAAATATTATATATATATATATGAAAGGAAAGGTACCAGCATTATGTGGTCGGGGGAGTGGCGGATACGGCACAAGGGGTCACCTAATTGGTCGACGTGGAGAGACACGTTACTCTTTTTGTTCTTCCTCGAATTCTTCTTAGCATCATTGCCGGAGGGGGAGGAGGAGGAGGAGGGGCCCACATCGCAGAGGCTCTCCATGTCTTCTACGGCTTTGAGGTCTTTGTCTACATTGAACTCTCTTATTCTTATCATCTCTCTCTCTTTCTCTCTCTTCACTGTTTATTTCTGTTTTTCTCTTTCAAGCTAGCTCAAGGAAGTGGTCACTATGTGTATTTATATAGAGTTGAGAGGTAGAGAAGGATGGGAGGGTGGCAAATTTTTATATGAATTAATTGATAAAGTTTAAGGGAGGATTAGCTTGTCACCGTTTTACATATAAAACCATCACAAATTTGAAATTTGATTTGTACTAGGCTAGATTGCAAAAAAAATAAAATTATGTGAAGTTTCAACTAAATTCAAAAAAAAATAAAAAATACTGTCAACCTTTTTACCAGAAAATTTTCTTTATTGAGTTTAATTTAGTTTTTAGTTTTATTCTAGTTATTTGCATTTTAGCCGTTCGGACATTTGGTATGTGCTCTGCATTAAATAGACTAAAACAACGGACCGGGATAAGTATTTGTGTAGTATTTTGGGAGTACAGGTGGACAGTACCTGAAAGAGGGTTGATAGAGACCACTTGTGATTGACTGTATACCAAATTAGTGGGAGTGTCAATATTTGGACCGTTGGTTTCAGTCTTTGGAAAGTTACACGTAAAGTTAAGAAAATTTTGCGGTCCTGACCCACTTTTTGAAATATTTGACCGCCTGACCCACTTTCGAAAACAATTAACGATCTGATTCAGTTCTGGACACGTCAGCATAAATCGATATTGGAAATAACGGCATAGGTTATTTACATGCCGTTATTTTCAATAACGGCATTTATTTTATATTTTTTTTTTCATGCCGTTATTTGGAATAACGACATCAGTATATTTCTCTTACAAGTGTGAATCTTCTAACTTCAAAAAATTCTAAGTGTGAAAAAAACTTATAAATAATGTCGTTATCTCCAATAACGACATTCGAATGACTGATGCTGTTATTGGAGATAACGACATCAGTTATATATAAATGAACTCTTGCCATTGTTTGGAAACATAGATGATGAATAATAAGTTAATTTTTTAAAAAAAAAATTTATAACTGATGCCGTTATTTGGAATAACGGCATCAGTTATAAATTTTTTTTATTTAAATTAACTTATTCGTCAGAAATGATGAATAATAAGTTACTTTTTTATAAAAAAAAAAATTTATAACTGATGCCGTTATTCCAAATAACGGCATTAGTATTGAGAATGCCGTTATTTGAAATAACGACATCTGTTATAAGCTTTTCACACTTGCAATTTTTTCTCCAAATGGAGATTACAAGCTGTCGAAAAACAAAATAACATATGCCGTTATTGAAAATAACGGCACGTAAATAACCTATGCCGTTATTTTCAATAACGGTTTATGCTGACGTGTTCAAAACTGGATCAGATTATTTTCGAAAGTGGGTCAGAGCGCCAAATATTTTCAAAAAGTGGGTCAGTAGGGAAAATTTTCTGAAGTTAGTGTGCGTACATCCTCTGAAATTCCTCAAATTATATAATATTCTTAATGACGTGATCAATGGTGCAGCTGTAGTCCATTCCTGATTAACTTTCAAAAACCACCTTAAAAGTTTTAAGAGTTGTTCCTTCTCGTCAAGATCATCTAATTCTTACTTAATTATTGAACTGGACAGTGGAGTAGACTAATTAAGAATTAACAAGAGCAATAAAACTATATATATATATATATATATATATATATATATATATATGTAAAAGAATATGAGCAACTTGCTCATTTAGTAAATGAACAATTGATTATGATGCATGTATGTGATACATTGGACAACTAACCCTTTGAAGAATTTTTTTATCACATGTATGTCACATCATCAACTGCTTATTTACCAAATGAGCAAGTTGCTCATACCCCAAGAATACAATAGCTAGGGGTGTTGCATTAAAAAAAACAAAAAAATTAATAATAATAATAATAATAATAATATTTTTATTATTATTATAATAATATATTATCAAATAATAATAATAATAATAATAATAATAATAATAATAATAATAATCCAATAGGGATGAGGTGCTGAATGTGGCATGCATAAATTTCAATTCAAAAATGTGTGAAAGAGATACCTTGATGGCAAAAGATATAGATATTTGAAATACATTGATTGACGTATATAAATCCATTCCATTAACATTAGGCCTAGTCGTGGTGGTCTGAAGACCTTTCATTGATGGTCATGCTTATGTTTTGAGCTCTCTTTCAGAATGTATGATTCTTTCAGCTACATTACTCTTACCTTTTTTGGTTCAGCATGGTGCTTTACTTTCGATTTCTTGTCCTCTGCGTGAGACTGGATGAGGTGTCTTGGTGGTTCGTCCTTAGCCTCGTTTTCGCGTAGCTGCAGTCTTGGGAGTGGGCGTTAGATGGGGGTCTCTCGTTCAGCTTTAAGGCATTGGGATGCCGTCCACATCTTTGGGTGATTCCTGCGGTAGCTGGGTCCAGGCCTGTTCGGTGCTGACTCATCTTAGAGCGCTCTCCAGTCTAGTTGCGGCTCGCTTTTGCATGGAGTGTTTCTTTAATCTAATGTACTGTTGTATTCTTGGTGTTCTATTCCGTTTTACGGCTTGTAAAATTACACTTTTAATTCAATATATCATGTTTTTAATGGCTGGGGTCGTAAGATCCTATCCGATTCATCAAAAAAAAAACATTAGGCCTAGTCTTTTGTTGACATCATTTTATATATTTGACTATACATCTAGGGAAATCTTGGTTTAAGAGAAACGTAGAAGTAATAAACCTAGACTTATTCTAATCCTTCGCATCCTCTCATTTATTTATCTAAATTTACTTACACATTAGTTTGGTCTTTTGAGCGTAATAGTAAAAAAATTGACAGATAAATTACCCTTATATACTCTTAGGCTATGTACAAAATCATATTGAGTTTTCACCTTATGTTGCAAAATTTTAGTGCCAAATTCTTTGGAAATAAAAGAAGTCGAAAGAATGGAAAAAACGGAAAGAATAAGGTCATCAATGTGGTGTCTAGCCTTTATTATCTTTTTTTAAAAAAAAAATAGTAAATAGGGTGTCTTGTTGTCTTGTCCATGATCTTTTTGAGTGTACTCTTATCAATTTATAGGCAATTGACAAGATATTCACTTTTTTAAGGTCTAAGTTTTCAAGGACGCTACATGTGAGGTTTGAGTGAGGAGGGATATCCATCAACCTATCTTTTATCTTCCATTACATAAACCATTAAAGCATATGTAGTCGTCTGCTAAATATCCAAAATAGAAAATATAAAATATAAAATATAAAAAGTCGATGCAGTTGTCTGTCAAATACTCAAAATTTGGGTGTCGCATAAACAGAAACGTGCCAAATATGAAAGACAGTTTGGCAAATGCTAAATTATAGCCGGACGAAAGATAATCTTTCGTCTGAAATGTGGGACGGCAAACAAAACACCGTCGCTTCAATTTCGTATACGACAAATTCGACAAATGGAGGATAATATTCCGTCCGATTAATTAAATTAAAAAAAAAAATTGACGGACGGTACATGTACCGTCCACGACCAATTGTGCAAAAGGCCAAATTGCCATGTCCAAGGCATTTGGCAGGTTTCAAAAAAAAAAAAAAATTCTCCTTTTGTACATTCTTTGCACTGTTTTTATTTTTATTTTTATTTTTTTTTTGTCCTTTCTCCCTCATTGAATTTTTTTGTCCTTTGTCCCTCACTTCAATGCATATATATATATATATATATATAGAGGAAAAGCTTCGGTTGAGCGCTACTTTAGTGCTCACTGCGTGAACACTAGGCCTTCGGGCGTTCATATCGAAAATCCGAAAGTTCACATTGATCTAAACATCTAAATTAGTCTAAATATATAAAATTAAATTATTTGAAATTCATTTGCCCATCCATCATGTGAATATAAAAACAATAATTTTCAGCCATACAATTTTGTAACACTTCAATGAATGGGTAAATGAATTTCAAATGATTTGATTTTACATATTTAGACTAATTTAGATGTGTAGATCAATGTGAACGGTTCGGATTTTCGATATGAACGCCCGAAGGCCTAGTGTTCACGCGGTGAGCACTAGAGTAGTGCTCAACCGAAGCTTTCCCTATATATATATATATATATATATATATATATATATACACTACAACAAATATGACATTTGATAGCATTCATAAAATGCTATAGTAGACCTACGATAGCATTTTACAAACGCTATCAAAAGCCCCGCTATAATAAGTCTATAGCGTTTTGACCAAACGCTATAGAAACTATAGCGTTTTACAAAACGCTATAGAATCTATAGCGTTCTGGAAACGCTATAGTTTCTATAGCGTTTCCGAAACGCTATAGTTTCTATAGCGTTTTGTAAAACGCTATAGTTTCTATAGCGTTCGGCAAACGCTATAGTTTCTATAGCGTTTTGTTAAAACGCTATAAAATTTATAGCGTTTCGGCAATGCTATCGTTTTGATATTTGTGATTTTTTACAGCATTTTAGGAACGCTATTTCGTTTTAACTGTATACAAAAAAAAATCTACAGATACAAATAAAAATCGATTTATCGAAAATGTCAATACACTATTATAACTATAAAAATTTCGCAAATTTGTGTACAAATATATAAAAACATACCAACATAGAAATATCTACACAATAAACTGATACAAAAGTTCATCCAATAAACTTAAAACTGACAACAAAAAATTCTTGAGTACCTAACATCAACACAACTCGCAAACTTAAAACTGACGACAAAAAATTCTTGAGTGCCTAACATCAACACAACTCACATTCTTCGTTTCATCCACGACGTCTCCAATCTGCAAATGTAGAAGAAAAAATGTCAAACATAAGATTCATGTAGTCATAACTCCTAACTCAAGGAGGTTGATCTAATAGTTACTGAGTACAATCTAAGAAGCTTTAAAGTTGTGACGCATATTCTTAAGTTTGTGCAAATTTCAACAATTAAATTAGTAACAATGCGTCTTCGAATTACTTACCAGACAATGTGCTATCCGGCCACGACAGTAGGGCTGGCTGGAAGAGGACCAGTTGGTGAATTTTGATTCCGATTCACTACGGAATAGCAGAGTGAGATACAGGAAGATATGTTAGAGAGTGTGGACATTTAAGTTTGTCCAACTATGAATAATAAAGAACCAAGAGGAAAATGGAATGGAGCTCACCAGTCACACTATTCTGTTTATCAGTCAGAGTCAGAGCATTACTGTTAGAAGAACCTGCAATTCCATTGACATCTGCATTTTGGAGGAATTGATGTAAATTAAAAAGATGAGATAATAGCTAAAATCAACAAATTCTTTCAAGGCCCTTCAATTGCATATTCAACAATTGTTATTACTAAGTGGAGATTAAAATATTAATTTGGCATTGAGACTTTTTCTTTAATGTAATAATGCTAGTGACCTTAAGCACTCAAACAAATCTGGACTTAAGTTCGTGCAGTTTCAACAACATGTCTTTAAAATTACTAACCAGACAAATGTGCTATCCCCGACCGTAGGACTGGTTGGGAGAGGACCAGTTGGTGAATTCTGATTTCCATTCACTATTGAATAACAGGGTGAGATACAGGAAGATACGTTAGAGATACCGAACATTTAAGTTCTGGACATTTAAGTTTGTCATCCTACAAATAATAAGGAACCCAGAGGAAAATGAAATGGAGCTCACCAGTTGCAGTATTCGCTTTAACAGTCAGAGTATTAGTACTATTAGAAGAACCTTCAATCCAATTGACATCTGCATTTTGGAGGAATTGATGTAAATAACAGAGATGAGATAATAGTTAAAATCAAGAAACTGAGGATTCATTCTGCGGGACAATCAAGCCAAAAAGAATAGGTTTTTTCACGATAAGTATCGTGAAAAAACCGTCCCACACTCACATTGAATAAAAGATTTCAAGGCCCTTCAATTGCATATTGAACATCCAATTGTTATTATTAATTGGAGACTAAAACATTCATTTAAGCAGTGAGTCCTTTTCTTTAATGTAATTATGCCAGTGACCTTAAGCAATCAATGAATCCAGACTAAAACATACAAGAACAAATCCATACAGGAAAAGATTGATTGTTCCTAATAATCATGATTCAGTGAAAAAAAATTGTAAGTAGCATCTCATATATATAGTTTCTACGAAAACAGATATCTGCTTTTTGGCATAGTTCAACCTAAATAGAGAAGGGAAACACACTGCTGATATATCAAAGGAGAGTGTTCTAATACTAACAAAATTTTCAAGTAAATATTGCTCAATAAATTACAATAACCTGTTGCAAGTGACTGAATATTGTAAATGTGGTTGGGCTAAAGGAAAAAGGTAGGCCTCAGATTGGCAAGCTAACAGTATTCAAACACACATTCCAAAAAGGGCTGAGACTTATGCATCATAACTTATTGTAAGTGTTAAGGATGAACAAAGCAAAAATACTTTTAACATTATCACTAAACCTACAACTGAACCGAACTAAAGTAGACCCGTTAAGACCAGCTCTGCCTAAACACAAGGAGCGATTCAAGTTCAGGGAAGAACCACAAGCAAGAAATCAGCATTAGTGCATTGTATAAACGACAGAAAGGGAATCATATTAATAAGTCCAGTGACCATCATATCTAACGTCTAATGTAAAAACTAATTTGGACATTTTGGTTTGCTGGTCGGCCCAGCTAACTACTCTACTAGCTTGCCCTCACCATCCAATTTCATTTAGTTCTTTTCCAATCATTTTGGTGACTTTTAGGCCTGAAATCAACATCATAATATTTCATTACTCTCAACTGAAGTAGGAGTTCTCTAGTAGGAATCCTTCTTAGGCAAAGAAAATTTATCCACTGTTGAACACAGATTCATAAAGAATATAGGTATGTACTAGAGCTAAGCAAAGAGTAACTATGATCTACATGTGTAGCAGAAACATGCAATGTAAGATGCTAGTTCTAAGAAAAAGAGTAACTATTTCACATTCTCACTCAACAAACACAGCCTCCATAAAAGATGTTTTGGAAGCATTTTCATCTTTACTCATATCTATTTTTTTTTTCTTTTTGACTTTTTGAGCATTTTCATCTTTCTTTTTGAGCATTGAATCATTGACTATTACTATCTATTTTTTTTTTCTTTTTGACTTTTTGAGCATTTTCATCAAATATGAAACGATAAATAGTATCAAAGACTGACCATATTTGGATGTGACTGGAGGGTGCATTCCAGTGCCACATGAGACGCCTTGCGGCCCATCAGTCGAATAAAATAATAATACTGCAAAATTGATAGCTCAAATTTAGATAAGTGTAAAGATTATATGCATCACCACAGAGATTATATGCATAAAGAACGAAACAAAGAAATATAAAATGGAAGTTATATATAAACGTACAAATGCTTATGATGCTTAAATATAATTGCGTTTAAGAAGCAAAAACACATTCTTACAGTAAATAACGATTGACCATTTAATTATTACTGAAGATCTAATACAATACCTTCTCTGCAGAGAGAGCATCTGTGCATGTATTACTGATTAGCTGCAACTTTACCTGAAAAGGGCCATATTAAAACAAATTTAGGAAACAAAATATTTGCTCTGAACCAAAACGTTCACAAAATAAAAAAAAGTTTACACATACCCTTTTTTGAATCAGATTAAGCAAAAATGTGATTGCTCTGCCATAAAAACAAAATGATAGTAGTGACAATATTTAATGTAACATGGGAAGCGAGCCCAGATAAAATTTATAAGAAATAACATTAAGCAGATGGGTACTAGCACAATATTATAAATTATAGTGTTATTAACTATAGACAATACTAACATTTCTAGTATATGTTTGAGCGCAATTTTGTTGCTAGGGTCATACCTTGCATATTGTATCAAACCCAACATTTGCCTCAACAAACTAATTCTTGAGGTCTCCATTCAAAGTAACAGGAACACCAACCACCTGCTCAGGTATATTTAGTTGTTCTTAGAAATTGGTATCAATCTGATTAAAGAATTAAACATCAACTATCAAAAAACAAGCATGTCTTCAATTGTAGTCAAAATACCTTTGTTGAACAACCTGATGCAGCAAAAGTCTCTGCAAGCTGAGCAGCATCTGTGTTGGATGTGACCCCCTTCAAGATTACCAAAAAGAAAAGGAGATGAGAAGCTGGCTTCACTGTTTTGAAAACAGATCAAAGAAATCACCTTTTCTATTATACGATTATAACTAGAGAAGGTCTGTGTGAATCCGGACTCATTATTGCAAAATCATCTTTTCTATTATACGATTATAACTAGAGAAGGTCTGTGTGAATCCAAAACATGTGTTTCTAATCCTTCTTGCAAAATCACTATATGCCTCACCTGTTCCCTATATTATGTGTGAAGCCAACCAAAGCACATGTGTTTCTAATCCTGCTTGAGCATATAGAGGCAATTGCAAAATCACTATATGCCTCACCTATTCCCTATATTGCTTGACATAATCTGCATCTTCAAACCAAACAGACTTACTACCCGCTTTTAAAATACTTCTTCTCATACTAAATAATATAAAGGTGAATACATGCTGTTACTTAATTATCCTAACATACTATTCATTAATCATTAAGAAGTACCTTAATGTTCAAAGCTTATTAATATATAACTTTTCTTTAACATTTAATGTACATTGCACATGTCCACTTTCACATACCTCCTATGATGACAAGACCATCTAATTTAAAAGTTTGGCAAGTTGCCATGGCAGCATTAACTTGTTCAGTTGTTTTGATCTGATCTTGTGTACGACCGAGCAGATCATATCCACCTGCAGAAAGAGAGTATGAATACAAACTTGAAAGAAAATTAATGGTAGTTTAGTGAGATAATATAGTTAGTCTAATCTTTTGTTACCTTGGTTTTTATATGAGGAAAGAATTTCATCTGTGATTTCAAGAGTTTTTTGTGCAAATAAACCATCGGTGCCACCTGAAAACAGTAAAATTGGTAATAACAAACAGCTATCAATAGAAAGAAACCCCTTTACGGAGTCATAGAAGACCAAGATAACAAACAAATACGACGTGGTGGGGCTTCGGGGGCGTGGGGGAGAAGAGGGTGTTGGGCGACGGCGTGTCTGGGTTCGGGGGGAGGAGGAAAGGGCGTTGGACGACGGCGTGTCTGGGTTCGGGGGGAGGAGGAAAGGGCGTTGGACAACGGCGGGTAGGGCAACGGGGGCGCGGGGAGGAGAAGAGGCGTTTCTTTTGACGGCGGCGGGTCAGGGATTCGGGAGGCGCGGAGGGGATATTAGGGAGAGTTTTGGTGAAGGAGATGTTTTGGAAACGGGGGAGAATTGAAAGGGTTTTGATTAGATTTTTTTTTTTTTTTTTTTACCCATATCTATTTTGCTTATTTATAAATATAATAGCGTTTCTAAAATGTCATAAGTAATAAAGCGTTTTAAAAACGCTGTCATAACTAACAGTAAATTTCAAAATTAATCAAAGACAACATTTTCTCCAAAAATGCTATTATTGATCACTTTCAATAGCATTAACACTTAAATGCTATAATAAGTCCGCTGTAGAAAGTCATATATGTTGTAGTGATAACTTTTTTTTATTTAAATTTCTGTGACGAAAGATAATCTTTCGTCTGACCCATATTTTGGGTTTTGACGACTACATCGCAAACCCATTTTTTCCATTTCTGTTTGCCAAATATCCAAAATATGACTCAAGACGACTACCGATGCTCTTAGAAGCTCAATGTTGGTTTCAACTAGGGAGGGCAACCGGGCCAATTTGACCCATGGCCCACCTGGACTGGCCCACCTAAAATTAGTGGGCTAGTTCGGATCGGAAATTTGCCTTCCTGGCCCGGTTTGGCCCAAACCGATTCTGGCCCGTAGCCCACTAGGGCTTGAACCAGACCAGATCGCAACAGTTCGGGTCAACCCGACGGGCTCGACTAGTACAATATGCATATATATATGTATGTATATTAGTATATGAATATGTTTTCTTTACTAATTTCATTAAAATATTTCAAAGTTTACAACAAACAAGTGTGAACAAAAATATTAATTATTCATTGTCCACTACTTAGTTAGCCCACCCCAGCGATTTATAGCATACTCCACTTTTTCACTTCTATCATCTAACTGATGTGGGTCTAAAAAAGTTCCAGATCTGAATTTACAAATCTTGATCCAAACCCATATCAACCTCACCCGACCCGCTCCCTTAAAATGGATTTGGATTTGGATTTTTAAATCCAGATCTGGGACTTTTAGTCCCACATCGGTTAGATGAGAGAAGTGAGAAGTTTGAGTTGGATATAAATAACTGGTAGTAGCCAGTGAGTAATTAATATTGTTGTTCACACTTATTTGTTGTGAACTTCCAAATATTTAACAGTAATTAATAAATAAATATATATCTATTTTATATGTAAAAAACAGTACAAATTTCCTGCCCTAAGTAGAAAAATTTAAAATAATTTCAATTTCTGGCTTGGCATGGACCGGTCCCAGTGACTGTCAGGCTTGGAACCGGTCTGCTATAGGGTTGGGCTCGACGAGCTGCGGCTGGACCGGTTGCCACCCCTAGTTTCAACCATTTTGAACATAAAGAACAAATTTTGCGGCCAACGCATTTTGTTTGTCTTTGACTCTCTTAACGGCAATCATGTAGATCATGTAGGAGTGGTTGATTTCTTGACTTGTGTAATGAGATCACTTCTCAAGGTTGATGATTACGAAGCTTTAGCTGTTAAGTCACTTGTCAAAGAAAGAGAGCTATGCTTAGTTAGAACAAGATGGAAAATTGACCTAACATGTCTTGTTAGGCCTTTACCTCTAGTCATTCAATCTTAAGAAAGAAAAAAAACGTTTACCTTCGAGAGTTCTAGAGTTTAGTTAGTGCTTAGTCAATGTAAGGTACACTAATGATATATGGTTCGCTATTTTCCGCATTAGATGAATTATAATTAGGGTTTGTTACAAGTAGCTATCTATCTCATTAGTCGGCTAAGCACTTTGTGAAAATGCTTAACAGGCATTCATATGTAAGTCGTTGAATTCATCCATCTTTTTAAAGGAAAAGGGAAGAAGAAAAACACGGAGATGTGGACGGTGGTAGGAGAAGATGATGATGACATTGTTCGTCCACGTATATCATGAACTTTTTCTGTACTGACCCACTTTTTGAAAATATTGACCAAACTGATCCACTTTTGAAAATATTAACCCATCTGAGAGCATCCACAGTGGTTATCTAAAATTTCCATTTTGCCATTTTTTAGAAAACGAAGAGTTGCAATGGTTTTTCATTTTGTCATTTTTTAGCAAACGTTTCAAATTTGTTTCTCAAATTTGAGAAACGAAAATGAGAATTCTCAAATTATAAAGGACGGGAAATGATTCCTCGTCTCTCAAATTTTAATATATTTTATTATCAACAGACGGGGTATCTTATACCGTCTAGTAAATTTTATTTATTTATTTATTTTAAAAAAGGGTCAGACAGGATATCATATCTCGTTGTTCACCTTTATTTTTTTATTTTTTTATTTTTTTTAAATGAACGGCCATGATTGGCCGATTAGAAAAAAAAAATCCAAATGGTGGGACGGGGAATGATTCCCCGTCCATGGAATGATTCCCCGTCCAACTAATCCGGATGAAAAAGTGGGTAGGTTTAGGTAGTTGTTTAATTAGGTTTAGTTATTATTATATTATTTAATTTATTTAATTAATATAGTTTAATAGTTAATAAGTAATTAACTTTTTTAATTTAATTTTAAAAGTTGAGGCGGTATATGATATACCGTCCCACTCAATTTTTGGCGAACAATATAGCAAACGACCACTGCAGCGATCGATCCTATTTGCTATTACTGTTGCAGCCATTTTTGGCCAAATGAGAAACACCACTGTGGATGCTCTGACCTAGTTTTGGATACCTCAACATAAAATGTTCTTGGCAACAACGACATATATTATTTTGATATTGTTGTTACCAAGAGCAGTATCTGTATAAAAAATTTCCATATGCCATTTTCTGGAGTACCGACATCAGTTCATTTCCTCTCAATCGTGAATTATCTGACTTGGGAAAAAATTGTAAGTGTGAAAACATCTTATAGCTGATGCTGCTATCCCCAATAACGGCATTCGCAAGACAGATGCCTCTATTGGCAATAGATGATCACTTATAATATTTATTATATATAAATAGTGACCCCCTTTCATCCTTCCTCTTTCACTTTATATCTTTCTCTCTCCACTTTCAAACTCAAAACCCTAAAACCCTAGAGCATAAATCTGATTTTTGTTTAGTCTCAAACTTCATCTCTCTTACATATTTCTCCTCCCACTCCGAAATACAACTCCCCCAACGTGATAAATCTCCAACATTGTCTCCAGTATAAGAATACATCATCCACGATGTATTCTTCGCGCTATAACTTAGAGTTTAATTTGAAGTTATTACTATAACCATATGTTGTGTAACTTACATAGGTTATTCTTTTAGGTAGTTAATGACTCAAATATTCGTCCATTTACGTATATGTATGGATGACGATATACCTATTTGGTTACATTTTGAGGGTGAAATAATTCGATATTCGAAGATAGGATATTGTTATTCCCAACAACGACATCGCTTCAAAACATGCACATACACTTGTGTTCCTTTTTTTTTAAAATTGATGTCGCTATCATCGAGAACGACAACAGCCTTATAGATGTCATTATGTGTAATAACGACATCAGGTTTAGGAATATTTTTAGCCAAACCCATCCTCTATGCAACTTTCTGTTTACACAGTCATTATTCTCAATAACGGTATCGAAATGACTGTTGCCATTATTAAAGACAACAACATCAGTTCAAAGAAATTGTACAAATTTTTAGACAATCTCGATAGTTTTTCTTTGAACTGATGCATCTACTTACGAGAACAACAGTATTTTCGATACCGTTATCGAAAATGACGACTGTGGAGACAGAAAGTTCCACAAAGCAAGAGTTTGAACCAAAAATAGTCCAAATCCAATGTTGTTATTTCCCATAATGGCATCTAAATAACTGTTTCCATTCTACTGAGTAGCGGCATCAGTTCAAAGAAAAATTATATAGATTGTCTACAAATTTGGACAATTTTTTGAACTGATGCTGTTGTCTTCAATATTGACAATAGTCATTTCGATATTGTTATTGAGAATGACGAATGTGGAGATAGAAAGTTGCACAGAGGATGAGTTTGGGTCAAAAATTTCCTAAACCTGATACTGTTATTACACATAATGTCATCAACAAAGTTGTTTCTGTTCTCGATGATAGTGGCATCAATTTTAAAAAAGAACACACGAGTGTGTGCATCTGTTGAACCAATGCCGCTGTTGGGAATAACATTATAGGTAACTAATGTCATTATTCCCGACAACAACATCAGTTATTAAATTTTTTTTTAAAAACATAGAAGATTCAAAGCTGTGTATCAGACCTGTACAACTCAAAGTTTAAAGGCGTATATACATTCACATCAACAATATTGCTCACCAATCTACCTCAACAAGTTGTATGCATGCATAATACACTACACTATTGGGCACAACTAGGGAAGTGAAATTATGCATAAACAATAAGAAGAAAGTACGGAGATAACCAAAACATATACAATCTGACACATAATGTCAATAAAACCAAATTCTTGCTTCAAACTCCATTTTCAGCCAATAAACAACAACACATTCAACAATTTCTTGTCTAACTAGGCGTATAGTGTTGTGGCTTGCTCCTCTTCTGAACTGGGACTTTCATGCATGTTCTATAATCTCTTATGTGACGAGTATATGGGGGGCAACCTCCTCTTCATGCTCGGCTTCCTCTTCTACAATCTCTTGTGTTCGTGCATGTTCTTGTGCTTGAAGTTGGGCACCCTCCCTCGGTTGAGTAACGCTCTTCCGCCGCTGCCCATGTGATGGTGATGGTTATGTTTTTCATGAGGGAGAAGCTTGAGCTTGTTTTGTTGGTGGTGGCGGAGGTTGAGCTTGTGCTTGTGGTGGAGCTAGAAGAGTAGCAAATTGTGGTCCGTCTACAACCTCTTCAAGGGACAACCGACATGGTGGAGGATTTCTCGCGCTAATCCATACAAGAATTCAAAGCATTACTCTTCAACACATGAGCACATTTCTGCATAATATCCCATGAATTGCTAATCTACAACAACATTTAAATATAATCATGTAGTCTCAAAATTATATCGTAAAATATGTACGGAAGTTACTAATCCATAATTTTTAACAAATGAGTTACTAAGCAAGAGTTGATACAACGAGGCCTTGGGTTGATATATCGGTTGAGAAGTAGAATGTGTCAGTTGTGGCTCGACTTGGTGCTTTGGGATCAGTATTTGGATTCCCACCGGTATAGTGGTTCGCGGAGATATATACAAACGTGTAACCCGACAGTACCATGCCATGTAAGCTCTTGCTCCGAACCATCGTATGGTAGGAGACCTTAAAGCACCAAATCATATTTTCTCTCGTTCCACATTGCCACATGAGAGCGATGATGATCGGCCCAATCAATATTCGGCCATCAACCATGACTGGTGATGTTGTGTAGTCGTCAGTCATACATCCGATTTTCTGGGATTCTTTGTTGCGCACCGAACTATCGAAGAGATATTGAAGTTCACAAGTGGAGCTTGTGACAACCACAAATGAGAATTTTTCATGCACAATGGAGGTAGTCTTTCCAAGTCTTTCAAGCCTTTCAAGGGTGTATGGTGCCCAATTGACGTACTCTTCCCGTAGTTGATCGAGATCATCTCTATAATACGTCAACACTCCCCTTGGATTATCTCTCCACATGTGGTCACCCGTCCAATAAATCCCTAGAGGAGTCCTCAACATGGGGTTCTCATCAACTACATTCCATGCCTTCGAAAGAACCGTTATCCGGGGACGAACGAGGTGCATACGTTCCCAACCAAAAATCTATAAGATCCCCATTGGCCTTGTCATCTGTATCGAACCCATCGCACAGTTACACAATGCACGATATAGTGAAGCCAATGCCACACTTTCCTAACTATAACGGGTGGCTCTATGTAGATTCGTTATCAAGGGTGTAACACCTCGGAAAATAAAATGAATTATTTTAAATTATTTAATAATTTTGAATTGATATATTTGACTATCTTTACTATTTTATGAAACTACTATTTTTGCACGTACAAAACACGTGCAAATATTGTGAAATTCAAATTCTAAAATTTTTGTGTCAAAATTATTTCTTCTCATTTTATTGTAATAATATTTATTTTGATTTATATTCAAGGAGGAGAACTACTTTGAAATTATATTGATAAAATTAATTTTGATAAATGAAAACGTTTTTTTGCCACGAAAAAAGCCCGAAATTCAAATTTAAAATTTGAATTTCAGGATTTGGGGCCGGCCTATAGTGAGGGCTTAGGGGATTAGAGCATGTAGCCAAATTGATTGAGTTATATATGCAGCCTAACTTAATTGTAAAATTAAGTTAGGATCCATATATAACTAAATCAATTTCGGGCTAAATGAGTAAATTTGTAAAATTTGGATCTTTGAGGAATTTATTGCAAAAACTCCCCAAAGAAACCCTAGACTAACCCTGGCCTGTATAAGAGAGGAACTACACGGTTTCGGCATCTTCTTTTTCTTTGACTGTTGTGTGATCTTTTGAAGCTTGGAGAGAGAGTTTTTGCATAAGGAGGAGAAGTGCTTTCTAGTGTTTGCTTTCGAATTCTTCAGAAGGTGGGCATCTCTCTACATCTCTTGTATGTTATTCTTGATCTTGAATGTTGTAGTATCATGCTAGGAAATCTATTTGTAAGACCTGCGATTGTATATATATAGCATATATGTGGTGTTTGCTTTGAAATAAATTGTAGAGATGATTTATATGAAATGTTTGATTGAAGCTATGAAGAAAGAAATCAATTTTTATGTGAGTTGGACATGATAATTGATTAGTAATTATTATACCATGTTAAGGTATGGAAAGATTAAAATTTTAGCTTATAAAATTGATTAAATGTATATGCATAACGTTATTATTGTTTAGATCTTTATATTCATCTAAATTGGCTTGTGTAGTTGCTATAAGGATGAAGTTTTGGAGATTATTTGTTGTTTAAATGTGTTAAAATTTATATATATTAAGTTTGAGTTGATTGGGGTTGAATATAGCATGTATAAAATGCCCAAAGAATCGAGTTTTAACAAGTGAGGGTTGAGAGTTTGGGGTTGAAAAGCCCCCGGGTTTGCATAGTGCAACCCACGCATTGTGCAGACCCAGGGTTACTATTTTTGAAGGGTTCGGTTGTGCTTGATGGGGCTGGGGTTTGGCTTTGTGTGGGGGCTTTAGGAATGTGCTAAAGTTTGAGACAAACCCTAGTGTGTGTGTGTGTGTGTGTGTGTGTGTGTGTGTGTTAAATTTATTTGATTTTAAGATCAAGTCTTGAAGATGCAAAATTTCGAATTTTCTTTAAAATCTAGTTTCAGATTTTTGTGAGATTGAGTTTCAAAACTTTGTATAATTGGATTATAAATTGTGGGATATGATCTATGGTTATATATGGGATATAAGCTTAAATTTTCAATTCCAGTTTTGGGTGAGTTGTTCTCAAGATTGAGAACATATAAATTTTATATTTTAAGAAATTAGGTTTTCAGATTTTATGTATTTGAGATGCAAGTTCGAGTGCTGCAAACCTATATTTTAGATGAATAATTCTCAATTTTGAGGGGTTGATTGTTAAGTTTTGAACATCGAAGTTTCAGATTTTTAAGAAGTTATCTTTCAGTTTTTAGAGATGAAAGTTTCATATTTTGAAACTATGAAATTTCATATTTTGACGAATAAATCTCAGGGTTTGTAGAGAATTATTGTTTAGTTTTGACTGATTAACATTCCTGAAAATTAATTGTGTTTTCAAATATGGAAAGGAGTATTTTTAATTGGAAATAAAAGCGGTATAGTAAATAGGGTTTGTTTCTATAAATAAAGATGTCTTTATGGAAGCAAATTTTCTAATAAATGAAGAATGAGATTGTAACACCCCGCAAAATTGAGTAATGACAATTTTGCCCTCGTGTGTTACACACGTATATTTTGTACCGTTACGAGTAATATTCGAAACATATTTTTATATAAATGTCATATGTATCGTATATTCTGGTTATTTATATGTTTTCCGTTATCTCAAAACTCATATTTATCATATTTTTAGCCAACTCAAACATTTATTTTAATCTTTGTATTTTACGTACATTGCACGTGCTTTCAATACACGTGTCGATTACGTTTGATTTATCATTATCAAAATAGATATTTTTCGTATGTTATATTCCGATTATTTGTAACATTTCTCCATTAGTCAAATCTATTTCGTATTTGAACATTTATTTTTATGTGTGCATTACACGTAAAATTTTATATATTTTAATCTCTAAAATTTTCCAAAGCTATGCATATTTTTATTCTCATTTTATTTTTTAAATTTTTATTATTTTATTTTAAATTAAAAACCCATAGGCCTAAAGTCTATTTTAAAGTCTATTAGAAAATTTATTAAAAAGGAGAAACCCATGATTTTATTCTACACTTTAAATATACATTTTTTAATCCTACACACTTGTCATGTAACAAATATATACAAATGGATTATAAAAAATTAATTAAAAGAATGAGATGTGTGTGCACGTAGAGTGCACGTGCACGTGTGTGCACACCAAGAGTCTTGGCCGACCATGAAGATAAAGAAAAAGTCGATTAGTGGAATTGTGTAAGTGGATTTTGTAGTGGGTAGTTAATTAGACATATGGGTCACTTAAATTTGTTTATTTTAATTAACTTTTCCTTTATAAATCCAACCTTTCTTTTGGCCTTCATGAGCAAAAAAAAATGATGAATGGTGTTGTTGCTGGACAAAGCTTGCTGAAAATTGGAAGTTTTTCTAGGCATGGATTTCGAGAAGGGACTTGAAGACTTCTTGGAGTTCGTTGCTAGGAAATATTTCAACACTTCTATGGGTGGGTGATTTCTTGAACTTTCTAAAAGTATGGTAGTATGTATGTGCAGAAAAACTGATGTTTGAAATTGATATTTTGTATGAATTTTTAGTTGATTGTTGTGAAGAATACGGTGTTTAAATTTAGAATGTTGGTAGAAATAAAACATGAAATTGTTGCATGCTAAATGAAAACTTCATTATGGTATGATTAGATTGTTGCATCAAAATTTTATTTCAATAGAATGTTGAAGTGGTTAGGCACTAATAATATGCCATGATTAGAATTTTGTATTTGTATGGATTAAGTGTTAAATTTTGTGCTTAGACAATTGTGTGGATATTAGAATTGAATTACAAAGTTGATGGGAATGGTGAGAATTTCTAAATAAAAATGTATTCATGATGTGTTCAAATTTTTCTAACCAAAACCTATGAAAACTAGATTTGTAAAAAAAAAGGTGGTTATTTCAATACTAGATTTATAAAAGTGATAATTTGAATTAAATTGGGTATAATTTGGTGCTAATATGAATAAAATTTATGAAAAATTATTTCTGTAAACTTATGAATTTGTTTTATGAGCAAACAAATTGAGAAAAGAGATTGGAAATTGAAAATTGTTGAAAGAATAAAATTTGGTTATAAACAGAGAATAAAGTTATAAGATTTTTAACCCATATGTTATCAGTAATGGCACTTGGCCTGGGTGGCTATCACAGGCGCCTTTGCACCTGGCGTCGCCACGTATCACCTAGGGGGCCTCTCTGGTCGTGGGTTCGAGCCAGGGATTGGGCTCTGTTTTGTTTCTTCTTTTTTTTAAAATGAAGGCAGGGGTGTATTTGGGTTTTTAATAAACACAAAGAATTTATATGCACGACTGAGAGTTGGCCTAGTGGTTGGGTTGCTAGTTGCTTGCTTGAGATCTCGGGTTCGAATCTGGGTGTGCTCTTTTAAGTTTTTATTTTTATTTTGAGACTTTTCAAGTCTTTAAAATTGAGGGAAAATCATATAAATGTTCTAGAATATTATTAAATCACTTGGAAATTATTTCGTAGTATTCTAAGAAATATTTTTGAGAAATAAAGATCATGTTTATTGTATAATGATGAGATTTAAATAATGAACTTCTTTAAAAATTTTGTGTTTTTAATCTTAAAACAATTTTTGAATTGAGATTCATAATTGAAGTATAAATGGATGTGAAAAGGGGGTTTTATTAATCAAAAATACTTGTTTATTAAAGTGAATTGTTGGTTGTGTGATTAACCAAGAAGTGTGGGTCAGTGTGGGTATGCCTGAGAGGGAGCTGAGGTTCGTACGCTGGCAGTTTGGCCAGGGGCAGTATACTAGAATTAGCTAAATCAGGGTACGTCATTCCACATCGGCTAGAAAGGAGATCCTGCACTAGGTTGCATGCCCCGTACTCTGCGAGAATGCCGATTTCTAAGGGGGGGGGGGGTATGTATATAACACCCCGTAATTTCAAGAGATATAATATGGTATTATATATATATATATATATATATATATATATATATATATATATATATATATATATATATATATATATATATATATATATAATATGGATAATGGCATAACGGTAAATAAGATGAATGGCAAAGTCGTAATAATGGAAAGATGAATTAATTGGTGGGAGGGGCCCACGTGAGAAGGAAAATGCACAGCAGCTTGGGCGTTGGCTGGTTGTGGTTGGTGATGACGTGGCGCCCAGGATGGGGCCTACGTGATTGGCCAGGGGATTAAAAGAGTGGGGGATTAAATTGATCCCACATGAAAGATTAAAAAGATTAATTAATAATAAATAAAATTGCCTATGATCAAGAGTCACCAAATCGGTTAACCACCTTTTAAGAGGCAGCATGTGGTGAACAGTTATACTAATAAATATATAAATAAATAAATTGTCTGAGTTTGGGGCCAGGGCGTTACAAATGGTATCAGAGCGAGACAGCACAGCGCAAGATAGCAAGCATAGGCAATTATATTTATTATTTAATTATCTTGTTAAACTCCCGATATGGGATCAATTAATCTCACCTCTCCGTTGTTTCTCTTGCGCTGACGTCAGCCAGCAGCCCCCCTCGGGCAGGCCCCGCACCATGTCTGCAGCACAAGCACAGCGCAAGACAATAAGTGCTGTCCCTTTCCTCCTGTTATATTTATTATCAGAGCCTGCTTCAATTAGCAATGTTGAACATGGTATGGGGATAAAACGTAGGTGGACATTA
The DNA here is from genome assembly GCA_017893485.1 of Hemerocallis citrina. Classification (NCBI taxonomy): domain Eukaryota; kingdom Viridiplantae; phylum Streptophyta; class Magnoliopsida; order Asparagales; family Asphodelaceae; genus Hemerocallis; species Hemerocallis citrina. The sequence goes on along the minus strand of CM030365.1, from coordinate 8,034,415 downwards.
GAGTGTGAGTATTAAACATAAGACTAAGATAAATGAAATGGTTTGAGTATGAACAGATTTCTGCAATGGGCAACTGGTGTGAATGTGATTTATGTTGTGGTGCTCTAACTGTTTTGAATACCCCCGAGAAGGGAGTGCCTCTCCAAATATATATTGATGCTGATGGTACAGGTAGGTGCAGTTGACGCATGAGGGAAGGCTTATGGCTTATATATCCAGGTCATTGTGGTCACATGGAGTGCGTGATCTTACGCAGATTTGGGATCGGCAGCAGTGGTGTATGCCATTGAAGATGTAAAGACATTATTTGTTCGGGGGACAGTTTTAGCTTTCCACAGATCATAAGAGTTTGAAGTACTTGTTCTCGCAAAAGATCTTAGCATGAGGCAACAAAGGTGGCTCGAGGTTCTTAGTGGCTTTGATGTGGAATTAAAATATCACTCGGGGAGGCAAATTTGGCTTTTATCATGTCCCAGGAGTGGACGGTATTAAAATCATTGGGTCAATTTGATTTTACTTCAGTAGTAGAGGGCAACATGACCTTATATGTGGGCAGTTTATCAGTACAACCGTCTACTCTACAGCTGATCAGTCGAACTTGGATTTGAAATTTCTGCTTGTTACAGAGGATGCATGCTCTAATTCTGGATGAGATTGATGAATGCCCTACAGATTAGTTAGAAGGTAGTGAAGGAGGTTTTCGTTATCATCGTACACTTGGTGTTTCTTGATGTGAATGGTTTATGGTAGCAGAAGATGGAGATTGCTCATTTTATTAAGTAAATTATTTATCCCGGTGACATGAAGATGTATCAAGATTGTAGAAGAATATTTTGGTGGCCAGGAACGAAGAAGGATATTAGTTATCAGGCGAGAATGGATAAGCCTCTTTTAAGGTGTGTAGTCGACAAGAGAGTTATGCAGATCAGCGGCGAACAAGGCGTCAAGTTGCTCAGTGCTGAAAATGGTGTGTTAATTTTAATGACTATGTAGGAATCTGGGAAGATGGTGAGGAGAAAGTATCCGGAATTGTTTGAACAATTTCTTAACCCCTGTAGCTCGAGGACGAACTTCTTTTGAGGTGTGTAGATTGTAACACCTCGAATTTGTGAATACTGAAAATACCTATTTTTATATCTCTGGAGTGGTAAAAATTATTTTTGGTATTTTATTTTAAATATTGATATTGGTGTTGATATTTGAGTTGGATCAGTATTATTGATATATTGGAGTTATGAGTTGAGTTTTATGTGAAGAAATATTGTTTATTATTATTTTATAATATTAGAGGATTATTATGAGATATTTTAATGTATTTTGTATTGTTAGTATTATTAAAGTATAAAGTGGGGTTTATTTGAAATATTTTGGAGATTGGGCGTTTATATGTAAATATTCCTTTATTAATCTGTTATTATTATTATTATTATTTATATTTTCCAAAAAACACCCCCATCCTCCACTCCTTTCCTTTCCTTTTCCTGGTTCCGATCCCCCCCCAAAAAGCAACCGAACCCATTTCGGCTTCGACTATTTCTGCCCAAATCCACTTCAATTCTGCATGGTTTTTAAATTAATTCAAGGGGATGGCTAAGTGGAGGGTACTCTAGCTAGTGGTGGAGTCGATTTCGAGAAAGAACTTCGTGAAGGTATATCTCTTTGAAATTTCTTGTGTATTTTTGTATGCTTTTAACTGCTTTTGCTTAGAAATGGAGTATAGGGTTGGTTAGATATTCATTTTGATGCTAGAGGCAAGAAATTAGTAAATTATTGGAGGCTTTGCAAGTTCCTTATAAATTAGGATTTTGGGTTTATAAAAAGGGAAGTTAATATGTGAGAATTATCTCTTCATAGTAGTAGAAATTTTTGTGGGCCATTGGAATAATTTGGGGGTGATTTTAGTAATTGATTGGGGGATAAAAATCTCGTAGGAATTTGAATATTACATGCATAGCACGTATGCATCCCAGGCATTCAATAAAACGCATGTGTGATATTAGAATTTGTGTTATTAGTTCCTGTGACTGGTTTGGATGTTTTGTGCCTTAATTGCTTTGAAATTTGATAATAAGAGATGTTAGCGACTTCAGATGCGGGATGACGAGGTGGTGTTTCGAGTCTACGTAGGAAATTATGTGAGTATGATTTTATTTACGTATCTGATTTTTTAAGAAAATTTTATAGTAATCTGAATTGTTGGTATGAATTACAGATAAGGTGTATTGGAATGAAGTGTATTGGTATAAGGTGTGTATATATATGGGAATTAGTACTCGGTGTTGGTGTGAAAATATGACGATTAAATACTCGTGTACTTTGTGTATTGGTATAAATTTATATATGATGGATTAGTTATGTATGTTAGGATGTGATATATTTATATAATGATATCGATATATGGTGAGTATGATTATGCTAAGTGTATATTCTGTTGTGACAGAATTTTGGGTGATAATATAATATAATGCGACAAAATAAATCATTCAGTGCATTCATGATATGAAATAATGTGGTGTAATAATCTGATAAACTAAATAACCGGGTGTAGGCAAATATGTGGTAATGTGGTAATAAATAGTATGGTATACTTATATTGTGTGATGTAATGAAAAATTAAATAATATAGTGCATTCGTGATATTCAATAATATAATGTGATGATTTTTATATGTTAAACAATGTGGTATTGCTTATATGTGATACAATGAAGAGATAAATGATATGGTGAACATCGTTTATGTGTTAATAAGTTCAGATGAAAGATGAGATGATATGTGTTAATAAAATAGATATTAATTCTTATGGCTAATGTTAAAGATGTGGCAATTTATTGAAATAAAAGATGAGATGCTTTATGATGATAAAATTAGATGAAAAGATGAAATGAAAAATGATGTTAATAAATAAATTTTGTTGACCAGTACCTACAGAAATCCTGAGGGTTTGGACTAGACCTCCTAATAACCAAGGACCGGCTTGGGGTGCGGTGTTTATTACCCAAACTATGTTTGGGGTGCAGAGTTTTTATCTCCCAAGCTATCAGCTTGAGGTCCGGTTATTCCCTCGTTGACAGATGTCGCGAGGAAGTACCCAGTTTACCTCGGGTGCGGTGTTTTTCCTTCCTGGCTTCGGTTGGGAGGAAGTACCCAGTTTACCTGGGGTGCGGTGTTTTTTCCTCCTGGCTTCGGCTGGGAGGAAGTACCCAATTTATCTGGGGTGCGGTGTACCCTCGCTGGCATATGCTATGAGGAAGACGTAGCCTCAGACGCGTAAGACCCCGGGGGGGGCAGAGGTTCGCATGTTTATTGGGCTGTCGGCTTTCAGTATAGTGGGATACTATGGCTAACTGGTCGAAAAATTAATAAAATGAATAAATGTGAAATGAGAATGAGAAAGTAAAGAAAGTGAAGAGTGAATGTGAATAAGAAAGTAAAGAAAGAGTTTAAGGAGAAATTAAAGTAAAGTATTACCCAGCTCAGCTGGTGTGTGGAGATATTCCCTCGATGACAGATGTCGCGATGAAGTACCCTAGTAAGACTAGGGGTGCGGTGTTTTCTTTTCCCTCGTGGGTTTCGCCACGAGGAAGTACCCAAACCATGTTTGGGGTGCAGTGTATTATCTAAAGAAAATGAGAGTTACATGAAATTGTATTATAAGATGTGATTGAGAAAGTAAATGAAGTAAATGATATCAAATGAATTTGAGAAAGTATAGAAAGTGTATAATACGAAATGTGAATGAAAAAGTAAAGTAAGTATGTGTGTGAATTAATATGAATGAAGTGAAGAGATGTATTATGAGAATGAAACGTATAGTAAAGTGATTTATGAGTTGATTATTAAAAGTAAGTGGTAAAACGTGATAGGAATGGTTGATAAAATACAACCAGATTTGAAATGAGTTGATGCACCTTGGAATTGTGTCGAGAAACTACTCTCCTGCCGTTTCCATGGAAATGGTGGGAACTACCTGTCTTGGCACAATTCTCAGGGTAAATTGATGGGTTGCTGATATGATAGTTGTATTGCGAGTCGGATATGAAAGTAAAGTAAGTTGTAAGATGAAAATGAAAATAAGTTATATGATGAAATCAGAATAAAAACAAAGTAAAGGGTAAAATATAATGGGAATGAAGGTTAATGTATTACGTAATGTGTTATAAAATATGGTTAATTGTGATATTACGAGATTGGATGAACTTGCTATTATAGATTGCACAAATGTGATATTATGAGACTGAATAATGTGATGATATGTGAGGTGAAGGTGCTACTATGAGATTAAATACGTGGGAGGTTATGCGATGAAATGAATGCATGCGATGATATACGATGAAAATGAATATGATGATATAAAGTTGAATGAATGTGAAGTTCTGTGATGTGAATAAATATCAAAATGTTACAGGATCGAATGAGTGTGATGTTACGCAATGAAAATTAATGATAAATGAAGTGCGCGGTTAACTAAGTATGAAAAACAGGGTAATTGCACTATATAAGTAAAGAAATGGAGATGTGAAGATTCTTGAAAAGAGGAACTCTGTGTATGTGATTAAATATAAAAAGTAGAGGAATTATATATGTGCAGTAATACAGTGTTATGTCGTTGATTATAAAGTGAAGAAATTATCTACTTGAATTGATATGATGTGGTGTATATGAGATTAATCATGAAAGAATTATGTGTGTAAATTAATGTGAATAACTCGAACAAATTGTGGTATGGAAAAGAATATGTGGTGTAAGGAAAGTTGTATGTATAATATAAAATGGTATGAGCGCAAGGCGAGCTTGTATGTGAAAGTGATGTTTACGTGAAAGCAGAGTTATATGTGCATGTAAAGCTACATGGGAAAGTAAAGTTATAGGGATATTAGTATAAGGCATAAAGTGATGTGTGTTAAGTGATGACTTTGGAAATGATTTCAAAACTAAAGATAAGTATGTTATGAGCGGGTATGTATATCCAAACAGGTGATGAACCAAAGAGTACTTGATGTAAAGTCACATTTATGATGTTTATCTGTTCAGATTTAAGGTGGAATTTTATTATCTTGGTATTCGTAAGTTCATTCTATTGTCTTTTTATAGTTTAATTTATTCGCTTAACCAGTAAATTATACTCACACCAGTCATGACTAACCCCTTAGTGTTTGGGGGGTTAGGAGAGTCCCAGGACTACCCTAGACCCCCTTACTATTGCAGGTCCTCAGTAGTGCAGAGTTGAGGTGTAGATTTGGTTGAGTGGATTCTCTTATTTTGAAATTTTTGTATAAGTTAGTGATATGAATAGTGAGATTTATGGTTTAAATTGTATTTTGGATGTATAAACAAGTAGACGACGATGATGAGTATAGTGTCGGGTAGTATGTTATGTTTTTGACACATACACATCTCGTTGTGGAGTACCAGGCCTTGTGGTATGTTTTACAAAGTTTTTATAAAAAATTTACTACGTTTTCAAAGAAATTTATGGTTTTTAATTTATAATTGTTATTCTATTTTGAGTTTTGCCCCCAGAGCATGATATTTATATTGCCTGTGTGTTTATGCTCATTTTGGCCTGGGGAGCCGTGAATAAATTGCCGGTGTTGTGAGCTACGGAATTTAGAGCAGAATTCCATAAGCCTTTTGTGTTTTGGGGCAGAAATTTCAGGGGAAACTATGCTAAAATTTTATTTGAAATATAACTATTTTAGTTTATGTTTAAAGTGATTTAGAAATTGAAAGAACTTAATTTGGAGTTATAGAATTGGAAAAAAAAAATGGGGTGTTACAAAGGGTAACCTCAGCGCACCACGCAATGGGACAACAATGGCTAGGAGCATGGGATGCTTCAATTGTGGAGAAGTGGGCCACATGAGGACAGTATGTCCAAAGTTGCTAGGAGTTAGGACCTGCGATAACTGTGGAAATGAAGGACATATCCGACCTTATTGTCCACAACTGAAACAAGGAAGTGCTAGCGGATACCAACCAAAGAAGAAAGGGAAGCATTACCGGCAAGGGCGAGTATTTGCATTGACGAAGGGAGACAGAAAGTTCTCATGATGTCAGCACCGGTATGTAACCATTTGAGTAAAAGTTGAAGTTGTTTAATAAACTTTGTAAGAGAATAAGTGTTATGAATTGAATGATGTAGCAGGATTTCTATTAATAGATGGAATAAAGGCCAAGGTTTTAGTTGATATTGGATCTTCGCATATTTTTGTGTCTCTCGATTTTTACTGAGGAGTTGGGTGTTGAACCTAATATTCTCCCAGGCAGGGTATTGTGTTTTTCCCTTGCTAGAAGTAGTTCTGAGGACAAAAATTTTTTAAGGAGGGAGTGACGTAACGCCCCATAATTTTTAAAATAATATTTTGAATTGATAAATCATTTTAAAATCAATTTATTTAATTATTTTGAATTTTTGTAAAATTGACATTTTCACACGTGCAAATATTTTGTGCATATTTCCACTTTTGGATTGCTAAATAAATTCTCCTATTTATAATTGAGTATATTCTAAATTTTGGGATTTTTCTGAATAAAGAAACTATTTTTGTAAATACCTTGAAAGTAAAGGGTTTTTGTGCAAAATATCGTTTGGAAGTAAAATTCGAATTTAAGATTATTTTTTTGCCATTTTGATAGGCCGATATGGCAGTGGAGAGATTGGGGGGAGAGATTTTATCCCTCTAATTTGATTTGATTTGATTTTATTGAGTATATATATATTTATGCAATTTTGAGATTGTTGGGAACTTTATTGCAAATATTTTTTTCAGGAGAATAAAAACTCAGAAAATTTATTTGGAAATTCAAATATTTATTATTTGATAATCATTATAAATTTTCAGGATTTTTATGAATAATTTATGGCATATTTGCAAATATTTCAAAGGACTTTTGTGTAAAATTAGCACTTGGAGGCAAATCTCAAAATTTCAAAATTTCTTGGCTACATGTGGGCCGGCCAAATCAGAGGGATGAGGGGGAGAAATAAAATATTGCCGTATTTGATTTAATTAACTACCTAATTTGAAGATCTACATATATATGTAAATATTTAATTTGTGAGGGATTTTTTTGCAAATGCACCAAAGAAACCTTAAATCTGGATTCCCGGCCTATATAGACAGCAGCCACTTCCTTTTTTCTTTGGTTCACAAAATATTATTTTTCTTTATTATTCTTGGAGTTTGAAGCTTGGATTTTTGGACTTTCGCAAGGAGGAGGAGTCTTCTTTCTTGATTATTATTGTTCTTCGTTGATTTTCTTTGAGGTGGGTGCTACTTCTCATCTCTTGATTTGTTATATGCTTTTATAATATGATGATGATTGATCAAATATGATTTATCTTGCATGATTATAAAACTTGATGTAGATCTATTAATGAATAAATCTCAATGAATGAGTAGTCAAAATAACATCTTCATGAATAAGAACCCTAGTTGAGATGTGATTACCTTGTATAAATTAATTATTGATGTTAGAGATTGATGATGCATGAAAGAACTTGTTTTGATTTTCAAAAAAAAAAAAACTTGTTTGATGATGGAGTTTATAATAGTTGTTGGGTATTCGTTATGAAATTTATAGACCATTGAATACACGCAAATTCATTGCTTGGTGTGGATTAAAAAGTTACAATTTTAATAAGAGATTTCGCTGTTTTAATTAGAATTAATTTTGAGTTTTTGATGGTTGTATGATGATGGATGACGTATTAAATATTGGGTTTTAATATTATGACTTAGAGATTTTCATGAACATGCAAATACAATTTTTTAATTGATAAGGATCTAATTTGGGGTCTATAAATTGATTGATGATCGTGGATAACTTTTAGATGATGGAGATTTGTAGAGATAATTAGAACTTATTGTATGCTATTAAATTCATGTTTGATTAATTTTAAAGATTGTGATTTTCCATGTTTATTCATTGTTTTGACTATTTGAAACTCAAGTTTAATATTAGGGTTTGAATAATTGTTGTATGGTTAAATTGGAGTTGTTGGGTCTCGGGTTTCACTGTTCATAAGGTGAACAGTAACCGGGTTACTATGTTAGGGTTTGGGGTTATAGGGTTTCGGGTTTGTACATGACATAGGCTCTGTACAGAGCTTTTGACTTATGAATATTTCGGCGCCTAATCAAAATAGTGTTGTCATTTGGGAAGTTTATTAGCCCATGGGGCTTGGGCGCTGTGCTTGGGTGTGCAGGGTTCAAACCTGGGTGGGCGCCTTCTTCTTCTTCTTCTTCTTCTTCTTCTTCTTCTTTTTTTATTTTTTTTTTATACAGTTTCGTTTGTCTGTTTCTTTGAGTCTCTCTTGTTTCCTTCCTTTTCAGTTTTTTTTAGTTTTAAAAACTTTATAAAAAAATTTGATGGGTGGAAAATTAATTTAAGGAATTATAATTTCATAGAGTATGGATTCTAAGATTGCAATTTTGAGAACTTAGTTTCAGACATCCGGTTCAGATTTCTTAGTATTCGATTTTCGCCTACACATCTTAGAATGTGCATATTCTAGATTTTTGTTAGTTGTTATTTCATATTTTTGTTAATTTCATGAATCATACATTCCATATTTTTTTTGGTCTCAAATTTGTATGATAGATTGAGTATGTGAATATTTCAAATATGGTAATATTGTTCAAATTTTAAGAGATAAAGTTCCAGATTTTTTTTGATGGATTGTTTCAGTTTTAAAAGAATTAAAATCCCGAAATTTAATGTTGGAGTTTTAAATATGGAAGGAAATGTTATAAGTTGGAATGAGAATTTTTTTTGTGATTTTGGATTTATTCCAATAAATGAAATCAAACAATTATGAAAATAGTGTGTTCATTAAATTAAGGAAAGATGATTTTATGGTGATCTATTTGTGGGTTAAGATTAATGATTTATGAGTTGAATGTGAAAAGAATAGAGATGCATTAAGTTGAGATTAATGTAATGTTTTAGATTGTGGAGGCTCTTTATAGTCGGGCAGATGTATTCCGGGGCTATCGTGGCAGTCGGGCGGATGTATTCCAGGACTGTGATTGTTCAGAAATTTATTTATAAATAAAATTCAGTTGTCGAAACTAAATTAAATTCATATTGTAATAAGTAAAAGATGGAATGAGTTATGAATGAATCATTATGAATATTCTAAGAGTTAGGGTTAACTTAGAAAACCCTAGGATGTGGACCGATGAGATGTTCTAGTTGTGTGGGCTCTCTAAAGGCTGAGCAGGACCCAAGATACCTGCAGTTTGTGATTATTTAAATGTGGGGTTTAGCCATGATGGGCTAGTGGCCTTAGTGATGTTGATTTAAGTCCGGTAGGGTGAGCTAGCTCTAGGGAGTAGTTGTTCATGTTTGGATCTAAGGACATGCACTAGTTGGAGTTGTGATGAAACTTGAGTGTAACCCCTGTTTTCTGTTTCTGTATTTTTGGGGGTATTTTTTTCTTTTTGTGTATTTATTCTCATTGTATCTTTTTTCGACCGTCTATTGGATTTTTTTCATTATATCCATCTATTTGGTTTTTCGTCTTCTTACTTGAGTTTCTTGATTCTATTATCTCCTATTGTTTCGTCTCTAATTGTTCGAGCTATTATTTTAAGCTCTATCCTATAATTGTTCATGTCCTATCTTATTTATTAATTTTGTTCCCACCTCATTTTTTTTTGGATCATCTCATTTTTATTTGGATCCCATCTAATTTAAGCCATTTTAAATCCTACTCTATTTTTGCTTAATGGGTCTTAATACCCATTAACTAACCCATACCCGAACCCGCTCAACCCCTTCAGTCCAATACCCTAACTCTACCCGAACCTAATATACTCTAAACCCTAAATATAACCAACCTATATATATCCCCCCTACTGCAACCCTAACAGCCGCTCATCCCTCTCTCTTTCTCCCTTCCTGTCTACCCAGGCCCCCCGATCCCCGACCTCTATTCCCAGTGCTCCTCTGCCTTCTCCTCTCTTCCTCCGGTGTCACAACATCTCATCAACCAGGTCCCCGAGCACCTTGTACCCCTCCTCTCGATGCTCTACAGCCCAGCCCAGCACCAGACCCCCCGACGCACCTCTTGCACTACCCTCGCGACCTCCCCGTGTTGCGACCCACCGACAGCGCACCACATGCGCTGTGTCCCTCTGTTGACGCGCTGTAGCGGAGCCAGCAGCCAACCACAGCGCTGTTGCCTCACCCTGTCGCCCTGCTACTCATCGACAGCAGCACCCTACCGACGTCGTGACCCCCCTGTCCACCATCGTCCCCATTCAGCCATTGCCATCCCCTCGTGCACCCAGCCTCTCTTTCTCCCTCTTGTGTGCGGGTGTGTGATCTCTCGTTGTGACCGTGTGTTCGTGTGATTCGTGATTCGTTCATTGTCGTGGAGTTCGTGCTGGGAATCCGTTCCCGTTATTCTTTCTCTTTGCACAGTTCCCTTTGTCTCTAAGGCAAGTAACTTGTATCAATTTTTGTTGCAAATACAAGTTTTAAATACCGCCTGTAGTGTAGGTTTGTTCTGGAGACATCTCTTGTGCAAAACTCCTGTTATAGTTTGTCTCTATGTGTTGATTGTCGTTGTAACGCCTCGATTTCCATACACTGGGAAACCGTGACATAAGCCAGAATATTTCCTTCAATTAGCCATAATACACAGAAAAATATGAAAACTTAAAACTTTTTATTCAACACAAATGTATTACAAGCCCGAATATTACAAAATTACAATACATTATAACAGTGTTACAATAATAGCTTTACAATCCCAAATGTTACAACTTTCAACAATTTACATCAGAGTACAATGAATAAAGGAAAATACTTGGTACTTCACTTGGATACTTTCTAACAAATAAATAAATTACAATAATTATTACAAATGAAACAATAATAATCAACATATATTACAGCAGAAAATTTAAATAAAATCGACTCCTGCTTCTCTTGCCTTAAGTCCTCCTGAATCCTGTACCTGTACTTCTGCAATTCAGTACCTGTAATTTTGCAATTCAGTACCTATAGAAGTGGGGACGTCAGTACATATACTGACGCTTTAAGGCTGATGACTAGCAGCGATTCTCAACTTTAAGCAAACAAATTGATGAAAAGAGAAACGTGTACATATATTTGATGTGTCAGTGTATTCTATGACTTAGACTCTAATGCAAGACTTATTAATGCAAGGATGCTCTTATTCTAATGCAAGCAAGTCTTCGGAACAGTATGCATCCCATACTACATACACCCCATCTCACGCCATTTCTTCATATATAGGGATTTGAACCCGTGCCATGAATTCTACTCTTGTACTCGACTTGTTTCTGAAGATACAGCGTGACTGATGAGGTTGCTCTGAAATGGTCTAATCCCGTCAATGCAGTTGGCTCATGGTGTCTCCATTTTCCACTACTACCCGGCGCACCGGACCTCACTCAAAAACCAAATGAACCTTCGGAGTTAACTACAACACAGGTTAGCTTGAAGCATCCCTTGTGGCCCCCTAGCTCATAGACCGTTGTCTATGGCCTGTTCGCTTCCCCAGCATAGAACATGACGGAGTTCCGGGGGTCCATCCCCTAGCTCCACCCGCCCTTATCATGACACTTCAGAAATTAACAGACGAGATACGAATCTCGTGCTCCCAACCCGTAAGAATGCACAGACCGTATTCCTTTGACAAGAAGGGTACAACCCAATAACACCACCTGGTGCCGGCCTATAGGACAGTTCAGATCATAAGGTATCACCCTTAATACCAACTCTTTCCCTTTGGCGAAAAAATGATAATAAATATAGGTTAAGTAGTAATATCCATAAGTTATTACCCTAACAATGTCACTAACCCTAAACAAACCTAGGGATGACAACAGTACTAACACAACATGCTAGGTCTTAAGTTAGACTTCGCAAGATAACTCTACTAGGTGCTCAACCTAAACTTACCAAAATCCCTAAGGATCCGGTTCATAGCCTATCGATCCAAGACCCCGGCAATACGAACGAATTCACATGCTACTACCCTAAACTTGGATTTTGTCAACACTCCGGTCCGCGGTCAACCAACTCGGTTAAGATCTGACGGTACACGCGAAGTGACTCGTCCACAGTCCGTTAAGAATAAGGTAAACACACGTCTTGATAGTCGATAGCCCCTAGGACAATGATATCACCCTAGACGAGCACAACAAACTGCGTACTAGCTAATAAGCTACATACGAGTAAACAAAACACATACGAGCTAAACAAGCCACATATGAAACCAACAACTACATACGAGCCAGGTGAGCTGCGTATGAGACAACAACATACATACGAGGCAAATAAGCTATGTATGAGACTATAGCTACATACGGGCCAGGCGAGCCGCGTATGAGCAAAACCACATATAAAAACAAGCATACAGGTCTCTAACAACCTAGAACGTGCTTACTAGCAAAACTTGATCTTCTATAATTAGTAGCAATAGAAGAATCTACTAATAGTCTAAAATAGACATACTACTAATGAGAAGCTCAAAAGCGACATAAAAACCTTCTGACAGCCTAGAAGCAACCAGTGCTACACTTATCGAAATTCGACAAATTAGACTTTTTAGAGAGCTGAGAACATCTCCTACAACTTCCTAGTTGAACACTTTTTCAGATTCTATAATAAATCCAAAATCCGGTCCATCGAACACGCAAACAGTTCAACCAAACTACGGATTTTCAACAAAAAGCTTGAAACTTCACAAGCTGGTAACTCTTGCTCTGCTTGTCAGAATCTAATGAAACTAGACATTTTCGAAAGGCGGGAACACCTACTACAGCTCCCTAGTTGACCACTTTCTCAGACTCCATAAGGAATTCCAAATTTCTGACCCTCGAACATACGCAAACATTTACCAAACTACAGATTTTCAACAAAAAGATGAAACTTCTATAGCTTGTAACTTTTGCTCTACTTGTCTAAATCTAACGAAACTAGACAATTTGAAAAAGTGGGAACATCTACTACAACTCTCTTGTTGAACATTTTTCCAGATTCCTTAAAGAATTCCAAATTCCTGACCTCAAACACATGCAAATGCTAACAAAAGTCAGTCAAGCTACAGCAAAGCTGAAACTTGGGAGCTTGTAACTTTTGCTCTACTTATCGGAATTTAACCAAATCATACTTTTTGGAAAGGTGGGAACATATACTAAAACTCCCTAGTTGAACACTTTTCCAGATTTTTTATGGAAATCAATCTACCGTCTCTTGAACACTCTTCCAAACGTTAACGAAAACAGCAGGTTTCCTTAACAAAAGCTGAACTTTGAAAGCACATAACTTCTACTCCGCTTATCAGAATCTAACCAAATAGGACAATTGGAAATTTTAGAGACTCTACTACAACTCTCTAGTTGGTCTCCTCCTCAGATTCAACAAGTAAGACACTCAAAAACAACAAAGAAGCAAAACAGTGAGCGCTTCAGCCAAAGCTGACTGTGCTGTTTTGCAAGGGCCATAATTCTTACTCTGCTTATCGAAATCTAACCAAATAGGGCAATTTGGAAAGGTGAGAGACTCTACTACAACTCTCTAGTTGGTCTCCTCCTCAGATTCAACAAGACACTAAAAAACCACAAAGAAGCAAAACAGTGAGCGCTTCAGCCAAAGCTGACTGCACTGTTTTGCAAGGGCCATAACTCTTACTCCGGTTATCGGAATCTAACCAAATAGGACAATTTGGAAAGGTGAGAGACTCTAATACAACTCTCTATTTAGTCTCCTCCTTAGATTCAACAAGTAAGACACTCAAAAACAACAAAGAAGCAAAACAGTAAGCGCTTCAGCCAAAGCTGACTGCGCTGTTTTGCAAGGCTCATAACTCTTACTCCGCTTATCGGAATCTAACCAAATAGGGCAATTTGGAAAGGCTAGAGACTCTACTACAACTCACTAGTAGGTCACTTTTCCAAATTCCATAAGGAACACCAAGTTTCAGCCCTAGAACCTAGGACGTTGTTCACACCCAAAACAGCAAGTGCTGTCTTTTGCCCGCGCTCGCTGTTTTGGGGGAAACGGTCGTTTCACCCATCAAAACCACTCCGAAAAATCCACAAAAATTTGAGCATTCTAATAACACATATAAGAACCACTAAAATTAATTTCGGGTCAAAATTCTACCGTTTACATAGTTAAACAAATCTAACCCTAAAATGACAAAAAATGAATCTTTATGGTTCTATTTTGTTTTCTACCACTTGAATCTTTGCATGCTCTTTATTCTAGTTCATATGCACATGAAATTAACTCAATATAACAACATAAAACAATAATAACCCTAATAATAAGTAAAAACAACCATCAGAATGAGAAACCCCCACCTTATACTTGTAGGAAGAACTAGCCTCTTCCTTCTCCTTGCTCCTTGTTCTTGCTCCTCAAGAACACCACCATGAAGAAATGGAACCCATAAAAACCCTAATCTTTTCTTTTGATTTGATCCTCTCTTTTTTTTCTTTCTCAAATTTTTCTAAAACAAAGACAAGTAGTAGAAGAAGTAGAATGAGAAGAGAAGAGATGGGTTGAAGGAACCAAATGAAAGGGCTTTTGCCCTTTGTTTCTTGGCCTGCCAATTATAGGAGAAGGAGAGAGAGAGAGATGTGGTGGAGAGAGAGCCACTTATCTCTCTCTCTTGTGTCTCAAAATAATAATTTGGGTTTCATTTGCAAATTTAAATTGCAATGAAATCCTAATCCATTCAATTTGCAAATTTTAAATTGCAATCAAATCCTAATCCAATCTCTACCCCCTATTTCGTCATGATGGATCAAAAATGAAAGATATTTTTCTCAAATCACATACTACATGATTTCGTATAAATGTACGAAATCGATACGATTCAAATACGTACATATATCTGATTATACAGATAATTTTTATTAGTTAAAACGAATAATCTGTACAAAAATAATTTAATTCCGAGAAATAAAAATAAAATAATTTTATTACCGACTCAGAAGATTCCAGTATCAATTTGATACAAAAAAGTCATATACCGACTAGTATATATACATAGATTATGTTTATTAACAAAACTGAGTGATATCCACCAAAAATATTTAATTTCTGAAAAATAATAATAAAATAATAATTTTTTAATATCTGTCTGGAATTTTCCAGACATTTTCTCAAAAACACATTTTTCAAGATTTTGTACAAGTGCACAAAACTGATACAATACCTATATATATTTACTAATATATATATCTAGATAAATTTTTATTAGAAAAACCAATAATTTCTATTAAAATATTTTAACTTTTTGAAAAATAATAATTATATAAATATAATATCCGTTCGGGATATTACAGTCGTAGTTATCTCATTACACACATGACATAAATTTAGATTTAGAGATAATCAATTCTTGTATACATGCATGTGTTCGTGATTATGAGGTGTTGTACGATCTTGTATCTTGTATGCATGATGTGTTCGATGTAGTATACCTTGTTGTAGACTTGCTAAATATCTTATACCATGTTTCTTTGACATCTAGTACATCATATTTCACGTTCGCTATGATTTGGATGAGTTTCATATGAACTAGTTGATTGTATGCGTGAAGGAGATTTCTGTTTTTGTTATTATCCTGTTTTTGTTCAGTATTTTAGACACTATTAAGGTCAGTATATGAAAATTATTTGTGAATATGAATTATAGAGAATTCTGTATACTTTCCAGATTTTCTGACAGATCTCAGTTTCGATTTATGAGTTGCAATTTATGGCTATTTTACTATAGATGTGTAGAAAATTCCAGATACAGTTTTATACAAATTCTGTATGGTAATTTATTTTTATACTGATGTTAAAGATAATATTTTGATCTAATATTTTGCTGAGTACAACTAGACTTGATTGGGATTAACCCCTAAATTTTATGGATTTAATTGATAACTTTTATAAACTATTCTATACTTACAAATAACTACTATAATTGCAGAATTATCATGTTGTTAAGTAAAGAAACATAATTTCGACCTGATTCTATTTGCTGTTTATAAAAACTTTGTGAAAATAAATTGTAGCATATTATATCTATTTTATCACCCTTTTGACGAATCTGGATTTAGAATTATATTTTGTAATATATTGCTGTTTTAGTACTGTTGTGTTTATGATTTTAGATTTACCAAAACTGCTGTATCTTGCTGCGTTCCTATTTTACTTGACTATTCTATCTATGTTGGAAAATTATGAAACTTTATTTTCTGTTACTAAATATACTAGGGAATACCCCAGATTTTTCTTGGATTTAATCAGTAAGTTTTTATACCATTTTCTTGTTCTTGAATACAAACTTCTGATTTCTGGCTGAACATATTTTCTGGATACAAATCTGTTTTGAGACTTGTTTTTATGAAATACCATATGACTTATATATATTTTCTGAATTCGGTCGAGATTCTATTTTCCATATTTTCTAACTGATCCAGATTTGCACATTTATAGCAACGGAAATTCCAGATTTAGTGCAATACTGTCTTGCTGTCCTGAACTAGAATTTTCGTTGTTCTAATCTTTTATGAGTTGTCTATCACCTGTACATGTTTATCTTTCGACCTGAACCTGTTGCTTTTTCATGCCATATTATTCTTGGTCTGTTTTGTACACGTATATGTCTGCTTAATAATAATAACAAGTAATCAAGCCAGGGTTAAGGGAAAGACCTTAGTAGTGGACAATATAGGTATGTGTACTCATAAGGGGGACCCGTGATTCCCGTTTTATATTTGATTCATATTGATACATGAACCTGTTGCACTTTATGTTTGATTCATGAATTCGTGGATTCGTGAACTTGTTGTACTTTATACTTTGATGCATGGACCTGTTGGTTCGTGTACCTGATACCTGTTGATGCATGAATCAGTTGATTCGTGTACATGTTTGATTCATGAACCTATTGATGCATGAATCGGTTGATTCGTGTACCTGTCTGATTAATGAACCTGTTCCTGCTACCTGTTACATGACGCCTGAGTACACGGCCATATAGAAACCCACCACTACGCCTAAACGAAATTTGCATGTATGTAGCAACCATGTGGTAAAAACCTAGGACGCATGAAGTGCTAACTAGATAGTAATAAATACAATACTTGACATGACATAATACCTGTTACATGCTTACCTGTTACATGATACCTGTACATGCACCCTGACACCTGTTATATATTTACCTGCTTGCATGATGCCTGTTACCTGTTACATGTCACATACACCTATTACCTCACCACATTACTTGATTCAGTGTATGATTCATGCTAGTTGTTCTATTTTGTTGCCATTTCTATTCCATGCTATGTTGTTTATTCTTTTCCTGTACTTGTGCCTGCACTATAAACGGCCCGTAACTTGCATTGACAGGAGTTGTATTTCTCTTTTCTTTTTCCTGCAATTTGTTAAATTGCAGATTTTGGTGATCAGCTGCCTGATGAAGTAGGTGATTTAAGATTCTAGTTGCTGGAGTTCTTGCTATAATTTACTTTCTTGCTATTTTTGAATAAATGTAATCTGCTACTTGGATTATTTTGTATTGGGCAATGTGACCCAGAATTAGTGACTTGTTCAGATCTAGTTTATTTGAGATTATTAAATTTTGTTTCAAGTAAATTTCTATTGGGTTGTTGATTTATTTATGCATGCGTGGTTGACTTCTCTTACTTTCTACTCTGATTATTCCTGTGAAATGTTGTAAAGATCCTGACAGCTTATGGATGATGAAAATCATTCGCTGGATTTAGTCACGTATCCGTATTCCATATCTCCTTTTTGGGAAGCGGGGCGTAACATTGAGCAAACGTGAGTGGAAGGCTCTATATATAGTCGGTGATATGGCTAAAAATGGGGTTAAATCGGAACCGTCCAGATGGATCACGAATCTTGAGGCACAGGGGTAAAACAGTAATTTCACACGCAGATAGGTCCGAAGCGGGTACTGGGTCTCCTTCTCACAGATCCACTAACCCGCAAACGGATCCACCTCAGCTGGGTACGGGTTTCAACCCGCTACCAACCCGATCCGACAAGATACAATCAAGGTCCCTGATTAGATCTAAATCAACGGCCATGATTCACATCTATCTTTTCACTGGGGATTAGGGATTAAATTCCTTAACTGATTATAGGGGATATACCTTATCAGATTACATGCCTTATCTGATTACGAGGAATATTTCTTATCTAATCATGGGGATTACATTCCTAAAACCAGTCCCTAAGACGCCTATAAATACCCCTCACCCATCTCCATTAAGAGGTAATCAATCTTTCTCTAGTTAAACGCTCTTTCATAATCATTTCTGGTTACTGACTTGAGCGTCGGAGGGTGCGTCGCCGGGATCAACCCCGGTGTCTCGCACTTCCTTGCAGGTGAACGGCGGGAGTCAACGGTCAAGCTCCGGCGGAACAGGTTAGGTGTTTGCTATTCAGTTTTCCCAAGAACTCACAAATTCATCTGTTTGCCCCCACACCGAATTTAGCGGCAACAGATTGGCGCCGTCTGTGGGAAACTAACGAATAGCGACCTTTCCTCCTTCCGGTGAACAGGTTTTCTCCTGCCATGCCGCCTCACAAAGTCAGATCTAGGGGCTCCAACCGAGCGCCCAACCCTGACCAGCAAGAAGTCCTTCCTGATCCCGCTCAGCAACAAGGGCAACTCCCTCCTACCGTGGAAGAGCCGCCCCAGCGGAACCCTCCACATCCTGATCCGAAGGGGCCTAACCCCCAGAAACAGCCTCTTCACCAAGAGAACATACCCATCCACACTGCCTGCAGCGCCTCCATGGCCTCCCATCATCCCCGAGCCTCTAGTTGCCGCAATACCTCTCCCAAACGCCCGGAAGATGACGACCTTCGTCGCCATCTGGATGAGAAGCGGGCTCGGGGGGAAGCCTCCCGCCAGCGAGAGCAATCCCCCCGACACCGAGAGCGCAGGAGGTCCCCCGTCCGAAGAGGGAGAAAGGACTCCCCCGATCACTACCGAAGGAGGCACTCTCCAGCGGGTCGGCAGCAGCCCCGAAACAATGAGGCACCCATCACCCATGCCGAGTTCCAACAACTCCAAGCAATGGTACAACAGGCCCTCAACCTCCGTCAGAACCCCAATGAGCAAAGGGCCCCATCCCCTCCTCCGGTCCGGAGCCCTCGCCGACGATCCCCTTCTCCTCGACCCGCTCCTACCAATTCCAGACGCACCCCGAGTCCTCGACGTTCTCGAAGCTACCATCGCCGCAGCCCTCGCTCCCTCTCATACGAAGACGAGTCCCGTGGCTCGGCAGATCACCGTCGGAGAGATGACACCATGAACCGCCGCCTGAACGAGGTGGAAAAACTCTTGGGACAGATAAACCGAGAAGAAGAACTCAGGGGGAGGACCCTCCGTCCTAGCCGACCCCCGTTCTCCCAGACCATAGTGGATGCTCCTGTTCCCTTCGGTTTCAAACCTCCCCAGTTCGAGAACTACACTGGGGAGACCGATCCAGTTGACCACATCGAAAGCTTTAAGACTTTGATGCTCCTCCATCAAGCGTCCGATGCCCTCCTCTGCAAAACATTCCCTGCAACTCTGAAAGGCCCAGCTCGAGAATGGTACTCTCGTCTTGCCCCGGCGTCGATATTCTCCTTCGAACAGTTCGAAACCCTGTTCATCACCCATTTCGTCAGCAGCCGAAGGGCCGAGAAGACCAGCATCTCCCTATTGCACCTCCATCAGCAGAAGGGGGAGAAATTGAGGGACTACGTGAAGAGGTTCACAGCCGAGGCCAGAACCATCGCATCCCTCGACCAATCCGTCGCTACCGCGGCATTCCAATCCAATATCCTAAATTCCAACATGATATTACTTATCAGCCTCGGACCGCAATCAAGGCGCAGGCGCTGGCCGAATTCATAGTTGAAACAACTATCCCCGACTCCGAGCAGACGACGAAGGGACCGCCTATCTGGTCTGTATATGTCGATGGATCCTCTTGCAACGAGGGGAGCGGGGCTGGAGTCATCCTGGCGGGCCCAGACGACTTTGTCCTTCAATATTCCCTCCGGATAAACTTTAAAGCCTCGAATAACGAAGCCGAATACGAGGCACTCATAGCCGGCCTCGGGATGGCCCGAAACGCAGGAGCGCGACGACTGCAGATCTTCAGCGACTCTCAGTTGGTCGTCAACCAGGTCCTCGGCGAATATGAAGCCCGCGATGACAGAATGGTAAAGTACTTGGCTAAAGTGAAGAGCCTCATGGCGCTCTTCGACGAGGCCCTCATCCGAAGAATCCCCAGAGAGGAAAATGCCCAGGCCGACGCCCTGTCCAAATTAGCTTCCTCATCCCTGCAAGGCCTCGAACAAACTGTTCTGATAGAAGTCCTCCTCAAGCCAAGCATAGAGGACGAGGCCCTCAACTCCGTCGAAACACTGCCACTCCCCCTCGAAGATAATTGGATGAAGCCCCTCGTCGAGTTTTTAAGAGACGGACTCCTCCCAAGGGATCCGAAGGAAGCCCGAAAGATAAGGACCCGAGCCGAGCGTTACATACTGGTCGAAGGCGTTCTGTATAAGCGCTCCTTCACCCAGGTGGATGGTCGACCCTACCTAAGATGCCTCTCCCCCAGACAAGCCGACTACGCCCTGCAAGAGCTCCATGAGGGCATCGGCGGAGCCCACTCCGGCTCCAGAGCCTTGGCGCGCAAAGTGTTAAACTACGGGTATTACTGGCCCACCCTCCTACGGGACGCCGAACAACACGTTCGGCAATGCACCTCCTGCCAGAAGTATTCCGACATCCGACGCCTTCCACAAGCACCACTCTCCTCCCTATCAAGTCCGATCCCCTTTGCAATGTGGGGGATGGACTTACTGGGGCCATTTCCACCGGCCCCCGGACAGTTGAAGTTCCTAGTCGTGGCGGTCGATTACTTCTCGAAATGGATAGAGGCCGAGCCCCTGGCTACAATTACCGAACATAGAGTCGTTCAATTCTTCTGGAAAAATGTGATCTGCCGATTCGGTGTTCCTCGGGTCGTAGTTACAGACAACGGTACGCAGTTCGCTGGAGATGCCTTCCGAGCCTTATGTGAAGACCTAACCATACAACATCGCTTCTCCTCCGTCTCTCACCCCCAGTCAAATGGCCAAGCCGAGAATGCCAACCGACAGATCCTCTCCGGCATCAAGAAGAGACTCGACAAGTGCTCCAAGGGATTGTGGGTCGATCAGCTGCCCAATGTGTTGTGGAATTACCGGACCACGAAGCGGACCCCGACAGGCGAGAGTCCGTTCAATCTCACCTATGGGTCCGAGGCCCTCATCCCACTAGAAGTCGGGATACCCTCTCCTCGCCTGGTAGCCTTTGAAGAAGAACAGAATGCCAGGGAGCTCAGAACGAGCCTGGACTTGATAGACGAAATCCGGGAAAGGGCAGCCATACAGCAGCAAAGTTATCGGAGGAGAATCGAGCTCGCCTACAACAAACGGGTCCGCCCAACAGACCTCAAAGAAGGGGATCTGGTCCTCCGAAAATTGGCCATCTCGTTCCCCGGACAGAAAAGCAAACTGGCCCCAAATTGGGAGGGACCATACAAAATCTCCAAAGTGATCCGCCCCGGTGCATACAAGCTAGAAGACCCTGAAGGCAGAGAAATTTCCAGGACTTGGAACGCCGACCATCTTTTGAAATACCAAGAGAAGGCAGCTACGCCTATCTAAGTAACTCGAGATGTCGGACCACTCCTCTCCTGCTGCTAGTAGTAATTTTTCCCTTGTTCTTTTTTCATTGTAATAACGGCTTGCAACTTTAGAAGCAGCCGACCATTAGATATTAATAAATAAAGTTTGTCGTATTTTTGGTACTATCAGCCTTGAATTTTCTAACCACACGATGGTTCGGAGTCCAGCACTCGGCTCGGCTCTCCCTCCTCGGCACGTCTATAGACGAGCCGGGGGTAGGTCGCCGTTCGAAATTGCTCCTGCAGCCGTTGAATGGATCGGAGTCCAACACTTGGCTCGACTTTGCTTCGCAAGTTCGCTCCTAAGCGGACTAGAAGCAGCTCGCCATTCGAAACTGCTTCTGCATCTCTTAAACTACCCACACGATGGTTCGGAGTCCAGCACTCGGCTCGGCTCTCCCTCCTCGGCACGTCTATAGACGAGCCGGGGGTAGGTCGCCGTTCGAAATTGCTCCTGCAGCCGTTGAATGGATCAGAGTCCAACACTTGGCTCGACTTTGCTTCGCAAGTTCGCTCCTAAGCGGACTAGAAGCAGCTCGCCATTCGAAACTGCTCCTGCATCTCTTAAACTACCCACACGATGGTTCGGAGACCAGCACTCGGCTCGACTCTCCCTCCTCGGCACGTCTATAGACGAGCCGGGGGAAGATCGCCGTTCGAAATTGCTCCTGCAGCCGTTGAATGGATCGGAGTCCAATACTTGGCTCGATTCTGCTTCGCAAGTTCGCTCCTAAGCGGACTAGAAGTAGCTCGCCATTCGAAACTGCTCCTGCATCCCTAAAACCAGTATAACGCTCGGATCTCTCCGACGCCTCTGCTCAATCTTGCCGACTCACCCTCAATCGGGTCGGAATTAGGTACAAATCACAGCCCTCGCCTGCCGAACCGAGGTACCGGGTTACCGACCCTCGTATATGGCAAAAAATCGTTCCGAGGCGAAGCTACCGTCAGATCGCCTCAGAAAGTGCGCCAGGACCTGATGGGCGGAGCTCGTTCAGCCACGTGTCCACAAAACGACAAGATAGTGTTTTCTTGGAAACTGGACCCGCCTCAAGATCCGTGCAAACATCAGACGTCCCTGATTAGGCCACGTGGGCGGGGTCGGGAAGCAACAACGCCTTAAGTAGCCAAACCAACCCTATGGTTCACAAACGCAGCGAAAAAGGAAAATTCGAGGATGAGGAGTTCGGCGAAGCGAACACCAACCTCATGGTTCGTCTTAAACCCACTCTAGCTGACAACCATAGCACAGATAAGAAGACAGCCAAAGACAATTCGCATAAAACAACTCCAATGCCATTAACAAGTTGGATAAAAGCTACAAAGCGGATTACAACAGCAAAAACTTGCAAGTAGGATTACAACTCGAACTTGCAAGCAAGATTACAACACAGTAACACGATCAGCCCGTTACTTCCGAGGAAGGGGAATACTCCGTTTTAGAGACACTTTGGGTCGACGCTTCTTCACCTCCGAGCTCGAATCCAAGCCGACGAACCGGGACGCCCCCTCATCACTAGCCCTGACGGTCGCTCCTACCGAAGCACCGCTTGAAGACACCGCCACACCGCTTTGGGCATCGGCGGCCGACCTGCCTACGATAGGAGTCCGGCTCGCCGCTTGATAGAACGTGATCCCTCGCTCGATCTCTTCACGGGTGCACGAGGTGCTCCGGACGTTTGGCCTCACCGGCTGAGGCTTGAGCCGAGCAACTTCTTCCTCCAGTTCGACGATGCGGTCTTTCAAAGTGTCATCCTTTACTATCACCTTAAACCGAGGAAGTTTCGCCGAACCGGGGTATTCGGCGCTGTCGGAGATAACGCGACGCAAGTGAGTCACTTCGATACTCTTGTCTACAGTCACCCTCTGCAACTCTTCCACCTTCCTCGCTAAGCCATCCCGTTCGGCCAAAACTCGAGCAAGCTCTTCTTCCCTAGCAGATAGCTCAGCCTCGACTATCCGTAGGTCGTGCAGTTCAACTAAAGCCTCGCCGTGCCTGATCTCCAAGTTATGAAGCATTCTCCTCGTCAGGTCAACCTCACCCTCGAGACGATCCTCCCGAGATTGCGTAAACAACTCCGCTCGGCGCTGTTCGGCCGAGGTGTTACAAGTCGGCTCAGCAATCTGAAATAAGAAAGAGATAGCATTGGAATACCACAACACCGAGCCAAACACTTAGACAAATTCCGGAGTTAAAATACTTTTCATTCATTAAAAGGCGGTGGCCAGTCCGCAAAAAGGCATTACAATGATCGGAAGAAGAAACACCAAAAGACTACAAAAACTTAGTGAGGGGATCAAGGGTCCACCTTCGTCGCCGCGTCGGCCACGGGCGCATCGGCGGGGGGCCCTTTGACCTGCCCGTCCGCCGCAGTCTCTCCATCCCGTCCTCCCTCGCCTTCGCCTTCGGCCTCGTCATCCTCGCCTTCCTCCCCTTCATCATCCGAGGTCGGCGTTGGAAACAATTGGTAGCCGACCCGCTCGAAGCCGGGTACGCGTTCCTGCACATGGTCGAGGGCCAACTGATAAGACTTCTCCATGTTTTCGGCCATGTGCCTCTTCGCCTCCTCCTCGACCTCCTTCTCCACCTCGGCTCGGATCTTCGTCGCCAGAGCCTCCTTCTCTGCTCTCTCCTCGGCCAAGGACTTCAGCGCCGCTGCTAAGTCCTCGGCAGCCTTGGCGGCCTTGGCAGACTCCGCATCGAGCCGCTCCTTGGCCTTCTCCAAATCCGACCCGAGATCCGCGACCCGGACTTCCAAGGCCTCAGCCCTCCTCTGCTCGGCCTCAAGCTCTTTGACCGCCCTGACCTTCGCCAGCCTGTCCTTGTCGCTGGCAGACTTTAGATCCTTCTCCTGCGCGGCGAACGTCTCGAGGAGGTGGCCGAAGTGGCAAGTGGCCTACAAAGACAACAACCAGTAAAACACATGCCGAGCTGCAGACTTAGAGAAATTGGCAATACACTTACCGAAACGAGTGACCGCGCGATTTCGAAGGTATCGTCACCGACCGTCCCCGCCTTCAGCGCAGCAACGTCCTTCGGGGTCGCCAAATGTTTGACGACCTGCACTGACATTTGCGAATTGCCGAGGAACCCATCATGGTTCTTCACTCGCCAATTCGGCACGAACAGCTGCTTGTGCTGCTCTGTCAAGATCTCTTTGGCGGCCTGGGTTAGGGGCGGTGCCTCGATCGACAACGCCGCGTTCACATCAAAGACTCCCTCGATCACGCCTGGAACCGAAGAAGACGGGGGCACCTCGGCGACGACCACCTCCGAGGGCGCCTCCACAGTCGGAGGAGGCGGAGGGATGGATGAAGCGACGGTAGGTGCCGGGGCCGACGAAACAGTCGCGGCCGCCCTCTTCCTCTTCTTCCCCCCGGCCAGCTTAGATCTGTCCGCCATCATGGAGTTGAAGTCGATCTTCATGCCTTCTGCAGCGGACAAAAAAAAAAAAAAAAAAAAAAAAAAAAGGAGAGAGGGGGGAGGACAAGTTAGCAGGCCGAACCAAAAACTTAAAAAATAATAATAATCAAAAACGAGATGTCAGGAGCATACTCGGGTCGATGGGGCTTAGGCCGGACCCGAACAACACCTCCTCCGACAAATCCCTCCAACTCAGTATCGGAAGGGCCATTATCTTCCTCGCCACCTCTTCCTCGGCATCAGATAGAACAGGGTCGGCGCGCACGAAATTCGGCACCTCCACCTTCCAACGGGTCGGAATGGGCCTAATCGCCTCGCCCCTTACTATAAAAAACTTCTCCTTCCAACCCTTAATCGAGTCAGGATTCTCGACAATCTTAACTCCCCTCCTCGGCCCCAAGAAGTATCGGTACTCCGTCTTGTGCTGACGATTTACTCGATACAATCCTCGGAAGACCGTAAGATCCGGCTTCACCTCGGCTCGATAGCACTGGAGCATAAAGGCGTTCACGTGGCGCCATGTGTTCGGCGTGAACTGGGTCAGCGCGAGGCAATACCAGCCGAGGATCTCGAGGATGAATGGGTGCAGAGGGAAACGCAACCCGGCATGAAAAGAGTCAACGTCGAACATGCACATATCCGAAGACGGCAACCTAGAGTTCGCTCGCATTCCAGGACCTGGAACAATCAGTTTGTACTCCGGAGGGATAGCGAAAGCCCTTCTAACCCGGAGCAGGTCCTCCTCGGATACCAAGGTGATGAGCTCATCCGCTTCGGTGGCGAGTTCGGGATTAGGTTCTTCGATGATTTTGGACTTCCCATAGATCGCCTTCTCCAGCAAATCGCCCTCGTACTGCCTGACCCCTGAGTGACCGGACAGAACGGAAGGGTACCGTCCTATCTCGGGTGCCTGCTTCGGATTCTCCACAATCACCTCCACAATGGGGGACTGGCTCTCTACCCTCCTTTTCTTCTTCCCCTTCTCCGTCTCGACTACAGACGGTTCGGCGGCTTGCTTACCCTTCCTCCTAATCTCCGACCTCCTCCTCTCCTCGGCACTCTCGTCGCCCGAAGACGAGGTCCCACTCCCCGAGTCTACTCGAGACATCTCAAGGAAAATTATTCAGACTAAGTAAACTGACCTTTTGAAGTGACGTCTACGGTCGGAATCCTCTGCCGGAAATCGCCTGGCCCACGCGACAGCTAACGGAAATGCCTCAGAGAGAAAATCCCCGCTAGCAGAGAACTTAGAGATCGAAAGTAAAGATCTTGAGTAAAAAAGTGAGAAATGAGCTTTGAGAGTAAGGGCGAGAGTTTTTAACCCCTGGCAAGTTGGGCCTCCTTGGGAAACGCAAAAAGCCCAATAGGGAGCGAAAGCGACGGGCGGAAAAGATACGAAGCTCACTCAAAGCAAGAAACTCTTCAAAATGCCAAGTCAACGTCTCGGCCACGCACTAGAAACCCATGGGATGCCCCGGCTACACAACTCTGTGCCTCGGCCAGTCAACTTCAAATGCGCCGAGCCGAGATACCGAGGTACCGACCCTCGTATATGGCAAAAAATCGCTCCGAAGCGAAGTCACCGTCGGATCTCCTTAAAACTCGCGACGAAATCTGATGGACGGTTCAGATTGTGCCACGCCCACAAAACGACAAGATAGCGTTTTCTCGTGATCTGAACCCCATCCTCGAGATGCGCGTCAAGATGGACCGCCCAGATCCAGCCATGCGTCCCTCCTCGCCGACTGCCATCGGTTCGCCCAGCCGAGCTACCGAACAGCTCAGCCGAGCCACCGAGCCACTAAGTGCCGAGGAGGCGACCCCTCAGGAAAGGACCCCCAAAACACGCAACTCTGTGCCTCGGCCAGTCAACTTCAAATGCGCCGAGCCGAGATACCGGGGTACCGACCCTCGTATATGGCAAAAAATCGCTCCGAAGCGAAGTCACCGTCGGATCTCCTTAAAACTCGCGACGAAATCTGATGGACGGTTCAGATTGTGCCACGCCCACAAAACGACAAGATAGCGTTTTCTCGTGATCTGAACCCCATCCTCGAGATGCGCGTCAAGATGGACCGCCCAGATCCAGCCACGCGTCCCTCCTCGCCGACTGCCATCGGTTCGCCCAGCCGAGCTACCGAACAGCTCAGCCGAGCCACCGAGCCACTAAGTGCCGAGGAGGCGACCCCTCAGGAAAGGACCCCCAAAACACGCAACTCTGTGCCTCGGCCAGTCAACTTCAAATGCGCCGAGCCGAGATACCGGGGTACCGACCCTCGTATATGGCAAAAAATCGCTCCGAAGCGAAGTCACCGTCGGATCTCCTTAAAACTCGCGACGAAATCTGATGGACGGTTCAGATTGTGCCACGCCCACAAAACGACAAGATAGCGTTTTCTCGTGATCTGAACCCCATCCTCGAGATGCGCGTCAAGATGGACCGCCCAGATCCAGCCACGCGTCCCTCCTCGCCGACTGCCATCGGTTCGCCCAGCCGAGCTACCGAACAGCTCAGCCGAGCCACCGAGCCACTAAGTGCCGAGGAGGCGACCCCTCAGGAAAGGACCCCCAAAACACGCAACTCTGTGCCTCGGCCAGTCAACTTCAAATGCGCCGAGCCGAGATACCGGGGTACCGACCCTCGTATATGGCAAAAAATCGCTCCGAAGCGAAGTCACCGTCGGATCTCCTTAAAACTCGCGACGAAATCTGATGGACGGTTCAGATTGTGCCACGCCCACAAAACGACAAGATAGCATTTTCTCGTGATTTGAACCCCATCCTCGAGATGCGCGTCAAGATGGACCGCCCAGATCCAGCCACGCGTCCCTCCTCGCCGACTGCCACCGGTTCGCCCGGCCGAGCTCCCGAACAGCTCAGCCGAGCCACCGAGCCACTAAGAGCCGAGGAGGCGACCCCTCAGGAAAGGACCTCCAAAACACACAACTCTGTGGCTCGGCCAGACAACTTCGAAGTGCCGAGCCAAAGTACCGGGGTACCGACCCTCGTATATGGCAAAAAACCGCCCCGAGGCATATCAGCCGTTGGATCTTGTCAAGAAACGCGCTCGTCGTGATGGACGGCCCAGATTTGGCCACGTCCACTAAACGACAAGATAACGTTTTTTGGGGATCCACGCTGAGATGGACGGCTCAGATTATGCCACGTACTTCGGAACCGCCGAGCCGAAGCACCGAGCCATACGAACCGAGGCGCCGAGGCGCCGAGCCGAGGTACCGGAGTACCGACCCTCGTATATGGCAAAAAATCGTTCCGACCCATATCAGCCGTTGGATCTCGTCAAAAAGCGCGCTCGTCATGATGGACGGTCCAGATTTGGCCACGTCCACTAAACGACAAGATAGCGCTTTACGGGGATCCGCGCTGAGATAGACGGCCCAGATGATGCCACGTACTTCGGAATCGCCGAGCCGAAGCACCGAGCCATTCGAACCGAAGTGCCGAGACGCCGAGCCGGAGTGCCGGAGTACCGAACCTCACATACGGCGAAAGAGCGAGCCGAAGAACAGGAGCCACTCGATCTCTCCGAAAATCGCGCTGCGCTCTGATCAAAGGCTCTGATGACGCCACGTCATAAAGGGGTATATAAAATCAATTTTAATTTATTTTAATCGTTTTATTTATTTAAAAATTGCGAAAAAATCACCAAAAATTCGGGAAAATTCACTGGAAAATCTAGAAAATAATTATAAATTCAGGGTAATATTTTCGAACCCCTGAACGAACAATTATTGCCTAGAACGTACCGTGAGGGCCCCCGGACGACTGGTTAACACATCGCAAAATTAAATAAATAATCCGAAAAAGTAGATAAAGACCGTTGGGCACTCAAAGATGCTTAAAAACAAATTGCAACTTCCAAGAACACACTACTACCCCCTTTAAGATTCGAAACCCTCCATTTGGACTCCGATACAGCTCCACCAGCCATTAGAACAGTTAAACTACTCCTCAAAGGCTGATCGAACTCAGTCTTTAGGAGTGGGGGGCTCGTGATATGGCTAAAAATGGGGTTAAATCGGAACCGTCCAGATGGATCACGAATCTTGAGGCACAGGGGTAAAACGGTAATTTCACACGCAGATAGGTCCGAAGCGGGTACTGGGTCTCCTTCTCACAGATCCACTAACCCGCAAACGGATCCACCTCAGCTGGGTACGGGTTTCAACCCGCTACCAACCCGATCCGACAAGATACAATCAAGGTCCCTGATTAGATCTAAATCAACGGCCATGATTCACATCTATCTTTTCACTGGGGATTAGGGATTAAATTTCTTAACTGATTATAGGGGATATACCTTATCAGATTACATGTCTTATCTGATTACGAGGAATATTTCTTATCTAATCACGGGGATTACATTCCTAAAACCAGTCCCTAAGACGCCTATAAATACCCCTCACCCATCTCCATTAAGAGGTAATCAATCTTTCTCTAGTTAAACGCTCTTTCATAATCATTTCTGGTTACTGACTTGAGCGTCGGAGGGTGCGTCGCCGGGATCAACCCCGGTGTCTCGCACTTCCTTGCAGGTGAACGGCGGGAGTCAACGGTCAAGCTCCGGCGGAACAGGTTAGGTGTTTGCTATTCAGTTTCCCCAAGAACTCACAAATTCATCTGTTTGCCCCCACACCGAATTTAGCGGCAACAGTCGGGCAAATGTATTCCAGGACTGTTTGTCATGCGGAGGAGATATGTCTCAATTATTTTTGGGGCTATGAACGATCGAGCATTGGTACTCCGGGATTATGAATAGTTGGGCGGAAGGGAGACGGGTCTCCAGTATTCCAGGCTAGAGCGATGCTTACGGAATGTTTGCGCGATGAGGGTTTTGTATGGCCGGGCGGATGGATTCCACGATTGGAGTCAATATTTACGGAATGTCTAATTTTTGTCTTTTGTTACTATTATAGGATTGCATGATGAGGGATTGAAACCTATGAAGTAGAGAACGATAAGGGTTTGCACCGGACTTATGTAGTATGGGATGCATAGAATCCAACAAGTATGCATTAGTAATCATTATATGCATTTGTGTTTCTTGACTTGTTTTATGTATGCTTGTTTTCTGTTTCCATTTCATACACTTGACACTTAGCCTAGTTTTCACTTGTGATTTTACGTTTCTTTTATTGTTGTTCCATGTTCTATTTATTATTGTTTATGCATCATCTATTATTGTATATTAATATGCATCAAGTTTATGTTTGTGAGATCTAGAAGTATCACTATTACTATAGTTGACGTCCGTTGCCTTCAACTGACGTGCCCACTCTTCAGTTTATTTCGCAAGATTTGCAAGTGAGTTGCCCAAGTAAAGTGGAAGCCTGGAAGCCTGGATTGAAGATGATTAAAGTTTAAGTATTGGGTTGTGTTGTAATAAATGCATTAAATTTTTTCGCTTTGCAAATGTAATAACAGTTGTAATAAAAAGTTTTAATTTTTCCTATATTTGATACTGTGTTTATGATTGCAATTAAAGTTGAATCTGGAAGTTGTACCACTTATTTCTAATTTTTATTTATTAAAATTCTGGGCGCTACAGAATAAATTAAAAGATTGAATGAGTTATGAATAAATGAAATTGAGAATCTGAATTATAAGGGTATGAGTATCCCATGATTTTGAACATGAAAAGATATTGATTCTAGAGTGAGAGCCCAGGTGCTGGCAAGTAATGATTATGATTAATCAAGTTTTGATAAAGGACCAGTATGGGCTATCGTTCTCGATAAATGGTTTAAGACCGGTAGGAGGGTAAGCTAGCTTGAGGCATTATTATTTATTCATGTTTCAAGCTTAAAGATAGGCACCAAGAGAAGATGTAATAAAACTTGGACAAACGTAAGTGAGACGTCTCTATATAGTCTGACGGTGGACTCCAGGACTATAGACCCAGTTTGATGGTGAACTCCAGGATTGTGGTTGCTTGTGATGGAGACGAGCCTTAATTAAACCTGGGGCTATGATTGATTTGACGGTGGACTCCAAGATCCTAAATAGTCGGGCGGGTGGGAAGCCGTTCTCGGGATATATGCATATATCGGAGCTAGAGGGGCACTTGCGGGATGTTCACATGACGAGGATTTCTGTATAAGCCTGATGGTGGAATCCAAGGCTAGAGTTCGTACTCGTGGAATATCTAAAACTTGATTTTGTTACCGAGTAGTTATTCATAGCGTGGGATTAAAACCTTTAATGTGGAGTACGTAGGTGCTTGCCCTCAGACCTATATAGAATGTGATGTATAGAATCCGAACAAGTATGCATTAGTATCATTGTAGTATAACATCTGCATTAGGCATTAAGTCATATCATACATTGACATGTTTAGGACAGTCACTCTTTTACACTTTAATATGCATTCAAGTTTGTGGTTGTTAAAGTAAGAGAATCGTTATATTATGGCATAGCGAGGATCGTTATTTTATAACATTGCGTCAGTTGTAAGTAACTGACGTGCCCATAGTTTTTCAGTGCAGGGCTTAGATTGGCAAAAGACAAAAAGAAGAATTGATGCTAAAGATTATTCTCATGATTTAAGTTGTTGATGTTAAAGTTGTATATGTATCATGTTGTATTCTTTTTTTTAAAATTTCCGTTGCGTTGATGTAAAGAACTTATTGTAAATAAAAAGTTTTAATTTCTGTGTAAAATTGTACGAATTTAAAGTAAAAGATCATGTTGAACTACGAATTACATGTAAATAGAATTTGGGGTGTTACAGAGATAATAATAGAGATGTTGTGGTAAAATAAATGTTTTATATTTGGTATGAGATGATCTTAGTTGAGGTGTTGATTTATGATTGTGATATTGTGTTATTGTGGAAAAGTGGCATTTAGAAAAGAAGAAAAGAAAAATGTTTTATAATTGAACCAAGTGGTAGTTCTTATTGGAATTTAGGGTCATTGTTTGGACCCTGGAAAAATGTGGTTGAGGTAATTGTGTTGTGAGCACTAGAGGTTGAGTAGGACCCTAGATTATCGGCAGTGAATTATTGGATCGTAGGGATTAGCCAGGGGGGCGAGTGTTCCTAGTTTTGTGGAGTTAAGTTTGGTAGGGTGGAGCTAGCTCTAGGTGGCTTAGGTTACCCCTATTCAAATATAAGGATAGGCACTAGTTGGAGATATATTGAAACAAGAGCAAACGTGAGTATGAGGGCTCTAGAATGATCCGCGGAGTGAGATATCTCCAGTATTTCGAGACGAGTGATGAAAGAGGCTTGAGAATGATCCGCAGAGTGGTATTAATCTCCAGTATTCCGGGATGAGAACAATGCTCATGGGACATTTGCGCAATGAGGGCTCCAGGATGACCTGTGATGTGAAGTATTCTCTAATAGTTTCCCGAACGAGAGTGAAAGAGGCTCCAGGATGATCTATGGATCGAGTCTGACCTCCAGTATTCTGAGGCGAGAGTCAATACTTGTTAGAATGTCTAAAACTCGTAGTAGTCATGGTTGTAGGTTGCATAGCGAGGGTTCGAACCCTAAAATGTGGTGAACGCTAGGGGCTAGCCCTCAAACCTA
Organism: Hemerocallis citrina; assembly: GCA_017893485.1. Classification (NCBI taxonomy): domain Eukaryota; kingdom Viridiplantae; phylum Streptophyta; class Magnoliopsida; order Asparagales; family Asphodelaceae; genus Hemerocallis; species Hemerocallis citrina. The sequence continues at coordinate 8,001,684 of CM030365.1, read as the reverse complement.
TGTTGAATATGCGGCATAGAATCCAAAAAAGCATGCATTAGTAAGCAACGTAGGCATATGTGTTTTCCTTGAACATCGTTTATGCATTCCCATATGTTTTCATGACACATTCGTTCTTTCAGTTTCAATCTTTATTGTTGATTTGTGATTCTTTTACTGTTGTTTTATTTGTGCAAAAAGCGTGTGGTTATGAGATATTGGAAAGTCGCTGCTTTCATTAGCGAAGCGTTAGTTATATGTAACTGACGTGCCCATTATTTGTCAATTTATTTTACAGGATTTGCATATAAGTGGCTTAGCAGGAGTTAAAGCTTGGGTTATGAGAAGATTGAATATAATTTATTGATTCAAGTTGTATTAAAAGTGTTCTAATTTACCGTTGTGCATTGTATTGAGTATTGATGTAAAGAAAGTTTTTAAAATTTTCGTGTATTTTGTGTTGTGTTTGGTTTACATTGAAGTAAAGATTCTGGATTTGTGTCTCATATTTTCTATTATGAAATTTTGTGCGCTACAGAGTGGTATCAGGGTATGCTTCAATAAGTAACACTAAACATGATATGGGGAATAAACCTAGGTGGACAATAGAGTGTGTGTATCAGTCTTTGAGTCATGAATGTGTAGTTATTTGAACTTGCATTCATGATACTCTCTTCGTATACATTGATGTGATATTGTATGCGAGCATGTTTTGCTTTTATATCATGAGTACTATGGTTGGTTTGAATCTGTATTTGTGATATTTCCTTTTTATCTTTCCGTAGGATAGTGGAATGCCAAAATCCTATGATGGACTTAGAGAAAGAAGAAGAAGAACTTTTATGGATTTTAAGGAAGAATCTGAGGAAGATCTTGAGGAGGATCTTGAAGAGGTGAATCTTGAGGGAGTCTTTCAGATGAGGCCATTGTTTTTCTCAAACCCTGTGCAAAGATCAGCACAACAGGGCAGCATTTCGACATCAGCTAGTCAAGTACCAGTGGAGGATGATCTAGCTTGAGGAACAACGATTGGAAGATCAGAGTGGCGCATCAGAAGTGTGGTATTGAACCTAAGATTTTCTAGACCGAGTTCTGTTGATAGCAACGCCGTAAGGTGAGATGTTGACTACTAATCGACATTACATAGGTTGTGATATCCAGATTGGAGGAAAGCTCTTTGGGATTGATCTCCGAGATGGATGTCTTGGGTGTCGATGTTATTATTGGCATTGACTAGATGGCAATCTACGATGCTACAATTTAGTACAAGAGTAAGGAGGTGGTGGTGAAGGCACAAGGAGGACCCGCAGTGACTTTTCAAGGGAAGAAATGAAGCACGAAGGTGGTAGCGGCACTATCACCGATGAAGATTCCAGAGGAAGTCCGGGTGATTCCTATAGTCTGAGATTTTCCAACAGTGTTCTTAGAAGATCTACCGGGATTACCGCCACATCGGGATGTTGAGTTCTGTATCAACATTCAATCGAGTAGTGCTCCGATATCGAAAGCTCCTTACAGGATGGTGCCTGTAGAACAAGACGAAGTGAAGAAACAGATCGAGGAGTTGTTGCACAATGGATTCATCAGACCAAGTGCTTCGCCATGGGGTGCACCTGTGTTGCTAGTGAAGAAGAATGATGGGTCAATGAGAATGTGAATTGACTATCGAGAACTTAACATGGTGACGATTCAGAACAAGTATCCACTTCCATGTATTAATGATATATTTGATCGACTACAAGGTGCAACTGTGTTTTCGAAGATTGATCTATGGTCTGGTTATTAAAATGTCTGAGTTAAGGAGGAGTATGTACACAAGACAACCTTTCAGACTCGGCATGGGCATTATAAGTTCTTAGTAATACTGTTTGGGGTGACGAATGTGCCAGCAATATTCATGGATATGATGAACAGAGTTCTACGGCCGTTCATAAACTCATTCATCGTGGTATTCATCAATGATATCCTGATATACTCGAAGTCAGAGGAAGAGCATGCCAAACACTTAGTAGAGGAGTTGAAGAAGTTGCGAGAGTAGAATCTGTATGCCAAGTTGTCGAAGTGTTAGTTTTGGAAGTCGGAGGTGAACTTTCTGGGTCACATCCTTTCTAAGGAGGGAGTGACTACTAATCCTGAGAAGATCAAGGTAGTGAAGAGTTGGCTCAGACCGACTTTCGTGAAGGAGATCCAGAGTTTCTTGGGTTTGATGGGTACTATCGTTGTTTCATTCAAGGTTATGCACAGATATCAGTTTCGTTAACATGGCTGACTAAGAAGAATGTGGATTTTGGACGGATAAGTGTGAGTCTAGTATCCAGGAATTGAATGAGAAGTTGATGATGACACCTATACTGGTATTACCGCAAGCAGGCAAGGATTATGATATCTACAGTGATGCTTCTTACATAGGTATGGGATGTGTTGTGATGCCAGAATGGAAGGTTATTGCTTACGGATCGAGGCAGTTGCGTCCTTATGAGAAGAATTATCCGACACATGATTTGGAGCTTGCAGCAATTATTTTTTCCTTGAAGTAGTGAAGGCATTATGTATATGGAGAGAAGGTCAACACGTATATGGATCACAGGAGCTTGAATATATCTATCAGCAGAAAGATCTGAATCTATGACAGAGGCAGTAGTTGGAAGTGGTGGAAGAAATTCATCCAGAGATAAAGTATTAACCAGGAAAAGCGAATGTGTTGGCTGATGCACTCAGTCAGAAGATTATTCAGTCTCGTTTAATTACGACGTAGAAGGAGTTAGCAGAGGAGCTGGATCAGACATTTATCGAGGTTGTATTGCAAGGCTTGGGGGCATCTTTGGCATAGTTGAGGCTTGAACCTACATTAAGGGAACAGATCGTTGAGAGCCAAAGGTCAAACGCAGAGATTCATAGAATGAAGGAACAGATTTCTGTCGGCAAATTGTCAGAATTTTGGATTCAAAAGGATGTTTTATGGATGGAAGAGAGGTTGTATGTGCCGGAAAGAGGTAATTTGAAGTAAAGTATTATGCAGGAAGCCCATACTACCATGTTGTCTGTACAACCTAGAAGTAAGAAGATGTACAAGGACATTAAGCAATATTTTTGGTGGCCAGGTATGAAGAGGGATGTAGCAGATTTCGTGGTAAAGTGCTTGACGTATCAGTAGGTCAAGGTGGAGAATCAGAAACCTAGTGGGTTATTACTGTCATTGCCCATTCCAGAGTGAAAATGGGAGAATATCAGCATGGACTTTGTCACTAGTTTACCGAGGAGTCCGAAGGGTAACGACTAATTTTGGGTGGTTGTGGACCGATTAACCAAATCGACACATTTCTTGTCTATGAATATTACATGGTCAGTGGAGAAATTAACATAGGTCTACATAGAAGAGATCATGAGAATTCATGGAGTTCCTGCAACTATTATCTCCGACAGGGATGCAAAGTTCACATCGAGGTTTTGAAAGAGTTTGCAAACAGCTTTAGGGACCAGAATGGACTTAAGTACGGTCTTTCATCCACAAATAGATGGTCAAACCAAAAGGGTGAATCGAGTACAGGAAGATATGTTGAGGTTATGTGTTATGGATTTTGACGGAAGTTGGGAGAAGTATCTGGCACTGGTTGAGTTCGCCTACAACAACAACTATCAGGCAAGGATTGGCATGGCTCCATATGAAGCTTTGTATGGGAAGAAGTGCAGGATACCCGTCTGTTGATATGAAGTTAGGGAATGCAGATGGTCGGGCAGAGATCGTGCAACAGACTTCAGAGAAGATTGAGCTAATTAAGTAGAGATTAGTCGAAGCTCAGAACAGGCAGAAAAGTTATGCTAATGTTCGATGCTGAGATTTAGAATTCGAGGTTGGGGATATAGTTTTCCTTAAAGTGTCACCAACGAAGGGGGTCATCAGGTTCGAAAAAAGAGGAAAATTAGCACCGAGGTACATTGGACCCTATAAGATTGTGAAGTGAATTGGTAAAGCGGCTTGCAGGTTGGAATTACCAGAAGAGTTTGCTCAAGTTCACTGACGTGTTCCACATATTGATACTAAGGAAGTACATACCAGACCAGAACCATCAATTACCAGAGGTACCAGAAGGATTGCAGCTAAACTTGAGTTATAAGGAACTGCCTGTGGAAATCCTGGATCGTCGAGAGATAGTGTTATGGAATAAAGTTATACCGATGGTCAAGGTACTGTGGCGGAATCAGCTACTCGAGGAAGCTACATGGGAATCTGAGGATTGCATGAGGAATGAGTTTCCGGAGCAGTTTGTGTAGGTTCCGTGTTTCTGTTTGTCTGTTTTTCCCCTTACTACCAGTAGTTCTTAGGAAAGAACTCTTCGAATGAGGGAGTAATTAACACCCCGAAAAAATAAAATAAATTATTTTGAATTATTTAATAATTCTGAATTGATATATATGACTATTTTGACTATTTTATGAAACTTGTTTTTTGCACGTGCAAAACACATGCAAATATTGTGAAATTCAAATTCTAAAATTTTCGTATCAAAAATTATTTCTTCTCATTTAATTGCAATAATATTTATTTTGAAATTTATTTTCAATCAGGAGAACTACTTTTGAAATTATATTTGATAAAATAATTTTTTATAAACGAAAACGTTTGAAGACTTTATTGCAAAAACTCCCCAAAGAAACCCTAAACTAATCTCGGCCTGTATAAGAGAGGAACAACAGGTTTTCGGCCTCTTCTTTTTCTTTGACTATGGTGTGAACTTTTGGATCTTGGAGAGAGGGTTTTTGCATAAGGAGAAGTGTTTTCTAGTGCTTGCTTCCGAATTCTTCAAGAGGTGGGCTTCTCTCCACCTCTCTTGTATGTTATTCTTGATCTTGAATGTTGTAGTATCATGCTAGGAAATCTATTTTTGAGATCTATGATTGTATATAGCTTGAATGTGGTGTTTGCTTTGAAATAAATTGTTGAGATGATTTATATGAAATGCTTGATTGAAGCTATGAAGAAAAAAATCAATTTTTATGTGAGTTGGACATGATAATTGATTAGTGCTTATTATACCATGTTAGGATATGGAAATATTAAACTTTTAGCTTATAAAATTGTTTAAATGATCATGCATAATGTTATTATTATTTTGATCTTAATATTGATCTAAAGAGGCTTGTGTAGTTGCTATAAGGAGGAAATTTTGGAGATTATTTGTTGTTTAAATGTATTAAAATTTATATATATTTAATTCGAGGTGATTGGGGTTGAATATAGCATGTATTTATACCCAAAGAATCGAGTTTTAACAATCGAGGGTTAGGGGTTGGGGTTGAACAGCCCCCGGGTTTGCACAGTGCAACCCGAGCACTGTGCACCCAGGATTATTGTTTTTGAAGGGTTCGGCTGTGCTAGATGGAGCTCGGGTTTGGCTTTGTGTGGGGGCTTGGGGGATGTGCTAGGGTTTGAGATAAACCCTAGTGTAAGCATGTATATATTGTCCCTTTCGATTGCTAACTACTTTTGGTGAGAACTCCGTGAGCACTCATGAAATAAAGGCCCTATGAAAAATTCAAACCATTCATATTGTTCTATATGCCTAAGATAGCCTAACAATAAAAAATCAAGTAATTTGAAGTTCATTTGCCTATCCATAATGCTGTTAGAATTTTCAGCCATACAATTTTGTGAAGATGTAAATCATGGACATGAATTTCAAATTAATTGATTTTTTATTTTTAGGCGATCTTAGGCATTTAGAAAAAATGAGCGGTTCGGATTTTTCATATGTGCTCTATTTTTTGTGAGTGCTCACTGAGTACTCACCAAAGCAGTGAGCAATCGAAGATTTCTCTCTCTATATATATAAATGTGTGTGTGTGTGTGTGTGTGAATTCTAATATTTGTGTGAAGTTTATTTGATTTTAAGATCAAGTCTTGAAGATGCAAAATTTCATATTTTTTCTTTAAAATCTAGTTTCAAATTTCGGTGAGATAGAGCTTCAAAAGTTTGTATAATTGGATTATAAATTATGGGATATGATCTATGGTTATAGATGGGACATAAACTTAAATTTTCAAATTTTATGTTTCAGTTTTGGGTGAGTTATTCTCAAGATTAAGAACATATAAATTTCATATTTTGAGAAAACAAGTTTTCAGATTTTATGTATTTGAGATGCAGGTTTGAGTGTTACAAACCTGTATTTTAGATGAATATAATTCTCAGTTTTGATGGGTTGATTGTTTAGTTTTGAAGATCAAAATTTAAGATTTTTAAGAAGTTATCTTTCAGTTTTTAAGAGACGAAAGTTTCCAATTTTGAAACTATGAAATTTCATATTTTGAAGGATAAATCTCTGGGTTTATAGAGGATTATTGTTTAGTTTTGATTGGTTAAAATTCCAGAAAATTAATTGTGTTTTCAAATATGGAAACGAGTATTTTTAATTGGAAATAAAAGCGGTATAGTAAATATGTTTTGTTTCTATAAATGAAGGGGTCTTGATGGAAGCAAACTATGTATTAAATTAAGAATGAGATATTAATAGAGATGTTGTGGATAAATAAATGTTTTATATTTGGTATGAGATGATCTTAATTGAGGTGTTGATTTATGATTGTGATATTGTGGAAAAGTGGTATTTCCATACAAGAAGAAAAGAAAAATGTTTTACAATTGAACCATTGGTGGTTCTTATTGGAATTTAGGATCATTGTGGGGACCACGGAAAAATGTGGTTAAGGTAATTGTGTCGTGAGCACTGGAGGCTGAGCAGGACCCTCGATTACCGGCAGTGAATTATTGAATCATAGGGATTAGCTCGAGGGGGTAATGTTCCTAGTTTTTTGGAGTTAAGTATTATAGGGTGGAGCTAGCTCTAGGTGGCTTAGGTTATCCCTATTCATAAATAAGAACATGTGCTAACTTGCGATATGATGAAACAAGAGCAAACGTGAGTATGAGGGATCCACAATGATCAACGGAGTGAGATATCCCCAGTATTCCGAGATGAGGAATGAAAGAGGCCCCATAATGATCTTCGGGGTGGGATTGATCTCCAGTATTCCAGGACGAGAGCGATGCTCATGGGATATTTGTGCAAAGAGGGCTCCAGGATGACCTCCAGTGTGAGGTATTCTCTAATAGTTTCTTGGACGAGAGTGAAAGAGGCTTTAGGATGATCTATGGATAGATTATGACCACCAGTATTCTGAGGCGAGAGTAAATACTTGTTAAAATGTCTAAAACTTGTAGTAGTCATGGTTGTAGGTTGCATAGCGAGGGATCGAACCCTGAAATGTGGTGAACGCTAGGGGCTTGCCCTCGAACCTATGTTGTTTGGGAGGCATAGTATCCAAACAAGCATGCATTAGTAAGCATCGTAGGCATCTATGTTTTCCTTGAACATCGTTTATGCATTCCCGTTTGTTTTCATGACAATTGTTTTTTCAGTTTCAATCTTTATTGTTGATTTGTGATTCTTTTACTGTTGTATTATTTGTGCAAAAAGTGTGTGGTTATGAGATATTGGAGGTCATTGCTTTCATCAGCGAAGCATCAGTTATATGTAACTGATGTGCCCACTGTTTGCCCGTTTCTTTTGCAGGATTTGCACGTAAGTGGCTTAGTAGGAGTTAAAGCTTGGGTTATGAGAAGATTAAGTTTAACTTATTGATTCAAGTTGTATTATAAGTGTTGTAATTTTCCGCTGTGCATTGAATAAAGTATTGATGTAAAGAAAGTTTTTAAAATTTCTCAGTATTTTGTGTTGTGTTTGGTTTACATTGACGTAACGATTATGGATTTTTATCTCATATTTCCTGTTATGAAATTCGGGGCGCTACAAAGGGTAGGTACATTAGGTGGACGATCAAACGAGTTCTGGAACATAAAAGATCATACTCACTAAGTACGCCTGAGTGTAACATTGAAGTTCAAAGTCAGTCGGGTTCTCCTCCAAACTATTGTTGAACTCTGTATAGATGCACAAACGTCGGATTGATTCGTCAATGAAATCACCTTTGTTATTCTCATCAACCTCTCTCCCAAGATAATCTCTTACCAATACAACTTTGCTGAACATGAGGTTATCGGTCACGGCAACCCTATCGATTGGAAATCCAGATATAATTGCTATATCCATCACCGTTATCTCACCAATGAAGAGGTGGAACATGTGTGTCTCTAGCCTCCATCGCTCCACAAGAGCTATAAGTAAGCCATTGTTGCATTTTAGTTTGGCCAACATTGACATTCCATATAATCCGAAATTTATCAAATAGTTCAGTATACGTGGGTGCACCGACAATGCCGTGTGTAATAGGAAACTCATATTCTTCGTCTTTCCCTTTCACACTGCCTGGGACCTGTGCTCTTCTTGAAGGTAGAGTAAGGTTGAGTCTAATGGACTCAGATTTCCTTGTGCAACGGAAGACGATGCACCTACTGCATGCAAAAAAGATGGTTGGCCGGCATCCTATATAAAAATATAAATTCTTGTTATTAGAGAAAGCATACTAGACATAACGATTATGGGTTAAAAACAATAATCGCTTCTTATTTGTGATTGTGCCACTGTCCGACGGCTGTGAAGATCCACTCGGTCACACCATTTCTCTGTTAACATTAATAAAGCAATTCTTATAAACAAAATTCGAGTATTGGGATTACACTACTCATTTCAATACTCATATCAATATCGACAACGTCTAAACACACTGCGTATATTCATTCATAGATACACAAATCTTCAACATTTTGAAAAAAAAAACCAATTCTCATATATTAAAAAATCGACAATTGAGTACTCGAAACAATACACTACTCATATGAATATCCTACTCATATCAATATCGAAAGCATGTCTCAATACTCATATCATACTACTACACATAACAATCTTCGTAATATCTCAATACACTACATTTTTATATGCTTACATACATATAATTCTCATATCAACAACAAAACATATACACACATAAATCTTCTTAACTTTGAAAAATGTAGCAATTCTTGTTTATACAAAAATTTTACAACATCTCATCTACTACACTGTCAATTCTAGTATATAAAAAATTTCCACATCTATTCATACTACTACTCATATCAATCTCCTTAACATCTCATATATTACATTGTCAATATAAATCTCAATACACAAAGTGAATATTTTAAAAGAAATTAAGGGTTTTGGAATATCTAGCACAATTTCGGATTCAATATGGAAAGTTCAAAGAATCGACTCCGAGATCCAAGTGAATTGAGATAGGAGAGGAGGGAATCAGAGGGGATGAGAATTAGGATTTATGGATGAGTATTTTGTGAATTATTTGGGGATATGAAATAGGACAGATTGAAGGAGAAGAAATGGGATCTAGTACTCTAGGGTTTTAGGGTTTGGGTTCAGGAATTGAGAGATAGAGATAAAAGTGAAAGGGGAAGAAGAAAAGATGACCACTATTTATATATAATAACTATTATAACTGATGCTACTATTGCTAATAGAGGCATCAGCCTTGCGAATGTCGTTGTTGGGGATAACAGCATTAGGTATGAGATGTTTCCACACTTACCTTTTCTTTTTTCAAGTCAGAGAGTTCACGTTTGAGAAGAAATGAACTGATGTCGTTCCCCTAGAAAGCAGCATGGTGGAAAAAAATTACAGATGTCGCTCTTGGCAACGACGGCATCAAAATCACATATGTCGATGTTGCCAAGACCGTTTTATACTGATGTGTCCGAAATTGTATCAGTTGGGTCAATATCTTCGATAGTGGATCAGTTTAGTCAATATTTTCAAAAGGTGGGTACGTACAGGGAAAAAAAATTCGTATATGGTGTTTGTGAGCTCCATTAACTTTCCTTGCAATAATGATGACTTGAGATATTTTATTTTCTATAAAAAAAAGAAAGTATGCCACCAATTTCATTAATGAATTAACTATTCTTTGTCCTAACTGCACAGTTTAAAGAATGAAGTGAAGTGATGAACTTAATGATCGACAATAACAATAATAATCACAAAGGCTCAGATTTGAGGATGTCTTCCAAAAAAAAGCTAAGCAAGAAGCACAGAAGAACTGCATGTGTATATCTAAACATATGTAAGATCAAATCTCTCTCTGTGATTAATAATGATTGATTCAACCAAATTTAATAAACACATGCAAACAAAAGCAAATGATTTGAGGACCCACTTATAACATGTACAAATTATTGTGAACTGAGTAACTAATTACATGATACTATTTGATGTGTTGGTGATTAGCTATAACTAATAACATCTATACTATTATTAAGCAAAGCCCAATTTTGACGGCTTTTTACTATCATACCTCCATATACATAAAAGGCTACAAAATAATATAGGATTAATTCTGTCAATTTTTGTTGTTAGTTACCATAATACCCTCAAAGTTTAAATTAATTTACAACATATTTATTCACAAAAGTGTCACTCACATAAAATAAAAGTTTGTGCCACTTGAGATAATTTGTAAAAAGTATGTATGAGTAAAGGGAGGTCTCAGGTTCGAAGCCATATCACATCTTACTATTTACTTTATAAAATAAATTAAAAAATAATTAGAACGTGCATCGCACGTGCAGGTCACTAGTATTGTATAATACCATGCAAAATTGAGTTATAACAAATTTATTCACGGATATTATGCACATATATTTTATACTGTTACGAGTAATATCAGTAACATATTTTAATATAAATATCATACGTATTTAGTATTTCGATTATTTATGTATTTTTCTGTCATCTCAAAATTCATTTTTTATCCTATTCTGAGCCAACTTAAATATTTATTTTAATCTTTATATTTTTACGTACATTACACGTGCTTTCAATACACATGTTGATTACATTTATTCTACCGTTACATATAATATTACAAAATTTCTACGTGTTTCAATTATTTATTTTGTAACTTGCTCGAATTCTTCATATAAATTGAAATTCATTTTTCTCTCATTTTGATTCAAATATATTTTCTACGTGCGATGCACGTGTTTTCTATGCATGTGTTGATTATATTGTTGTATACATATATAGAATTAATGCAATGTATTTTATATATTTTTTATTTTGATTGTTATAGATATTTTTCGTTTTCTAGAATTTATTATATATATAAATATTTATTAGCACGTGCTTTACAAGTGTTTCTTTTTATGCACGTGCAAATTGTGCTATTTTATTACAAAGTTGTGCACTAAAAACTTTTTGTAAACAAAATATATTAAAATTAAAGTTAAAGAATTTTGATATAATTCTTTATTAATAAAGAGAGTTAAAATGAAATATGAGTAAATTAAAAATTTTGCAAAACACGTGCACACGCACTTTGCACACAAAAGAGCAAGATAATGGGAGTGGCCGGTCAATTTGGAAGAGAGGGAGAGTGGGTGAGAGTGTGGGAGAGTGGAGAGCTATTTTAGGAAGTGGGAAGTTATCTTAACCACTCATTTTTACCCTATAAATAGCCCACTCTTTTGTCATGAAAACACAAACAAACAAAAAATTTTTTAAAAAAAATAGACAGAGAGAAGGAGGACTTGCGGATTTTGGCCAAGGAGAGCTTGTGGTTTTCATTTGCTAGGAGATTTTTGTTGGAGCATTTTACTAGGAGCTACTAAGAGTTCTTTTGAGGTGGGTGTTTCTTTTGTTTTCTAATTACTTTGTAGAATTCATATTTAGGTGAATGTGTTTGAGATGACAATTGGATAATGTGTATGTGTTCTTTAGTACTTTCTAAATCTTTTTATATGATGCATGTTAGATTGTCATGTGTAATCTAGAGTTTTTTGTGGTGGATAAATATGAGAATTGATGCTTGTTAGATTAAGTAAACTAGATGAAATTACACTATAGGAATTGATTGTCATGTTTCCAAAGTGTTAATTTTCATTAGAGTACTTTAGTGATAATGTCATGAGTATTAGTTCATGTTAAATTGTAGCATACCATGATAGATTCATATATGTAAAGTTGTATACGTATAGAATTGCTAAGTTATATATAGAATTCATGTGAAAACTTTGTGTAGATTATAACTAGATGGTAGATGTGAGAATTTTAAACAACTTCATAACAATTGCTAGAAATATTCATGCTAATCTTTGGTCGAGATATGATTATTGTTATCCAAATTGATTAATAGCGCATATGAGTATAAGAGTTCTCAAATTTTTCATTTAAATTGGTTTGTGTATAACTTCATGATATAATATATTAAATCAGAGAAAAACCCGTATCTGAAAATTTAGAAGTATAATATATGAGTAATAACTATGAGGGAAATGATAAAAATCAAAGTGTATGAATAAAGTAAAACGATATGGCAAACAGAGAGTTAGACTTAAAAGATTTCGTACACGTATATAATCAGTAAGTGTGTTGGACTTACTGGTTGGCACGCTATGTTTGGGTGCGTTCTGGGTTGCTACCTGGTCTCGGGTTTGAGTCCCTGTGCCTCCCTTTTATTTTGTTTAGAAATATCCAAAACCGAGAGTCTCGAGTACATAAGGGTAACGCTCTAAATGTCATCACAACCGCGAGTTGGCTCGTTGGTTGGGCGTTTGCGGTTGGTTGCTGCTGGTCTAGGGTTTGATCCCAGGCTGTACACAGTTTATTTCCATATTTTTAAAAAGGAGTTTTCATGTTTTAAAAATTTCGGGAAAGTGTAGAAATAATTTAAAATAATGCTAGAACATTGCTAATAATTCTCCACCATTTTAAGATGTATGTTGGAAATTTGAAATGACATTAGATAATGCATTAGATGAGTTTTAGTTTCGAGTTCAAATTCAAAGGGGGGATTGTTCATGATTAAAAAGATTAAAAAATTGGGAGTAGAATACAAACTTAGAACTCATCTTTGTAAAATTACACGGACATTAATCTATCGAATGAGGTAAATGGTTGAGATATTTTATAATAAAATAAAAGCATAATGACGAGATTGAAATATGAAATTTCTATTAGATTTAACTCAAGAACTTTACGGCGTATTGAGTAATAGGATGAAAGTTTAAAAATGCATGTAAAGGTTCTATCAACTTAAAAGATATTGAATGTTGTTAAGGTGAAGAGTTTAGATTGTTAACCGAGTAATTGTCTACAAGAATTTAATCAATCAAACTGTTGTGAAATGTTTATTTTAGATGATAAACATAAGGAAAATGGAATAAGAAGAAATGATCAATTATGGATGAGAAATTGTGTTTTGAGGTTAAGATAACCCATATGATCTCGGTTTAAGATGTTGGAATCTAGAGGTTGAGCGAGATCCCGTAGTGACCAGCAAGTTGAGAAGTAGCAAGTGTGGGTTAACTTTCTCATTGAGAAGTAGCCAGTGTGGGCTAACATTCTCATTATTTTGGTTTAACTCCGGTGGGGTAAGCTAGCTCTAGGTCGTAATGATTATAAATAAACTTTATCCAAGGACATGCACTAGATTGGGAAGGTGATGAAGTAAGAGCAGCCATGGGTATGAGGGCCTCAGTTGATCTACGATGCGAGATTGTCTCCCCAGAATTTTCGAGATGTGATTGGGAGTGTCCCCAGATCATCTGCGGTGTAGGATTCTTCTCCAGAATTATCGGGACTGAGACGACGCTCATGGGGTATTTGGAGACTATTGAGGCGTCATAGCTTGCGGTGTGAGATTATCTCTCCAGAATTATCGGGATGTGATTGGGAGTTTCTATAGCTCATCTGTGGTGTGGGATTCATCTCCGGAATTATCGGGGCATGGTCTTAATACTCATAGAATATCTAAATTTTATGCTAGTCACGAGTGAACATTTGCATAACGAGGGATTAAACTCTACATTGTGGAGTACGTTAAGGGCTTGCCCTCAGACCTATATAGTATGAGATGCATAGAATCTGAACAAGTATGCATTAGTGTCATCGTAGTGTGAATGACTGCATTAGGCATCAGGTTCATATCATACACTGACATGTTTAGGATAGTCACTTCTCACATTTTATTTTCGCATTCAAGTTTGTGTTTGCTTTAGTAGAAGAATCGTTGTATTATAGTATCGCGTTAGTTGTATGCAACTGACGTGCCCACAGTTTTCAAGTGCAGGACATGGATTAGCGAAATATATAAAGATGAGTTGATACTGATGATTACTGCCATATTCGAATTTTTTGTATTTTTTATGTAACTTCCGCTGTGTATTGTAACAAAAAATGTATAATGAAAAGTTTTAAATTTCATGTAAATTTATACGAATTGAAGTAAAAGATCTTGTTGTGCTACGAATTACATGTATTTTGAATTCGGGGCGTTACATGTTGCACCAATGTTTAAATCTCAATAAACTACGAGTTTTAGAAGGCTAATGATAATGGTAAAAATCGCAAAAAATCAGGGTCGTACTATTTAGGCATGCATCTTAATACTTTTAGGGGCATAAAGGTAATTTTATAGAAATTGTAGGCCCACTAGAGAAAAATGGGTCGCCTTCGAGCCCATCAGCTCGATCAGGTCAGTAGATAAGACTTACACCTAAGTAAGAGGAGATTTCCAACCTATTAGGGTTGTCAGTCAAATTTAGAGCAACCAACTCTATCTCTTTAATAAGGAGAGTAACTAACTCTTATTATTCACGTAACACCCCGCAAAATTGGAAAGTACAATTTTGCCCCTGTATGTTACGCATGTATATTTTGTACCGTGTTTTTACAGCGTATTTGATCACCGACTATTTATGCACTTTCCGTATGAATTTTTACACTATTTTGAGTCAACAAAAATATCAAATTTCAATCTCTGCATTTTACGTGCTCTTTACGTGTTTTTGATGCATGTGTCTCCACCGCTACGTACAATATTTTCTATTTGTTTAAATTATTTATTTTATATATTTAAATCTATTTTATAAAACGGAAATTCATTTTCTCCATATTTTGATTAAAATGCGTTTTTCGATTTTCTGCACGTATAATGCACGTGTTCTCTACGTACGTAGCAATTACGTCATAAAATTTATAAATAATTGTCTGGTATTGTATTTTTATTATCTTTAATATTTTTTCGTTGATAAAACCAAATTTCGCATTTTCATGTTTTATGTGCGACGCACGTGTTTTCGGTAAACGTATTTGAGCATAGTTGTTTTTTGATGCAAACGGATAGAGTCGAACGACTCCAGCCCGATCAAAAAATATATTGAATATTTGAGCATAGTTGTTTTAAAAATAAATTTAGCAGTGTGTGTAACACTCCGTAGTTTTCAAAAAAAAAGTACAATGTGTAGTATAAATATATATATATAATAAAGTATAAGTAAAAGTGTAGCATCTGATTAATTAAAGAAAAAGTGAAGTTTGGTAATATGGTTTGTATCGCCCCACACTCAACTCGTACGCACACAATTAACTAAATTCTAACAATTGCGCACCACAGTCTGCCTCAAAAGGGTGTCCGGATGGTTGGTGCCTTAATCATTGGTTAATTCCTATATATTCACATTCTTTCCTATATTTTTCCACCGATATGGGACCTTTTAATCCCAAGGTCAACCACGGTCAAAGCACCCAACCAGCACACATTCATTCTTTCATTCATTTTTCCACCTTTTCCTATGCCCCATAGGTAATCCTATAGGCCCACCTCTTCATCAAATCCTTGATCAACCCATAGGATCTCCTATAGGCCACCACCTAATACCAACTACTAATCTCATCTCCTTTTATTATTATTATTATATATATATATATATATATATATATATATATATATATATATATATATATATATATATATATATATTATATATATATATTCTATATATAATATTATATATATATACCCGCTTAAGTACGGGGTGTTACACACATCCCTCCTTAAGAACTCAGCATCCTCACTGAGCCTTTGGGACTTGCAACATGATTCAGGATCCCTTTCTAGTCGATGTGGAGAGGATTACCCTGATTCTGCTAGTTGTACAGTCCCCTACCCGGGCGACCTGTCCCAACCTAGCTCCCTCTCAGGCGTAAATCTTACACACACTCGGTGTCGAAAGTCGGCTCTGATACCATTTGTAACGCTCCACACTCAACTCATACGCACATAATTAACTAAATTCTAACAACTGCCCACCACTGGCTGCCTTAAAAGGGTGTCCGGACGGTTGGTGCCTTAATCATTGGCTAATTCCTATATATTCACATTCTTTCCTATATTTTTCCACCGATATGGGACCTTTTAATCCCAAGGTCAACCACGGTCAAAGCACCCAACCAGCACACATTCATTCTTTCATTCATTTTTCCATCTTTTCCTATGCCCCATAGGTAATCCTATAGGCCCACCTCTTCATCAAATCCTTGATCAACCCATAGGATCTCCGATAGGTCACCACCTAATACCAACTACTAATCTCATCTCCTTTTATTATTTTTATTTATATATATATATTATTATATATATTTCTATATATAATATTATATATATATACCCGCTGAAGTACGGGTGTTACATGGTTAATGTGGATAATAGTATTAATTGGTAATAAAATGGTGAAATGAATATAAAGTGAATGGGTATGTGAATAGTAGGTTGTTACCTATGGCTTGGAAACATAATATGTGTGTGAATTGGATGGGGGCCCACGGTAAAAGGAGAAGCAGCACACAGTTTGTGCTGTGCTTGAGGCTTTGACGTGGAGGTGAAGTGTGAGAGGGCCGGGAGTTATAAGGAGATGAAGGGTTTGAGAGTTAGGATTTTGGAGTAATGGAGAAAGTGAAAGGTTGGGGGTATTTAGGGGTTGAGAAAAAGAAAAGATGGAGAATTAATATGAAGATTTATTAGGTTGTAAAATTTTGCAAATGAGACCCTAACCTAGACCTATAAATAGCACCCATTTCTTCTCATTCCACACACACCAAAAGAAAACAAATAAGGGTAAGAGAAAGAAAAAGAAAGAGAGTAGTGTTCTTGTGCTTGGAGACTATTGCTAGGAGAGGAAGAACTAGGAGTCCTTGGAGCGAGAAGTGGTGTTCTTTTCTTGCATTAGTCAAGCTTCACAAAAGGTGGGTGATTTCTTACTTTCTAATGTAGAGAGTGCATGCTAAAAGTGAGTTATAGGAATTGTAATTGATGTGAAATATGTAGATAAAATCCATGCTAGTGTTGCCATGAAAGAAAATAATCTTGTTATGATAATGGTCACCATGTTAAGGAGAAAGAAGAATTTTGACAGCAGAAATTAATACTAAGAATCATGTTAGTATGGTTGTGAAATTTGTATGTGTTGAATATACGATTCATATGAAATAGTGTTATATTAAATTTATGCTTGATACCATGATAAGTTAAAAGAAGAAAGAAAGAAAGATAAATTAGATTTTTACCACAAAATATGTCTACTATTGCATGTTGCTATGTGAAAATACAAATTTTTAATAAAAGAATTATCCTTGATGATTAAGAGACCTGTTTGTCTTAATTACCAAAATTTAATTAGTTTGATGGAGTACATAAACTAGTCTTCATGAATAAAATTCTTAGAAATCAAGTTTTTGAGAAAATGCAAAATCTATATCTAGAATGAGAAGGGGAAATTATTTAAAAATAGAAATATATTTAAATGAGTTTGAAATGAGTTTTGCTACTGTTTTTAAAATTTATCTCAGTCAAGAGAAAGTTTATTTCAATATCCTAAAGTATTGGATCTTTGGATAAACGAATCTTGATAAAAAGAAACAATTTCAGAAAAGTACGAACAGAAGTATACAAATACACTTCTTAGACAGAAATCACATTTGGACTTACTGGTTAGCCAGTGAGCACTACTTATAAGAGATATTGGGTTCGAAACTTGATAGTCACATTTATTTTTGGTTCTCTTAATTAAATCCGAATACTACAGATTTGATATATGGGGGTTTCAGGTATGACCATTTAACACCAAAGACCACTTGGCCTAAAGGCCCCTTTTATTATTTTTTTGTTTTTTTTTTTGTGTTTTGAAAGGGTTTTTTTTAGAGAAATAAAATTGGGAAAAAAAATTCTAGAACTCTTATAAAATGAAATAGAATTTAATAAAAATCGTTGTAGAATTTTTCAAGTATATTTGAGAAGTAAAAGAGGCATTTGAATATAGAATGAAATTTTGTTCTTAAGTTAATTATTTTAAGAATATGATTTTTATCTTTAGAAGAAAAGTAAAGACTTTGATGTGAGAATTAGTTTCTCTTGTTAAGATTATGCAATTATGTTGAATGTGAAATTCTAGATTTCTATGTGTACTCAAATTGTTAATGAGTTTAAATTAGATGAATGCATGAATAGAATTCTTATTGAAAGAATTGAGAATAAGTGAATCATGAATAGTACATTGATTAAGTTGTGAAATGAGTTGAAAGATGAAATCATCTAGGTTTAATACATGATTCTTAAAGGATATGTGTACCCATGTTTTTTGTATATGAAAGTTTATGATTAAGAATTAGTAAGACCTCGGTTACCGGCAATATTGAAAGAAAGATTTTGAGACTTGATTTCGAGATATTGCGGTCGGGCGATCTCGTATTTGTGTGAACAAATCCGGTAGGAGGTAAAACTGATTCTAGGATTGATAAAATATTCATGTCTTGAACTAAAATAATTAGGCACTTAGGTGAAGATGTAGTAAACCTGGGCAAACGTAAGTGGGTTGTCTCTATATAGTCGGCGGTGGATCTCCATGGCTATAGACCCGATTGGAAGACTGTGGTTGCTCCGTGGGAGATAGGCTTTTATATTTAAATTCGGAATTATGACACGGGTCAGCGGTGGATTCCGGGATCTTGAGTAATCGGGCGGATAGTTTTTGTTTTGCCGTACTCCAATGTAAATGCGTATACCGGGGCTAGAGGGGCACTTGCGGGATGTTTCGCACGATGTGGGATCTGTTATGACAGTCAGCGGTGGACTCTGGGGCTGGGATTCAAATTCGTGGAATGATCTAAACTTTGTTTTATTAGCGGGTAGTTTTCATGGCGAGGGATCGTGCCCTTTATTGTTGTAACACCTTGAATTCCAAAGTACAACTGAATTCGAGTTCCACAGGATCTTTACACTTCTTTCGTACAATTTTACAAGGAAATAAAAACTTTTCTTTCATCAGAGTTACATTACATCTTTACATTATCACAGCGGAAGCAATATTACAATAGATTACATGAAATATATTTAAGATAGTCTCGCGCAGCATGTATACTTCAATTGTGTCAATATCTTTACCCTACATGTAAAACTGTGGGCATGTTAGTTCATTCAACTGATAAAATATTATACATGGTCATCCTCTCTACGCCGGAAACAGTATAACGATTCTCATTTTTTAACAAACCACAAACTTGTCACAATCGAAATTAAGGGACTATTCTATTGATGTCGTGTTGTGAATGTGCACTTAGTCCTTAATGCTGTTGTTATGTTATATGACACTAATGCATACTTGTTCGGATTCTATGCATCCCATACTATATAGGTCCGAGGGCAAGCCCTTAATCGTACTTCATCTTACAGGGTTCAATCCCTCGCCATGACTTAAACTACTACGGTAACTACGGTAAGTATCCTAGATGTTCTATGATCTACGAGCCCATGTCCAGGCAGTCTGGAGAGGAATTCCACGCACTGACATGATGCATCAAGCAGGCAGACTATGGCCAATTCAACCTCCACCATGGAACAATGGCACCACCCGCAATTACCAAACACCCCACAAGCGTCGCCACCGGGACGATAATTCTGGAGTAGTGCCCACGTCATGTTATGACGCATCAAGCAGACAGTCTGTGAATCACTCTCACACTGCCAATCCGATGGCCCTCATACTCGTGTTTTTCTCTTACTTTCATCACATCTTCACTATTTGTCTAGTCCTTAGTTAAAAGAATCATGAACAAAATCAATGCTCTAGAGTTAGCCTTTCCACTATACCGGTCTTAACCATTTATTCAACATGACCCAAATCTTGGTCTTTTCATTTCAAATTTCATTTCAATTTATTTCTTTTCAATGCCGGTATGGGGCTTAGCTGCCCTCTAGTTCTCAGTTTCAATTCACAATTACACAAGACTTGAGCCTTTCAAACTCATAAGTTCATTTTCAATGGCTAACAATTGTTTCCCCTTTTCATGCTCATCGTATTCATATTCATAAAACATTTCATAATTTAACAGGATATTTCACTTCACTTCATACACAATTTAGTGCAAAAGACAAATAAAGTTCACTTTTTCTAATTTGTCATATTCAATCTTCATTCTTTCCATTATCAAATCTCTTTTCAAACTCTTCCAAGCAGTATGTTTATTTTTATCATGAGGCAAATTTAAGAATCTGAGACGTAAAAAAAATAGTCTGGACAGTCGACTCTCAAAAATAGCTGGTCGACTGTTCAGCAGAAGATTAAGAAATACTCAAGAAAATGGTCGAGATAGTCGACTGCTAAACATGATCAGTCAGCTGTTCTGAAAAGATTTAAAACTCAAAAGGATCAGGGCAGTCGACTGTTAACAAGACCAGTCGGCTGTTCTGCAGTGTTTTAACTCGAAATTACAAAGTACGGGGCAGTCGACTGTTTAACGTATACGGTCGACTGTTCTACGAGAATTCCAACTCGAAGAATTAAATGTTCAGGACAGTCGACTCTCTACGCCTATTCGGTCGACTGATCAGCAATAAAAATTGAAAATTCGAATCATTTCTTCTTTCTTTTCGATTAACACACAAAATTTGGTTTAGAAATACATTATGTTCATTTCCCGAGACTCACATACACTTTATTTAACGACCATCACAACAATGCATAGTTTACTAAATAATCTTAATAATAAAGAGATTTTTTTATGATTAATATTTTCCACATAAACACGACTTCTAAAAACAGTACTTTTCCCATAACCACAATTTTTCCACAGAGATGAACACTTACTTTAGCATGCTAGATTAAAATCAACATATCATAACATCAATCATATCATTCAATCAAATTAACTCATTCATTTCATACAATTTCATGCGTGTTCCATAATCATAGTATTAACATAGAGCAATGTTTTTACTTGTTTATTCTTGCATAATTAGCACGAAACTTAGCATGATATCTGAATTAGAAGTCATGAGAAACACCCACCTTTTTGAAGAAAATGAATAGAAAGCTCCTAGAAATCTGCACGATTAGATCCTTCTTCTCCTAGGTGTAGCAAAACCGAGCCTCTCCTAGTGAAATTTCTGTCTTCTTTTGGATGAGCACCCACACACAAGAATCTCCTCAATCTTTTTCTCCCCAAAACTCTCAATCTTTTCTCACTCTAATTGTTTTCTCTCTTTAGTCAATTTTCTAATGTACTAAAATGGGAAGAATTAGGGTATGTATACATAATTTTGGGTGGGTTGAATGGCTAGGAATAGATCAACTAGTTAGGGATTGAAGGCTAGGATGAGTTTGGAAGTTGCCATAATCACCCATGACTTGAGAAACCACCTCACCACTACTCCCATCTCTCCTTCTCTCTTGACCCAATCCGGCCTACTCCAATGAGGCACGTGCTAGTGCAATGCACGTGTCTCCAAGGCACCCCTAGCTCCTAATTGTACATGTTTAATTATTTAATGGTCCAAAAGTTAGTCTACACTACAAATCACATTAATTAAAAGAGAATTAAACTAAATGGGTTTACTATTGGGCCAAAAAAAATCATGGGCTCAAGGAAATTAATTAAATTAATTATAATGGGCTAGAATTAGGCCTAGGATTTATTTAGGCTTTAAAAAAAAAAATAACCCTTGTAGGAAGCAAGGAGAATAATCAATATATTAGGCTATGAAGAAAATATTTGACTCTAGAAAAGCATATGAAATTATACATGCGAAATATGTATAATCTCAACTCTTATAAGATAAAATAAAATAAAAATCGGGATATTACAATTGTGGAGTACGTAGGCGCTTGCCTTCGGATCTATATAGTATGAGATGTATAGAATCCGAACAAGTGTGCATTAGTGTCATCCTAGTATAAATTGTGTGCATTAGTCATTAAGGCATGACATACACTTACATGTTTAGCGTAGTCACATTCTACACTTTATTTATTCATTCAATCTTCTGTGATATTGTTAAAGTAATGAGATCGTTATATGTACGACAGAGAGGATAGGCGAGTATAACATTTTTGTCAGTTGTAAGTGACTGACATGCCCACAGGTTGATATGCAGGTAATTGACTATTTAAGAAGGAATAAAGCTATTACGATGCAATCGATGATTTATTTAATAAAGTTGTATAAGTTGTATTCGTCAATGTTGTAATCTTTCGTTCTTCCCCTGTGTAAAACCAAGTTGTATTTGAACTCTGATGTTATTGAAAAAATTTTAAATTTCCTTATAAAATTGTACGAAGTGAAGTAAAGATCCCGTGGAATCTCGAATTCGGTCTTATTTGAAATTCGAGGTGTTACAGATGGTATTTTCAAATGAATATTTTCTTATACTATTAATCACTTGAATATCTATTATTTTGTCTATCTTCCTCAGTCTTGATCTTTTGAAATTGTTTTATCTGTCTTTCAATCTTAAATTTTTGTCCTTCGTGTTTTTATACCACTTTATATTTATCCGTTTACATTTGTTATTACTTTTTTGTACTACTACAACTATTATTTTCTTCATTTATTATTTATATTATATTCTGAATATTCTTATGTGTATTCATTTTATACGATTTGATTTTGTGATGCTTCTGAACTATTCTAAATTAATGACTAAGTTTATTTTTCTGTTTTATCTAATGCTCTACCTAACATTATTTTGTATGGAATTTCTTTCAATCCATCCTATCTTTATGGTTATATTTATTTCCTTAAGTGAGTTTGCCCGTTTCGTTCTATATGATAAAATTTTGATACTCATAGTTTTCTTGTAAAAAGTTTGTCTTGTTTATCCTTGTTGCGTATTTTCATACTACATTTATTTTCTTATTGTTTGCAGTTTTCTAAGTAAAATAATAATATTTTCTTAGGCGTGTACAAAATACAACATTTACCCTAGCAAGTTTCGGGGACGGAACTATCCTAAGGGGGGGAGTGTAACATCCCGCAAAATTAAAAATTACAATTTTGCCCTTGTATGTTACACACGTGTATTTTATAATATATTTTTACCTTGTACTTGATCACCGACTATTTATGCACTTCCCGTATAGATTTTTACACTATTTTGAGTCAACAAAAATATCAAATTTCAATATCTGCATTTTACGTGCTCTTTACGTGTTTTTGATGCACGTATCTCCACCGCTACGTACAATATTTTCTATGTGTTTAAATTATTTATTTTATGTATTTAAATCTATTTTATTAAACGAAATTCATTTTTTCCCTATCTTGATTAAAATGCATTTTTCGATTTTCTGCACATATAAAGCACGTGTTCTCTACGTACGTAGCAATTACGTCATAAAATTTATAAATAATTTTCTTATATTGTATTTTTATTATCTTTAACATTTTTTTCGTTGATAAAACCAAATTTTGCATTTTCATGTTTTACGTGCGACACACGTGTTTTCGGTAAACGTATTTGGGCATAGTTGTTTTCAAAATAAATTTAGGAGTGTGTGTAACACCCCGTAGTTTTCAAAAAAAAAAGTATAATGTGTAGTATAAATATATTTATATAATAAAGTATAAGTAAAAGTGTAGCATCTGATTAATTAAAGAAAAAGTGAAGTTTGGTAATGTGGTTAATGTGGCTAATAGTATTAGTTGGTAATAAAATGGTGAAATGAATATAAAGTGAATGGGTATGTGAATAGTGGGCTGTTATGTATGGCTTGGAAACATAATATGTGTGTGAATTGGATGGTGGCCCACGGTAAAAGGAGAAACAACACACAGTTTGTGCAGTGCTTGAGGCTTTGACGTGGAGGTGAAGAGTGAGAGGGCCGGGAGTTATAAGGAGATGAAGGGTTTGAGAGTTAGGATTTGGAGTAATGGAGAAAGTGAAAGGTTGGGGATTTTAGGAGTTGAGAAAATGAAAAGATGGAGAATTAATATGAAGATTTATTAGGTTGTAAAATTTTGCAAATGAGACCCTAACCTAGACCTATATATAGCACCCATTTCTTCTCATTCCACACACACCAAAAGAAAACAAATAAGAGTAAGAGAAAGAAAAAGAAAGGGAGTAGTGTTCTTATGCTTGGAGACTATTGCTAGGAGAGGAGGAACTAGGAGTCCTTGGAGCTAGAAGTGGTGTTCTTTCCTTTCATTAGTCAAGCTTCACAAATGGTGGGTGATTTCTTCCTTTCTAATGTAGAGAGTGCATGCTAAAAATGAGTTATATGAATTGTAATCGACGTGAAATATGTAGATAAAATCCATGCTAGTGTTATGTGCCATGAAAGAAAATAATCTTGTTATGATAATGGTCACCATGTTAAGGAGAAAGAAGAATTTTGACAGCAGAAATTAATACTAAGAATCATGTTAGTATGATTGTGAAATTTGTATGTGTTGAATATACGATTCATATGAAATAGTGTTATATTAAATTTAGCTTGATACCATGATAAGTTAAAAGAAGAAAGAAAGAAAGAAAAATTTGATTATTACCACAAAATATGTCTACTATTGCATGTTGCTATGTGAAATACAAATTTTTCATAAAAGAATTATCCTTGATGATTAAGAGACATGTTTGTCTTTATTACCAAAATTTAATTAGTTTGATGGAGTACATAAACTAGTCTTCATGAATAAAACTCTTAGAAATCAAGTTTTTGAGAAAAATGCAAAATCTATATCTAGAATGAGAAGGGGAATTATTTAAAAATAGAAATATATTTTTTAATGAGTTTGAAATGAGTTTTGCAACTATTTTAAAATTCATCTCAGTCAAGAGAAAGTTTATTTCAATATCCTAAAGTGTTGGATCTTTGGATAAACGAATTTTGATAAAAAGAAACAATTTCAGAAAAGTACGAACAAAAGTATACAAATACAACTCTTAGACAAAAACCACATTTGGACTTACTGGTTAGCTAGTGAGCACTACTTATAAGAGATCTTGGGTTCGGAACTTGATAGTCACATTTATTTTTGGTTCTCTTAATTAAATTCGAATACTACAGATTTGATATATGGGGGTTTCGGTATGACCATTTAACACCAAAGACCACTTGGCCTAGTGGTTGGCGTGTTGGACATTGGGCACTTACTGTAGCACCTGAAGGTCCCTGGTTCGAAACCTGAAGGCCCCTTTTGTTATTTTTTTGTTTTTTTTGTGTTTTGAAAGGGTTTTTTTTTAGAGAAATAAAATTGGGGGAAAAAATCTAGAACTCTTATAAAATGAAATAGAATTTAGTAAAAATCGTTGTAGAATTTTTCAAGTATATTTAAGAAGTAAAAGAGACATTTGAATATAGAATGAAATTTTGTTCTTAGGTTAATTATTTTAAGAATATGATTTTTATCTTTAGAAAAAAAGTAAAGACTTTGATGTGAGAATTAGTTTCTCTTGTTATGATTTTGCAATTATGTTGAATGTGAAATTCTAGATTTCTATGTGTACTCAAATTGTTAATGAGTTTAAATTAGATGCATGCATGAATAGAATACTTGTTGGAAATAATTGACAATAAGTGAATCATGAATAGTACATTGATTAAGTTGTGAAATGAGTTGAAAGATGAAATCATCTAGGTTTAAGACATGATTCTTAAAGGGTATGTGTACCCATGTTTCTTGTACATGAAAGTTTATGATTAAGAATTAGTAAGACCTCGGTTACTGGCAATATTGAAAGAAAGATTTTGAGACTTGATTTCGAGATATTGCTGTCGGGCGATCTCGTATTTTGTGTGAACAAATCCGGTAGGTGGTAAAACTGATTCTAGGAATGATAACACATTCATATCTTGAACTAAAATAATTAGGCACTTAGGTGAAAATGTAGTAAACCTGGGCAAACGTAAGTGGGTTGCCTATATATAGTCGGTAGTGGATCTCCGTGGCTATAGATCAAGTCGGTGGACTGTGGTTGCTCCGTGGGAGACATGCTTTTATATTTAAATCCGGGATTATGAGGACGGGTCAGCGGTGGATTCCGGGATCTTAAGTAATCGGGCAGATAGTTTTTGTTTTGCCGTACTCCAATGTATATGCGTATACCGGAGCTAGAGGGGCACTTGTGGGATGATTCGCACGATGTGGGATCTGTTATAACTGTCACCAGTGGACTCCAGGACTGGGATTCAAATTCGTGGAATGATCTAAACCTTGTTTTATTACCAGGTAGTTTTTATAGCGAGGGATCGAGCCCTTTATTGTGGAGTACGTAGGCGCTTGCCCTTGGTCCTATGAAGTATGGGATGCATAGAATCTGAACAAGTATGCATTAGTTTCATCCTAGTATATTGTGTGCATTAGGCATTAAGGCATGGCATACACTTACATGTTTAGCATAGTCACATTCTACACTTTATTTATTCATTCAATCTTTTGTGATTTTGTTAAAGTAATGAGATCGTTATATGTACAGCATAGAGAAGATAGCCAAGTATAACATTTTTGTCAGTTGTAAGTGACTGACGTGCCCACAGGTTGATATGCAGGTAATGGACTATTCAAGAAGGAATAAAGCTATTACGATGCAATCGATGATTTATTTAATAAAGTTGTATAAGTTGTATTCTTTAATGTTGTAATGGTGATGAAAGTGAATGGAAAATGAAGAATTTGCATCGACTTCACCGACCCGAACAAAGCATGTCTAAAGGATCCCTTTCCTCTTGCCAGCACTGATGCATTGATCAATGCCACATCCGGGAACGAACTCCTAATTTTGATGGATGTCTTCTCGGGATACAATTAGGTCCGAATGTTTCCTCCTGACATCCTGAAGACATCCTTTATCACTGACCAAGACCTCTACTGTTATTGAACCATGCCCTTCGGGCTAAAGAATGCTGGAGCCACTTACTAGAACTGAGTAAACAAGGTCTTAAATGAATAGATCGGTCAAAATATGAAATTCAATGTAGACGATATGCTTGTAAAGAGCCTCAAGAAAAATACTCATGTGACCGACCTCAAAGAAGCTTCCGATGTTCTCCGGAAGCACAACATGAGGCTGAACCCTCAAAGTGTACCTTTGGAATCTCCTTAGAAAAATTCTTGGGTTTCATGGTGAGCCAAAGAGGAATTGAAGCCAACGCGCAAAAATTCAGGTCATTCTCTACATTTCTCCCCCATCCAACATCAAAGAAGTCCAAAAGCTCAAGGTGTACCTCGTCGCCATCAGATGCTTCCTCTCCAAATTTGGGGAGAAGTGCCTCACTTTCTTTAAAACTTAATGCGGATCAAAAGGCTTTGAATAAGGGCAAGCACAGCAAGAAGCCTTTGAACGGCTCAAGGCATATCTCACCAATTGTTGGTGTATGCCATAGAGGTCATTTGTATATTGACATTACTAGTTTACATTATATCATGACATTTATTTCATATTTAAGCATTTTATTTATTGTGTTTTTTGTATATTAATTCAACATAATGAAGTTCTCAGAATAGTAAGTTCAATGCCATGGGATATCAAGTGCGTGACTGATTGTGAGATCTAATTGGCTGAAATCATAACATCGTTCTTAAATATCCCTAGTAAAGTATTATTGTGAATTATAACAATGATAATACATAGAGACTAGTGTGTGCGTAGATTGATGACCATTCTCACGGTTCATGGATATGAGATATCAAATCTTCACATAGGTACATATTAGAGTAATAATATACTGGACTGATCCACCATGAGAACGCTACATGGATCGTTATGTGAGTGTCATAAGCGGTTCTCACACTGACTATGGTTTACGTAGTCATTTGACTTGAAATCCCTATAGTTC
The DNA here is from genome assembly GCA_017893485.1 of Hemerocallis citrina. Taxonomy (NCBI): domain Eukaryota; kingdom Viridiplantae; phylum Streptophyta; class Magnoliopsida; order Asparagales; family Asphodelaceae; genus Hemerocallis; species Hemerocallis citrina. The sequence continues at coordinate 7,973,809 of CM030365.1, read as the reverse complement.
CCCCTACATGAGAAGTTATATATTTTAATGTCGTCAAATGTTGCCTGTAATAAGGTGATTATAAAGTCGACTATTGGATATACTACAAATCATGCCGATGGATGTGAGTGACTTAGTTAGGATTTGTCCCTCTTACATAACAGGAGCGATATCTATGGGCCCTTTGATTGAGTGAGCTGCAAAATGCATGGTTATGCTCAAATGAGTCAATATGAGATATTGATCTCATTTCATTTAGTAGGTCTACTCGGACATCAAGAAACCAAAGATTGAACTATACAAGGGTGGCACATTCTATGCCTTGTGGTCAATTAAGATATCTAGACAAGAGAACTAGATTACATGGTAACATTGGTCACAGATAGGTTATTTCAAATCACTGACATTCCCGTTATTTGAGTAGCAGTGATGTATTGTTAGATACCGTTCACTGTTTGTAATACTCGAATATGATTTTAATATTACTGTCAACGTAATGAGAACCTATAGGGTCACAGGCTTAGAATTGATGGGATTTAAATTCATATTCATAAGATGAATTTAATTAGGGATCCAAGTAAGACTTGGACTCCTAACACTGGTTGGACATTTAATTAGATTAAATGGACCGACTAAAGTTCAACGGCCCACACGAATCTGAACCATGTCAGATTGTGAACCTAACACCCTCATTACTCTCTTAGGGTTAGTTTTCTGCACATATATATATAATATGTATATGTGGAAAAGACGCGTGAAAAATGCTAGCCGTTACAGAAAGTGAGAGAGAGAGAGAGAGATCATGAGGAGAAATATCTCATTCCCACAGCTAGCACCGCGGTCTGAAGAGTGCCATTTTTCATTCCGTTCGTATGGATACTGTAGAGGAACCGCAATATTGCAATGCAGTGATCGACATACTGTGGAGACAACAGATCCATCTTTAAGTTATAACTCCTAAACATGGTTTATGGTTTTCATATGGATCCATGGTTATGTTTCGATATTTTTGTAATTTTTTCGTTGTATATTTAATCTGTGATTGCCTTCGAAACCTAACATCTTGTGCTCTAAAGTAAGTCAGAGGCGAGAGAGGTGTTGTACCTATATCTGGCAACTTCATATCAGACCCTCAGTGTCGCCTTGGCAAGGGAAGAAGATAGAGTCCAAAGACTGATCTACTACATGAGCAAAGTACTTCATGACTCCAAGATTCATTATTCTAAGATGGAGAGGATGGCTTATGCTCTAGACAGGGTCACCCGCAAGCTTCGCCCTTATTTCCATGCACACTTCATCTTAGTCCTCACCGATCAGCCCCTCAAGCAAGTATTTCATAAGCCAGAGAACTTTGGGCGACTCATGAAATGGTTTGTAGAGATGAGCCAGCACAATATTAAATATTGACCAAGGACGAATATCAAGGCTCAAGCCTTAGCCAAATTTATCGCCGAAAGCACTATCCCCGATCCTCCCAAAGAAGATGAAGACCCTCCAACCGAAGCGTCTACGTCGATGGCTCATCTTGCATCGAAGGGAGTGGGACTGGTGTCATCTTGCTCAGCCTAAACGAGTTCATCCTCCAATACTCACTCCGTCTCAATATTTGTGCCTCCAACAAAGAAGCAGCACATGAGATATAGCAAGTTCAGAGTACGGCTGGAGCTGCTCCAATAACTTGCTAACTCCAGAGGCAAGTACGGAGTCCAACTAGAGCTGCTCCCAAAACTCACTAACTCCAAAGGCATGTTAGCCAGAGCTGCTTCCAAAATTCGCTAACTCCAAAGGCAAGATCAAAGTCCAGCTAAAGCTACCCTCATAACTCGATAACTCCAAAGTCAAGTTCGAAGTCCAGCTAAAGCTGCTCCCACAACTCGCTAACTTTAAAGGCAAGCTCAGATTCCATGTAGGGTCGCTCCCACAACTCGCTAACTCCAAAGTCAAGTTCGGAGTTCACCATTTCTCTAGAATCGATCCAATAAACTCACTGACTCAAGTTAGTAGGTGGCAACGCAAAGAAGGTAAGAGTCAAGACAAATACACAAGGGATATAACACCCCGCAAAATTGAGTTATGACAATTTTGCCCAGGGGTGTTACACACATGTATTTTGTACTGTTACGAGTAATATCCGTAACGTATTTCTGCATTTCAATTATTTATGCATTTTTTTCCTTCTCAAAATTTATTTTTTTATCCTATTATGAGCCAACTTAAACATTTATTCTAAATCTTTGTGTTTTTAGGCGCATTGCACGTGCTTTCAAGACAAGTGTCGATTACGTATATTTTACCGTTACGTGCAATATTATAAAATGTTCTACATGTTCAGTGATTTATTTTAACTTGTTCGAATTCGTTTCGTAAATTGAAATTTATTTTTCTCCTATTTTGACTCAAATATATTTTTATACGTGCGACACACGTGTTTTCTATGCACGCGTTGATTATATTGTTGTATACATATATAGAATTAATGAAATGTGTTTTTACATATTTTGTATTTCAATTGTTATAGAAAATTTTCATTTTCTCGAATTTATCTTATATATGAATATTTATTAGCACGTGCTTTACACGTGTTTCTTTTTATGCACGTGCAAAATGTACTATTTTATAACAAAGTTGTGCACTAAAAACTTCACTATTTTAATTATAATAAATTGAATATGAGTATTTATTAAAAATAATAATTAAAAATGGAATAAAATAATAAAAGTAAAAATAAAATGAGAAAGTATAAACAACACGTGCACACGTGCACTCTTTCAAAAATGGCTGCATATAGGAGAGAATGAGGGTGAGTGGGTTTGTGAGTGGTGTGAGTGATTGGGTGTGTGGGTGTGTGAGTGGTTTAATGGGTGGTTAGTTGCTAAAACTACTCTCAAATTTCCATATAAATTGCCCCCTATCCTAACCCTAAATGAACACGAAAATAAATCAAACAAAAGAGAGACTCAAGAGAGGGAAACTTGCTTCTTTTTTTTTTGTTTTCGGGGTTGGCGTAGAGGCTTGCGGGTTGTGCTTGTGGAGTCTCTTGGAGCTTTTGCTAAGGGGTTCAACTACTAGGAACCTTTTAAGGTGAGTGTTTCTCCAACTTTCTAATATAATTTTATTAGTAGAATGCTAGATTATAAAATGTATATGTGTAAATTATTAAGATGCATGATAGCCTATAGAGATTGAGTATTTATGTTTAGATTAGGTGTTGTTGATTAAATTTGTGAGATTATGATATGATTGATTTGGGGCATATTTATAAGTTTCTGTTTTAAGTTTTGGTTGCCCTTCATAAAATCATATCTATTAAACTAGATGGAATCATGAAATAAAAATTTTATGTGAGCACCCAATATATGTCAAGAACATCTTCTAAAAATTTTATAATATTTGGAAGTCGTTTACTATTTTAATAAAATCCAAACTTAGGACTGGTTGGTAGTTTGGCTTGTTGCTGGAAATTTGTACACATTTCGGATTTTGACCATTTCAGCATCTTAGATGAATTATTTTGAGGAAGGTCATAACTAAGAAGTTGAATTAGACTCGTTAACCTTTTTTTTAGAGTCTAAGAAATAAATTTTCCATGAAGAATAGAATTTATAATGAATTTTACAAGATTGAACAGTGGCAGTTTGTATAATATTTCGACCCGATTGTGGATTTTGAAGAATTCAGGGTTTTAGAAACAATCTTTTGGAGAAATGTATAACTAGAAAGTTATATTAGACTTGTATACCTTTAATTCGATTTAAAGAACACAAAGTTTCATGAAGTACAGAATTTTCTATGATGGCAATTTTCGAATTTTGAACTTACTGTTTTGCAAATGATTTTAGATGAAGAAATTGAGGATGAATTTAGATGATCTTAACTGAAATGTTGTAGTAGACACATTCAAGTTTTGTATGAAACTAAGAATCGGGACCGTTCAAATCGGGCACGAATCTTAAAGCTCTCAGAGGTAAAACAGTAATTTCACCTACAAACGGGTCTGAAACGGGATAAAGCTCCTACACCAAAATTAGAAACAACAGGAATGAATAAGAACGATATTTGTAATTGATTATAAAAGAGGTTATGGATAACCTGGAAATATTCTGAATATTTTGGAATGTGTGGATTCTAGAGACTGAGCGAGACCCAGAATACTAGCAGGTTATGACATATAAAATTTAAGAAGTGGTCAATGTGGGTTAACTTTCTCTTTGAGGAGTAGCCAAGGTGGGCTAACATTTTCAGTATTTTTGTTTAAGCCTGGTGGGTAAGCTAGCTCTAGGTCTTAATAAATATAATTTAAACTTAAGGACAGACACTAGTTGGAGATATGATGAAACAAGAGCAAACGTGAGTTAAAATCTCCATGTTCATCCGCAGAGTGAGACAATCCCCAGTATTCTGGGACAATGGATGAAATAGGTCATAGAATGATCCGCAGAGTTTGATTGATCTCCAATGTTCCGGGACGAGAGCGATGCTCATGGGACACTAGTGCAATGAGGGTTTCAGGATGACTCGCGGAGTGAGACAATCCCCAGTATTTCGGGACGAGGGATAAAATAGGCCCCAGGATGATCCGCGGAGTGGGATTGATCTCCAGTATTTCGGGGCGAGAACTAATACTTGCAAAGTGTCTAAATCTTATAGTAGTCATGGTAGTAGGTTGCATAACGAGGGATTGAACCCTATAATGAGGAGTACGATAAGGGCTTATTCTCAAACCTATATAGTATATATGTGATGCATAGAATCCGTACAAGTATGCATTAGTGTCATCGTAGTGTAATGTCTGCATTAGGCATTAAGTTCATATCATACACTGACATGTTTAGGATAGTCACTTCTCACATTTTGTTTTGCATTCAAGTTTGTATTTGCTAAAGTAGAAGAATCTTTGTATTATAGCATTACATCAGTTGTATACAACTGACGTGTCCACAGTTTCCTAGTTGTGGGAATGGATTGTCATTGATTTGAAGACACTGTGAGAGATGTCATGAGATTGAAGAGCTTCCATTATCATATGTTGTGTTGCACTTATTTATTTCTGCTGTGCTATTGTAAAGAACGATGTTGTAAATGAAAAGGTTTTAAATTTTTCTTATATTTTTGTACGAATTTGAAGTAAAAGATCCTGCTTTTGTTACGAATCACATATGTTTGGAATTCAAAGCGTTACAGAGTGGTATCAGAGCTGACTTCAACAAGTAGTACAAAACTATAAGGAAAACACAATTAGGGTGGACATTAGAGTGTGAGCGTCAGTTTGGAGTCATGAATGTTATAGTTATTGAACATGCATTCATGAAACTCTCTTCGTATACATTGATATGATATTGTATGCGGGCATGTTTTCCTTCGTATCACGAGGGTTATGGTTGGCACAATCCTACATTCATGATACCTTATATATAGACTAACTTTTCTTGGTAATTTTTCTTCGCGGATTTTCTCGTAGTGCTTATAATCTTTAACGTTTAATATTTTTTAAGAATTATTTTGTTATACTGTTAATTCACTTCAATATTTATTATTTTATCTACGCTCCTTTGTCTTTGAATTTTATCTTACTTGTTTTTCAGTCTTAAAATTTTGTCCTCCATTATTTTATGCACTTTTGTGTATACTCATTTATTTTGCTATTATTTTTACGTATTTTATTTTGTTTTAAATTACCACTTATTAAATTTTTATTGCAACTATTATTTTCTTTTTTTATTATTTCTATTATATTTTTAAAAATTTTAATTTTTTGCTTATGTACATTCATTTTATATGCTTTGATTTCATGATACTATATTTTTTCATTATTTTATGTTGTCTTATTTATTTTAGTATATTTTAACATGATTGTAATAATTTTACTTATATAAATGCAATATACCTCTACATAATAAGATTCCCTTTTATTACTATTTTGTTATTACTTATTATTTTCTACCTTTTGTTATATTTACTTTTTACTATTAATAGATACTTATTAATTTTGTTGTTTCATACTCCTCTAATATAATACATACACTCACTATTTATATTTTTCCTTTATTTCAATTTTTATTACATTCTTGATTACTACATATACTTTCCACTGATTTTCATATATATATGTCATATATTTCAACATACTTACTGTACATATCATTTTACACTTATATAACCATTCATGTTTATTATCCTAATTTACTACACCACATAATTATTGTTCTCATTCACATTTGCATTTTAATCTCATGCATATATTTTTCTATTTTAATGTTACAAATCTCTTTTGCTACTACTAATTTTATATATTCTATATTTATAATCTATATTCCTATTTTAATATTTTATCGTTGTAATTTTCTACTTCATTTCCTTCTCTTACTTTCTCAACTTTTAAATCTATTTTTATTTCCCAAATTTCAAAACATATCATACTTAATTAAACATACAATACCCAAGTACATATGGAAGATTGCATCATTCCACTCTGGTGCAACTTGATGTCGTGAGGAAAAATTCGCAACATATCAATAGAGGCAGACTGCAACTGGATGTCGAGGAGGAAAAATATGCAACTGAATGTCCAGAAGGCAACCTGCAACCAGATATCGTGGAGGCAAATATGCAACTTGATGTCAAGGAGGCGAGCTTGCAGTTGGACCTCAATGAGGCAAACCCACAAAAAAGAATATTTTTTTTATACTTTAATAACCCTCACTTTTATTTCTATGTTACTTACCACTATTCCATTTTTACACTAGTTTATACCATTTTATAATGTTTTACAATTTAGCTTATACTACTTCAACTTTATTATTTACAATACAGATATACTTATATACGTATTTAATTAATTACCTTACTATTTATATTTGCTTCTACATCTATCATATGTGTGTTCTTATTATTTTATTCTTCTATCTATATTACTGGTTACTATTTATTATTTTATTACTTTGTATTTTTATACAATTCTATTTTTATATTTTATTGCTAACCTATATTCAATGTGTTCGCTACTCATATAATATGATTTTTATTATTTATACTTTCGTTTACTATGTACATTTTATTTCCATCTTGATTAATATTATATATTATTTCAATTATATATTGCTAGTCTTAGTATTATTTTATTTTGTTTCTCCCATTGCTTACAACTTTTATGTTATAGTATTGTTTATTCGTCATATAGTTTTTAAGCGTATTTACGTAGATAATATTATATGTTGATTTTTGTGCAATACTTGACAACTTATAAATATTTGATATATTCTAATAATTATTTTATAAAATTATTATGTAACTTTTATAAATAAAAATTTTATGATATTATTTTATACACATCATTATAATTTTAGTATTATATTAATTTTTATCTCGTAATATATATTACAAGTTCAATTTGCGATTTTAATCACTCTACCACTTACTACTTTGATAAATTTTGATTACAATGCCTATTAATAATTTATTAAAGTATCTATTTGACTATGCTTCTCTTTATTCTTTCCAATTTCTTTCATAATTGATAACTTAACTTGTAATTTCTTTATACTATATTATCTAATGCTTCATCTAATATTATTTTATTAAAATTTCTTCCAATCTATATTATCTTCTTTTTTTGTTATTTTTCTAGTTTTCTTGTTTTGTTCTTATTAACTTTGATACTCACACTACAAAACGCACGGGATTTCGTGGTGCTTTTACAAGGCTGTAGCGGAATTTTTAGGCTCTGTTATAGCCCATAACGGCGCTTTTGAAATCGCCATCGAAAACGCCGTTACAGCATGCGTCGTTATAGCTATATGAGCTATCGCAGCGTCTACCGAAGCCGCCGCTATAGGGTTTCCACCTATAACAGCGTTGCCAAACCGCCGTTATAGGAGCATTTCCGTTTCATTGTTTTAAAAAAAGTTGAGCTATAGCGACGTTCCAAAAGTGTCGGGTAGCCTTTACTAAATATTAGCTAGCGTTTAGGTAATTAAATTAGTACCCTATAGCGGCGCTTGTCAAGCGCCGCAATAGAGGGGACTACTTTTTAGACCCTGTATCTATTGCGGTGTTTCTTGGTAAACGTCGGGGTAGGCCTCTGGTTTTTTTTTTTTTTGACATTTCATTATAAAATTTTGAATTGAAAAAACCTGTAATTAATCGCATATTACTAATACATGTAATCATATTAAATTTAAATGCTTAAATCTTAAAATCAATAACAACCAAAAGTCACACATCTCAAAAAACAATAACTCAATAGAAAACAAAATATGTAACACATATAAACTGTCATACACGAGTGTCAAATGTATAAGTTGTACAACACTTAGTTATTACAAAATATAGATATAATTTCTACAAAATATTTTTAAAAAATTCCAAATCCGACAAACTAGAGCGGGGGAGTCTCCTCGTGTGGCCCGGTGTTGCTTCCAATTCCATCGTTATTTTTTCCTAGTATATGTGCGTGACTGGAAACCGATAGAATACGTTGGTCCTGTACAAAAACATAAATGTTTTATCTTCAACTTGTCAAACAAAAGAAGAAAAAGAGCACAAATTGGAGCATAACCAATTCAAGTTTTGAAACATACAGCAGTCATACACAAATTTTGAAACATGCGGCAGAAATATTCCTATAATGTTTAAACAAGAAAATAATTTCATCATCGTACGTGCATATCCCAACTTAACACAATGTTGTGGCTATCTATACACTAGATTATTCAAATCTAAAGTGAAACATGCTGCAGTCAGAGACATGTAGATGAATGAATCATAAATCATAATCAGTTACAGGAGACAACACAACCGTACAGCAATTAATTAGGGCTGTTTACGCTGCTACTTGAGTTGCTAATCAATATATTATACAGTATGAAATCTTTAATTAATTTTCATAAGCACATGGCTGTACTCCCAAATCACATACCCTTCCTCACTTAGCTACACAAATCTATACATTTCACGGTGAGAGGAAAGATCTAAAGCTTATTCTCTTGATCTTCCCCAAAAGAATTCAATCAGACTACGACAACAACAACATAGCTTTTTTCCCAACTAGTCGGGGTCAGAAATCTGAACAGCTTTGCTTCAGTTGCCCCCACACTGTGATATCGTGCAGAGTTGCGTGTGGTGTTGACAACTTTTCATTTGTCTATTGAGCATGGTGATTGTGAGCAAATACACATTACCAGATCGCGAAGTTTGTATTGTCCCTTGTGGTAGGATTCAGATATTTAAAATTCTTATTATGCTTTGGAGATTCCACGGCTTTGTAGTTTGCTCTCAAGTTCTAGGCATAAAATGTTTTAAGACTACATAGTTAAATTAGCATTTAAACATCAGAAATTTCTTCTAAATGTTCTTTCATTAAGACGTTTATAGATAACCGCAACTGTTTTATGATTCAAGTTATTAGTTAAAAGTTCTTTTAGGGCTTATCTTTGCCTGGATGTGAGCTACTTGGAAGAAACATATGTATCTTACTCTTATTTCTTATGAATGTTTATATTGATTTCCTCATAGTTACATAGGATGTCCAAAAAACATGTACCTGGAAAAGGGAACTCATTATTTCTCAATGCTTATAAACATGAAAACATTCTATTTATTTGTGAATAGGGTCTTTAAACATACTTTTCAAATAAACCTAATTTTAAGCATGGTGCTGATTTCCTCTATTGTTAATTTCTGTATATGATACAGATAATTATTCTTATGCACATTGTTTTACTTATTAAAGGCTAATTAAAGAAAATAGAGTTTCTTTAATTTAAATTAGTTAAAACTGGGTATTTAGTTGTACAATACTAACCGGTGGTTGAGTTGGAATTCCTTGTGACTGTTGCCCGATTAACGTCGTCACTCGAACCATTTTAGCCTCCAGACGTGCCACTGTTGCCTTCAACTGATCCACATCGTCCTGTGTGGGCCCAGCCCCACTGGAAGAACATGTACGAGAACCGAAGACGCTGGTGGGTGTTGGTCCTAGCCTCATCCCACGTACATGACCGGGACGCTCGCATCCCCTCAATTCGGAGAGAACTTGACGCTGCAGCGTCAATGGATCGGCGGGATAAGAAGATGACATCTCCCCAATCTTCTTTCTGGCATCCTTCTGCAAAAGATACCAAAGACAAATTTAATTTTAAAAATTATTTTATTTAAAAGATTAAATAAAAAATTCAAATTAATTTGAACGATTTTTATTTACCACAATATCGGCTGCAACGTCATCCCTAAATTTTCCATCCTTACCCGTGTGGGTAGTTTCAAAAAAATCTACATCGCCGACCTTCTCTCCTCATTTGATGCTTCCTATATACAAGTAAGATCAGTATTTAAAACTATAATAAAATACTTAAAATAAAATGAAATGGATGTCTTAGTCATAAAATCGAAATTTATTATCCCTATTGCTAATTGGAATAGATGTCTACATACCTAAGATATGAGTTAACATGGTAGAATACTTCACCAAATAATGGATTATGTATATAACTTGAAATAATAACAGAGGTGTCCCTTATATTAGACTATGTATATAACTATAATAAAAAGACTTTCAAAAAAATTGAAGCGTAGTTTACCAGCTCATCTCGGACTACCGCAAAGCTGGCGCTCCCAGTAGTGTACTTCAGTTTCAACATCTTTCGGCTTTTTATACTGATGTCAGCATTTCTCTGTTAATGATTATAATTCGCAACATCAATGAAAATATATCATCAATAAAATACAAAAGGATGGAAGTTGCGTTAGTATATACCTTTCCCGTATCACTTCTTCAAAAATTGAGAAATTGCCAATCTTGTGGCGTCACACCTACAGGAACCATCCTCGCATTCTCAGCCTCGGTCCTCTCTGGCACATAGTACTTTTTTTTTAGGAAGCTCTTGTGGTCTCTCCATTTCTTAGAAACCGATTTATCCACCCATCCGCTAACAATGTCAGAGTAAGAAAATTTTTGCTAAAAAAAAACATTAATTAGATATATATATATATACAGAAAAATGTAGTTATTGATGTATCATAAATTCTGAAATTCCAATCCAAATTAAAAACTTCCTATCATATAGTCCCTCCATTCTTCCTTATTCTCCACTTTAAAATGGTAGGGTTTTCCCATTTCTTCGACACGAGAACAGCACCTGGATTTACTGAGAGCCAAACAAAAAAATACGATTCAATATAGTTTATTTTCTTTTTCCTCCAACATGAAGCCAATATAGGAAGGAATTTTTTTGGATCGAAAGATACACTTGTTCAGCCTTTAGTAAGTTATATTAAAAGGAAAAGGAAGAAAAGAGGATGCAGGTGTTACTTTCTTAATTTGTTAGTCGTTTATTGAGAACTATATATATAAAACTTAAGGCAGCAGCAACAAGTATTCTTGGGATAATAAGCATGTTGAAATTAGAGATACCTCCAATAAAATGAATACTGGGAATCAATAGGACCTAATGATGCATAGAATAAAGAAGTCACAGGCAGATAAAGAGTTTTATTTTTATTTTGGAAGTTATCGGGAGATGAAGTTTAGTATGTGGACAACCAAGTAATTAGCTAATTCGACAAAAAGAAATACCAATGAAAGACCTAACAAAGAACAACAACACTAGGTACTTATTTCTGGATATATAATGTTGCAAATGTTGTAGAAATCGAAAGTTGTAAGCTATAGTGAATTTTCACCATATATTGTTTAACTATACAACAAATCAATTAGGTACAGACTAAGCGACAATTGTTTCTGAAAGGTGGACCTGAGTCCTGACAATTGGAGCTAAAGAGATGTACATATAGCTTACATAGAGTTGGAAAAGTTCTAATAATACAACCCAAGCAGAAGCAGTAATAAGATAAGAAAATATTTTTAGTAAACAGAACGAGAATGACGACTGAAGGAGTCGCCGCACGTCGCCTGCGGCCTGCCCGTTAGGTAATCACTAGACACTAATCAACCTTGAATCCCTTGATTCTATTAATCTCTTCTTCTTCTTGAGTTCTTGTTGTTTTTTTTTTTTTTTCATTTTTCAATTTTCAGTTATCAGTAAACAGTGTACATCTTCTATTCTTCTTCATTTTTTTTTTTTGGTTTCAATTTTCAATTTTTAGTTATCACTTGATTCACTCACTTCACTTATGACTTATAGTTAACTGTTAACCCCACTGGATCCTGGTTGAGAATTGAGATTAAAAATTTTTCATTAATTGTACTGTTGAGTTATTAATTTACTGTTGAGATTATATAAAGAAATAATTACATTATTAATTTAGTATTTGTATTTTATAATTTCAGATATCATTTGGAGAAGGAGTATTCATTTCGTGATTTGGGACCGGAGAAAATTATTGAAGATTTCAAGAAAAATGAAAATTTCGAAGCTACAACAATTAGGTACTATTGTTCCTTAACTTTGTTACTGAAATTTTGTATTGTTAATTTAATATTTTAAGTATGCCTCCTAGAAATGATTTCGGACATGAAAAAAGAAAAAAAAACAAAGAATTGAAGATATATATATATATATATATATATATATATATATAAATTTTTTTTTGATTCCGGACATTATCAACAAAGAATTGAAAAAAAAAACAAATATGATTCCGGACATTATCAATTAATTTTTTTTCCGGACATTATCAACAAAGAATTGAAAAAAAAAACAAATATGATTCCGGACATTATCAATTAATTTGTTTTGGAAGGATATATATATATATATATATATATATATATATATATATATATATATTTGATTTCATTTAAGTAGTTTGTCCTCCAGGCTCAAAGTTTGTTTGAATTTAAATAATTCTAATTTTTTATTTTGCAAACTTTAAAAGGGCCTCATTTTAAAACTTGCTTAGGGCCCCCTGAAACTCAGGTACGCCCCTGGAAGGAGACCAAGACAATCACTACCATCATAGGTGCAAATCAAAAACTAGAGAGAGAGAGTCCTAATCACAGGTTTAGACCAACAAATAAATTAGATCCCTATCTCTTTAGCTTTTAGTTAATTATGGACTTCATATGCATATGCATGGTAAAGTACCTCAGTGCCTTGTGTTGTCTGATGCATAATATCATACTTTTTGCTAAGACTAAAGCCCAAGAGAAGCCATAGAATATAGAAACTAGCAAGATGAAAAAGGATTAGTACACAATGTAATATTACTGTCACGCCCCGCTTCCTAAAAAGGAACACGGAATACGGATACGCGACTAAGTCCAACGAATGGCTTTCACCATTCATAAGCTGTAAGGATCTTTTCAACATTTCACATGAATAAATAAGAAATAAATAAGGAGAAATCAACCACGCATGCATGAATAAATTTATATAACCAACAGAATTTACTTGAAACGAAATTAAATAAATCCCAAATAAACCAGATCTGGAAACAAGTTATAAATTTTGGGTCAAACTGCCCAATACAAAAATTCATATAACAATTACATTTATTCAAAATATGCAACAGGAAATAATAGTAGGAAGAACTCCATCCAATTAGAATGTTTGGTCACCTACTCCTTCAGGCAGCTGGTCACCAAAGTCTGTAATTTAACAAATTGCAGGAAGAGGAAAAAAAAACAAAACGCCTGTCAATGCAAGTTACGAGCCGCTTGTAGTGCAGGCAACAAGTACAGAAAAAGATAAATAGATATAGTAACATCGGTAGTAAGTACAGAATAAGCATGGAATAGATGTGACAGTAAAACAGAATGACTAACATGAATCAGGAACAGAATCTAGTAACATCATATGCTAACAGGGTACAGATAACATGTAACAGATGTCAAGTATCATGCAAGCAAGTAAACAGATAACAGGTGTCAGGTAGCATGTACAGGTGACAGGAATATACAAGTGATCATGTTATTCCAAGTCTTTTATTTTAGTTCTATCTAGGTAGCATTTCATGCGTCCCAAATTTTACCACATGGTTGCTACTTACATGCAAGTTACGTTTAGATTTCATAGTGGATTATATAGGGCCGTGTACTCAGGTATCATGTAAACAGGTAATAAAAATCATGTATCATGTAATAGGTAATCATGCATCAGGTAGGACCTACTGTCCCCTTCGAGTACACTCTCCCGTAGGGAAGTATGTATTTAGGTAACAGGTCGGAAACACGAGCCCCCTTCTGAGTACACATTATCATAGGGAAGTATGCAGTCAGGAATCATGTAAACAGATAATCAGAATCATATGTCATGTAATCATATCACAGGTAACAGATGGGAAACACAGGCCCCCTTCCAAGTACACATCTATATTTTCCACTACTAGATCTTTCCCTTAACCCCTGGCTTGGTTATTTGTTATTATTATCAAACAGACATATACGTGCACAAAACAGGACAAGAATAACATGGCAAGGACAGGGGACAGGTTCAGGTCAGACATAAACATGCACAGATGACAGACAACTCATAAAAGTCTAGGACAACGAAACTTTCAGTCCTGGACAGCAAGACACTACTGTACCAAATATGAGATTCTCGTTTCCACAAACATGCAAATCTGGATCCTTCAAAAAATCTAGAAAATAGACTCTCGACCGAATCCAGCACACACACACACACACACACACACACACACACACACACACACACACACACATATATATATATATATAAGTCATATAATAATTACAGGAACAGGGCTCAAAACATAATTATATGCAGAAAACATGTTCAGCCAGAAAACGCAAGGTTGTGTTCATAAGCATGAAAATGGCATAAAAACTTACTGATTAAATCTAAGAAAAATCTGGCGTATTCCCTAGTATGTCTAGTATCAGAAAATAAAGTTTTATAATATTCCAACTTAGGTAGTATAGTCAAATAAAATAAGAAAACAGTAAGATACAGTAAGTTTGTAAATCTGAAACCTCAAACACAGCAGTACTAAAACAGCGATAGATTCCAAAGTATAAATCAAAATCTAAATCCGTCAGAAAGGTAGTAAAATAGATACAGTAGGCTACACTTTTTTTGACAAAGTTTTTACCAACAACAACTCGAATCAGGTCAAAAATATGGTTATTTACTGAACAGCATGCAAAACTGGAGATATAGTACTTTGTTAACAAGCATAGAATAGTTTGTAAATACCATCAAATAAATCTACAAAATTTGGGGTTAATCCCAATCAAGTCTAGTCATAACCAACAAAATATTAGATCCAAATCTTATCTCTAACATCAGTATTAAAATAAATAACTATATAGAATTCACATAAAATCGAAACTGGAATTTTCTACACATCTGTAATAAAACAGCAGTAACTCACAACTCACAAATCAAAACTGAGATCTGTCAGATATTCTGAAAAGTAGACAACGATATGTACGATTTATATTCACAAATTAATTTCGTTTACTGACCTTAACTGGGTCTAAAATACCGAACAAAATGGAGCAGCAGCAAAAAACAGAAATCTATTCATGTAGTAAATAAAATAGTTCATTTGCGACAAATCCAAATTAAAACAAAACACAAGGTATGGTATAATAGATGTCCAAAAACATGGTATGGGGTATTTTACAAAGTTACAACGAGGTACTACGGCTAACACACCAAGCATGCAAGATTCATACAACATATCATGGATCATGTAACAACATACATACATGCATCAAGAATTTAATTAGAACTAAATTATTGCATATCGTGTGTGTAACAAGAGACGAATACTGATGGATCAACAAGTAGAGACAAGATCTATTAAGGGTTTTTTATCAGAATGAATCTAGACACAAAAGCTACACTACAGGCGGTATTTAATACTTATATATACAACAAAAAGAATACAAGTTACTTGCCTTATATTTGTCGACGGGAACGATGCAAAGAATGAGAATAACGGGAATGGATCCCGGGCACGAACATGATATCACGAGCGAGCGTACACGAACAAGATCATGAACACAATATTTGGATCATGACTAGGTGAACACGATAATCATGAACACACGAACATGCATCCAATGCAAGAACACAAGGAGAAGTAGCCGGGGGATCAATTGACTACACACACAACCAAGGAAGAGGTGTGTGCACACGGCAATGAAGGATGGCAGCGGGCAGGGCAGCGCGCTGGCTGGCGTTGCTGCTGGCTGGCACTGTCGTTGCTGTCTGTTGTCGTTGTTGCTGACTTCGGGAGAAGGCAGTAGAGGGGGGTTTTGCTGGGTCGTGGAGGCAAGGCGCAGCACAGGGTGACAAGGGGGAGGTCGACCAGAGGGTGGTCGTGAGCAGTCAGAGGAAAGAAGAGATGGGTCGAGAGAAAAGGACAGGGGTGCACACCGGAGGTAGGAGGATCGGGAGTGGTTTTGAAGATAAGAGATGAGCGGGAGCAGGAGGTAGGGGGTATGAAGGAGATAGTGAATGAGGATGATAGGGTAGCGGCTGTAGTTTAGGTGAGTAGGGTTTGGTACAGTGGGTATTATATAGGGATGAGTAGTATTAGGGTTTAGGGTAGCACGGGTTGGGGTGTTATTGAGTATTGGGTATTAGTTAGGATCCAATAAGGTATAAGGTTATATGGCTAGATTTAATTATCAATTAAAAGGCCATGAAGCAAAATAATTAGAATTAGACAATTTGATCGGAGACAATAATTTGACAGAAAGTTAAATCAATAGAATATTCAAGGCCACAACTAGAATCAAGGGCAAGACAGATAGATTTATTGAGAATGAAGGACAATTACATGGTTCAGGAGGATAGAAGAGTACAATATGAATAAATACCAAAAAAAAAAATCCAAAATACAAGAAAATGGAAAATAGGGGTTACAATTACTTTGTTGAAATCTATAGTTGGAAATAGACTGGATAAGAGTGAGCACATGCAAGACTAGTTAATGAAAGGCTAATAGATTAATGCAGAATCGTCAAGATGGTTTATGACTGTATAAAAGAGACCATGAGGTGTATTCAGGAAGAGCAACTAGTTAACAGGATGTTGCCTAATAGAATGGCTCACACTATATGAGAAAAACCTACACAAACATAGTGTATCTAAGAAGCTTCTAGTAAGGATAGATTGAAGGAAAGACATTAGATGAGTTAGGAATACCTTAATAACAGAGAATGCTTCCTCCTTGGTCATTTTTGGAATTTTTGACCAAGTCTCGTAGCATAAGGGAAGCAGCCGAGAATTTCTTGCTATTACCCCGCAAAATTTACCGAGCTTGCTCCTGCCTTCTCCAATCGGCTGACCGACACTGTTGTTGCTCACTAATATATTCTCATCATTCTAGAGCTTCCATACCTCCTTCATCTTGGTCGGTCCTCTCCTCCTCACAGTGGTGGGCATGTTATCCTCACCGACGTCGACTGTAGTGTCATCTGTATGCGCCGCACCTCCATTTTCTCCTGTAGAGTGCTCAGTCAAAGGTCCCAAGCTAGGAGGGTCTACCAGCTCCTCCTGCCTAATCGTGACCACCTTCCTTTTTCTTCTTGCCATCTGTCACATGTTTACAAAAAATTATAAAACCACAAATTATAGTTAAGGAAATATATATGAAAACAATGAATATTTAAGGATATATGTACTGTAAAATCATTAAATTGAGACAAGTCATTTAACAAAAATTTAACTATGATATATGAATTTTTGAACATCGAATAAAAATCAGCCAATATAACCTGACTGCAGCTCTAACTTGTTCGATGTCCTGTTTTGTATTGATCAAATGAGGTACCAAATATTCTCCAAACATTCTCAAATTTTGCAGAGTATAAAAAGACATGTAGGAGAACAACATTCTAAAATTTTAGCTACTAACTCTAAATATTCGACAAGTTATGACAAATAAGGCATTAAAAACACAAATTATCACAATATACCATTAATTTGAAAATAATTGATACTCAATTGTACTGATACAAAACCAAGAAATATTATAAGATATTATATTATAATATCATAAAATATGTCACCCTCTTCTCCATCCGTACGGAGCCACGTAGGGACACTGCTATATTAAAAATGTTTACATCAAATGTAGGAAACTCGTAGCAGTGAAATTATTCATAACATCAGCGTCATCATCATCTGAATCGTCCCCCAATTGAAATAAATCTCTTGGTTGCATAGTTAGTGCCACGTATGATTTTGGCACTTCTGGATCCTGAATATAGAAAACTTGGAGCACTTGAGATTGAAACACAAATGGTTCATGACTAATGTGTGTCTCAGTGTGAATTAGATGTGTGAAATTTACAATCGTAAAACCCAGCTTATCCACTTTAATTTTATTTAACCCAACCCAAGCTCCACGAAATAAGACTACTCAAAAGTGCCCGTAATAAGCCAAATCTATAATATCTGTGAGCACCCCATAATAATCAACATCTCCGTCTACAGGATTCATGTCATTTTTAGAGGCATAGCTTCTAGTTTTTGAAGTAATTAAAATTCCACTATTTTGAGACTTCAAGTTTCTTTCACGATCCTGGGTACGAAATTTGAAGCCGTTGAATATATATATCCATTATATATTTTAACCATTTTATGGGAACCTTTGGCAAGAATCTTTATTTCAGGTGTTATCCGTCATCGCCCAATGAAGAAACCTAAAATTACATAGTAAATCATATTAGCATAAGACTTATACTTTTAAAAATACAGTCATCCAAGCCATGGGAAGATGACTTACGTGAGTATCAAACCACTAGTACAATTTTTCATTCATTAACTTATGTTGCTCATATGGCTTCAACGCTTTTGGTCTATGCCTTCTTTTCATTATCCTGATAAATTCACTGGAACAAAATAAAACAAATGCATATTAAAACATCTTTAACTACTTCTAATTGTGAGTATTAAATTCATATTAATCCAAATTCAACTTACACTCGATATGGCTCACATGATGCACTATGATCCAACACATATCGATATGCTTTTTCCCATGTTAAGTCATCTAACTCAAATGCATCAATTTTTCCGAAAATAGTGTCAGCAGTCTGGAAGAGATATTTAGCCCCTTTGAGGTTTGAAGTGTCTGAGTTTCTCCTTGGTCTATTAAGACATGTCTCCACACCATGGAGATACCTTGAACAGAAATTGGAACACTCATCTAAAAGATACCCTTCTGCAATTGAGCCTTCTGGATAAGCTTTATTTTTAACATAACCCTTAAGTCGGTAAAGGTACCTAAACAAGTATATCTGAATTAGAAAATGTATGGAGGTATAGCATAAAAGAAATAACGAAATTATTGGTTTATTGATGCTTGAAGAATTACCTCTCAATAGGATACATCCACCGATAATGTACTAGTCCACCAAGTCTTGCTTCATCGGCAAGGTGGATTACTAAGTGAACCATTATAGTGAAGAATGATGGGGAAAATATCATCTCAATTTGACAAAGTGTCAAGGCAGCACGTTGTTCCAATTTATCAATATCTTCAGCACGTAGTAATCTAGAGCAAAGTACTTTATATATGCTACATAAATCTTTCAGGACAGAAGTGACTTGCTCACACATTGAAGATCTCAGAGCCACGGGAAGGATATCATGCATCAATATATGGTAGTCATGTGACTTTGGACCTTGCACCTTCTTCTCCTTATAATTAACACATCTTGCTATATTAGATGAATAACCATCTGGGACTTTAAGCTCCTGTAAAACTTTGCAAAATATCTCTAACTCCCTTTTTGACATTGAGTAGATTGCATGAAGAAGTCGTACTCTGCCATTAGGTAATTCTTCAGGATGCAACTCATGCCTTATGCCAAATTCCACTAAGTCAAGGCGAAACTTAAGATTATCCTTCGTCTTCCGGTCATCCCCCATAACTGTACCTATAATATTTTCACCGATGTTTTTACCAAGATGCATCACATCTATGTTATGGCATAGTAAGGTGAACTCCCAATACGGCAACTGGGAAAAAAATACTCTTCTTCTTCCATGACCCTATAGCAACAAGACTGTCACACTCATCTGCATCACATAAATCGGTGTTCTCATATTGCTCATCTCTAGCCCGCTTCTTAGATGCTTTAATTAATGTTGGATACTTTGACAAAGTGAATTGGTGGCCTTCTAGTCGCCTTGATTCATCTGACCCAGAAAAAGCTCTTGGAGCATGTCTCCACTCATCGGTGTCTGCCCTAAAAATGTGTGTCAGACAACCATCTCCTATGACCCATGTAGCAAAATTTTCTGCCTTTATACAACCACTTTGAATCTTTTTGCTCAGCAGAACATGGACAAGCATAGCGTCCTTTCGTACTATAACCAGATAAGCTTGCATATGCAGGAAACTTTCTTTAGATGTTGCATCATAAGTTGTAACACCATCCCACAATTGTTGTAGTTCATCAATCAACGGCTGCAGATACACATCTATATCATTTCCTGGGCTTTTTGGTCTGGGAATAATCATGGAAAAAATAAATGATGATTGTTTCATGCACAACCAAGGGGGAAGATTGTATGGAATTAATACAACGGGCCATATGCTGTAAGTGCTACTCATTTGCCTAAATGGGTTAAAACCATCACTGGCCAATCCAAGGCTCACATTCCGAGGACCTTCAGCAAAATCAGGATATATTTCATCAATTTTTTTTCAAGATGCAGAATCAGCCGGGTGCCTAAGAATCCCATCATTATTGCGACCTACCGCATGCCATCTCATATCAGAAGATGTTTGAGAGGACATGAACAATCTTTGCAGCCGAGGAATCAAAGGAAAGTAACGTAGTATTTTTGCAAGCTTCTTTCTCCTAGTTTTGTAACTGGCTCATTTGTTTGTTCATCTTCATTTAGCGTTTGTACCCATTTTGAAGTACCACATACTTCACAGTCTTCGAGAACCTTCTTATCCCCCCTAAACAGCATACAATCATATGGGTATGCTGCTATCTTCTCATACCCTAAATTAAAATGCTTGAGATTTTTTTTTATAGCATGGGATGACTTCAGGATTTGGATTTCAGGAAAAGCTTCATTCAACAATTCAAGAAGCAAGTTGAAGGACTTGGCAGACCATCCATTTAGATATTTAATCTGAAATAGTCTAACAATGAATGAAAACTTTGAAAACTGCGTGCAATCACGATATAAGGGAGTCTTTGCATCTTTCAACAACATATTAAAGGCTTCAAATTCTTTATTAGTTTCTTCACCAGACATTTCTTCTCCTACCCCACCATCATGAACAAATGTTTATGCTGACTCGTCGCAAACTTGGTTGATTGGATTGTTTGTGTGGACTTGAAAGTTATGGAATCTCATACCATCTCGCACTAAAAAGTGCATCTCATCGAAAACACTTTGATTACTTGTAAATGTACAATCGGACCATCTGAAACTGACTGAGCAGACTCTCCATGACAAAACCAATTTGTATACCCCAGTAAAAAATCATTGCAAATCACATGTGTCTCAACTACATCGCATGTTCTCAAATCACAATTTGAACACCGAACACAAGGACACAAAATTAAGTTCGGGTCAGGAGAATTCCTCTTTGCAAAGTTAATAAAATCTTTCACACCATCCCGATACTCGTTGGATAATAATGACTTACTAATCCAACTTTTATCCATTTTCAAAAATATGATTCAACCTAAAATTTAAAATTAATAAATTAAAATACTAACAACTAACAAGGAATGACTTAACCTTCCTCCCCTTTCACTCACCCTATAAATGTTGGTAATTCAGGTCATTTTTTCTTTACCTCTTTTTCTTCTATATAATTTGTAATCATTTATTAAGGAAGATTAATAAATAATTATTTATTTACACTACAATCAATTAATATGCTAATACTAAAATATATAATTTGTTCGGGAACTGTTGTGTCATTATAGTTGTCCTCTATTTTTGTTTTGCACCTCTGTACTTGTGTAAAGTAGATACGTATTTCTTGAATATAAGATAATTTGTAAATCTTAATTGGTTGTCACAATATAAGATGACTCAATATGGATGAGATAAAATTGCACAAAAATTAAATAAAGCCCATGTCAGATTGCAACTAATACATGACATAGAACATTATTAAGCTTCATGGCTGATGAGTACAAAACTATAGCGAGCTTCTTAGTTTCCATGATAACTGTTTTGCCAAATAAAGTACAATATCAAGTGGTGAACTGACTCAATTGACAGCAAGCTCAACATAATCATAAAAGATCGATCTTGAAGATCACTGGATAAAGATAGTCGTACTGTAGCAACTGTAACAGCATACTAGTTGCAGCAAATTTGTAGCCATGTAGTAATGTATAAACCTGGAAGCCGCCAGACTATAGTCATCTACCGTGAAAAAATATGCAGTTATTGTTGACGAAGTTTTAACTAGGTTGTCTACATATTAGGTATTTTATAAGGAAACACTCATTTGTGTTTATAAAAAATATGAATCAGAAGTAGAACAACATATATTATTCTTATTCTCTATTGTTACTAATCATCCAATAATTTTCTCATCATGCCAGAACTTTAAGGTTGCTCCATATAGCCCTGTACTTGTATTTGAATTTGGATTCAGAATTCATTCAGCTAGATTTTTTTTTAAAAAAACATTGAGCTCCTAAGAAATTATGATTGAAGTTAGAGATGCTACAATTACCAATAATCAGCTTTGTCAATGTTTCCACCGTACTTGACTCAATAAGGGTGTCAATAATCCTTTTTTATCTTCATTACTCTGGCAATCCAAAAATTTTCCTTGTTTCCCCCACAAGATGGGGTTAATTATCCTTCATGGAGTTGATCTATGAGCATACCTCTTAGTGCCCAAGGTAAATTGGAAAAAATTGACTAAGACATCAAAGAACAAAAACCTAAGTTTCCAGAGTGTAACATCCCGTAATTTGAAATATATACATACATATATATGTATATATATAAGAGAGTGGCAAAGTGGTAAATTAATTGAATTATAGAGAGAGGGCCCCATGGTTTGAAAAAAGGGCAGCAGAGATGCAATTTTTCAGCTGGCGTCAGCGACGTGGGGCCCAGGTCTGAAGGCAGAGCATGCTGCTGCCGTTGTTTCTCTTAGGCGCTGATGTCAGCGTGGGGCCCACCTTCGTGTGGCTTTCGGCTATGCATTTCACGGGAAAAGAGAAAGAGAAGTGATTTGTATAGTCCCATATCGGAAATACAATAGAATAAAATAACTATAAATAATATAGCCTATGATCAAGAGTCACCAATCCAGTTAACCACCTTTTGAGAGGCAACCTGTGGTGGGCAGTTGTAATATGCTATAAATAATTTGTCTGATAAATTAATAAAATTTTCTGAGCTGGGACAAGGGCGTTACAAATGCTATCAGAGCCAAATTTCAACACCGAGTGTGGGGCATGTCTATATAGTCGGGCGGTGGATTTCGAAACTATAGACCCAGTCGGGCAGTGAATTCTGGGACTGCGGTGAGCCCTCAATTAAATCCAGGACTATGACTGATCGGGCGGTGGATTCCGGGATCATGATTAGTCGGGCAGATAGGAGGGCAGCACAATTAAATTTGGGATTATGATTGATCTGGTGGTGGATTCTGAGATCATGATTAATCGGACGAATAGAAGAGCAGATGCTCCACATCAACTAGAAAGTAGATCCTACACTAGATTGTGCATGCCCCGTGCACAGCGAGGATAATTTCTGAAGGGGGGTGTATGTAACACCCCGTAATTTGATATATATATATATATATATATATGAGAAATGCTCCATTGAAAATGCAAATGTCTGTGAAAACGTGGAAAACCACCTAGGCCGTTGTTGGAAACAACAACTTAGGTTATAATGCATTATAACCTAGGCTGTTGTTTCCAACAACGACCTAGGTTGTTTTCACGGGTTTTCACAACATTTGCGTTTTCAACTGAGCATTTTCCATATATATATATATATATATATATATATATATATATATATATATATATATATATAAGAGTGGCGAAGTGGTAAATTAATTGAATTATAAAGAGGGGGCCCACGGTTTGAAAAAAAGGCAGAAGAGCTGCAGTTTTTCAGTTGACGTCAAAGCTAACATCAGCGGCATGGGGCCTAGGTCTGAAGGCAGAGCATGCTGCTGCCGCTGTTTCTCTTGGGCGCTGATGTCAGCGTGGGGGCCACCCTCGTGTGGCTTTCGACTGTGCATTTCATGGGAAAAGAGAAAGAGAAGTGATTTGTATAGTCCCATATCGGTAATACAATAGAATAAAATAACTATAAATAATATAGCCTATGATCAAGAGTCACCAATCTGGTTAACCACCTTTTGAGAAGCAGCCTGTGGTGGAAAGTTGTATTATACTATAAATAATTTGTCTGATAAATTAATAATATTGTCTGAGCTGGGGCAGGGGCATTACAAATATAAATTGTATAAATTATCTGAGCTTGGGGCAGGGGCGTTACACAGAGTATCCTCTGTGGATACACTGCAAGATGGTAGCCTTTCCTTCCAATTTCGAAAAACTCATGAGAGAGATGAGAACATACATTTGCTCTAACCGATCTCAATTCTATTATTAACCAATCTCACAAGTGTAATATAACAACCCTATTAAGATTACTAAACAAGAATGATAATCTTTACCAAAATTGGACGATTAGGGCAGAGATCAGCGGCTGAGGGATGAAGAGCTTGACTGTGAGGGGTCTACAAAGTAAGGAGGAGCGGCGAGGGGTATGAGGAGGAGCGGCGGTGAGTGATGAGCGGCGGCGAGGGAGGTGCAACGCTATGGACAAGAGGAGGCAAATTAGGAGCGGCGGCGAGGGTGGTACGGCACGAGGGAGGTGCGGAGGGTAGTGATGAGGGGGAGAGAAAGGGGTGGTTTCAATGAGAAAGCGGCGATCGAGGAGGAGAGAATTAGGTTAACGATTATTTGGGAAATTGGGAGGGGGGGGGGACGAAAACACTGCGGGGTTTTAGAGCGGGTTTAATGAAAAAAAATTAATTGGCCTATCATGGCGTTTTACATATAAACCGCTGCTATATGTCGAATATATAACGGTGGTTTATATGTAACACACCGTGATAGGTGTATTATATTTTAAAGGCAAGTTATATATATGCTTTCTATCGGTTCTACTAATTAATAATTATAAATCTACAAACGAACAAAGCTCAATATTTTCAAAAAAACTATAGAATTCTATAATCTTTAATTACTCTTTTCAAATTCAAAAATTAACTAATTCTCAAATTTATTTCTTGCGATACAAAACTATATGAATCTTGCAAGTCGTGAATCGAAACTTTCTTATACGAGTTGAGTTAGGTTGTGTGTGGTGAATTCTAGTCTAGCGGAAAGTTACGTAATTTTTAGATATCGATCGATTGTGCACTTTTCAATTGTGTCGCTTTCTTTTAGTTATACTGTTTAAAATTTTGATCGAATTACAAGTGATAAATGACCGTATATTGCAAATCGCGAGTCAAAACTTACTTCTTCATGTTGTGTTCGCAAATGTATGGACAATCCTATCATATCGCAATGTATACCAAGCTTATTCTCTGATTGGTAGATAATACTAACATGATGATTATTACGTACTGTAACTTATTATAAAAAAAATACAATTACATAATGAGAAGTTTGATAAATGTATGCATGACAAATATTTATTAGTATTGAGATTAGGTATAAAATATTTAATAACAAAGAAGGAATATATATTTGATCAATTATGTATTATAGAGTAATATTGTGTATAGTAATGATAATCCTATTCATTAATGTTAACTACTTCATAATTATAAAATCAAAATTCTTTCATGCATTCTTTATGATAATATTCGATAACCAAATTTCGTGCTACCTACATGTAAAATATTATTTAAATATATATATCAAAATATAAAAATATATATAAGAAAGTAAGATCGACCAATTATTTTACAAAGTCTATCCCGGCGTTTGTCACGTAAATGCCAAGATAGGTATTTATTTTAGTTTTTAAATAATGCTGTCCCGGCATATATAGCATCCACGCCGTTATAGCTATTTTATTTATTTAAAAAATTAAATTAAATTAGTGTCCGCACGATAGAAAGGGATTGTCCCGACGTTTATATGTAACACACCGCTACTGTTTGCACCTATGGCGGTGTTTCTTCTAAACGCTAGTATAGAGTGTGTGTTTTCTTTAAAAAAATTTCTTCCACATCTATCGTGGCGTGTACCGGAAATGCCGGGAGAAGTATGCCGCTACAGGCCTTGTGGTTTGTAGTATCATAGTTTCCTTATATAAGTTTACTTTGTTTTTCACATTACATACTGATGTGGTTCTTTTTTGCGGTGTGGCTGCACCAGGTATGAGTTCTTGTAATTTTGTGGAAGGAAAACCGTTAGTACTGGTGTCGGTCCGACCTCAGGTAGCGGGAGCGGCTCGGGGATAAGAGCCGAGAGGTAGAGGCCCGGGCGCTCGGCTCGGATCTAGCGGCTCAGCTCGAAGGTCTTCTATACCTACACACTGTCTAGAGACACCAGGAGAAGTCCCGGTGACAGGCCCTCCGACGATCTAGTCAGTCACTGAGAAAGGTGTTGGACAGCTAGGGTTCAGGTGGAGAGAGAGAGATTACCTTCTACAGTGAGGAGGGGGTCTGGTATTTATAGGCAGAGACAAACGGGTCTGGGACCTGAGCGGGCTGGGTCAGACCCGGTTTCCTGTGGACCTAAGGCGGTAACGGCCCGTTGGACTTCTGTTGACTTGATGATCATGGAAGAGCGAGTTTTAAGGAGATCCGATGGCCCAGGAGGGGCCACGTCATCTGACCCATATCAGGAGTCTCCTACTCCTGGAGGGCAAGGTAATCCAACCGTGGAAGAGTGATTTGTCTCTGTAGGAAGAGCGGAGCGGTGTGTATGGTGAAAATGTGGTTCGTATCTTCCTAGAGAGGCCAGTGGGGTAGGATGAAGAGGTTCTCTTTGAAAGTATGATGGGCGTTGAAAGCCAAAAATAGGGGCTCGCTTAGCCGAGCATCGAGGGTCGGCAGACGAGCCCCCCTGCTTGTGGTGAAAGCTAGGAGCTTGCTTAGCCGAGCGTCGAGGGTCGGGAGACGAGCCCCCCTACTTGTGGTGAAAGCTAGGGAGCGTCGAGAACCGAAAGTAGGGGCTCGCTTAACCGAGTGTCGAGGGTCGGGGGATGATCCCCCCTGCTTGTGATGAAAGCTAGGGGTGGCTTGAGGTTACCACCGAGTGTCGAGCTTCCCATACTTGTTGGAAAAGCTTATGGGGATGTCGAGAGCTGAAAGTAAGGGCTCGCTTAGCCGAACGTCGAGGGTCGGGAGACGAGCCCCTTGCTTGTGGTGAAAGCTAGAGAGCGTCGAGAGCCGAGAGTAGGGGCTCGTTTAGGCAAGCGTCGAGGGTTGGGAGACGAGCCCCCCTGCTTGTGATGAAAGCTAGGGAGCTCGAGGTTACCACCGAGTGCCGAGCTCCCCATACTTGTTGGGAAAGCTAGGGGTGGCTCGAGGTCCCTGCCGAGCGCCGAGCCCCCCTGCTTGTTAGAAAAGCTCGGGGGTGGCTCGAGGTCACTGCCGACTGCCAAGCCCCCACTTGCTTTTTGGGAAAGCTAGGTGGTGGCTCGAGGTCCCTACCGAGCGCCGAGCCCCCCTGCTTGTTTAGAAAAGCTGGGGGCTAGCACTAGGTCACTGCCGACCGCCGAGCCCCCTTTGTTTGTTGAAAAAGCTAGGGGGTGGCCCTGAGGTCACTGCCGACCGTCGAGCCCCAAAACTTGTTGGAAAATCTTTGGTGTGGCTCAAGGCTACAACCGTGCACCAAATCCCAAAACTTGTTGGAAAAGCTTTGGTATGGGTCAAGGTTACAACCGAGCGCCGAGCCCCAAAACTTGTTAGAAAAACTTTGGTATGGCTCGAGATTACAACCGAGCGACAAGTCCCAAAACTTGTTGGAAAAGCTTTGGTATGGCTCGGAGTTACAACCGAGCGCCGAGCCCCAATGCTTATTGGAAAATCTTGGGTTTGGCTCGAGGTTACAACTGAGTGCTGAGCACCAATGCTTGTTGGAAAAGCTTGGGTATGGCTTGAGGTTACTGTCGAGCACCGAGCCCTAATGCTTGTTGGAAAAGCTTGGGTATGGCTTGAGGTTACAACCGAGCACCGAGCCTCAAAACTTTCTGGAAAAGCTTTGGTATGGCTCGAGGTTACAACCAAGCAACGAGCCCCAAAACTTGTTAGAAAAGCTTCGGTATGGCTCGGAGTTACAACTGAGGGCCGAGCCCCAATGCTTGTTGGAAAAGCTTGGGTATGGCTCGAGGTTACAACCGAGTGCCGAGCGCCGAGCCCCAATGCTTGTTGGAAAAGCTTGGATATAGCTCGAGGTTACGACCGAGCGCCGAGCCCCAAAACTGTTGGAAAAGATTTGGTACGGCTCGAGGTTACAACCGAGCGACAAGCCCTAATGCTTGTTGGGAAAGCTTGGGTATGGCTCGAGGTTACTGCCGAGCGCCGAGCCCTAAAACTTGTTGGAAAAGCTTTGATATGGCTCGTGGTTACAACCGAGCGCCGAGCCCTAAAACTTTTGGAAAAGCTTTGGTATGGCTCGAGATTACAACCGAATGCCGAGCCCCAAAACTTGTTGGAAAAGCTTTGGTATGGCTCGAGGTTATTGCCGAGCATCGAGCCCCAATGCTTGTTGGAAAATCTTGGGTATGGCTCGAGGTTACTGCCGAGCGCCGAGCCCCAATGCATGTTGGAAAATCTTTGGTATGGCTCAAGGTTACTACCGAGCGCCGAGCCCCAATGCTTGTTGGAAAAGCTTGGGTATGGCTCGAGGTTACCACTGAGCACCGAGCCCCAAAACTTTTTGGAAAAGCTTTGGTATGTCTCGAGGTTACTACCGAGCGTTGAGCCGCAAAACTTGTTAGAAAAGCTTTGGTATGGCTCGAGGTTACAACCAAGCACCGAGCCCCAAAACTGTTGGAAAAGCTTTGGTATGGCTCGAGGTTACAACTGAGCGCCGAGCCCCAAAATTTGTTGGAAAAGTTTTGGTATGGCTCGAGGTTATAACCAAGCGCCGAGCCCCAAAACTTGTTGGAAAAGCTTTGGTATGGCTCGAGGTTACAACCGAGCGCCGAGCCCCAATGCTTGTTGGAAAAGCTTGGGTATGGCTCGAGGTTGCTGTCGAGAGCCGAGCCCCAATGCTTGTTGGAAAATCTTGGGTATGGCTAGAAGTTGCAGTGGTAAAAAAAATAATGTGGTGTACTTGAGCCGTTGCCACGGTACACCGAGCCACCGTATCGGCCGACAAGGCCAAGGGTAAAACCGAGTTTTTCGTGCCAGACTGACGTCATGGGGGTGGAAATCGAGGCATTAGAGATCTTAGTGGCTATTAGATCTTGATGATCAGGATTGAACGGTTAGGACTCTTTTTGCAAAATTCAAGGAGTCTTCCTCACTCTATAAATCTCCCACCCCCCCTCATTTATTCACTTCGCAATCTCTCTCTTCATAACTGGTTTTTCCCTCTCTTTGCTATCGACGACAAGTTTTATAGTGATCCTCCCATTTTCGATAAATCAGGTTAGTATTTTGTTTACTTATGTCGCGCTCTCAGTCCGGTTCTGAGGCAAGTTCTTCGGGTCGTGATGTAAAGGAGGTCGAGTCACAGTCAACATCTTGGTCCCTGGGTGACCCTGCTTTGGAGGAGGAAGAACAGTCGGATTTGGGATCTGAAGGAACGAGCGATGTAGTTTTGGTCGTGGCCCCTTTACAAATTCGTAAACCAGAAGAGGGGACGTTGGGGGAGGAGACTGAGGAGGGGTATGAGGAGGAGCTTGCCGAGGAATAGGGTGAACAGGAGGGGGCGAAGAAGGAATCGAGGGAGAGGGTGACCAGGAGGGCGGTGAAGGAGGAGACGAGGGAGTGGTAGGGGAGGAAGAAACGGGTCTTCCCCCTCTGCCCCTGTTGTCGAATCCGTCTCCGGAGAGTAAGCCTCACCCCTGTAAGAGGAAAAGAAAGTGGATTCGACTGGAGAGTCTGAAGACGCCGGACAAGCTCGGAGAAGGGCTTGCGGATCCTCCTCCGTCTAATAGGAACCCTGGGTCATTAAGGATGTACCCTAATGACGTTGAGGAACTTGTCTAGTTTACCGCGGGGGAGCGTGCATCAGATCGGACCATGATAAAGATGGATAGTGTCTAGTGTGTGCTGAAGGCGGACAACCTGCCGATATTAAGGGCGGCTTATTTTTTTCCTCGGGAGTTTGTGCTGCTGATTCTGAGCCCTGGTCTTCGTCAAACTACTGAGTTGGAGAAGAGTTTCTATATGTTCTCTGAGGATGCTTTCGTCTCGGGATTGAGGTTGCCGCTGCACCCATTTATCAAGAGGGTTCTGAGGTGGGGGAGCTGAGTCCGATGCAGTATGGCCCTAACTCGTGGAAGCATTTGGTCTGCTTCATCCTAAAGTGCCAGGAGAAGGGGGTCAAGCTGAGGCTTAATATTTCCGCGCCGTCTTGGGGGTGAGATCGCTCGGAGAAATGGAGGGGATCTTCTACATGTCTCCACGCCCCCACAAGAGGGTGATGCACGGTCAGCTGGACTCGATAAAGGCATGGAAGGAGAAGTACCTCGTTGTCCGGAGCGAGATGCCTTGGGAAATCCCCATAGTTTTGAAATTTTACAAGCCAAACCATAAACCCCCGAGGCGAAGGGACTTGACGGAATAAGAATGGCCTGAATTGGATAAGATTGTCGAGGGGCACAGCATCGGTTGACCGCGTGTCACAGAGTTACATCTGGCCCGAGCCGGACTGAGCCCAGCGCCTCCTTGTATGTTTTTTGTTTCTTCTTTACTTAATTTTCTGCCTTTGTGTTAACATTTTTATTTTCCCTTAGCGATGGATGCGAAGAGCCTCGATACGAGGAATGCCCTCTTGGCCTTGGCAGCGAAGAGGAGAGCTGACAGGGAGAACGCTGCCATGGAGAAGGCTGCCCCGGCAGCAGGGTCCACCCAGGTGGCGGCCGAAGGACCTTCGGAGCGGCCTTCGAAGAAGTCGAAGAGAAGCCACCCGTCTAGGGAGCCGAAGGAGTTGGAGCCGAGCTCCAGTAGTAAGAAGGTGGTGGAGGTTCTGAGGTCAAGGACCCCAGCACTACGCCCCGACACCCAGGAGATGGTGGGCAGAAGGGGTCTAAGGCTGTTCACCCCGGATTGGGCGGTGCAGGAGGGCGACACCATGACGGAGGGCCCGATCGCGATGGAGGTGGCAGAAAAGCTCATCATGGAACGTGACCGGATGAATCTGGCGACGGAGACGTCCGAGACGGCCTACATGAAGTGGGCTCAGGCGCAGGTCGCGATAAGTATTTGTTAGTTATCCGCTTAGTGTTTAGTATTTGTGAATTTTGCATCTAACTCAATTCTCCTCGGCCAGGCACTGCTACACGGGGAACATTTAAGGAAGTGCCTTGAGAAGGAGGTTCAGCTCGAGAAGAGGAATGCCAAGCGGTACGTTCGAAAGGAGAAGAAGCTGAAGGACGAGCTGACGGCGGCTCAGGGAGCTTATGCACTCCTCCAAGCAGAGATGACTACTCTGCAGGATCAGCATGCACGCGAATCGCGGCGGTTCGCTCAGTGGTGAAGTTGGCGTATGACGAGCTGTAGATGTCCTCCACGGACGAGCTGATCCAAGCTCAAGACGAAGACTACGACCGAGCCAAGGAGCACTTCCTACACCTCTATCCAGAGGCCAAGATCGACCACCTAAACTACGGGTGGCGCCTCCCGTGCTTCCACCGACCCCCGGGGGCGAAGAAGACGAGGCTCCAAAGGACCCTCGTCTGGAGGAAGAGGTAGGGGGTGAAACGGCTGCCGAAGAGGTGCCAAAGTAGTGTAGGATTTCTGCTTTCTTTTCGATTTGTACTTGCCTAGTGCGGACTGGCCACTGCTTTTTGTAATAGAATTTTTGAATTTATAAAAATAAAATTTTGGCCGACCCTCTGTGACTTGTTATTTTTTGCAAGTTTTTTTAGTGAATTGTTGCTTGTCCCCTGTTTTTTACTAGATGAACGAGACTGACGGGGCTGACCTTAGTTCTGCTAAGGTCCGGTGACTTCAAAATAAGCTGGAGTCCAAGGAGAGAATGCTAATTCGCTATCGTAAGCAGGCTCGCGACCGAGAAAATGCGGTGGATTATTTTATGAACAAGTCTAAGGAGCTCAGCCTAGAGGCGGCTCGTCTGAAGAAGGTCCTAGCCAACCGTGATTGGGGGAGTGTCGAGACAAACTGAGCTCTATCTGATGCCTCCACCCGGTGCCATACCTTCGAATCCATTCTTCGCGAGGTCGTTGTTGAGAATGAGATGGAGATTCAGAGGCTGAGGGTGCTGCTAGGCGTCGGACGGCCTAGGCTCGGCAGTCCAGAGCCAGGAGGCCCCTCTGTCTTAGGCTCCTCGCCGACCCTATATCTGGAGATGGCGAGGCTTACTGACGCGCAGAGCTCGGTTGCAGAGACGTCGACAATGGCTATGCCCAATGTGGGGGATGAGATTGCTTGAGGGTGGAGTTATTCCACCGGGCTCGAGGCGGCTCTTGTAAGCCCGGAGGGTCTGGGAAGAGACCCTTAGGTAAAAGTTCAGGGAGAATGCTGTAACGTTTTTTAATTGTATCGTAGCCTTTGAGGGTGTTTATGAATAAGACTTGATTTGTTCGACACTTGTTGAATTGGAAAAATTAGGATGTTGAATGCCACTCGAACCGGGCTCCGAACCCCCTTCTTTGCTCGGGAGCCAAGCCGTGCCATTCTCCAACAGCACTTAATAGGGGACGTTTCATCTTCCGATAACACTTAATGGGGGTCATTTCATCTTCCGTCATTTGGACTCCCCAATGTCATAAATGCGCCTCACCGGAGGGCTATATAGCCCTCACCCCTTCACCAGAATTTCATCAGAAATTTTCTCACTTCACCGTTAAATCCCGTCGTCAGTGACCTTCCTGCCACCCTCTGACAATTTGGGGTTGCGGCTCTGAGGGCTGTTTTACCCTGAGTTGTCAGCGGGTGAGAGGTGGGTCGACCCCGGAGGCGAGACTCGGGGTGCTCGCCGAAGGCGGGCGCCCTAAAATGGAATTTTTGGCCAAGAGCGCCGGATCGATGGCTCCTCTGCCACCCTCTGACAATTCGGGGTTTCAGCTCCGAGCGTCATTTACACCAGGTTGTCAGTAGGTGAGAGGTGGGTCAACCTAATGTTCGGGGCTGGGGGCGTTTGCCGAAGGCGAGCGCCCTAAATCTTAATGAAAACTTTTGGGTATGGAGGAGAGCTAGAATCCCGAAGGGCGTGCCCCCTTAACTTGGAAGAGTTGTTGGGTTGTAGCTCGGAGGCACTGCCGAGCGAGAAGCCTTTTTAG
Source organism: Hemerocallis citrina (assembly GCA_017893485.1). Taxonomy (NCBI): domain Eukaryota; kingdom Viridiplantae; phylum Streptophyta; class Magnoliopsida; order Asparagales; family Asphodelaceae; genus Hemerocallis; species Hemerocallis citrina. Next base: position 7,940,480 of record CM030365.1, on the reverse strand, counting down.
CATGAGAAAGCTAGGGCATGGCTCGAGGTGAGTGCCGAGGGTCGAGCCTCCTTAACTTGGGAGAGGAGTTGTCGGGTTGTAGCTCGGAGGCACTGCTGAGCGCGAAACCCTGTTAGCTTAAGAAAGCTAGGGCATGGCTCGAGGTGAGTGCTAAGGGTCGAACCCCCTTAACGTAAGAGAAGAGTTGTCGAGTTGTGGCTCGGAGACACTGCCGAGAGCGAAGCCCTCTTAGCATGAGAAAACTAGAGCGCGGCTGGAGGTGAGTGCCAAGGGTTGAGCCCCCTTAACGTAATAGAAGAGTTTTCGGGTTGTGGCTCGGAGGCACTGCCGAGCGAGAAGCCCTGTTAGCATGAGAAAGCTAGGGCGTGGCTCAAGGTGAGTGCCGAGGGTCGAGCCCCCTTAACGTAAGAGAAGAGTTGTCGGGTTGTGGCTCGGAGGCACTGCCGAGCGCAAAGCCCTGTTAGCTTGAGAAAGCTAAGGAGTGGCTCGGGGTGAGTACCGAGGGTCGAGCCGCCTTAACTTGTTGGAAAAGCTTTGGTATGGCTCGAGGTTACAACCGAGCGCCGAGCCCCAAAACTTGTTGGAAAAGCTTTGGTATGGCTCGAGGTTACAACCGAGTGCTAAGCCCCGAAACTTGTTGGAAAAGCTTTGGTATGGCTCGAGGTTACAACCGAGCGTCGAGCCCCAAAACTTGTTGGAAAAGCTTTGGTATGGCTCGCGGTTACAACCGAGCAACGAGCCCCAAAACTTGTTGGAAAAGATTTGGTATGGCTCGAGGTTACAACCGAGCGTCGAGCCCCCTTATCTTGTCGGAAAAATTTAAAAAGTGTAGGAGAAAACATAGAGTTACACTTTAAAAAGGGAATAGCACGTAAGTGTCGATTACAATAGATCGGTTACATAAGTCTATCCCTCTCCTTCGAGGAACTTAATGAGGTGCTCTGCATTCTACGGCCTCTTGATTATCTTACCCCCGAGGTCTGCGAGTCGGTACGTGCCAGGATGGACCACTTCGGAGACCTTGTAAGGGCCCTCTCAATTAGGTGAGAGTTTCCGCTTTCCTCTGGCGTCGGAGACCGCACTTTCTGAGCACGAGGTCGCCCTACTTGATGTCCGCCGGGCGGACCTTCTTATTATAGAATTTCTCGACCCTTTGCTGATATATGCTTCTGCGAATGGCAGATCTTTCCCTGACCTCGTCAATGAGGTCCAGATTGGCTCTGAGGTCCAAAGAGTTGTCCTCCTGGCTGAAGGCCATGATCATGGGCGAGGGGAGGTTGATCTCGAGAGGGATAACAGCCTCAGCGCCGTAGGTGAGGTTGAAGGGGGATTCTCTCCGTAAGGATCCTCTTAGTTGTTCGGTGCGCCCAGAGTACGCTGGGTAGCTCGTCGATCCATAGCCCCTTGGGCAAATTATCCAGCCGCTTCTTGAGGCTGAATAGGATCTGGCAGTTCGTATTTTCGGCTTGGCCGTTTGACTGGGGATGGCACACCGATGAGAAGCATTGGCAAATGCCGATGTCTTCGCAGAACTTTCGAAAGTTTTTACCCGCGAACTGGGTCCCTTTGTCGGTAATGAGTACCCATGGGATCCCGAATCGGCAGATGATGTTCCTCCAGAAGAATTGTTGAGTCTAATGCTCGGTAATCGTGGCCAGGGGTTCGGCCTCGATCCACTTTGTGAAGTAGTCGATGGCTACCACCAAAAATTTCCTTTCACACGTTGCTTGTGGGAAGGGGCTGACCAGGTCCATTCCCCACATAGTGAAAGGGGTCAGGCTGGATAGGGATCGGAGGTTGGCATGGGGAAGCATTTTCACCGATGAGAATCTTTGGCATGGGCCACATCGCCTGACGAGGTCTTGGGAGTCTTGCAGTATTGTAGGCCAGTAGTACCCATGATTTAAGGCCTTTCGAGCGAGTGACCTGTTCCCCATGTGGCATCCGCCGATCCCCTCGTGCAATTCCTTCAGTGTAATACCCTAATTTTTATTTATGAAAATTATTATTTTGTATTATTATTTTTGTACGTATTGTGCACGTGCAATTTTGCAGTATAAAATTTTATAATTATTTTCATTGCATAGACAAATGAGTATATATATATATATATATATATATATATATATATATATATATATATATATATATATACGTCTTTTCTAATTGTTTTTATTAAAGCCCATTTTTCTTTAATAAACATAAGTTTCTTTTATAGCCCAATTTAATTTATTTTTTGTAAACTAATTTGGTCCATTAAATAAAGACCCATGAGTTATTTTCTCTTCTAAATACAACTTGTAATGTAGACAATTTTTTAGATTATTTTTATATAGAATAAAATGTACAACTTTTAAAATGGGGGACTATTGAATGCACGTGCATTGCACCTACATTTAACAGTCGACTTACTACATTTAACTATTTTGGGACTATTGACTATCTTGGGAATCTTTGAAAAATATCGCAGGACAGCCGACTTACTACATTTAACAGTCGACTTCCCTGACCTCCTTAATTTTGGAATTTTGCATTTTTGCAGAACAGCCGACTGACCATATTCGACAGTCGACTTTCCCGAAGCTTCAAGTAAATCTGTCTTCTTTTGTGAGAAAATTCCTATGACGTGTGGCCTAGTATAGATCAATACAACCTATGAAAATTTATTTGGAGTTATTGGACTAAAATAAAATGTATTTGAGGTGAAATTGTACTCGAAACTATTGTTTTCTTATAATTATAATTTCGTAAAAATGTGGATTTCCATAAGGTGATTAGTGAAAATGTTAAAAAGCAAAATTGATGGAAGGAAAATATAATTGTGAAGTTTTTATATGAGTTATTCTTATTAAAGAATAGTGTGACAGTAGTAAGGTTGTGAATATTCACTTTGACTAGATATTTGTGATATGATTTTAAATGTGGAAATAAATGTTGGTTATGAAATGCATGATGGATAATCGAACTTCATGTATGATTATTGACTCATGAAAAGATTGAGAATCATGTGATTGAAAAAGAGAAATGTTCTTGAGTATGACAACTCATATTGTGAATTTGTGAATTGAAATTGAAATTGAAATTTAGGGTGTAGCCAAAACTCACGCCGGCAAGTGAAAATTGATGAGATATGATAATTGAAATTGAAAAGACCAAGTTTGGGTCAATGTGAAATGAAAAAAATAAGACCGGTATTGGTGAGAGGGCTAATCCTACGAGATTGATTTTGTTCATGATTTTATTAAATTAAGGATTAGTATATAGTGAAGAGGTGATGAAAGTGAGAGAAAAGCATAAGTAAGAGGGCCTCAAGTCTACAATGTGGGTGTGATTCACAGTTTGTCTTCATGATGTGTCGTGACATGACGTGGGCACTACTCCAGAATTATCGGGATCTTGGCAATGCTTGTGGGGTGTTTGGTGACTGCGAGAGGATTGTGTGCCATGAAGGATGCTGAATTGTCCATAGATAGTCTTCACGATATGTTGTGACATGACGTGAGATTCCCCTCCAGTGTTTCTGTACATGAGCTCATACTCATAGAACATCTAGGATACTTACCGTAGTTACAGTAGTAGATTAAGTCATGACGAGGGATTGAACCCTACAAGATGAAGAACGATTAGGAGGCTTGGCCGCGGACCTATGTAGTATGGTATGTATAGAATCCGAACAAGTGCCTATTAGTATCATATAATTTAAATAACTGCATTAAGGACTAAGTGCACAATCACAACACGACATCAATAGGTTATTCCCTTTAGTTTGATATGTGAACAAGTTTGTGTTTGTTAAATATGGAAAATCAATTATACTGTTTCCGGCATAGAGAGAATGGCCATGTATAATATTCGTCGGTTGAATAAACTGACATACCCAGTGTTTTGTATGCAGGGTAGATGGCATGAAAAAGATTAAAGAAGAACTGATGCTTAGAGATTATTCAAATGTTGTTGTACTTTTATATAAATGTTGTAAATTTGCTTCTGCTGTAAAATGTAATGTGTAAAGATTTCTTGTAACTCTGATGTAAAGTGAAAAAGTTTTAAATTCCTTGTAAAATTGTACGAAAGAAGTGTAAAGATCCTGTGGAATATCGAATTCAGTTGTATTTTGGAATTCGGGGTGTCACATTCAGAGCGTACTTCGCCTCGTCTGGAGTTAGGCAACGGAGGGCCTACCGTCAGCTAATATGTATGAGCACTTGAAGGGCATTCCTTCAATCAGAGTGAATCTTTCAGAGAGGACCTTGATCCTTCTTACTTCGGCCTGATCTTGAGGGAGCTCGCCATTCGAAAGGAATTTTCGAATGGGTGTCGTCCAGTTGTCTGTTTGGAGATAGTGTTAAGATAGGAGGCTTCACGGAGGTCGATGCTAGGCTTGAGGAGGACTTCGATCAGAATGGTGCGGTCTAGTCCCTCGAAGTATGACGAGGCGAGATTTAATAATGAATCTTCCTGGGCGTTCTTCTTCCTGGGGATCCGTTCTACTGAGTGGTGTTCGAAAGATGCCAAGAGATGATGGACTACCGCCAGGTACTGCACCATTCGTGGGTCACCAGCTTCGTACTCCCCGGTGATCTGGTTGACTACGAGCTGGGAATCGCTAAAAGCCTTGATGTGTCTGGATCCGGCCTTGTGTGCTAGGATGAGCCCAGCGATCATGGCTTCATATTCTGCTTCGGTGTTCGAGGCCGAGAAATTTAGATGGAGAGAATACTGGAGGATGAAATTATCGGGACTCTTCAGAATGACGCCTGCTCCGCTTTCTCCCTCGCAGGACGAGCCGTCGACATAAATCTCCCACTTGGGGTCGGCTTCCTGGATGTCGGACAGCTCGAAAACAGTGCATTCCGTGATGAATTCGGCATGGGTCTGCCCCTCGATGGTTGTCCTGGGTTGATAGCTGATGTTGTACTGACTCAGCTTGATCGGCTACTTGACCAAGCGGCCAGAAGTCTCGGGCTCGTGAAGGACAGCCTTGAGGGGCTGGTCCGTGAGGACCTGAATGGAGTGTGCTTGGAAGTAAGGGAGAAGCTTTTGTGCGGCCATCACAAGTGCATAGGTCACCTTCTCCATTTTAGCGTACCTCGTCTCTACCGAGAGTAAGACTTTGCTTACGTAGTACAGAGGCTTCTAGACGCCATCATCTTCACGAACGAGGACGGCACTGAGGGCGCTCTCCGAGGCTAAGAGATATAGTTGTAGTGGTTCGCCTGGTTTGGGTTTGCTCCGTAGTGGAGGGTTGGCGGGATAGGACTTTAGTTGTTCGAATTCATGCTGCTGTGTGTCCCCCCATTCTAAGCCTTTGGCTCCTCGGAGAGCCTTGAAGAAGAGGAGTGATTTCTCCCCTGATTTCGAGAGGAAGCGGCCGATGGTCGCCAGCCTCCTTGTTAGGCGCTGAACCTCTTTAATATTTCGGGGAGGGGCCATGTCGATAATGGCCTGGATCTTTTTGGATTTTGCCTCGACGTCGTGCTGGCTGACGACGAACCCGAGGAACTTCCCGGAGGAGATGCAGAAGGCGCACTTGGCGGGATCGAGACTCATGTTATGTGCTCGGAGGACGCCAAATGCTTCTTCAAGATCATTCATATGGTCTTGACCTCGCAAGCTATTGACAAGCATGTCACCGACGTATACCTCTATGTTGCGACCATCTGATCTTGGGAGACCCGGTTGACGAGCCTCTGGTAGGTGGCTCCGGCATTCTTGAGCCCGAAGGGCATGACCCGGTAGCAATATAGACCTTGGTCGGTCACGAAAGACATCTTGGCAATGTTGGGAGGGAACATGCGGATTTGGTTATAGCCTGAAAAGCCATCTGTGAACGTTAGTAGCTCATGACCCGATGTCGCATCGATTAGGGTGTCGATGCTTGGAAGAGGAAAGGGGTCTTTCGGAAACGCTTTGTTGAGGTCTGTGAAGTCTATACAGATCCTCCAGCATCCACTGGCCTTCCTCACCATAACGACGTTGGCCAGCCACTCCAGGTAGCTGACCTCCTGAATGAATCGAGCGGACAACAGTTTGTCTACCTCAATCTTTAGGGCTTGTTGCCTATCCGGAGCGAACTTGCGCCACTTCTGATGAATGGGCTTGGAGCCCGGGGCGACGCTTAGTCGATGCATGATCAGGTCCTCTGAAATCCCAGGCATGTCAGAGAGGGCTCATGCGAAGAGGTCGATGTTGTAATACCCTAATTTTCATTAATGAAAATTATTATTTTGTATTATTATTTTTGTACGTATTGTGCACATGCAATTTTGCAGTATAAAATTTTATAATTATTTTCATTGCATAGACAAATGAGTGTATGTATGTATATATATATATATATATATATGTCTTTTCTAATTGTTTTTATTAAAGCTCATTTTTCTTTAATAAACATAAGTTTCTTTTATAGCCCAATTTAATTTATTTTTGTAAACTAATTTGGCCCATTAAATAAAGGCCCATGAGTTATTTTCTCTTTTAAATACAACTTGTAATGTAGAAAAATTTTTTATATTATTTTTATAAAGAATAAAATGTACAACTTTTAAAATGGGGGACTGTTGAATACACGTGCATTGCACGTACACGTGTAGTGTGCACTCCTTTTGGCTGGTTTTGAATGGGAGGGAAAGGAAAAGAGAAGTGGAACTATGGGAGGTGGTTTTTGTGATCATGGTTGGTTACTATAATTTCCCCTTAAATCCTAGCCTTTGGTCCTTAACTCCTAGATTAATCTTAGCCCTTTATTTGTCCCAAAATTTAGTATAAATACCCCCCTAGCCTAGTTATTCTTGCACTCTTCATTCTCCAAACCTATAGTAAGAAAATACAATTGTTAGTAGTGAGTTATTAGTAGGAAGTAAGAATAAAAGATTGAGAGAGTGGGTTTTGTGTGTGCTTGCAACAAGGAGGCCGGCTACTAGGAGCTCTCGGGTTGCACTTGGAAGGCTCGGTTTGCATTCAAGGAGGAGGAGGAGGAGCGCTCGTTTGGCAAGCTCGAGAAGGACTCCTTTGTTTAGGAGGTGTTGTGAATCTTTCTCTTCAAATAAGGTGGGTTGGTTTTCTATATTTCTAACTAGCTACCATGTTAGGGGTGATTGAAATAATAATGCATGAAATAAACTAATAAGAATACGCTTAATTGGAAAAAGGACTTGCTAGTTGACTAAATTGATTGCTTGATAGATTGCATGTTATCTTGTCATGAATCTTAAGTTGTATGCAAACCGTTTTGTAGTGATGGAATATATGAATTAGAATTGTTGTTAATATCAAAACTAAGTACAAAATGCTAGTAGATGAAATTGTTTGTTTTGTGAGTTTAGTTGGACTTTCTTGATATTGTTTAGAATAAATAAATTATAATATGTTTTGGGTTTATGAAAGAGGGAAAAATAGGGAATTGATGTAGGAAATTTTTATACCAAGTTGTGTTCGAGAAATGTCAAATGAATTATGAAAAGAGTAGTACACAAATTTAAATTATATTTGGAGAATTGAAAAACCCCGCAGTACAGTCGACTGGCCATATGCAACGGTCGACTGTCCTGATCATTGATTTCGAGTTGAAAAATATCGCAGGATAGCCGACTTACTACATTTAACAGTCGACTTCCCTGACCTCCTTAATTTCAGAATTTTGCATTTTTGCGGAACAGCCGACTGACCATATTCGACAGTCCACTTTCCCGAAGCTTCAAGTAAATTTGCCTTCTTTTGTGAAAAAATTCCTATGACGTGTGGCCTAGTATAGATGAGTACAACCTATGAAAATTTATTTGGAGTTATTGGACTAAAATAAAATGTATTTAAGGTGAAATTGAACTCGAAACTATTGTTTTCTTATAATTATAATTTCGTAAAAATGTGGATTTTTCATGAGGTGATTAATGTAAATGTTAAAAAGCAAAATTGATGGAAGGAAAATATAATTGTGAAGTTTTTATATGAGTTATTCTTATTAAAGAATAGTGTGACAATAGTGAGGTTGTGAATATTCACTTTGACTAGATATTTGTGATATGATTTTAAATGTGGAAATAAATGTTGGTTATGAAATGCATGATGGATAATTGAACTTCATGTATGATTATTGACTCATGAAAAGATTGGGAATCATGTGATTGAAAAAGAGAAATGTTTTTGAGTATGACAACTCAGATTGTGAATTTGTGAATTGAAATTGAAAATTAGAGTGTAGCCAAAACTCACACTGGCAAGTGAAAAGTGATGAGATATGATAATTAAAATTGAAAAGACCAAGTTTGGGTCAATGTGAAATGAAAGAAATAAGACCGGTATTGGTGAGAGGGCTAACCCTAAGAGACTGAATTTGTTCATGATTTCATTAAATTAAGGATTAGTACATAGTGATGAGGTGATGAAAGTGAGAGAAAAACACAAGTATGAGAGCCTCGAGCCTACGATGTGGGTGTGATTCACAGTTTGTCTTCACGATGCGTCGTGACATGACGTGGGCACTACTCCAGAATTATCGGGATCTTGGCGATGCTTGTGTGGTGTTTGGTGACTACGAGAGGATCGTGTACCTTGAAGGAGGCTGAAATGTCCATAGATAGTCTTCACGATGCATCGTGACATGACGTGGGATTCTCCTGCAGTATTTCTGTACATGAGCTCGTACTCATAGAACATCTAGGATACTTACCGTAGTTACAGTAGTAGAATTAAGTCATGACGAGGGATTGAACCCTACAAGATGAAGAACGATTAAGAGGCTTGCCCTCGGACCTATGTAGTATGGGATGCATAGAATCCGAACAAGTGCGCATTAGTGTCATTTAATATAAATAACTGCATTAAGGACTAAGTGCACAATCACAACACGACATCAATAGGGTATTCCCCTTAGTTTGATATGTGAACAAGTTTGTGTTTGTTAAATATGGAAAATCAATTATACTGTTTCCGTCATAGAGAGGATGGACGTGTATAATGTGCGTCGGTTGAATAAACTGACGTGCACACAGTTTTGTATGCAGGGTAAATGGCATGATAAAGATTAAAGAAGAATTGATGCTTAGAGATTATTCAAATGTTGTTGTACTTTTATATAAATGTTGTAAATTTGCTTTTGCGGTAAAATGTAAAGTGTAAAGATTTCTTGTAACTCTGATGTAAAGTGAAAAGTTTTAAATTCCTTGTAAAATTGTACGAAAGAAGTGTAAAGATCCTGTGGAATCTCGAATTCAGTTGTATTTTGGAATTCGGGGTGTTACAGAGTGGTATCAGAGCCATGCTTCACACTAGTACACATTTATAAGGAACGACATCCTAGAAGTGGACATTAGAGTGTGTGTTGAGTCTAGATATTTAAATGTAAGTCACTTACATTTGTGTTGCTCTATGACTTATGCTTCTTCCTCCATTTTTCTAAGATGGTTGATCACTTCGACCCTGCTAGAGACGATAATTGGCATATCATAGAGGAAGATTATTGTCTTGGACAAGCGGATTTCGAGGAAGAGTACTACCCAGGGCAAGCAGACTCCGACGGAGAGGAATGGCCTGAGTCCCGAGAGATCACTCCACCTCCAGACTCATCTGATGACTCTTCTGACAAAGAAGAAGAACCAGTTCCAAGTAGTCTTGTGATATCTCTTCAGAGGCAGGTAGAAACACTGTGGAAGAGAGTTGGACTATTAGAGGCTCAGTTGGCAAAGCGCAAGGATGATTTTGCAGTTCTCAGTCATCGTGTATGGGAACTCGAGATAAGGAAAAACATGACTAATGTACTGAAGGAAGAAGTTGAAGAACTACGGGGAGAGCTTCGTGAAGCCAAGAGGAACCATAGGAGTTAGACCGTTGTATCATCTACTGCTTTCATTTTGATGTCAAAAATATTTTAAATTCGAATGTATAAAGTTTAAAATCCATTGAAATGGAAATATTGACTCAAAAATTCATGTTTTCACACTTCGAATTTAATGGATCTTTTGCATCAGAATATGGCTGGAAGAAGAGCAAGAATTGGTGAAGGTCTGGACTTGGAAACGGAACTTGCGAGGGTTTATCAAACACTCAATGCCGTTGCCATGAATCAGAATCAGGGAAGGGTGCCTGTAAATCCGATGCCCAAAGCAATCAAACTCGTGGAATCATTTAAACGGATGAAACCACCGGTGTTTGAAGGGAAGTCAGACCCTAACATGGCTGACAACTGGATTCGGCAGGTAGAGACTATCTTCGAAGTTTTGGAGACCCCTGAAGGCAGCAATGTGAAGTTGGCGACTCTGCAATTCGAGAAGGATGCGGCTGTGTAGTGGCAGTCGATGAAGCGGACGATGGGAGGCTTGGTTGTTGGCTGGGAGGAATTTTTGGAGGAATTCTGCAGTCATTACTTTTCTTCAGACATCCAGGAGAAGAAGGCCATGGAGTTTCTGTCGCTGCAACAAGGTGGCATGTCAGTTAGAGAGTATGAGACCAAATTCACTCAGCTCTCAAGGTATGCTCCTGAATTGGTGATGGATGAGGCGAAGAAGGCTCGTAAGTTTGCGCATGGACTGAGACCGAGTTTGAGATCCAGGATGATACCCCTCGGTATCAGAAGGTTTGACAACCTGGTCAAACGAGCGGCATCCACGGAAGCAGACATTGAGCAGTTTCATGTTGTTCAGAATCGGAGGAACAACTGGCAGTCTGGTATGAGGCCCGCAAATTTCGAAAATTTCAAAGGACAACCATCGACACAAAGGTTCAAACCGACAGGGACGAACGCTATCAGTGTGGTTGGAGGACCCGGGAATAATTTTGTAAGATCTCCTCCGGTAAATTGCTACATCTGCGGTGAGACGGGACATTACAAATCTCAATGCCCCAAACCACAGAATGTTAATCGCAATGCACCAATGCAGCAGGCTGGGAAGAGACCGAACCAGCAAGGGCGAGTATTAGCCTTGATTGAAGCTGATGCCGATGAGGTAGATCATGTCATCACTGGTACGAGGGCGGATGTTTAGAGGTTTATGTTGTTTCTTTTTCCCGTTTATTTAGTGAACTGTTACGTAATGAGTGTGTATTATGTAACAGGAGAACTTTATTTGAATGGAATGAAGCTGTTGTTTTGTTCGATACTGGATCCTCTCATACTTTTGTGTCTCCTAAATTTGCTAAAGTGTTGGGAGTTGAACCGAAGATTTTTCCACACAAGATCTTAGCAATATCTACTCCATCAGGGGAGACTTTAACCACTGATCGGTACTATACGGATTGCGAGATTGTGATTGGAGACAGAATCTTCTGGATTGATCTAATCGAGCTGACTATCTCGGGAGTCGATGTTATCATTGGCATTGATTGGATGTCGGTTTACAGTACAAGCATCGAGTGCAAGATCAAGACGGTAACAGTGAAGGCTCCAGGTAGACCTTAAGTCACTTTCCAAGGGAAGAAGAAGTGTTCCAAGTTGGTGGCAGCTATCCGCAAAAAAGAGATTCCTGTGAAAGTGCAAAGGATTCCTGTGGTTCGGGACTATCTGACTGTGTTCTTGGATGATTTTCCTGGGTTACCCCTGCAACGTGATGTAAAGTTCAGCATCACTATTCAACCGGGAAGTGCACCCATTTCTAAGGCCCCGTATAGGATGGCTCCTGTGGAACAGGATGTGGTGAAACGGCAGATTGAGGAACTTTTGGAGAAAGGCTTTATTCAACCTAGTGTGTCGCCTTGGGGAGCACCAGTGCTTTTGATAAAGAAGAAGGATGGATCAATGAGGATGTGTATCGATTACCGAGAGCGGAATAAGGTCACTGTTCAGAATAAGTATCCTATTTCCCGAATTGATGATTTGTTCGATCGCCTACAAGGAGTTGCTGTTTTCTCCAAAATAGATCTTCGATCAGGAGAGTGAAAGCTGAAGATGTGCACAAAACTGCATTTAGAACTCGACATGGGCATTACGAATTCTTAGTTATGCCATTTGGAGTGACGAATGAACCCGCAATCTTCATGGACATGATGAACAGAGTTCTGAGGCCATTCATTAATTCTTTTGTCGTGGTGTTTATCGACGATATTCTCGTGTACTCCAAGTCAGAAGAGGAGCACACCGAGCATCTGGCAGCAGTTTTGAAGAAGCTGGAAGAGCCGGAGTTGTATGTCAAGCTATCCAAGTGTGATTTCTGAAAATCTGAAGTGGCATTCCTAGGTCACATCCTTTCTAAGGAGGGAGTGGCAACTGATCCTCAGAAGATAGAGACAGTGAGAGATTGGGCAAGGCCTACAACAGTGAAGGAAGTCAGAAGTTTTCTTGGATTGACTAGATACTACAGGAGATTCATTCAAGGTTATGCTCAATTAGCCGTACCGCTCACTAGTTTGACCAAGAAGAATGAGAACTTCAAGTGGACTGAGCAATGTAAGGAAAGATTTCAGGAGTTGAAAGAGAAGCTGACTACTGTACCTATTTTGGCTTTTCCTAGAGCAGGTGTTGAGTATGATATTTACAGCGATGCTTCACATCGTGGGCTTGGTTGTGTCTTAATGCAAGAAGAAAGGGAGATCGCTTATGGGTCTAGGCAACTACGACCGCATGAGAAGAATTATCCGACTCATGATCTGGAGTTGGCTGCGATTATCTTTATCTTGAAGCAATGGAGACACTACGTGTACGGTAAGAAATTGAACATGTACACGGACCACAGGAGTTTGAAGTACCTATACCAGCAGAAGGATCTGAATTTGAGGCAACGGAGATGGTTAGAACTGCTTGAGGACATGCGACCTGAGATCAAGTATCATCCTGGGAAAGCTAATATTGTTACTGATGCACTTAGTCGCAAGAGCAGTTTATCCAGTTTGATTACAACTCAGAAGCATCTGGTGGAAGAATTGGATCGAGCCGGTATAGAAGTTGTCTTGCAAGGATTGGGAGCATCTTTAGCTCAGTTGAGGCTTCAACCTACACTGAATGGAAGGATTATTGCAAGTCAGGAGGTTAATGTTGATATCTTGGAGATGACGGAGTAGGTTGGTGCTGGCAGGTTGCCCGGATTTCAAATCAGGGATGGAGTGCTGTGGTTCGAAGATAGACTGTGCTTTCCAAATCAGGCGGACCTGAAAGAGAGTATTCTTCAGGAGGCACATGCTACTCTTTTGTCGGTACATCCTGGGAGTACTAAGATGTACAGAGACATCAAACCGCATTTCTAGTGGTTAGGTTTGAAGCAGGATGTGGCTGAATTTGTGGCGAAGTGTGAGATTTGTCAGCAAGTCAAAGCAGAGAATCAGAGACCCGGAGGTCTATTACAACCGTTACCTATTCCGGAATGGAAGTGGGATAACATCAGTATGGATTTCATCACGGGATTGCCCAAGCGTCCTAAAGGCAATGATGCTATTTGGGTTATAGTCGATCGACTAACCAAGTCCGCTTACTTTTTGGCGATAAAACTCACTGCTTCGATGGACAAGTTAGCTAAATTGTATGTTGGCGAGATCGTCAGGCTTCATGGTGTTCTGTCAACTATTGTGTCTGATCGAGATGCGCGGTTTACTTCGCATTTCTGGAGGAGCCTTCAGACAGCTTTGGGTACCAAGACGGATTTTAGCACTACTTTTCATCTGCAAACCGATGGGCAGACCGAGAAAGTCAACTGTATTCTTGAGGATATGCTTCGGTGTTGTGTACTAGACTTTGGAGGCAGTTGGGAAAGGCATTTACCTTTGGTAGAGTTTGCCTACAACAACAATTTTCAGACTAGCATCGAGATGGCGCCGTATGAAGCTTTGTATGGTAGGAAGTGCAGAACGCCTATTTGTTGGTTTGAAGTTGGGGAGCATCTGTTGTTTTGGCCTGAGCTTGTGCAGCAAACCTCTGAAAAGATTGATCTGATCAGGAAAAGGTTGGTGGAGGCTTAGAGCAGGCAGAAGAGCTATGCAGACAACCGGAGAAGGGAACTTGAGTTTGAGGAAGGTGACTTCGTCTTTCTGAAAGTATCGCCCAGTAAAGGTGTGATTCAATTTGGCAAAGGCGGGAAGTTAGCCCCGAGGTTTATAGGCCCGTATAAGATATTAAAAATGATCGGGAAAACTGCTTACCGGCTTGAGTTACCGGAAGAGTTATCTCAAGTGCACAATGTCTTTCATGTGTCTATGCTAAGAGGTTATATTCCAGATCCAAGTCATTATTTGCCTGAAGTGCCAGAAGGTTTGCAATTGGATCTCAATTACATCGAGTGTCCTGTCGAGATTGTTGATCGTCGTGATTGTAGGTGAAATTGTTTGTTTTGTGAGTTTAGTTGGACTTTCGTGATATTGTTTAGAATGAATAAATTATAATATGTTTTGGGTTTATGAAAGAGGGAAAAATAGGGAATTGATGTTGGAAACTTTTATACCAAGTTGTGTTCAAGAAATGTCAAATGAATTATGAAAAGAGTAGTACACAAATTTAAATTATATTTGGAGAATTGAAAAACCCCGTAGTACAGTCGACTGGCCATATGCAACGATCGACTACCCTGATCATTGATTCCGAGTTGAAAAATATCGCAGGACAGCCGACTTACTACATTTAACAGTCGACTTCCCTGACCTCCTTAATTTCGGAATTTTGTATTTTTGCGGAACAGCCGACTGACCATATTCGACAGTCAACTTTCCCGAAGCTTCAAGTAAATCTACCTTCTTTTGTGAAAAAATTCCTATGACGTGTGGCCTAGTATAGATGAGTACAACCTATGAAAATTTATTTGGAGTTATTGGGATAAAATAAAATGTATTTGAGGTGAAATTGTACTCGAAACTATTGTTTTCTTATAATTATAATTTCGTAAAAATGTGGATTTTTCATGAGGTGATTAATGTAAATGTTAAAAAGAAAAATTGATGGAGGGAAAATATAATTGTGAAGTTTTCATATGAGTTATTCTTATTAAAGAATAGTGTGACAATAGTGAGGTTGTGAATATTCACTTTGACTAGATATTTGTGATATGATTTTAAATGTGGAAATAAATGTTGGTTATGAAATGCATGATGGATAATTGAACTTCATGTATGATTATTGACTCATAAAAAGATTGGGAATCATGTGATTGAAAAAGAGAAATGTTCTTGAGTATGACAACTCAGATTGTGAATTTGTGTATTTAAAATTGAAAATTAGGGTGTAGCCAAAACTCACACCGGCAAGTGAAAAGTGATGAGATATGATAATTGAACTTGAAAAGACCAAGTTTGGGTCAATGTGAAATGAAAGAAATAAGACCGGTATTGGTGGGAAGGCTAACCCTAAGAGACTGATTTTGTTCATGATTTCTTTAAATTAAGGATTAGTACATAGTGAAGAGGTGATGAAAGTGAGAGAAAAACACAAGTATGAGGGCCTCGAGTCTACGATGTGGGTGTGATTCACAGTTTGTCTTCACGATGCGTCGAGACATGACGTGAGCACTACTCCAGAATTATCGGGATCTTGGCGACGCTTGTGGGGTGTTTGGTGACTGCGAGAGGATCGTATGCCATGAAGGAGGCTGAATTGTCCATAGATAGTCTACACGATACGTCATGACATGACGTGGGATTCCCCTCCAGCGTTTCTGTACATGAGCTCGTACACATAGAACATCTAGGATACTTACCGTAGTTACAGTAGTAGAATTAAGTCATGACGAGAGATTGAACCCTACAAGATGAAGAACGATTAAGAGGTTTGCCCTCGGACCTATGTAGTATGGGATGCATAGAATCCGAACAAGTACGCATTAGTGTCATGTAATATAAATAACTGCATTAAGGACTAAGTGTACAATCACAACACGACATCAATAGGGTATTCCCCTTAGTTTGATATGTGAACAAGTTTGTGTTTGTTAACTATGGAAAATTAATTATACTGTTTCCGGCATAGAGAGGATGGTCGTATATAATGTTCGTCGGTTAATAAACTGACATACCCACAGTTTTGTATGCAGGGTAAATGGCATGATAAAGATTAAAGAAGAACTGATGCTTAGAGATTATTCAAATGTTGTTGTACTTTTATATAAATATTGTAAATTTGCTTCCGCAGTTTAATGTAAAGTGTAAAGATTTCTTGTAACTCTGATGTAAAGTGAAAAGTTTTAAATTCCTTGTAAAATTGTACGAAAGAAGTGTAAAGATCCCGTGGAATCTTGATTTCAGTTGTATTTTGGAATTCGGGGTGTTACAGATGTTACGGCGGACGCAATCAATCAGGCCTTGCTTCAAGTCTGAGGACAGGGTGCAGCTCACACAGAAATGTTTAGATTTATCATCTGCCCCGAACGAGATTTCCTCCAGCTCGTCCGTCGGTTCCGACTTCGGATGGTCCCTCTCAGGAGGGAGTTCAACCGTGTCGAGGGGAAATGCCCCGCCCCTACTGCTGTCATGTAGAACGAACGTGCTGACTCCTGGTTGCCTCGGACGACCCTGACCCCGAGGTCGGTGGAGAACTTGAGTTTTTGATGATAGGTCGAGGGGACGGCCTGGAACGAGTAGAGCCTGGGTCGGCCGAGGATGGCGTTGTATGTTGCCTTGACGTTGACCACCATGAAATCCATCGACTAGGTTCGGAGGATGGGGGTCGTTCCTGCAGTCACATCTAGTGTCACAATCCCCTCAATTTGTACGGGGATGCCCAAAAACCCGTGAAGGGTGTAACCGGCTGGTTTGAGCTTTTCTCGGGGGAGCTTGAGGTTCTCAAATGCTTCTAAGAACAGGATGTTAACCGAGCTTCTGTTGTCCACCAGGATACGGCGGACCTCAAAGTTAGCCATGACGAGGCTGATGACAAGGGCATCGCAATGTGGAAGCTGAACGCCTTCGAGGTCTTCTCCTGAGAAGGAAACCGCCAGCTGCTGGACACGGGGGGAGGCATGGTCCCGGACAGAATTGACCTCTCGGACAAAGGCCTTGCAGGACGTATTGGAGTCCCCTCCCACGGGTCCACCATGGATGCAGTGGAGGATAGCCGGTCCCCCTGCTTCCCCGGGTTCGGGATCTCGCTCGGGGCGGTGGCTATTTACTCGAGGAGGAGGCGAAGGCCTTGGGCTCCTCGGTTCTCTCCAGTCTTTGGGATTAGTCCGAGCAAACTCCCTCAGATACCCTCGTTGGATGAGGGCTTCGATCTCGTCTTTGAGGGCTCGGCAATGATCTGTATCGTGCCCGGTGTCTCGGTGAAGTGGCAGTAGAACCTTTGGTCTCGTTTCTTGCCATTGTTCATCTGTCGAGGAGGGAAGCGGACAATCCCTTTGTCCTCGATCTCCATCAAGATTGCCGAGACGTTCTGTGTCAGGAGCGTATATCTCTCGAATCGGGGGACCGGGGGGACCCTTTTGAGACCAGTTGCTTCTTTTACGGGTCTCTTGAAAGGCTCAACATCATTGACCTTACGCTTCTCCTTAGCAGTGGCTTCCTTGGTGCCCTCGGGATTGAGGGCCTCCTCAGCCTGGATATACTTCTCGATCCTGTTGAGTAGGTCGGGGAATTCCATTAGTGGCTTCTTGGCTATAGAAGCCTTGAGTTGGCCGTGGTGAACGTTGTGTCGGAAGGCTGCGAAGGTGACCCCTGCGTCGAGGGAGGAAACTGACCTCGTCTCAGTGGTGAACCTTCGAACGAACTCCCGGAGGGATTCCCCGTCCTTCTGTTTGAGGTCTAGAAGTGAAGAGCTCGTCTTCTCGACCTTCCGGTTGGTCACAAAGTGGGCAAGAAAACCAGCCTCTAGCTGCTTGAAAGAGAAGACCGAGTCGGGGGTAAGCTTGGAGAACCACTCCCGAGCTTGGCCACGGAGGGTAGCGGGAAAGGTGCGGTAGAGAAGGGGATCCGCAGCGCTGTGAATCATCATGAGGGTCTTAAATCCCTCCATGTGATTAGCAGGATCATCCTCGCCATTGTAGGTCTCAAATTGGGGAAGCCTGAAATTCTGAGGGATCTTAGCCTCAAGGATTTGTGGGGGAAAAGGGGTTCCGTTCTGCCGATAACCGCAACCAGGCACTGGCCCGGCCTCACCAAGATGGGCGAGGCGGCTCTCCATTTCCTCTAGGCGACGTAGGACGACGTTTGCCTGTTCCTCCGGCTCCTGTTCCTGACCGGGGGTCGGAACTATTGTGGAACTCGGTAGTCTGATTGCCTCGGATGGCTTGGAGAATCTCATCCCAGAAATTCTGGAATTTGACCCTTGTGACGGGGGCTTGCCCCACCGGGTCCTACGGGGGATTGCGTGTTGATTCTTGATTTTGATGATCACAACACAGTGCAACATGTGTCTATGTTATACAGCTAACATTTCAGGTTGTACTACAAAAGACTATTCTAGCTGAACAAATGAACAAGCTCAAAAGGAGACAAGATCCAAGACTTCACTCAAGACAAGACTCAAGACTCAAGACCTTTAGCTCAATTGTGTCAAATTATAGTGTCTTGTAAAAACAAATGTATTTTACTTTTTGTTGAGTCTTAGTCTGATGTAAAGCCTTGTCACACACACACACACACTCAAAGTTTCATAATGTGTGTCTCTTAAAAACCCCCCAAAAAAGAGTCAAAATAGTTTGAAGAAATTTAACTTTTGAGTACCAGTCGACTTAAGCTTCTGCCAGTCGACTGATAGTACAAAACTGTTTAAATTTATTCAAACTCTGATCAGTCGACTCATATGGCAAACCAGTCGACTGTTCGAGAGCTTTTGACCGTTTTCTGTTTTTCAAAATCGAATTTTTTCAAACTCAAAAGCTTAGATCCGTTGGTTGACAGTTGAGTAACTGTCTCCCAACGTTCAGGAGATCAAACTCTTTAAGTAGAGTTCAGATCTCACTGAAAAGATCTACAGAATTCTCTCTTTGAAAATCCGAGTATTCCTTGTGAAAAAAAAGTTCTAAGTGATTTTTTGATAAATAAAGCTTTCAAGATCATACTCTCTGGTTCTCTACACTCAATCCAGTATAGCAACGAATTCGCTCTAGACTGAGTATAGAAGTCGACTTATTCTTTTAGCCACGTGCATCAACACATACACCAACAAGGCTATAGGTTGACTGTAAAGTATTCTTTGTTCTCTTGCTCTCGGTTGGAGAGTGTTTTTGACTCTAGGTTGTAGAGTCGGTTTTGTTTCACTCTTGGTAGTAGAGTGGGTCGGCTTTCTCTGGTTGAGAGAAAGGACTACGGGTTAGACAATGTTGTTGTCGTAACGCC
This sequence comes from Hemerocallis citrina, assembly GCA_017893485.1. Taxonomy (NCBI): domain Eukaryota; kingdom Viridiplantae; phylum Streptophyta; class Magnoliopsida; order Asparagales; family Asphodelaceae; genus Hemerocallis; species Hemerocallis citrina. The sequence goes on along the minus strand of CM030365.1, from coordinate 7,921,307 downwards.
GTAGGGTATTCTTGTAATCTTTTTCAAGAATAGTGGAAATCTCAAGTGGCTTGCTTGGGGACTGGATGTAGGTCGGGAGGACCGAACCAGGATATATCTTGTGTACTCTGTGATTGATTGTCTTGTGTTTGCATTCACTTTTGTTTATTTAAGTTCTGCAAAAAGTTTCTGGACAGTCGACTCCTTGCACTATTAGTCGACTGGTCAGTGTCGTTTGTAGTTGTAGTTTCATTGTGCCTTCAGTCGTCTGTCTTATTCGTCAGTCGACTGCACAGAGTTGTTGTTTTTAATTTATTTTAGTCATATCAGTCGACTGGTTCATAACCAAGTCGACTGCACCGAGAAAAATTTCCGCAGTTTTTATTAAACACTATTCACCCCCCCTCTAGTGTTTGTTGTCTTGCCCACAGGATCCAACACTTGGTATCAGAGCAAGGTTACAGGCTATGGAAACTACTTCAAATACAAATCAGTACCATGAAGGCCAATCTACACAACGGCCACCACTATTTGATGGAACGAACTACAATTATTGGAAGTGTCGAATGAAAATCTATCTCCAATCAATCAACTATGAGATATGGCAAATGACAGAGATGGAATACACTGCCCCTACCATTCCATATGCACAATGGAATGATGATCAAAAGAATCAGACTATGAATAATGCCAAAGCAATGAATGCCTTATTTTTGTGCACTTACAAAGGAAGAATTCAACCGTGTATCCAATGCTACAACCGCACATCAAATTTGGCATACACTCGAGGTAACACATGAAGGAACAAATAAAGTAAAAGAGTCTAAAATTTCTGTTCTTGTCCACAGGTTTGAGATGTTCAGAATGAAGGACAATGAGACTGTGTCCGAGATGATCACCAGATTTACAGACATCACAAACTCTCTTGTGGCGCTTGGAAAGATTTATACTCAAGCAGAGATGGTTAGAAAATTCCTACGTGCACTCACTCCAGAATGGGAGAAGAAAACCACAGCAATAGAGGAAGCGAATGACTTGTCAACACTTTCTCTCGAGAATCTTGTTGGCAATCTCACGGCATATGAGGTCCAACTTGAAGATCGAAAGAAGGATACAGAATCACACCAAGCAAAGAAGAAATCATTGGCTTTTAAAGCCATGACAGACTCAGAAGATGAGGAAGAAGATGAAGAAGAAATAGCAATGTTCACTCGAAGATTCAAGAAGTTCCTAAAGAAGGGTAAGTTTAATTCTAAAGTTAGAGATTCTAACGACCCTCCTACATGTTTCAGGTGCAATAAAATAGGTCACATGAAGAAGGATTGTCCCTTAGAAAATGCAAAGAACAAGGGAAAATCATCCAACTTCAAGAAGGACAAATATTCAAAGAACAAATTTGCCAAGAACAAGAAGGCTTATCAAGCTACATGGGATGATAGTGATTCATCTTCCGAAGAAGAAACGGATGAAAATAACGAAGTGGCAAATGTATGTTTCATGGCTGCACAAGAACATGTAAGTAATGATTATGATTCCGAAGATCTTCTTGATACTTTTAATGAAATATTCCAAGAGTTAAAGAAAGAAAAAATTAGAGTTAAGAATCTTGAGAAAGTGAATCAAACACTTAATCAAGAAAATCTTAATCTTGATAAGGAAGTAAAATCCTTAAATTCTCGCATTGCAAGTTTAGATACTGATCTTGAAATTCTCAAAAAGAATTATGAAGAGATTTCAAAGAACGTATCTAAGTTTAACAAAGGCAAAGAGAATTTAAATGATATGCTTCATCATCAAGTTACATCTAGTCAAAAATATGGAATTGGTTTTAAAAAATCTTCTGTAAAAGAATCTCCTGTTGTAAACACTAGTAAAAATAAATCAGCATCTATTTCTAGTGTTACACACAAGTTGTATGATTTCTTTAAAAAGCCTAAGGTTGTTAATTCTAGTGATAAAAGCAAGACTAACGTTCGGTTAAGTCGACTGAACCATACAACCAGTCGTCTGTCCAGAGAAATTGGATCTTATTCAACGAGATCAAAACCTCTTATAAGTCGACCTAGTGTATCAGCCAGTCGACTGATGTACACCAACAGTCGACTGAAGGACACTGTTAAGTCGACTGGACAGAACAAGTTAGTATGGGTTCCAGTCAGTCTAAATCAGAATGATAGAATTGCTTATATTAACTCATATATGTTAAATGTGTGTAATTCTACTTATTATATTCCTGCTTATGGAGGAAGATCAAACTCTTCATGGGTTTGGTTTCCCCCAAACTAATGTGTTTTGGACCCAATAAAAAGGGTACCATATTTACCTTAAACTTTTTATAGGTACCCAAGAAAGAACGCTGGATATTAGACAGCGGATGTTCAAAACACATGACAGGACATGCCAACCTACTATCCACCATTCAAAGCATAGATGGAGGAACCGTCACCTTTGGAGATAACAACAAAGGCAAAGTCATAGGTATTGGCATGGTCGGTAAAAATTCTAACCCAACTATAGAAAATGTGTTATTGGTTAGTGGTTTAAAGCATAATCTTTTAAGCATTAGTCAATTGTGTGACAAAGGATATAAAATAGTTTTTGAAAAAGATGCATGCTTGATTTATGATTCTACTATGCAAAATGTTATTTTTCAAGATTTTCGTAAAAATAATATTTATGAATTGTGTTTGAATGCAATTGATCTTTCAAATGACTTTTGTTTAATAGCCTCTAATAATGAATCTTGGCTATGGCATAGAAGATTTGGACATGTGAACATGAAAAATCTCTCAAAATTATCTAAATATAACCTAGTTAAAGGATTGCCAAAACTATCCTTTAAAAAGGATAAGTTATGTGATGCATGTCAACTAGGAAAACAAATCAAATCCACTTTTAAAACAAAAGAAGTAATTTCTACTAGTAGGCCACTTGAATTAATTCATATGGATTTATTTGGCCCTACTAGAGTTGCTTCTTTAAATAAAAGTAGATATGTGTTTGTTTTAGTAGATGATTTTTCAAGATTCACTCGGACATTCTTTTTAAAACATAAAAATGATGCTTTTGAGGAATTTGCACATTTCTGTAAACGTGTTCAAAATCAAAGATCTCTAACCATAGTCACTATTAGAAGTGATCATGGTGGAGAATTTGAAAATGAAACATTTACAGAATATTGCAACAAGAATGGTATACCACATTCATTTGCATTTCCTAGAGCTTCACCACAAAATGGAGTGGTTGAAAGGAAAAATAGGACTTTGCAAGAATGCGCACGTACTATGCTTGTTGAAAGCAATCTACCAAAGCATTTTTGGGTGGAAGCTGTTGCTACAGCTTGTTATGTTTTAAATAGAATTCTTCTAAGACCTAAGATAAAGAAGACTTGTTATGAGTTATTTTTTAATAAAATTCCTAAAGTCTCTTACTTTAAGACATTTGGTTGTAAGTGTTTTATTCTAAACACAAAAGATAATTTAGACAAATTTGATCCTAGATCTAATGAGGGTATCTTTTTAGGATACTCAAATAGGAGTAAAGCATATAGAATTTTCAATAAGTTTACAATGACTATTGAAGAATCAATGCATGTTACATTCGATGAATCTTTACCTTCATTAACCTTAAATAAAGATGATGAAACTGATTTATCACCTTTAGATAATGTGATTAAATCCTTAGAGCAAACTAATCTGACTGATAAGTCGACTGATAAGGTCTACCAGTCGACTGAAGTAAAGCAGTCGACTGAAGAACAAGTCAAGTCGACTGATCCGATTGTGATATCTTCAACTTTACCAAAGTCATTTGTTGAAGTTAAAGATCATCCTCATGACTTAATAATTGGTGACATCTCCCATGGTATTCAGACACGCTCACATGTTAATATGATCTCTCATACAGCATTCTTGTCAGATTTTGAACCGAAAAATATACAAGAAGCTTGTGAGAATGAATATTGGATGAATGCCATGCAAGATGAACTAAACCAATTTATAAGGAATGATGTATGGGATTTAGTTCCTAGACCTCCTGATCAGACTATTATTGGTACCAAATGGGTATTCAAAAATAAGTTAGATGAATCAGGACAAGTTGTAAGGAACAAGGCTAGATTAGTTGCTCAAGGATATAATCAAGAAGAAGGTATAGATTTTGATGAAACATATGCTCCTGTTGCTAGACTAGAATCTATTCGTATTTTATTATCTTTTGCTTGTTTCATGAATTTTATACTTTATCAAATGGATGTTAAAAGTGCTTTTCTTAATGGGTTTATTAAGGAAAATGTTTATGTTAAACAACCACCAGGTTTTGAACATGAACAATTTCCAGATCATGTTTATAAATTGAAAAAAGCTTTATACGGTCTTAAACAAGCACCTCGTGCTTGGTATGATCGTCTGAAAACTTTTCTTTTAGAAACCGGATTTGAAATAGGTAAAGTAGACACTACTTTGTTTATCAAAAGAGTTAAGAATGATATCTTAATCATACAAATATATGTTGATGATATAATTTTTGGTTCTACTAATAATAATCTATGTCAAGAATTTGCTAATACCATGAAAAATGAATTTGAGATGAGTCACATGGGTGAACTCAATTATTTCCTTGGACTTCAAATTAAACAGTCCTCAAATGGCATATTTATCAATCAAGGCAAATATGCAAAGGAACTACTCAAACATTTTAACATGGATAGTACTAGTAGTAAATCCACACCTATGGCTACTACTACTACTCTTGACAAAGATTTATTAGGTAAGAGTGTTGATCAAAAACTCTATCGAGGTATGATTGGTTCACTCTTATATATTACTGCAAGTAGACCAGATATTATGTTCAGTGTATGTTTATGTGCTAGATATCAATCTAGTCCTAAAGAGTCTCATTTAAAAGCAGTGAAACGAATTTTAAGATATATTAAAGGCACATCTGAATATGGTTTATTTTATCCACGCACCGATAATTTTCAACTTTTGTCATATAGCGATGCCGATTTTGCTGGAAGCAAAACTGATCGCAAGAGTACTAGTGGTACATGTCACTTTTTGGGACACTCCCTAGTATCTTGGTGCAGTAAAAAGCAAAACTCTGTATCCCTATCAACTACAGAAGCTGAGTATATCGCTGCAAGTTTGGCATGTGCACAAATTTTATGGATGAAACAAACCTTATTAGATTATGATATTTCATTTGAGAAACCCTCAATTATGTGTGATAATACCAGTGCAATTAATTTATCTAAAAATCCGATTCAACATTCACGTACGAAACATATTGATATTCGACATCATTTTCTATGTGATCATGTTTTAAAAGGAGATATATCTTTAGACTTTATCTCTATTGATAAACAAGTAGCAGATATATTTACCAAGCCCCTTAAAGAAGATATTTTCATTAATTTAAGAAGAGAACTTGAATTTGTGATTTTATTGATATTTGCTGAAAATTGTTTCTGTTAAGTCGACTGTACTCTTGAATAAGTCGACTATACTGGTTTTTAAAATATATCAATTTTTTATGAGACCAGTCGCCTGGTTCCTATACCAGTCGACTGATTAGTAGACATAAATTTTTATTTTCTTCTCGACTCAGTCAACTGATATACCCTACCAGTCGACTGTCGCGAGCTCAATCGTCTTCAGCGACTATTCATCGCGTCTTTTGAGATGGAATTCACCTCTTTTTCACCCATGATCTCTAATCTCTACCGTCGATTTCATCTCTCTTTGATCTTAGCCGTTTATTCACAGTTAAAACCCTTTTTACCAGCCGCTTTCTCCTCTTACCGATCTCAAGTTTTTTACCCCCAATTTCAAAACCCTAGCTTGTGGAGAAGAAGGTGGTCTACTCTCACAGTGCTGCTAGTGCTTGCCCCTGGTCGAATCTCTCTTTTTCTTAGGTAAAATCCTTTCCACTCTCTTTTCATGGCACCCAAAAGATCTAAACGATCTCATGAGGGTAGTTCTTCTTCCCAAGACTACACTCAATATCTCTTGAGTCCCAATCTCATTGATCAATGGTATCTTTTTTGTACCATTACAATCTTTCCTGGAAGATTTGTTAATTTCAATGACCTAGATCGTTTCAATCTCATTCCCTTATTCCAAACTAGTAGTCTTTATGATTTTCTATCTTTATCAAACCAACCCAATCACTATCCCCAACTCATCTATTTGTTTTACACAAATATGAGAGTTGTACAAAAACCAGATGGGGATGTTTTAATCCGTTCGTCTGTGAAGAATGTTAAAATGACACTCACACCGACTAGGATTAATCAGATATTGGGTATTGATGATGGGGGATTCCCTCTTGATGAAATTCTTTTAGATGATGCTTCTATATTATCTAAAATTTTCTTACCTAATCATGGCCCTCCAATGACAAGTAAAAATATCAAACCAATTGCTAAGCTTGTAGGTAGAATATTAGCCTATAACATCCTTCCTAAAATGGGTAGTTATGACCAATATTCTATAGAATTACAAAAAGCTATGTATGCAATTTTTGGTAAAATTACTGTTAATTGGGGTCAAGTTATCTTTTCTAAACTTAATCAAGACCACACTCACTTTCTACCTTTTGGAGGTCTTCTTACTAGAGTCTTTATAGCTTTTGGTGTTGATCCCGATTCGGAGACAAATGTTGTTACTCGTTATGAGTGTTTCGATCGTGCTAGTTTGGCACGAATGAAACTTCTTGATACTCCTACTAGATCACCCCCTAGGTCTCCTCCTCATTCTCAAGCTCCTTTAGGTTTTACTTCTAGACCCTCTAGACCTTCTACCTCTTCTGACCCACTTCTTCAAGCTAACTACGATGACCCTCGTACCCTATATGACTGTGTTTCTATCTAATGAAGCACTCAGCCACTGTCGATACCCAACTCCATAATCTAGATTCCAAGCTTGACCACACTGATTCTAAACTTGACAACCTCACTCATCTCTTCAACTCTCAATTTCATCCTCCTTCTCAAGATGACGATGAAGACTCCGATGAAGAAGATTGAAGAATTTTTTTTTTCTTTTTATGTACTTTTCTTTCTTAAATGCACTTCTTTTTGTATAAGACTTTATCTTAGTTTCCTTTTAATGCAAAAGTTTGTTATTTTGTGCTTTTTGATGATAACAAAGGGGGAGAAATATCTGTGTTATAGTGTTATATCTGTGTTATTTATGTCTGTGTTATTTATGTTTTGATATCCTCTCATTGTTCTATTTCTGGGTATTAGAGAAATCTCTAGTCAGTCGACTGCCCAACAGTATACAGTCGACTGCTGCTAGCTACTGCATCTGTACTTATTTTCTGCTTATGATTTTTCTAAGAATGGTTTCCTGATCAGTCGCCTGCCATTTTTGATCAGTCGACTGATACATATTAATTTTTTTTACAATGCATTTTGTGTTTTTATAAGGGGGAGCATGTCTTAACTATGCTTGTATATTATCTCTTATTATCAGCAATTGTGTTGTCATCATCAAAAAGGGAAAGAATATTGATTCTTGATTTTGATGATCACAACACAGTGCAACATGTGTCTATGTTATACAGCTAACATTTCAGGTTGTACTACAAAAGACTATTCTAGCTGAACAAATGAACAAGCTCAAAAGGAGACAAGATCTAAGACTTCACTCAAGACAAGACTCAAGACTCAAGACCTTTAGCTCAATTGTGTCAAATTATAGTGTCTTGTAAAAACAAATGTATTTTACTTTTTGTTGAGTCTTAGTCTGATGTAAAGCCTTGTCACACACACACACACACTCAAAGATTCATAATGTGTGTCTCTTAAAAACCTCCCAAAAAAGAGTCAAAACAGTTTGAAGAAATTTAACTTTTGAGTACCAGTCGACTTAAGCTTCTGCCAGTCGACTGATAGTACAAAACTGTTTAAATTTATTCAAACTCTGATCAGTCGACTCATATGGCAAACCAGTCGACTGTTCGAGAGCTTTTGACCGTTTTCTGTTTTTCAAAATCGAATTTTTTCAAACTCAAAAGCTTAGATCCGTTGGTTGACAGTTGAGTAACTGTCTCCCAACGTTCAGGAGATCAAACTCTTTAAGTAGAGTTCAGATCTCACTGAAAAGATCTACAGAATTCTCTCTTTGAAAATCCGAGTATTCCTTGTGAAAAAAAAGTTCTAAGTGATTTTTTGATAAATAAAGCTTTCAAGATCATACTCTCTGGTTCTCTACACTCAATCCAGTATAGCAACGAATTCGCTCTGGACTGAGTATAGAAGTCGACCTATTCTTTTAGCCACGTGCATCAACACATACACCAACAAGGCTATAGGTTGACTGTAAAGTATTCTTTGTTCTCTTGCTCTCGGTTGGAGAGTGTTTTTGACTCTAGATTGTAGAGTCTGTTTTGTTTCACTCTTGCTAGTAGAGTGGGTCGGCTTTCTCTGGTTGAGAGAAAGGACTACGGGTTAGACAATGTTGTTGTCGTAATGCCGTAGGGTATTCTTGTAATCTTTTTCAAGAATAGTGGAAATCTCAAGTGGGTTGCTTGGGGACTGGATGTAGGTCGGGAGGACCGAACCAGGATATATCTTGTGTACTCTGTGATTGATTGTCTTGTGTTTGCATTCACTTTTGTTTATTTAAGTTCTGCAAAAAGTTTCTGGACAGTCGACTCCTTGCACTATTAGTCGACTGGTCAGTATCGTTTGTAGTTGTAGTTTCATTGTGCCTTCAGTCGTCTGTCTTATTCGTCAGTTGACTGCACAGAGTTGTTGTTTTTAATTTATTTTAGTCATATCAGTCGACTGGTTCATAACCAAGTCGACTGCACCGAGAAAAATTTCCGCAGTTTTTATTAAACACTGTTCACCCCCCCTCTAGTGTTTGTTGTCTTGCCTACAGGATCCAACATTGCGCACTTGGGATGTCTGTCGATGATGGTTCTAGGCCGAGTTGGAAGCGGCCTCTCCCCTCGTCCGGCTGGTCTGCCTGTCCGAGCTGACGTGGTGCAAATCAGACACACTTGAAGGTCGGGTCGTGTGGTTGACCTGAGGTTGGTTAGAACCCTGGTCATTCGCGCAGCTATGATGTAGGGGGTCCAGATGTCGTACCGAGGTGATGGCCCTCCGGACTTTAGGAGCCATGGAAGCACTCGGACCCGAGGTGACGAATCTGGCTGGGCTCGGAAGGACGACAATACTTCTTAGGAAGTTTCCCACAGACGGAGCCAACCTGATGCTGTTCTTTTTTGGGGTGTGGGTGCACCAGGTGTGAGTTCTTGTAATTTTGTGGAAGGGAAACCGTTAGTACTGGCGTCTGTCCGACCCCAAGTAGCGGGAGCAGCTCAAGGATGGAGCCGAGAGGTAGAGGCCCGGGCGCTCGGCTTGGATCTGGCGGTTCGGCTGGAGGTCTTCTGTACCTGCACACTGCCTAGAGACACTGGGAGAAGTCCCGGCGATAGGCCCTCCGACAATCTAGTCAATCACTGAGAAAGGTGCTGGGCAGCTCGGGTTCAGGTGGAAAGAGAGATTACCTTCTGCAGTGAGGAGGGGATCTGGTATTTATAAGAAAAGGCAAATGGGTCTGGGACCTGAGCCGGACGGGTCGAGCCCGTTTGCCTGTGGGCCTGAGGCGGTAACGGCCCGTTGGACTTCTGTTGACTTGATAATTAGGGAATAGTGGGTTTTGAGGAGATCTGATGGCCCAGGAGGGGCCACGTCATCTGACCCATATCACATACTATATTTTTTTCTTGGTATTGGTGACTTTTCTATATACAATAATGATTTTTTTCTTTGATGTGTATAAGATACAATTTTTATCCTAGTAAATTCTGAGGATAAAACTGATCTATGGGGGAAGAGTGTAACACTCCGCAAAATTGAGTTATGAAAATTTTGTTCATGCATGTTATGCACATGTATTTTGTACTGTTACGAGTATAATTCGTAACGTATTTTAATATAAATGTCCTATGTATTTATACATTTCAATTATTTATACATTTTTCTTCTTCTCAAAATTGATTTTTTATCCTTTTCTGAGCCAACTTGAACATTTATTTTAAATCTTTGTGTTTTACGCGCATTGCACGTGCTTTCAAGACACGTGTCGTTTATGTATATTTTACCATTACGTGTAAATTTATAAAATTTTCTACATGTTCAATGATTTATTTTATAACTTGTTCGAATTCATTTCGTAAATTGAAATTCATTTTTCTTCTATTTTGACTCAAATATATTTTTATATGTGCGACACACGTATTTTCTATGCATGCATTGATTATACTGTTGTATACATATATAGAATTAATAAAACGTATTTTACATATTTTGTGTTTCAAATTTTATTGACATTTTTTGTTTTCTCAAATTTATCTTATATATAAATATTTATTAGCACATGCTTTATACGTGTTTCTTTTTTTGCACGTGTAAAATGTGCTATTTTATTACAAAGTTGTGCACTAAAAATTTTACTCGGCTAATTATACTAAATTTGATATGAGTACTTATTCAAAATGAAAATTTTAAATAGAATATAATAATAAAAGTGAAAAAAAATAAGAAAGTGTACAAAACACGTGCACACGTGCACACATGCAATGTGCACTCTTTCAAAAATGGTTGTATATAACGGAGAGAATGAGGATGGGTGGATTTTCGAGTGAAGGAAGTGAGTGATTGGGTTTGTGAGTGGTGTGAGTGAGTGGGTGTGTGAGTTGTTAGTTGCTAAACTACTCACAAATTCCCATATAAATACCCCCCTATCCTAATCCCAAATGAACACAAAAATAAATTAAATAAAAGAGAGACTCAAAAGAGGGGAACTTGTTGTTTTTCTTTTTGCTTTTGGGATTGGCATAAAGTGTAACGCCCCGGATTTCCGTTACGGGACATTCGTGATGCAACCAGAATCTTTGCCTTCAAATGCATCTCAACACAGTAATAACACGGAAATTAAAACTTTTTATTGCCAAATAAGTTCATTACATCATTGATTACAACTAATATCTTGTTCTTGAACAAGGATAGAATACATCAACTCATTACATCTTATTACCAAATATTTACCAACTCCTCTTGTAAAGCTATCAGCTACCTCCCGGAATGGTAATCGACTGATCAGCGCCGAAGCTCTGCTAAGTGGTCAAGCTGCTTCCCTGGAACATGCTCCTCGGCTTGAGTCTTCCACTGCGCGACTTGATATCTCTGCACCTGTTCGAAAGGTATGACCGGTACCTAAAAGGTGGGGAACGTCAGTACTTCGACTAATGCAATACTGATATGGAACAGCGATTTCCAAACTGGCAACCGCAAACTATCTTGAATGGAAAAAGAAGCGTGCATTCTAATTCCCTAGTGTTCATGTATGCCATGATTCTACAACTAGATGCATCAATCACATGCCTACTTCTATTACAAGCAAGACTTTGGACCTCCTTATACGCATGCATCCCATACTACATACGTTCCAGATCAAAGCATGGCCTAATCTAATGCACAAAACAACTGAATGCACACAATGCACATATTCTAATGCAATTCATTTAGGAACGTATGCATCCCATACTACATACTTCCCCAAAATCAACTCAATAAAAACGTATGCATCCCATACTACATACTTTCCTAAGAGTTCGCTTCACCTGATTGTAGGGTTCAATCCCTCGCCATGCATCCTACCCTTATACTCAACCTGTTTCCAATAGATTTTCGTGTCTGAGGAGGTTGCAGTCATTCGGTCTAATTTCGCACTACAGTCCCTAAGGGTGGTGGTTGTGTTTTCCACTTAGTACTCGCGTACGGGCCTCACTCAAAAATTCGTGTTAAACTTTCTGGTACGAAACCGTGTACCCAATAACCTTCTGGTACAGGCCATGCACCTAATGATGTCAATAATTCATATATAGAACAAACCCACACGCATAGAAACATGACGGCTTCGAGGGTCAAATCCCCCTATCCGACAGGAGCACCTCTCATTCCTTACTCCGGCTCTTTGGGCATTAACAGATCGAGATACAACCATTTTAAGGCTAACACTACTCATGCATGCAAGGAAACAACAAGAATGAACAAGAATGAACAAGAATGAGATTAGAGAACTCCCCACCCTGATTGCTTGAGAAGTTGTCTTGAGTTGTTCCTCCAAAGATCTTTCTCCAAGTGAGAACTCCTTTCCAATTTCTCCTTTCTTTTTCTCCTTCTCTTTCTCTTTTCCTTCCTTTTTGTGTCCTGAAATTTTCAGAGCTATGGAGTGGAAGTGAGGAAAGAGGGAGGAAAGAGAGGGAGGGGGGGGGGAGGGGGGTTAGTAGGCCGGCCTTGCAAAACCATGGCTTAGCACTTGGTTTTATTTGAGGCAAGTTTGGGCTGAATTGTTTGGGTCTTTATCAAGCTCCAAATGAGGCATGAGAGGTTAGATTTGAGTGTATACAAAATATACCCATTGTAGCTTCATGCAATTGCATATTTGCATACGTACTGCACTGAAAACTAGTGCGTGTACTAGTATTGGTCCGTCTCATTTTTGCGCTTTGTCAAGAACGTAACCACCCATATGAACCGCCCCATAACCACAATTAAATGCACCTCACATCTCATACGCATATAATCAAACAACACTGCAATATATACATACATATAGACAAACAATATATATATATATATATATATATATATATATATATATATATATATATATATATATATATATATAAGCATTATATTATCCGGGGTATTACATTACTCCCTCATTAGAATTATTATGTCCCCAGAACGACGCTAGGGGTGAGAGAAAAACATAGACAATCAGCAATGATCAGAAGATACTTTCCTTGATCATCTCCAATTCCCCGAGGAACACCCTCGAAAACTGACTCTTAAAGTGCTCAACGCATCATTCTCTCTTCGACTATCACCTATGCATGCAAGAATGCTTTGAAAGCCATAGCAAAACTTTCCGATACAAACCATGTACCTGCGATGTCATAATATATATATCATAAACCACGCGCATAGGGACCCACCGTACTCGAGGGTCAAATCCCCCTATCTGACATGAGTGCTCTCCCCGTCCCTTCCACAGCATCCTTGGAAATTAACAGATCCAGATACGAGACCGTGAACTCAAAACCTGATAACCGAAAATGTATCCCTACGACAGGAAAAGTACAATACCCGACTATGGTCTGCTAGTACTAATGCAAGTTACAAGCCCCTAATACACCATTCTAATCCACGGCTCATTCTAATCACTTGGATAAAATAAGATTGCCTCCAAAACTTTGCCTATCGACCTCTGGCCCTGGCGACACTAGTCCGGTTCACCACTTCCCCTAGCTTGGAATTTGTCCGACATCATGGCCTGCATTCTTCCTTAATCGACATGAATACAACTTGATGGTACTAGCTTGGACGTCCAATGCCTCGGTGGAAGTTCATAACTTAGGGTCGACAGACATAGGGCATCACCCTACCCTAGTGACTAGTTCGAGTCACAAATCCACCATGGGAGTCAAACAAGACTAGCAATAGACACCAATCATCCCCAAACAGCGAGTCATCAACTCTTCATGTACACAGGGAAGGGATCCTCTCAACACATAGTCAAAAGCCAAGATTAAGCAACTACGGTGTTTCTGCCCGAAATTAAAAAAGGTCATAACTTCCTCGATACAAGTCTGATTGGGGTGTTCCAGCCCAATTTAGAAAGATAAAGACCTAGGCTACAATTTTCTAGTTGATCATTTCCCCAGATTCTATCATTTAGTCCCTCAAATTTGCCTCACAAGGCTCAGCCTGTGTACGTCCTGTACACTAGCTGCATCTTCCCGATGGCATAAAACAAACACTATAACCCAAATCCATTAACCCCATGGTTTGTCACATCACCTTTCTTTTGCATAAATTATGGTTGTGATTGTGGTTTAGAGTTTCGCTATTATTATCAGCATTGAGTTAGTCAAAGTACTGACGTTCCCCACCTTGTAGGTATTCCGGAGCCGGTTCACAGGTACAACACAGCTCGGATTGGTCCAAGCATCCAAGGGACATATGCAAGTGTTGTTGTTGTAAATCTTGTAATTTTATTTGGATATTGTAACACTTGTAAATATAACATTTATATGGAATAAAAGTTTTAAATTTTTCTGTACTTTCTGTGATTGTAGCTATATTGAAGTTCGACTCCTGGAGTAGGGTCTCAGATTTCCAGTATGGGGATTTGGGACACTACATAGAGGCTAGTAGGTTGTGCTTGTGGAGTCTCTTGGAGCTTTTGCGAAGAGGTTCAACTACTAGGAGCCTTTTGAGGTGTGTGTTTCTCCAACTTTCTAATATAATTTTATTAGTAGAATGTTAGATTGTAAAATGTATATGTGTGAATTGTTAGATGCATGATAGCCTATATAGATTGAGTATTCACGTTTAGATTATTTGTTGTTGATTAAATGTGTTAAATTATGATATGATTGATTTGGGGGCATTTTTATAAATTTCTGTTTTAAGTTCTAGTTGCCTTTCAAAATATCATACCTATTAAACTAGATGGAATCTAGAGCTAAAAATTTTATGTGAGCACCACGTATATGTCAAGAACATCTCTTTAAAATTTATTATATTTGGATGTCGTTTACTATTTTAATAAAATTTAAACTTAGGACTGGTTGGCAGTTTGGCTAGTTACTGGAAATTTGTACACATTTCGGATTTTGATCATTTCAGCATCATAGATGAATTATTTTGAGGAAGGTTACAACTAAGAAGATGAAGTAGACTCGTTATCATTTCTTTAGTACTAAGAAATCAATGTTGCATGAAGAATAGAATTTATAATGAATTTTACAAGATTGAACAGTGCCAGTCTGTATAACATTTGGACCCGAATGTGGATTTCGAAGAATTCAGGTTTATAGACACAATCTTTTGGAGAAACTTATAACTACAAAGTTATAGTAGATATTTATACCTTTAATTAGATCTAGAAACACAAAGTTTGATGAAGTACAGAATTTTTTGTGATTTTTACAAGTAGCATGAGTGGTAGTTTTCGGATTTTGAACCTATTGTTTTTCAAATGATTTTAGACAAAGAAATTGAGGATGAATTTAGGTGATCTTAACTACAATGTTGTAGTAGACACATTCAAGTTTTGTATGACACTAAGAAATCTATGTCTGGAGTAGTATTGGAATTTATATGATTTTTACAATACCATTGGGTTGTTGTCTTAAGTTGAACTTTCAAATAGTGGATTATATATATATGTTGTTACCTTGAATCGAAGTTGATAAAGAAATAGTCTTGGATTATTGGTTAGTGCATGTGGCCTAGGATCTTTGAGGTTGTAGGTTTGAGTCTTGGTGAGCTCGAATTTGGTATTATTTACTGTTTTTGAGTATATTAGAAATATAAATTGATTTCTGGATAAATGTTTTGATGGTAATTTGTACAAACATTTTAGGGTTAAATGCCCCACTTAGATAAGGGATTGAACACATATTTGGTGATTGAATTTGAAGGATTTGAATAGATATAATTTTAAAGGATATTAGTATATTAGAGAATTAAGATTTGATGGAAATCCATATTTGAATTAACAATTTTAGTACATATTTGATAATTAGATTTGAGATATTACAACCGAGATGATGTTTATTAAGTTGAGGCTTTTGAAGTCCTATTGTAACAGTTTGGATGATTTTATCTAGTTATTTGAAGATGGCTATTGATGGAATGAATAAGAACGAAATTTGTAATTGATTATAGAAATATTGTGAATATTTTGGAATGTGTGGATTCTAGAGACTGAGCGAGACCCAAAATACCGGCAGGTTATGATATATAAAATTTGAGAAGTGGCCAGTGTGGGTTAACATTCTCTTTGAGGAGTAGCCAGTGTGGGCTAACATTCTCAGTATTTTGGTTTAAGCCTGGTGGGTAAGCTAGCTCTAGGTCTAATAACTATAATTTAAACTTAAGGACAGACATTAGTTGGAGATATGATGAAATAAGAGCAAACGTGAGTTATGGACTCCAGGATGATCCGCAGAGTGAGACAATCCCCAGTATTCCTGGATGATGGATGAAATAGGCCACAAAATGATCCGCGGAGTAGGATTAATCTCCAGTATTCCGGGATGAGAACGACACTTATGGGACATTAGTCCAATGAGGGTTCCAGGATGACTCGCAGAGTGAGACAATCCCCAGTATTCCAGGGCGAGAGATGAAATCGGCCCGAGGATGATTCGCAAAGTGGGATTGATATCTAGTATTCCGGGGTGAGAACCAATTCTTGCAAAGTGTCTAAATCTTGTAGTAGTTTTGGTAGTAGGTTGCATGAAGAGGGATTGAACCCTATAATGATGTGTACAATAAGGGCTTACCCTTGGACCTATGTAGTATGGGATGCATAGAATCTGAACAAGTATGCATTAGTGTCATCATAGCATTAGGCATTAAGTTCATATCACACTGACATTTTTAGGATAGTCACTTCTCACATTTTGTTTCGCATTCAAGTTTGTGTTTGCTAAAGTAGAAGAATCGCTATATTATAGCATTGCGTCTGTTGTATGCAACTGATGTGCTCACAGTTTTCTAGTTGCAGGAATGGGTTGGCATGGATTTGAAGACACTATGAGAGATATCATGAGATTGAAGAGCTTCCATTATCATATGTTGTGTTGTACTTATTTATTTTCGCTGTGCTATTGTAAAGAACAATTTTGTAAATGAAAACGTTTTAAATTCCTTGTATTTTTGTACGAATTTGAACTAAAAGATCTTGTTTATGCTAGGAATTACATATGTTTGGAATTTTGGGCGTTACAAGGAAAGATCTTTATTTCACATCAACACTCTAGTATAGAGTTCAAAAGCTAAGTGCACATCGGTGCCACTAAGCACCTCAGTGCCATAATGCTCCTCGGCTCCAATAATTTCCTTAGTAGTAGAGCCCCTTTTCTTAGCCTCTCAGTAGCAAAGCGCCTCGGTGCCACTAATCTCCTCGGTGATAAAGCGCCTCGGTGCCACTAATCTCCTCTGTTGCAGAGTTTCGCTTCTTATCCCCTCAGTAGTAAAGCTCCTCGGAGCCATAATGCTCCTCCGCGCCACTAATCTCCTTAGTGGTAGATCTCCTCTTCTTAACTCCTCGGTGGCACTTTCATCGTCTAAGGAGTTCGACGCTTTCAACCAATCAACGCCACCCATCTTCTTGTAATTTGTGCTTACCAATCAGAGTAGTTTGTCTGTTCTAACTCTCGTGCTCACCTCCTCGGCACACAAGAATAAGAAGAAAGAAAAAAAAGAAAGAAAATACCACGTAAAAATACGCAAATCATGTAAAAATATGCCCAACCCGCGTAAAAATACATGAAATCGCACAAAAATAAGTGAAGCCACTCAAAAATAAGCATAACTGCATTTTTACAAAAGGACCGTGTAAAAAAATCACGCGCGACATACGTGACACCCTGTTGACTTCGTGCTGACGTGGCAAGCGAACGTGACGGGGCCTAGCTGGCGTGGTGACCTTACCCCATCGACTTCGTGCTGACGTGTAGACTCGAACCCACCATCTTCGTGCTGACATGTAGGGACCCAGCTGACATGGTATGATTACATGGCGGGGGCCAAATGACGTAATGCATTGACGAGCACCACCAGGCCACGCCCTCCACGGTGTTGATCACGTCGTCCGAGTAGAGCGGTTGCTTCAGGCTCCCGCCGCCGTCTGATCGCCTAAAAAACCATGCCCTTCCATCTTCGATGTCTGATCTGCTCACTACAAGTCGCAAGGTCTATCCCGGTGTTTCTGTCCTGGAGTTTAGGTATGAACGCCGGGATAGATTATATGTTTAATTTTTTTGAAAATTTTGTCTATCTATCCCGGCATTCAAAAAACGCCAGAATAAATAGGGTTTATAACGGAGTTTATAGATAAAATGCCGTGGTAGGCCATGTTTTTATTTTCCCCCAAATCCCCCAATTTTTACTTTCTCACTCATACTCGTCTCTCTCTCTCTCTCTCTCTCTCTCTCTCTCTCTCTCTCTCTCTCTCTCTCTCACCCGAATCCCCGACTCGACCTCCCGCCGTCGTCATGCTGCCATGTCACCGTCGCCATCCCTCTCAAGTATACTCGTCGTCGTCCCTCCTTACTCTTTTCTCGAAACCCTAATTTTACTTTTCAAAAATTTTAACAAACCCTAGTTTTATGTTGTTGCAGGTGCACATGAAAGCAAGTGGTTCACAAGTTTGATTTTGGTAAATTCCCCTTTTCTTGAAACCCAAGTTTTCGTTTTTTGGATTGCATACTTGAAACCCTAGTTTTCATTTTTTGGATTGGATGCTCACAACAACCTGTTCGATCAAAGTCCTTAAAGTTATCTTGTCTATTTGTGATGGTTCATTTAGTTGATTGAGAAGCAAACAGAATAGTGTTGTAGCGCCCCGAATTTCTAAGATGATAACTTAGAAAATATGTGGCACTTTCCCAGCGATCCACTTCAATGTAACAATATACATAGACCAAAAACTCAAATCATTTTATTCCAAATTCTTATTACAATAATCTTTTTCAATTGCAGCGGAAATACAAAACACCTTGAATTAAAGATATTCTTTTACAATACTCCTCTTTACAAAATTACACAAGGCTCTATTATATCACTCATGATCTCTACAGCTAACCCAAGCATCCAAGCCTCCAAACTCTAAGCAACCTGCATCATGTGAGGCTAGAGTTGAACCCTAACCCCCAAACTACGGGGTCAGCCATAAATGGTGTGAGTGATATAAACAACAAACATAAATAAACAATAAACATAAATTCTCAAGCAACATGTACTGAACAAAAATACATAAACTGAACATGTAATCTGAAACAAGAACGATAGGCCAGTACATGCGTGAACCAAGTCGAGAATCAATAACACCGATCAAATATTCATCAATCAATCACTCTCAAAATGTACAGCTCAACTGTACTGTACAGTCGACTGAATAAGGCACCAGTCGACTGATCACTCCCAAACACCTGATTATCAAACATTCTCAATATCACGTTACATGTCCAACGATCAATCACTAATAATGCCATAGATCGGATATTCGGTGATCAGTCACTAATAGTAACTCCCAACACCGCAGATTCTATCCATCTACAAAGACTAAAGATAACACAGATCGGATATTCGGTGATCAGTCACTAATAGTAACTCCTAACACCGCAGATTCTATCCATCTACAAAGACTAAAGATAGCACAGATCGGATATTCGGTGATCAGTCACTAATAGTAACTCCCAACACCGCAGATTCTATCCATCTACAAAGACTAAAGATAACATAGATCGGATATTCGGTGATCTGTCCCTAATAGTAACTCCCAATACCGCAGATTCTATCCATCTACACAGATCGGATATTCGGTGATCAGTCACTAATAGTAACTCCCAACACCGCAGATTCTATCCATCTACAAAGACTAAAGATAACATAGATCGGATATTCGGTGATCTGTCCCTAATAGTAACTCCCAACACCGCAGATTCTATCCATCTACACAGCTCGGATATTCGGTGATCAGTCACTAATAGTAACTCCCAACACCGCAGATTCTATCCATCTACAAAGACTAAAAACTTGAAAGAACACTCAAGATTATGAAAAACTCATCAGCACCAGTCGACTCATACTATAATAAGTCGACTGCCCCGAGAACCAATATCCAAGATTATAACAAGTGCTATAAGTCAACTTAATATTCCATCAGTCGACTTACCCGAGACAACTACCAATAATTCTCAAGAAACATTCCAAGTGCTAACAGTCGACTTAACAAATCATCGGTCGACTGTCCAGACGAGATACTGATCAATACTTTACAAACATAATACTCGGCAGACCAGTCGACTGAATATGGGTCTCAGTCGACTGTCCCGAAGAATTCTCAAAAGTCTAAAGGTGCATCAGTAGCGTCGTACCAGTCGACTGAATCGTAGACCAGTCGACTGTCGGCCTACAATTCTCACCAATTAGGTCTGAAATTAATAATCAATACTGGAGTCTATCTCAATACCAAATCTCTTCCTCAACTCAAACCTAATCCAGTTCGTAATCACAAGATCCAGAGATTCATCCATCCAATTTCTTATTTTCATAGCTATACTCAAATCTTAACATGTTTCAAGCAATCAAGAATTGTCAATCGAGATCTACTAATCTTTCATGGATTTCACATGCACATTACGAATAACAACCATGGCATCGATTTCATACAAGATACGAAAACATCAAACAAAAAAGCATGCAATCGTACACATAAACAAAACAAGTCCATATCACTCACCTTTAGAATTGCAAAGATCCAATGGAAAGCCTTCTTCTTGCTAGATCCAAGGACTTCTTCTTCAATCACCAAGAGAATAAGAGGTATAATAAGATCTGAGCTGTGCAGCGAATGACGGCTGCAAACTCCCTTTATATAGGCCGGGAGTTAGGTTTTTAGGGTTTCCAAATACTTTCGCAAAACAATCCCTTCAAAATACAATTATATATATATATATATATATATATATATATATATATATATATATATATATATATATATATATCTACTCTTGGAAATTCATCTAAAATTCATTAAAACTAGGATTTAAAAGAAAATATACTTCTAAATCTTAACCAATACTGTTCAAAACGTCCAGGATTACATTTTGCATTTCAACCCCTAAAAATGTCAGTTTTGCAAAAAGGTTCTTCTTTTATCAAAAATTGCAAATAGATCCATTTAATTTCAGAAAAATCTGGAAAAATAGTAAATAATTCCCAAATAATAAATAATGATTTTTCATAAAGGAAACTTAATTTTTCAAACATCTCAAAAGTCATTTGCACGTGTTTTGCACGTGTACAAAAGATAAATCTTTTAGAAAATATCAATTAAATCCTCAAAAACCATTTAAATTTATTTTCAAATAATTAAAATAATATTTTAAAATACGGGGTTCTACAAGTGTGGACAATCTTAATATCATGTGGGCATTCAGCAGTAAGTGTGTTTGTATGTTCGTACATTAGTTTTCTAGTTTACTAGCATGCATAAACTGCAAATTATGATAAACCATCACATATAGACAAGATAAAAATTTATCAAAAATTCACACACAGTGAGAAGCAAACTCATTTAAGAAGATGTGCAGTAGATTTCTAGTTTACAGTGTTTTGGAAGTCGAAAAACCTTTATTTTGCAAATGTGCAGTAGATGAAAGCGATACAAGGAACCAGCAAGCACACCACACATGCGAGGAAGGAGAGATTGTTTCCAGGATGAGAAGAGAAGCTGAATAGCAGTATCAAACATCAAAAGACACTATTATAAGAAGATGCATTTGCCCAAATTATAAATACTTCTCCCTTCAGTCCTACGAATGAAGTTACCAAATTTATTATCATCTATTCTGGTGGAGCTTCACCTGATTTGTGTAGCTAGTGTTAAATTAACTTTGGACTACTCTATGTGCCACCAGATCGCATTACTTCTAGGAAACACATACACACTCACTCAACATTGTTTAATTCCTTCTTTAATAGTTTGCTGTTATGTTAGCTTTCTGTGTGTATCCTTGTTATGTTATCTTGTCTGCTCTTTGCTAAAACATCTGGTAACAATCATTTCTGAATATGTTATGTTTTGACTGTTTATTTTACATGGAGTGAGTGAACTAAAACATAAATTTTCCTACTTTAATAAGATTTTATGTGGACCGCTGGAAATTATTATATTATGTTTATGTTATCTTTGTCTCTACTTGCTAAAATATTTGTTGAATAATCCTTTCTGAACAATTTGTTTATTATTCTTAAACTAGGAAGGGGGATTATTACCAATACATTGCTGAATTTAAGGCTGAGAATGTGAAAAAAGAAGCTGCGGATCAATCTCTCAAGGCCTACTTGATGCTCTAACTTTTCTCCATCCTATTTTTCTTCTTTTATTCCATTGTAATGGCCAAATCTTTGATTTCTTGAGGTTGGTTTTTCCCTAAAATAACTCAGGCTGCCACGAGTACTGCGATGACTGACCTGTCATCCACTCTGTTTTCTATTATGAGATACTCAACTCACCCGAGAGGTAAATATTAATACCATGTGTGTGTGTTCTTGTTTTTTCCCATTTCCTGTACAGTCATTATAGTCTCATGTTTTTATATATATATATAACTTAATGTCATTGAGATGGAAACCTAATGCAAGCTCAGGTATTCATTCCTTGGTTTAGTACTTAAGTGTGGGAAAAGCTTTGATATTGTAAAAGTGATAGATGTCCTTACTTCAATGTGGAAGGCACGTTCGTTAATGTACACATTCATTGGATATCTACCGAGCATGTCACTTAGCTAAACAAGCATTTTATGAGGCGGTTACAGAACTGAATTCCCTCGGTGAAGACTCCTACAAGGACAGCACACTTATAATGCAGCTCCTCAGGGACAATCTCACCATATGGACGACAGAATTGCCAGAAAGAGGCAAGTCTCTCTCCCGCACAACCTTAGCTTATAATCAAGAGTTTTTATGTTGTTTAAAGATTTTCTTTACTGTGTATGTATCTTCTAGCTTTTTGTGCACTCATTTTGTAGAATATGATCGGTGCCTTTATTTCATAAGAACTGACTCTGTATACCATGAATAAGAGAATTTTGAAGATCAGTTTGGGTATACAGTTTTGTTGAGCAAGGGAAGAAAAGAGGAGGGTGATTATAGAGTTACGGAGACAACTTGTCCAGTTGAACCATGGCAAGTTCACATCAAATATAGTTTGTCTTCAGAGTTTGTAATATGTTTATTTTCAAGCCTTAGTGCTGTATCATTTACAAAGTAGATCTCTTGTATTTTGTATAGTGTCATTGTAGAGCTCATTCTCTATGTATTTATAGTTGCTTGAATTAGAGCTCACTTTTTATGTATTTATAGCTTAATTTGATTTTTTTTTTTTGCTTTGGGTACTGAGTTACAAATGACAACATTGAGAAGCTTAACTAACTACTTGTTGATAAATGTTCATGTTGATTCAATTGGTTGCATTGAATGAGATTGAGGAGTTCTATATTGTTTTATAACATACATATGAAATTTTATTTCATGTACGGAAATTTTTTATTAAAAAATGTTTTAAAATTCTAAAAAAAAATAAAAATACCTATTTATCTCGGTGTTTTTGGCCAAAAACACCAGGATAGGATAGGATGTCTTTTAAAAATAATAATAATAACATATCTCGACATTTTTTGTCAAAAACACTGGGATAGATTACTTTTTTCTTTTTCCTGACAAAAGCTTTATACCGATGTATTTTTAATTAAATGCCAGGATATATATAGGCTATAGCGGCGTTTCCAAAAAACGCTAAGATAGATCCTATATCTGTCCAGACACTCACTATAGCAGCGTTTCTGGCAGCATTTTCAGAAACGCCGCTATGGTCTATCCCGACGTTTATAAATGCCGGGATAGCCAAAAGAAAACTTTGTAGTGGCTCCAAAATTTGCGTTCACCACCTCAGTTGAAAAGGACAAAATTGCTAACGTCAACAACCTTCTCTGCACAAAAAAAAGTTGCCTGATTGCTCTAAGATTGATGCCTGGATATGATTTTTTTATTTAAAATTCTAATTAATAATTGTAAAGTTGGGAAAATTAATTAGAAATTCTGAGAAATAATTAAATATTTTAAAAAAATAATAATAAATTCAGAAAATTAACTAAAAATTTTAATAAAAAATTATGAATTTAGAAATTTAAATTTTAAAAAAAATCTTAAATTAATTATAAACTCAAAAAATTGATTAAAACTTCCCAAAAAGAAATTAAAATTGGAAAAAGGTATTTTAAAATTCTAAAAATCCAGAAAAATAGTTACTGCCCCAAGAAGCTTTGAACAAGGCTCGTAGCATCTCTTATCGCACCCGAAATACAGGCAAGCTCTCTAGATCATCTAAAAAAAAGGCAAACTACTCCTCAAATGTCGTGAGAACTGACCTTCAGGAGTGAGGCATTTATGATATTGGTAAAAATTGCAACAAATCAATGTCGTACGATTCAGACACGCATCCCAAAGCTTCTAGGGAAAGAACAGTAATTTTACAGTAATTGCAGGCCCCCTAGAGGAGCATGGGCTACCTCCAGGCTCATTAGCTCAACCGAACCATCAGATAAGGCTCACTTACAGTCTAAGCAAGAAATTTCCCCCCTATTGGGGTTGTCAGTCAAATTTCCCCTAAAGCTACTAACGCTATCTCTTTAACAAGGGAAGAATTACCAGCGCTATTTTTTCACCAAGGAGAGTAACTAACTCTATTCCTTCACCATGAGAATTTGAAGTTTAATCTCAAAGAGATACTATTTTAAGTCTATCTTGTAGAACTAACTGCTAGGCTATGAATACGGGCCTCCTTCAAAGTCAGGAAATCAATATTTTTCCACTAAAACTCTAGTCTATTTCTGAGTTACTGGCTTGAGCATCGGAGGATTTTTCGCCCCGATGTTCAGACTTTGTGTAGGTTCGCCACGACATCTCAACCGTCCAATCCAATTCAGATGCTTTCAATGGTTCAGTATCAGATCAAGGAGACTTCATCCATCACAATTCAGATTTGATCGATGATCCACATTGTAAGTTTCCTCCTTAAAAAAACTCATCATCTGATTGCTTCCACACCAGAAAAAGCAGCAACACCTAATTATTTTTTGTTTAAAAAGATGGGTTAAACCTGAGTACACCAAATGATCATTCTGAGAATGGCTCTGGAGTTGATCTGCAACAGGAAGAAAATGAAAAGTGGCTCGAGGCGTGGGTTTCACTTTTTTTTAAGAAGCTATTTGGCCGATTCTTGAGATGAACCGCTGATCACCAAACACTTCTCCGGGATACAACGAGCTTCTGTCTACAGTGCTGTCTAATGCTCCAATAGCAGCACATACCAACTTACACCACACTGAGTAAAAATTGCTCAACAATTTGGAGAAAATATTTTAGAAGAGATCAAGAATTTGTTTTTCTCTTCTCTATTTCATCTATGTGACATAACCCATATATTTATATCCAAAATAATAACATTTTTCTTTCTTTCTGATTTAATGTCATAACAACCAGACCATAAAGTGCCATAAAATGTTCTTAATGATTTTACTGGTCAAAAAACTTCACCTATACTGTTCATCCTTACTGGTCATTTCTATTTTACTGGTCATTTCGGCCACACTTCACAATCACCCTAGTGAGTTTATCAAGAGTACTCTTGTAGCTAGGCACTCCTCTCATTCAGAGATATAGAGCTCATTAAGAGCCAAGCTCATCCTTACTAACGCTACAAGACATCATGCACATACACATCAGGATGGACTAAGGAGTGGTAAACTTCTGAGTTACATGATTCCAATCACAGTATGGCTTGTTTTCTCATTGAACCTATGTCTTGGGTCTCCAGTCATATAGGTTGGGTTCCCACCAATTGTGATCCTAAATGGGCTTCAGTCCCATTCTTATTGATGTATTCCAAACTTTGTCTCGAGACAATCCTTTCGTCAAAGAATCTGCAAGATTACTTTCTGATCTCACAAAATCCACAGTAACAGTACTAGACATAAGGAGCTCTCTCACCATACTGTGCTCGCGACAAATCGCTAATCTCTTACTGTTATAGTAAGCATTTTATACTTTAGCTATGGCAGCAGTACTATTTGAGTGGATTAAGATCGCGGGTATAGGCCTACTCCATGAAGGAATGTAAGACAAGAGGTTCATCAACCAGCTTGCCTCCTCACTAGCCGCAGCTAGAGCAACTAACTCATACTCCATAGTAGAGTAAGTTAAAATAGTCTGTTTTTTGGACCTCTAAGAAATAGCACCACCAGCGATATTAAAAATGTATCCACTTGTGGCCTTGGAATCATCTGAAAATGAATTCCAATCTGCATCGCTGAATCCCTCAAGAACAGCGGGAAACCTCTCATAATGTAGTCCTAAGTTCATGGTCCTTTTCAAGTATCTTATGACTCTATCAATTGCATTTCAATGCTCAGAACTATGACAACTCGTAAATCTACATAATACCCCTACAACATATGCAATGTCAGGTCTAGTGTAGTCAGTAGCGTAGCGAAGGCTACCAACAATACTAGCATATTCTTTTTGTCTAACTGCAGCACCATAATTTTTCAAAAGTTTAACATGAGGGTCACTGGGTGTACATGCAGGTCTACAATCAAAGTAATTGTATTTCTTCAAGATCTTCTCCATGTAATGAGATTGATCAAGAGTAATACCAGTCTCAGTACGTGTGATTTTCATGCCTAAAATAACATTCGCCTCACCTAGGTCCTTCATATCAAAATTTTAACTAAACATAGTTTTAGTCTCTGAAATCAATTCAAGCGAAGAACCACAAATGAGTAAATCATCTACATATCGACAAAGCATAATGCAACTATCACTGGATGCTTTATAATAAAGGCATTTATCAACATTATTAATAGAAAAACTATTTGAGAGTAATAATTGATCAATTCTGTCATGCCATTGGTTAGGAGCTTGCTTAAGACCATATAAAGTCTTATTCAGCTTGCAGACTTTGTGTTCCTGTCCTGGAATCACAAAACCTTC
The DNA here is from genome assembly GCA_017893485.1 of Hemerocallis citrina. Taxonomy (NCBI): domain Eukaryota; kingdom Viridiplantae; phylum Streptophyta; class Magnoliopsida; order Asparagales; family Asphodelaceae; genus Hemerocallis; species Hemerocallis citrina. The sequence goes on along the minus strand of CM030365.1, from coordinate 7,894,669 downwards.
AGGCTGATCCATATAAAGTTCCTCTTCAAGTTATCCATTAAGGAAAGTTGTTTTAACATCCATCTGGTGAATCAACAAATTATGCACAGCAGAAATAGCTAATAAAACTCTAATGGTAGACACATGAGTCACAGCAGAGTAAGTGTCAAAGAAATCTATATTTTCCTTTTGTACATATCCTTTAGCTACTAGTCTAGCTTTAAAATTTTCAATTGTACCATCTGGTTTTAGCTTTATCTTAAGAATCCATTTGCATCCTATAGTACGACTACCGCGAGGTAAGTCCACTAACTCCCAAGTACCATTAGAGGTTAGTGAATCCATCTCGTCATTTATGGCTTCTTGCCACAAATCGGCATCGGGTGAGGTTAAGGCCTCATTAAAAGAACTAGGGTCAGATTCTAAAGCATATACAACATAGTCATCACCAAAATCTCTAGCAGTTCTAGCATGTTTACTTCTACGAGGCTCAGAATCTAAATCAACATTAAAATGTGTACTAGTTTGAGGTACGCTAGAGGAAGTAAAGGGTTGTGAACCCCCACTACTACCCCCACTATTTCTCAATAAGTAAGAAAATTTATCCTCATAAAAATTAGCATCTAAAGATTCAATAATCACATTACTATGCAAGTCTAAAAATTTGAAAGTCTTACTGTTATCTGCATAACCAATAAAAACACATTCATAAGCTCTACTTGCAAGTTTGATTCTTTTAGGGTCAAGTTTTCTGACATATGCTAAACACCTTCAAGCTCTAAACTAATCAATATTAGGCTTTCTACTTCTCCATAATTCGTATGGTGAAATTAGAAAATAGATGTGGAATTCTATTTAAAACATGACATACAGATAAAAGATCATCACCCCATAAGGATTTGGGTGCTCCAAAACTAATAAGCGAAGCAACTACCAATTCAGTAAGAGTTCTATTCTTTTGTTCAGCTTTTCCATTAGGTTAAGATGAATAAGGTACAGTAGTCTCGTGAATAATTCTAAATGATGCATATAATTGTTTAAATTCATTGGAATCATATTCTGTACCTCTATCACTACAAAATCTCTTAATATTTCTTTCAAATTAATTTTGCACTTCAGTTGCATAAGTTCTAAACATGTCAATTGCTTCACTCTTATGTGCTATAAGAGAAACATGAGTATAATTTGAATGATCATCAATAAACGTAATGAAATACCTTTTGTCATTTCTAGTTAAAGTTCCATCCATCTCACATATATCATAATGTATCAAGTCTAGAAATTTTGTTTCTCTTGCTACACTTTTATGTGAAGTTTTAATTATCTTAGCTTGACTACAGGAGGTGCATTTCTCAAATTCATTTAAGTTACTTTTGGTATTATGCCAAGTTTTCTCATATTATTTACCAATTTCTTGTTAACATGACATAGTCTAGAGTGTCATAAATTAAAAGAAGACAAGGAGTAAACAGAATCATTATTCTTATTCATTTCAATACTGAGTTTAAACATCCCATTACAAGAAAATCCCTTTCCCACAAAAAACCCATTCTTAGTTATGACATACTGGTTGGATCTGATGCTCTGATGAAACCCAGCCTTGTTGAGAAGGTATCCAGAAATCAAGTTCTTCCTTATATCAGGAGTGTGCAAGACATCCTTAAGGGTTACAGTCATGCCAAAGGTAAACTCCAAGTCCACCTCTCTAGTTCCCATCACATTGATCAATGTGAATCACCAAGTTGCACTTTCTGACCTTCAGTCTCCTTATAAGTTTTGAACTAGCTGCGCTCATAGAAAACATGCCTAATGGCACCCGTATCAGCCCACCACCCGTCGGTTACACCGACCATGTTGATTTTAGTGATTATAGCCATTAAAGGCCCTTCGATAGCATTTGCCTGTGGTGCAGGAGTACGTGATCGGCAGTTCCTAGCGATATGTTCAAAGCGATGACACTTCCAACACTCGATAGGATCTGTTCCATTGTTGTTGGTTTGGGCTTTCTGGTTACTTTCCTTATTCGAATTCTGACATCCATTCTGACCATTCTGACGGAAGTTCGAATTGAACTTCCGACTTGCATTCTTCTTGAACGGCTTATTTTTTTGTTTCAAATGGACCTTCACTTTGTTCTGTTGAACAAGTAAGACTTCTTCTTTCTGGTCTTGTTTTCTGGATTTCTCCTCAACTCTAAGCCTAGTTACCAAATTCTCCATAGTCAGTTCCTTTGATTTGTGTCACGGGATATTCTTGTAGTCTTTCCAACCATGTAGTAACTTGTCAATCATCACAGCTACTTGAAATTGCTCATCGAGGGGTATTCCCTCTGAAATGATCTCATGAGCAATGTGCTGTAACTCATGTGATTGAATAATTACCAGCTTGTCGTCGACCATGGTGCATTTGAGATAACGACTGACTGCGAATTTCTTCAAGCCAGCCTCTACGGTCTCATATTTCTTTTGCAGGGCTTCCCAAACAGATCTAGCCATATCGGACTGTAAGTAATAGTCATACAGTTCGTCGGATAGCCCATTCAAGATAAAATTTCTACATTTAAAATTGGCATCCTTCCATTCTGCTACGTCATCTAAGATTTGTTCATTTTCATGGACATCAACAGGTTCTGGGTTAGGCATTATAGGACAGTCTTGGGTAAGAACATGGGCAACTTCCTTCAGCGACAGATAGAAAAACATATTGTTCTTCCATCGCTTGAAGTTCAGGCCAGCAAATTTCTCGGGTTTGTTGGTTTCATACTTGCGGCCAAAAACTAGAGCCATTATAGATTATGGAAAATAGCTTCTTAAAATTGTTTTAAAAGATGGGTTAAACCTGAGTGCAGCAAATGAACCTTCTGAGAATGACTCTGGAGTTGATCTGCAACTGGAAGAAAATGAAAAGTGGCTCGAGGTATGGGTTTCACTTTCTTTAAAAAGCTATTTGGCCGATTCTGGAGATGAATTGTTGATCACCAAATACTTTTTCCGGGATACAACGAGCTTCTGTCTACAGTGCTGCTTAATGCTCCAATAGTAGCACGTACCAACTTGCACCACACTGAGTAAAGATTGCTCAACAATTTGGAGAAAATATTTTAGAAAAGATCAAGAATTTGGTTTTCTCTTCTCTATTTCATCTATGTGACATAACCCATATATTTATATCCAAAATAAAAATGTTTTTCTTTCTTTCTGATTTAATGTCATAACATTCAGACCATAAAGTGCCATAAAATGGTTTTGATGATTTTACTGGTCAAAAAACTGGCCAATAAGAAAGGAAACGTTTATATTTAAAACCAAAAAAAAGTTTGTGTTTTTTTTTTCTAAGAGACCCCAATACTGAGTAAAAATTGCTTAACAATTTGGAGAAAATATTTTAGAAGTGATCAAGAATTTGTTTTTCTCTTCTCTATTTCATCTATGTGACATAAGCCATATATTTAGATCCAAAATAAAAATGTTTTTCTTTCTTTCTGATTTAATGTCATAACAACCAGACCATAAAGTGCCATAAAATGGTTTTAATGATTTTACTGGTCAAAAAACTGGCCAGTAAGAAAGAAACGTTTATATTTAAAACCAAAAAAAATGTTGTGTTTTTTTTTTTCAAGAGACCCCAAGACTGAGTAAAAATTGCTTTAAAATTTGGAGAAAATATTTTAGAAGTGATCAAGAATTTGTTTCTCTCTTCTCTATTTCATCTATGTGACTTAACTCATATATTTATATCCAAAATAAAAACATTTTTCTTTCTTTCTGATTTAATGTCATAACAATCCAACCATAAAGTGCCATAAAATGATTTTAATGATTTTACTGGTCAAAAAACTGGCTAGTAAGAAAGGAAATGTTTTTATTTAAAACCAAAAAAAATGTTATGTTTTTTTTCCAAGAGACCCCAAAAACCCTGGGCCAAGCCCGGTATATATATATATATATATATATATATATATATATATATATATAATGTAGGAATTGAACCTCTGACGTCATGTGAATTCAAAACTTTAATCGTTGGGCCATAAGACAATGTTGTCAACAGGGCCGGCCCTACACTTATTGAGGCCTAAAGCGAACTCCAAAATGAGGCCTTTTAAAAATTTATAATAATAATTTGTTAAAATTAATATATTTTATTAAAATGTTATCTTTCGGGCTTTTTGAGATGCAAAATCATTTATTATATCATTGTAATCAATTTCACTTAACATTTCTTTTTCAATTGATAATAAAGCTAATCCATTTAATCTTTGTTGAGACATTGTTGATCTTAGATAAGATTTTATTAATTTTAGTTTTGAAAAACTTCTTTCCGCCGAAGCAACAGGTTACGGGAATAGTTAACATTATTCTATAAGCAATATATGCATTTGGAAAAGAATCAAGTCTTTTAATATAATTAAGTATGTCAATTGGTGTATCATTTTCCACTTGTATAATTTCTCTTAAAATTTTCAGTTCTAAAAATAAATCTAACCCAACAATATCTGAGTTTTCCTCATATTTTAATGATCGTTCAAGGTTAACACAACTTTCTTTTAAAATTTCAATTTCTAATGACCTTAATTTCTCAATACTAAATAGAAAACCAAAAGTATCTTGATATATTTTAAATTGTTCAAATCTACTTTGGAATGAAATAATTGCTTGATCTATTATGTACAAGAAGTAGTCAGTTTTAAATGATTCTTCAGGAGATTTTAAAACTTCATTATCCATAATCTCATCAAATTGTTTCTTTCTACGAATAACACATTTTTCACGAAACTTGGGTTCTATATCCATTTCAATAGCAATTTCTTTAGCAGAAATTATAGCATTTTCTAATCCATCTTCCCTATATTTTTCAAAAAAAGAAATAAGACCTTTCAATTGTTCTATAGCAACATCTATCCGCATATCCTTTGATTGAAAGTTTTTACTAACTGAATTTACCGCAAGCAATATCTCATACCAAATAGTCATGCCTAACAAAAACTCAAAATTTTCAAGCTCATAAATCGCTAAACATTCAGCTTCACTTTTTATTTTAGGTTCATCATTAACTTCTACTAATTTCAATAAAGCATCTCTTATTTGTGAAGTTTGAAATCTTAAAGCTTTTACACTTTCAACACGACTTTTCCAACGTGTTTGTGACAATGATTTAAGAGTTAGGCTAGGGATATGATCTTGTAGAATTTTCCATCTTTTAGTTGAAGAAGAAAATAGTGTATATATACGTTGCAACACTCCAAAAAAAGATGTAGCTTTATGACAACAATTAGCCATATCACAAAGTACCAAATTTAAACTATGACAACCACATAGAGTATAAAATGATCTAGGATTAATGTCTAAAAATCTTTTTTGAACACCTTGATGTTTTCCTTTCATATTAGACCCATTATCATAACCTTGTCCTCTCATATTACTAATATCAAGTCCAATAGTATTTATTTCACTGATAATAGCATCAAATAGACCTTTTCCAGTTGTATCATCTACTTTTAAAAATTCTAAAAAATATTCATTGATTTGTACTTTGGTTGAAGAAGTATCCACATAGCGTATTACAATAGACAGTTGTTCTTGATGACTTATATCCGGAGTGCAATCAAGTATGATTGAAAAATATTTTGCGTTCAAAATTTTTGTTAAAATTTTAGTTTTAATTTTATTTGCTAGCAAATTTATTAATTCATTTTGTATTCTATGTCCAAGATAATGATTATGAATTTCATTATCTTTAATTCGACGAATGTGTTCTTGCATTATAGGATCAAATTCTGCAATCATTTCAATTAGGCATAAAAAGTTTCCATTATTTTCTTGGTAAATCTTTTCGTTTGTCCCACAAAATGCCATGTTATTTTTTCCAAGAGCTTTAACAACTGCAATAATTCTAAATAATACATTCCTCCAATGCTCCCTATCTCTATTTATTTTTTCTTGAACATGTTTGTCAATTGTTTTATTTTTTAACAATCTCATTTCTAAATCACTCCATGAACTCATATTAGTGATATGCTCATTACTTATCTCATGACTCTTCAACTTAGAACTAATATTTCTCCAATCCCTACTACCTTCACTTGCTAATTTACTTGTACTAGAAAGAGCATTAAATAATTTACAACAAAAACAAAATACTTTATCTAAATCTTGGGAATATACCAACCATCTTCTTTCACGCTTTTCTCCGTTGGACAACTTTTGAATGTAAAGTGATGACGAAAAATGTCTTGCAAATTCATCCTTAGGAAAATCTATATCGGTAATTTTAATAGGACCATTTTTTACTAATAAATCTCTCAAACTTGTATCAATATTTGTCCATTGACTTGGATCAAATATATTTTTAATAGTGGATTCTTCTAATATTTCTTCGCTATCTTCACTATGAGTATGAGAATCAATACAATCTTGTTCATTAACTAATACTTCTTCTCTATTTTTATTTTCATTAGTAACTTGTTCATCAACTAACAGTTCTCTATTTTCATTTTCATTAATAACTTGTTCATCAACTAACATTTCTTCTCTATTTTCATTTTCATTAGTAACTTGTTCATCTACTAACATTTGTTCTCTATTTTCATTTGTGTCTATATTGTTAACTTGTTCATTAACTAATTCATTATTTATTTTGTTTGTTTTAACAAATTTATCTAAAGCACCTTTTTGTGATTCAATTAAAGCTTCAACTCTTTTTTTTTTTTAGTTTCGAATAACCTGACTCAAATTTCCTAGTTGACATTTATATATTTAAAAATAAAAAACAATAAAAATTAACACTAAAAATTAACACTAAATAAATTAAAAATAAAAATAAAAAAACAATAAAAATTAACACTAAATAAAGGCTTCACTAGATTAAAACTAAAAATTAACACTAAAAAAATTAACAATAAAAATAAAAAAACAGTAAAAATTAACACTAAATAAAGGGTTCACTAAATTAACACTAAAAGTTAACACTAAATAAATTAACAATAAAAATTAACACAAAATTAGATACCGACTGGGCGAGGCCGCAAGGGAAGTGGAGGCAGAGGTGCGGAGGCGGCGGCGCGGTGGCATCGACTGGGCGATCCGGCGATGGAAATGGAGTCGTTGAGGGATCAGGGAAGGCCTGGACTGGAGGCTACCAGGCAGGGAGAGTGGGAGGCTGGCTGGGAGCGATGCTGCGACTGGGCGATTCGGAGTCGTTGAGGGCGGAGCGGGCCGGAGAAGCTAGGCGACGACGCCGATTGGAGATAGAGAGATCAGAGAGAGAGAGAGAGAGCGCACGATCGGAGAATTGAGGGCACGATCGGAGAGAGAGAGCGCACGATCGGAGAGAGAAAGATCAGAGATTCAGAGAATTGGGATTGAGTACTCAGTAGAGAAAGATCAGAGATTGAGAGAAATTATCTCTGATTATAATTAGGGGATTAGTAGAGGCCTTTCGTATTTCAAGGAGTCATTTTTGGAAATTGAAAACCAAAAATAACTACTCTCTTATTTCTAGGAGTCATTTTTGGAAACCAAAAACAAGGAAGGGAAGATCCGAAGGTGAATAGTCAGCGGGAGACTGGGAGTGAGCTGTGAGTACTCAGTAGAAGAAAAAAAGAAAAAATAGAGGCCTAAAACATGGGAAAAATTTGGAGGCCTAAAGCAAGGGCTTTAGTTGCTTCCCCATAGGGCCGGGCCTGGTTGTCAACAAGAAAAGTGTTTTGAATGTATACTCAATTCCAACAGTTTTATTAAATACCCAATTGTTCATGCATCAAATCTTTTCTTGACATTATTTTCTTTCTTTAAGACAAGTATAAAAAAGCGCGAATGATCACATACACGAGTTGGTCGGGTAGTGATAAGCGAAGCCTCAAAAGAAAAACTCGCACTCTTATTAAGAAAACATGGTTCAAATCTTTTAAACGACTAAAACTACTTATGCACCTTGTTAATTATATGCAACGTGCAACCGACAAACAACAAGGATAATTAAACTACTATAAGATTTACGCCATAAACTTCTTTAACGGTAACAAATGTGGCATCTACATGCAATGCTAAAGGAAAATTCGATATTATATGTCATTGTTTCTTTAATTAAGAGATATATATCTTTACCATTTGTTCTCCTCAAGTGCTTTCATGGTGTGCAACATTCCATTGGCTAATTAATCTCTCCTCTAATTCTCTTCTTTGTGTAACTTTTCGATATAATAATAAGTTAAAGCAAAGAAAAGAGGAGATGGTATTCCTCTCTATCTAGCTTCAATCCATAACCTAATCTATTATTCTCTTGGCTTAATTCGGTTTTTGGGCAGCTACGAACTCTTCTCTTCTATATGCATGCCCAGTGGCGTAGATGCTGTCTTTTTGCTAATGCACGGATAACTTTAGTTTCGTTGTAGTTCTGTACATGGTTTGGGTCTTGCTTTAGTATCTCTTTTCTAGCTTCACAAACCATTGTTTATTTTAATTAGGATAGCACTATTGTAGTTTACATTTGATCTCGTAATAGAGAATTAATACAATTTCGTTGGTAACTGGCGATACATAAGGTTTCAAATATTTCCTGAGACAAAGATATAAGAACTAACTGACTTCAGTGATATGAAAGCTATATGCGTGGGACAATGAGAACATTAAGATGAATGTGATAAGATTCTAAGCGACATCATGTAAGACTTTTCCTACATAAATTATCACCCAAAAGTGAAAATGCTTAAAATAGTTGAAACAGTAGAATGTAAGAAATTAAGATGATATTCCATTCTCTTCTGAATTTTTCCTAAGAATTCCTCAGAGCATAACCAACTTTCCTCAGTGGATGGTGCTTTGAACCTGATCGATTTTCTTTAATAGTCCCATATCTTCCATCCTTTTTATGCACAAGAATACCATCATCCAGTTCGAGCCATCAGAACGATTTGAGCTTTGCCTGAACTTTGAACTTCTTCTAGTCTCTTAGTGTGGTCCTACACTTGATCGAAAGCACCTTTCTAAGATGTAACAGGGGACCAAAAACTTTCACTTACACTCTATATATTTTTAATAACTAACTAGGATTTCATTGAATCAAATCCCAGGCAACTTAAAGGTCGAACTGATACCATTAACTGTACCACACTTGAGCCTTGATGAGACCAGAATCGTGTTGGCTTTTTGGTCAAAACCAAGCTCCACCTTTCCTTGCTTTTAGTCCCACATCGGTTGGGAGATGTGTGTTGTAAGTGGGATCAGCCCATATATATTCTAATCTTCTCTTCCCTTAAGACAACTGAAAATTGTTTTCCCACATAACTCTTCCTCTCCTTCACTTCTTCCCTGCCAAATCTGGTGGTACTCTGCTTTTCTCTTCCGTTCTGGGCAAGGCTAAGTTGGGGTCAATCTCTCGACGTTGTGTGCGACAGCGAGACGCCGGTGATACCGGGGGTTTTACCACTAGGAGCATCTGCGAAAAGTCTGCACATAAGACCGCGGATCAACTCTTAGGGCAGTGCGCTCCGCGCGACTTCCCCATAGGCCGGTAACTCTGTTTTAATTTATTTTGTCTGTTGTTTCCAATTGCTTAAATAAATGCTGAAAATCGAAGATTCGAGACACTTTTTATAACAATCTAAGAGTTGATTCTAAATTTAGATTATACAAAAATTGCATTACTCAAATCTTTTTACCTATGGCTCGAATCCTGTCCCGAACCCTAATCCCCAATTCGCAAACCCCCAAGACCCTCTCTCTCTCTAAGTTTCTAATAAAGACTTCCATTTTTCCCATATAAATTGTATTTTCTGAATTTGTTTGAATCCGTTAATTAGAGCTATAAGTTTCGATTTGGGGTTTTGCGCCCGCCCTTAGGGTTTTTTGAAATCCATGTTCAATCGCGATCCATGGATCACTCTGTAACTCCATCCAATCCACCAGTTGATGAGCAAGAGGACGAATGGGGTATGATTCCGATCCCTTAATGTCTCAGGAAGATTGGATTTTGATTATGTTTTGATAATTTGTAGATGAAATTCTGATCTGGGTATTTTTTGTAATATCTAATAGTTCAAGGAATTGATGATTTTTAGAACTTGGAAGTGATGTGGGATTCATTGATTGTCTAGTTTATGTGGTTATTTATGGAATACTAATCAATTTGGTTAATCAAAAAGTTATTAAAGAGCAGTTCATACCGCGGATTGGAAGAAGTTTTCATCATTAACGATGGATAACCTATTGTTTCAGAATACTGAATTCTTTAGATTAGATTGGAAACATATCAAATTATGAAGTTTGATGAGTTTTGTCAAAGACTTCGTTACTTTACTATTCTAGGTGTCTATATTGGCTAGTAGCCTAGAGTTTTACTCTTTGGAGAACTTTCAGCACCGCAGTGAACTATGATCCCTAGAGTTGTGATATTGTCATTATGTAACAGTAGCTCGAGTAATTGTGAATGGCGGTTTTGAAATATCCTCTTTCCATAAGTAGACACAGATAATCCATGTACAAACTTAACTATTAACATCCTAAGTGATGTATCCTAACTTAACTTTTAGGGTCAAATTTATTATGATTAGTGGGATACAGCTCGCTAGTATTTTTGGGTCTATGCATGTCCGCACTCAATGGCACGCCCATTTACAGTAGTATAAATAGTTCGCCAATAAGAGTTAAGAAATATAGGCTAACAATCAGTTACTATTTTTATAATTTTTGTTAAGAATACGCTACTAACCATAAGGTAACATAAGCAGAAGCTGAAGCATAAGGAGTGGTTTTATTACATTAAATTTGATCCCATAATTTTTGTTAAGAAGGTGCTATTAACCAATACCATAGATGACCTTTTTTTTTGAATAATACCATTAACATAGGATCCTAACAAACATTAGCATTTTCTAAGGGATATAATAGAAAGTACTTGCAGATCAAGAGCCATTTGTAAAATTATCCTATAGATGTAATGGTAAACCATCAACATTCCTATTAAGGTATTCTGCTGATGCATACAAATGCAACAATAATGCAACCCTACCTAACATTGGCATCACATAATCATAGAATTATTCTTTTTGAGAATACATAATCATTGAATTATTAAGACTGAACAAATAAGAGGGCCCCATATAATGTAAGCTTATGAAAAGGTTAGGCTACCTGCTGAAGATCTTGATTAAATAAACCTGGCGACTGTCCATAAACCCCATTTTTCATCTTCAAGTTGATCTGATTAATGTCAAATAATTTGTCGACTTTGATGCTGTGGAAGTTCTCACACAGTAGATTACACAATGGAACAAACTTATCTGAACATAAAAGATCAAATAAAATTGCCTGGCACTTCAGCTTGTTTGCAACTGTATCAGTCTGATCAGAAGTCTCAGTATCTGATCCATCCACAAAGGCATTTGATTATATTTCCATTCTGTAGTCTGCCTTTTGATTGTCACACTTAATTCTAAGAGAGGTCTGGTTAACTTCAAATCGAATAGTTCCTTAGTATAGAAAGTTGTGCGTATACAGTGAAAACTATGTATGTCTGCCCGGCATTATCTCGTTCTGTAAAATGTGATATCGTGCACCGTTGTTCTTGCCTTCTCTCTGTTCTTGATTCCTGAAATTAACATTCTTCATATACTGTTTATTGCTGACTTGATATGTCAAGCAGTTCCATCTTTACTTTTCTGTATCAATGTCTTAAATGCATTTCTATAGTGTAATGATGTGAACATGATTTCATGAATTGCCTTGCTGATTCGATTTCATTGGTGTTTAATTGATTATTCACTGTTCAGGTATTCAGTACTAAACCGTGTATTGCTTATTTTGCTTTATCAGTATTTCCCATTTTTATCACTTCAATGTTTATTGTTGTGAAGTATGTGATATTTAGTCATAATAAGCATTTTGGTGAGACTGACTATTATTATATCACGAGGGACTAGCCATGATTATCGGTACAATGCATTGTAACCTAGGAAACATGGATCCGGGTACTGGTATGGACACTGACATAGTTGCATGTCAAATTTGTAAAAAGTAGGGCACCAGGATACGGCTATAATATTATATAATATTTAGTCAGTATTAGGATTATGCTTAAATTTTATCAAATAATGTAAAACAGAATAATTTGGAGTTCATAGTCAAAATAAGAGAGATATATTGTCCACATAAATGTAATAATGCGTCAATAGTACACAATATCGAAGAAGATTCATAATGCGTATGCCAGACATTAGAGATTATTTGTATTTGAAATATGAGAAAGCATTTCAAAATTTTTATATGTACTCGAAGAAGTACATATAAAGTAGGTATGTAGATTGGTTTTTGAGCCATTAGGAGATCCAAAGTAGTTATGCAGATATACAGAGGAGTTTTTAACAATTCAGGAACAAACTCAAGTTTTGGGGTTCCAAACCTAAAAATAAAGAGTCCTAGAAATTATTGTTAATGCTGTTTTTTGGGTCATAATATCATCGCTATGTTTTCTACTCTTGGGGTGAATATCATTCCTACCTTGAATCTATATAGAGAGATAATTTTTGAACTCCAACAACTAAATATAAATATAATTCTGAGTCCAGTATAAATCAGTGCTGTTGGATATACTTTGAATTCCAGGTCCAGTTATCATAAGGTTCACTATACATTTATGACACCACAATGAAGCCCCTGACTCATTAATTGACAAATATAATATCTTAATACTAAAGAAGGGGGAGCCCAAACTTCGGTCAGTTTTACCCAGGAAAAGGGATTAAATTATTTTGACACCTACTCTCATGTAACTAGGACTGCCTCTATTAAAACTCTTCTAGCTTTAGCATCTATTCATGACTTGCTAATTCATCAAATGGATGAAAAGACAGCTTTTTGAATGAAGGCCTAGAGAAAGAAATCTACATGGAGCAACCTGAAGGTTTTATTGCTAAAGGTCAAGAAAAGAAAGTTTGCAGATTAGTAAAATCACTTTATGGCCTAAAGCAAGCTTCCAAGCAATGGCACAACAAATTTGATAAAGTGATTTTAGAATATGGTTTCTTACCAAATGAGTATGATAAATGCATATACTCTAAAAACATTGATGGAAGTTGTGTCATTATATGCTTATATGTAGATAACATCCTCACTTTAGGATCAACACATGAGTTAATAAATAATACTAAAGACTATCTATCTAGCATGCTTGATATGAAAGACTTAGGATAAGCTAACCTGATTCTAGGAATGCAAGTATCCAAATCCAAGGAGGGCTATACTCTCTCCTTAGTACATTCTATTGAGAAAATGCTAAGAAAACTTGAGTACTTTGATAAGATACCTGCTCGTACTTCTTTTGACAGTAAGATCATTCTCAAGAAGAATGAAGGTTCACCTGTAGAACAACATAGATACTCTTAAATGATAGGTTCTCTTATGTATATAACAAATAGAACTAGACCTGATATTGCAGTTGCTGTTGGGAGACTTAGTAGATATACAAGTAACCCAAACCGGTCACATTGGTCAGCAATAGAAGGAGTATTTAGATATCTTAAGGGTACTATAGATTACAAACTTCATTTTTCTAGACACCCTGATATCATAGGAGGTTACTCAGATGCAAACTGAGTAACTGACTCACTTGATGTGAAATCCACAACTGGATATGTCCTTACCCTAGGAGGGCCTGCGATCTCCTGGGGTTCATGTAAACAAACTATTATAGCTAGAAGTACTATGGACACTGAAATGATAGCTTTGGACACTACTTGTACAGAAGCTGAATGGCTAAGAAATTTGATTATGCATAGACATGTTACTAATATTCCTGTTCCTGCTATTTTCATAAACTGTGATAATAAATCTGTTATAGAACTACTAAAGCATGATTCTGTGAATGCTAAGATGAACAGGCACCTGCAGCTGCGCTTCAAGTCAATCAAGCGCCTATTAGGCAAATATGTGGTTCTTGACTATATAAAATCAGAAAAGAACTTTGCAGACCACTTGACAAAGGGTCTGTCTAGGACGTTGATCCTAAAATCATCGAGGGGGATGGGGTTAAGCCCATAAGTAAGTCACCAGCAGTGGCAACCTAACCGAGTCTGACTGGAGATCCCAAGAAGCCGGTTCAATGGGTAGAAACAAGCTGGACTTCGGTGACTTTTATGGAACACTGACTCAGAGATTAAATTCTCATAAATTAATGCCCAGGTGGCTGTACGAGATTGTACAATGATATCCCATCCCTATGGTGACAGTGTTCCTGTGTGATCTGGTTAGAATGAGTTCTAAACTCTTAATAGGTCCAAACATTATTATGTAGGGTTGACTCCGATCACCAACCCTTTGAGGACCTACCTATATGAGAGGTCGTGAAGGCCGCGACTATGGGACAGGGCGATCCCAGACAACTCTCATGAATATGAAAAAAGAGCGCATGGCCATTCAAAAGCGCCACCCGATAGACCCAAGAACCTCTAGCGTACTATGTGTGCTATTTTCTGAATCTGAGTCAAGAAGTCTGATTCAAGGCATAGTCCATCAAGCACTTCTTCAGACAAAGACAATAGTCACTACGTGAGATTCAAGGCTGTAGTCCATCTCATTTATGCATAGTATACTCTTGCCCAGAACTTCTCCATCATTATTCTTTTGTTATCTCTGTTTTTCGGATCTTGGTTTTGGGGGGGGATTGTTGGCTTTTTGGTCAAAACCAAGCTCCACCTTTCCTTGCTTTTAGTCCCACATCGGTTGGGAGATGTGTGTTGTAAGTGGGATCAGCCCATATATATTCTAATCTTCTCTTCCCTTAAGACAACTGAAAATTGTTTTCCCACATAACTCTTCCTCTCCTTCACTTCTTCCCTGCCAAATCTGGTGGTACTCTGCTTTTCTCTTCCGTTCTGGGCAAGGCTAAGTTGGGGTCAATCTCTCGACGTTGTGTGCGACAGCGAGACGCCGGTGATACCGGGGGTTTTACCACTAGGAGCATCTGCGAAAAGTCTGCACATAAGACCGCGGATCAACTCTTAGGGCAGTGCGCTCCGCGCGACTTCTCCATAGGCCGGTAACTCTGTTTTAATTTATTTTGTCTGTTGTTTCCAATTGCTTAAATAAATGCTGAAAATCGAAGATTCGAGACACTTTTTATAACAAATCGGACTCAGTTTCTGCCGACAAACTACGCATTGAACCTTTAGGAAGATGCTTCATCTCGGGAAAGAACAAGATAGCTTGTGGTTTTGTAAAAATTCACCATCTTTGACTCGTTTTAGGCTCCTTTGTTGGTGTTACAGAAAAACGATGAATGGATAGAAAGAAAACTCGAAGATGATTGCCTGGCATATTGAGGATGTTCTGTATTTTGCCCATTTCTGGTCTAATATTTTACCCGATAAGAAAAAAGAGACTCTACAACTCCATCATCTCGACTCTTTTGTTCTGTCTTTTATACAGGGGGTTCGAATGTGCCGTAATTTGCTCTGGTGGCTGCCCATTTCTGGTCTAATGTTGTTGTGTGGTTTTATTCCTGTTTTATGCTTTTGTGTTGTCCTGTGGCTTTCTTACTGGGTTGTATTTTTAGGTGGGAGGGTAGCTCTCTTAATGGGATCTGCTTTTGTATTTGTCGCGGTTGTCCTTCGGCCGCTATTTTGTACTTTCTGTTTCAAGAGAGAGAGAGAGAGCTGAGCATCTCACTCCATCCTTATGTTAAGAAAACTGAGAATCTTATTGAGTCTTCGACACAATCAACACAAATTATCAAGCAAAACTAGATCGCATCAATCACACAAGAATTGTCCAGGATGGGCTTTCGTCATAACCCGTAGGAAGAGGAACCGATATGTTATTTCAAATAGAGAAGATATAAGAATATTACAATTCTCACCACGACCATCTCTCAAGTCTAACTGGAACTTGGTTGTTGCTTACAATGGAGAAACTCTCTCACCCTCTTATATGAAGTACTCTAATCTTTTATTCGGCACTCAATAGAATCATATCGTTGTAGAAGCCGGTTACATTGTATTTATAGATTTTGATAAACCTTAGTTTGATACACTTGATACATTAACCATTCAATTACTACTGAAGAGATAACCTTGCTTTGGGAGCCATACGATCTGACTTGAAGACAAAGTTTGGCTTCTCACGAATCTTCAAGACCCGACCCAAATAACCCATCAGCGCCGCAGTCAGTTGACCATATACAACAGTCGGTCGGCCGTTCCCCTCTCGGAAACCCTGTACAGTCAGAGCGGTCGACCGACCCCAGGTGCGGTCGACCGCAACTCCACCTGTTTGCTTCTGCTGACTGCTTTCCTTCTTCTTCGATGCCCCGCTTCGATCCATCTAGGGTTGGCAAACGGGTTAGGCGGGCTGGGTCGGGTCGAACCCGCCCGGGTTTGCACCCAACTTGGGTCGGGTCAACCTACTCGAACTAAGCATGTAACTAGATGTATCTTCTTTAAATATGTAACCATGAATTCATCTATGTATAACAACATCAAATCGTTCATTGAGCTTGTTTACACCATGAGATTCTTGCAAACCCTTCATCATGTTCCCTATGATCGACTACACTAGCTAGGTTAAAAATCAACACCAGATAGGAATTTTCTATTAACTTTTTGTTGTAACAAACAAACTGCATAATTCAGTTCACCTCCTACAGTCCTACTAGAGTTAAAACCCTTTTTAAAGGCTTTGGGTTCTTACTTCTTTTGATGTTCGGCCGACCCAACTATTTTTTAATTGGGCTCGGACAACTTAACTAGGCCCATTTCAAAACATAACTAAAAGCCCAATTAAGATAGTGTAGTGGGCCTATTTCTATTTTCAGTTCACCTCGTTAGGAATATTTATCAACCTCGTGATTCACAATTGGAATCTAGCTACGTTTCAGTAGCTTTCACATTATTATCTTCACTAGCTTCCTTACTTACTTATCTATGACCAGTGTTACACGTGCAATGCACGTTTTAATAAATATAATTTTTTAAAATAAAAATTTAGACATAGTCTTGATTTGAACGTAGGACATTCTTTATAATAGTTATGCACAGGCGTTGCACGGGTTGGTAGAATGACAAAATATTTACAAATGACACTAAGGCATTGTCCCATTATAATATTAGAGATTAGAGATAAGAGCACCCACAGTGGTTTGTCATTTTGTCATTTTATGCATTTTAGACACTATAGCCGACACACTCGTCAGTTATTTTGTCATTTTTTACCAATTCCGCTACAGTAGAAATATATAAATAGCAATGGATATAGTAAAATATATATTATAGAGGACGAAACATCATGTTTCGTCTGGATTATTTAAATATATTTTTAAATAATCAGACGAAATATGATGTTTCGTCTGAATTTTAAAAAAAAAAAGAAAAAGAAAAAAACTCAGAAATATGCATATAATGGCTGGAGGAAACATCATGTTTCGTCCAGGCCATTGGGTCCCATCTCTTTTAAATTTTTTTTACAAATTACCATCATTGGTTACTGGGTGCAATAATTTAAAAAATTTTGCAAATTTATAAATTGTTTTTTGCAATTTTGTTAATGGTTTTTTTGCAATTTTGTAAATATTTTTGCAATTTTTTTGCAAAAAAAAAACCTCCTTAAAATCCGGACGATTATTTTGCAATTTTTTTTCTTTTGGGACAAAACATCCCGTATATTTTATTAATAATCTTTCGGTTTTTGACTATATAAATAATTTTTTAATTACAGACGAAACATCATGTTTGGTCTGTTTCATTTTTAACGAAAATATGCACTTTTTGCTTTTCGACGACTGCAGCATTTCATCAAAATGGAAAGGTAAAATAAGCATTTTGCCATTTTTACCTCAAACGACTGTGGATGCTCTTATTCCTTACTATTTACAAAAATCACGAATAAATATCTACAAGTTATTCAAGATTTACTTTATTCATTACTAGTAATTTAAACGTGCGATGCACGTCTTTATAAATATAAATTTTTTTAAATTAAAAATTTTGACGTTGTCTGGCATCGAACCTAAGATCTCCTTTACATTAGTTATGTGTGTGTATTGCACGTGTTTATTTGGTTACAAATAAAGTTTATTTGATGATAAACTCCCCCATTAAAATAGTAGAGATAAAGAATTAAATGTTGCTACTATTTTTAGTACCTACAAATAGACCTGGCAATGGGTGCAGGTCAAACGGGTGCGGTTAAAAAAGAACCCATTTTAAGAGGGTCATATTTTTAGAGCATCCACTATAGTCATTGCTAAAATTTGTACTTTTAGCAATTGACAAATAGCAATGAGAGGGGGAGTCTGCTATCGTTGGTGTTAAATCTGTAAAAAAAAAAAGGAATAAAAAAGTCAGACGGATGATCTTCCTCCGTCCATCCTTTTTTTTTTCTTTTTTAAATGGCATTTCATTTTTGTAATTAAATAATGACATTTTCGTAATAATTGAAAAAAAAAATTCTCAGAAGTGCTCGGACGGAAGAAGATATTCCGTTCGAGTTTTTTTTAATTTTAAAATGGTAATTTCATATTTAACTAATGGCATTTTCGCAATATTGGATGACATTTTCGTAATTTTTTAGAGAAGAAATTTCTGAATACTTTATTATTTTTGTTTTAGAAAGGAAAAGATGAGAGACGGAGCTTCTTCTTCCGTCTCTCATCTTTTTCGTTTTCATTTTTTTTTAATTCCAAAAAATCGACGGACAAAGCATCTTCTTCCGTCCTTCATCTTTTCAATTTTTTTTCCTCAAACGGATCATCTTCTTCTGTCTTCTATATTTAGCATTTCTCAACGTAGCTGTTATCTTTAGCGATAGACTATTTACACCTATTCTAAATTCTGGGTTTTTAGCAAACGATAGTTGGGTATTTTTCTAACTCAACTGCTAACTTTTGAGTTTTTAGAAAACGATAGTGGATGCTCTTATGACCCATACCTACACCTATGGGTTGTGGGTATCCCCGCGGGTACCCGCCCTTTTTTTTCTTAATTATTTTTAAAATTTAAAAATTGTAAAAAAAAATCAAGGATGAGGAATGGAGATTGGATTGGATTAGATTGGATGGGTGCCCCCTCCCCCCTTCTTTTTTTTTCTTGTGAGGGTTGGGTTGGGTTAGATTGGATTGGAATTTGGAGTTGGGCAAGGATGGAGATTGTAGATGTAGATTGGAAATGGAGGTGGCGGCGGGGGTGGTGTGATGGAGGCATCGGCCCTGTAAGGAGGTGGCAGGAGGAAGTGGCGGCATGGTGAGGAGGTGGCGGCTAGAGAGGGGAAAGAAGAAGTCTAAGAAAGTCAAAAACCTAAATCTGTAACATTGTTTCTCAGATGATTCATTGATCTTACTGTTTAGGGTTTAGGTTTAGTAATTTGGGTATGGGTTAGAGCATCCACAGTCATTTGCTAAATTTCCATTTTATCCATTTTATAGCAATCTCGACTCTGTAGTCGTTTGCTATTTATTTATATGTTGGCAAAATCGCTACAGAACAATGTAATATTTGAGAGCAGATATGAGAATATGCATATTATAGCGGACGGGTCTTTGAGATCTATCCCAAATATATTTAAAAAAATTATATCGGACGGATCTTGAAGCTCCGTCCCAAAATTTTTTTTTCACTTCTAACCTTGGACGGATCTTCAAGATCCGTCCCAAATAAAAAAAATAATTTTTTTAATATAGGACGAAACTTGAAGCTCCATCCGAACATTTTTTTTTCACTTCTTTACCTTGGACGGATCTTGAAGATTCGTCCCTTGTTTTTTAAAAACATTTTTTAATTATTAAAATTATTAAAATATTCAAATTAATTATTAAAAAATGGCCAGAATTTTTTTTTCTCACGGGACTGAACTTAGAGTTCCATCCGATCAAATTTTTTTTGTTGCTATATTATAGCATTTCACCACTGCAGCAAACGTCCAATTGCTACATATATAATATACATTTTTTCCAATTTTTAGCAATCACGACTGTGGATGCTCTTATGGGTTATAGGTTATTAGGCTAGGGTTTGGGTGTATATATTAATATATTATAAATAAATAATAACTTAATAAATATGGGTACCTGCAGGCTACCTGACCTGACTCACAAATTTACGGGTTGGGTCTGGTACGGGTTGACCTTGGAAAATTTTAAAAATTGGCCCCCATACCCGGCCTTGCATAAACCCCTGGCCTCGATCCTACTTTCTTAAGGGCCTTAATTTTCGGCCTAGCTCCAACCCTGAGCTTCATTTATCTCACCCGCGGCCCTACCCTATCATGACCCAGGCTGGCCCGTGGCCTTCATCCGGTCCTAGACATTAATTTAGACGAAGAAAGTTATGATAATTTATTCGTCATCAGACATAAATAATTCTTCAAACTTTCAATATTCTATAATCTTATCAATTGAACGAATATAATACATGATTGTCTAATAAGAATAACAACAAGAAAATTATATATATATATATATATATATATATATATATATATATATATATATATATATATAGAGTCCCCTTCGGTTGCACACTACTTTTGGTGAGCACTCCGTGAGCACTCCCGATCTAGAGACCCTATGAAAAATCCGAACCGCTCATATTGTTCTATATGCCTTAGATAGCCTAACAATAAAAAATCAAGTAATTTGAAGTTCATTTGCCCATCCATCATGCTGTTAGAATTTTCAGCCATACAATTTTGTGATGATGTAAATCATGGGTAAATGAACTTCAAATTACTTGATTTTTTATTGTTAGGCTATCTAAGGCATATAGAACAACATGAGCGGTTCGAATTTTTCATAGGGTCTCTAGTTCGTGAGTGCTCACGGAGTGCTCACCAAAGTAGTGTGCAATCGAAGATTTCTCTAGCTATATATATATATATAAAGAAGAAAAAAGATAGCCAAATAATTTTTTGACTCAAAGATGATCAGGGACATTGCCATCAACCGACGACTTGAATTAAAGAGTTAATCATGCAACGCAGAACCCTAAGATCACTACAAATTTTCAATATCACCTGCTCAATACAATCTCATGGAACTCAAAATACAATATAAAATGAAAATTATATTTATCATCTCATGTGATAAACTTATAATAGTAGAAACAAAAAGATTGGCAACATGGATTTTATCCCTAAATCTAATAAAGTTTTGGTGTTTCCAAGTTTTATCTGTAAAGATTATGTATGGGCTTAGTAAAATTGGCCAAGATAAGGCCTTTTGTAAAACAGTAATATACAATATGTATATTTATTAAAATAGTAGGGATTGACTAGGGCCTTAAAAGGGCTAGGGTTAGGGCCTAGGTTAAACCCCAGCCCTGACCTATCGTTAGACGGGCATAAACTTTATGTCCCAGCCCTACCTTTTTACAAGAAGGCCCCGGGCCGGGGTAGGGTTTTTTTATGGCCGACCCCAGCCCATTATCATTCCTATGCAACGGATGGGAATTCAATAAGTTCGGTCCACAATAATTAAGCTGAAGTGAAAAAGTGCAAAAATATTGAGATTTTTTATTTATTTTATTTTTGTTTTTTGTTTTGTTAGAAAGGAAATTCATATGTTATATGTTCTCATAACTGCCATGTGAGAATACAAATATCACTTTGAACTAGTCATTTTCCCCTATTAATTATTTATGAGGTTGGAGAACCAGGAAATTTGTAGTGGTGAAGATAATGGAATTGAAAAGTTTGGTCAGCTTCTAGCTCGTTCACAAACCATCTATTTTACTCTGTTGATAAGGATGATGATATTGATGTGAGATGCAAGGGTTTGATGTTTGATGAGCCTGGAGATAAGGCTGTAGATAAGGGCTTGATGTTTTATATGTTTTGTATTAATATATACAAAACAACTTACAAGCTAGTCAGTCTAGGGAACGTGAGCTATGATGTATCGGTGGAGAGTGTGTATTTGGTATCAGAAGTACTGATGAAAATGTATAGGAGATGCCTAGTTAATAAGATTCTTTTGTGGTGTGGAACTAGAAATTTTTACTTGCTGAGACATCTAAAGAATTGTTTCCTGCCAGCAATCCTTTCAAAACATGCTGTCGACTACATGCATGTTTGGGAAAACTGTTAGGATTATGAGGATCTTGTTGAGTTTTTGATATAATCAGCACAAGCCACCAAGAAAGACTAGATCACACCATTCACACAAAGCACACAAAAATTGTCTTGTTTGGGGCTTTCGCCCTAATGCGGGAGAGAGAGAACCGAGATATTATTCAACTAGAGAAGATATAAGAATATTACAATTCTCACCACGACCATCTCTCAAGCCTAATAGAACTTGATACTGCTTACAATGGAGAAACTCTTTCACCCTTCTCTATGAAGTACGCTCTTCTTCTATTCGGCACTCAATAGAATCATATGGATCTATGAGCCGTTACAATTGTATTTATAGATCTAGAGACAAACCCTAAATTGATATCTTGTTACAATAGCCAATGAATAGTACGTAAGAGATAACCCTATGATAGAAGCCACACGATCCAACTTGAAGAGCATGTTGGGCTTTTTCACGAATCAGCCAGACTCAAGCCCGAAACCCATCAGCGCTGCGAACGGTCAACCGCACCAACAAGTCGGTCGACTGTCCACCTCTCTGGAAGACTTCGTGTAGAGGTCGGTCGACTGCAACCCATGTGCAGTCTGTTGGAATTAATTTTTGCAGTTTTCCGGGCCGGATTCCGGCAAGCTCCGGCCACCGGCGGCACCGAAAAATGAGTGGATTGCGATCCTCTCGTTGAGTACTATTCCGTAGTATACTCACTTGCCAAAAACGAATTCCGTATGAATGAGAAATGTTGATCCAAAGTTGGGTACTTGAAAGGTACCAACTTAACAAATGGATAGTCCCATATCGAAAATTAGAAAAGATTTATACTAGTATATATACTAGAAAACTGGACTAGAGGGCGTGGCCCGGGGGTTACCACTAACGTGTAGTGGAGAGAGGACTTAGCCAAAATGACAAACACACACGCGCGCACGCGAGCGCGCGCCCGGCCCGGCCCCGGCCCCGGCCTCGGCTTGGTCTGGTCTGGTCTGGCTTAAATTTTTTATTTTATTTTTGCCCAGACAAACTCTTTCCCTACTGAACTAAAAAGGCTTTTCAGATTCAGTAACTGGGGCCATTACTCTGTAACAGCAGAGTAATGGCTCACCAGTTATGAATCTGAAGAGTCCCCATTAGTCTGCTGTTACAGAGTAATGGCTGCTGAACAGTCTCCAGTCCAACTCTTCTCTCTATATCCAGACATCAACTCCTATACAGACATAGAAATTTTTGCACTTGGGTCTTCCTCTTCTTCTTCCTCTGCTCTGAGTCAGTGTCTGTCAACTGAGAGTACACACAGACAGCAGTTCGTTGTCTCTGAAGCAAGGGTGCTGCATTCTTCAGAGAAGGTACAGTTGTATCCTGGGAAGCAATTCGTGTCTGTCAACTGAGAGTACACACAGACAGCAGTTCGTTGTCTCTGAAGCAAGGGTGCTGCATTCTTCAGAGAAGGTACAGTTGTATCCTGGGAAGCAATTCGCCGGTAACCGTCACACTACGGGGCGAATTCTGCTTTAAGGACAGAGATTCTTAAAAATCTCGACTCTGTACAAGTTCATTGCTTACTATTTTTCTTTCTGTATTTGATTTCTTCACAACTTTGTTGGAATTTCTTATTATTTTATATTCAGGTTTTAACAATCTTAAAGAAGAATTTTTCCTCACAGATTCTAACAATTTTTGTGAAGTTTGTTTACAGGTTCTGTTTGGAAAAAATAAGAACTAACAATCTCTATAGCCGACACACAAGAGAATCATATTCGGCACTCAATAGAATCATATCGTTGTAGAAGCCGGTTACATTGTATTTATAGATTTAGAGAAATCTTAGTTTGATACACTTGATACATTAACCATTCAATTACTACTGAAGAGATAACCTTGCTTTGGGAGCCATACGATCTGACTTGAAGACAAAGTTTGGCTTCTCACGAATCTTCAAGACTCGACCCAAATAACCCATCAGCGCCGCAGTCAGTCATACACAACAGTCGGTCGGCCGTTCCCCTCTCGGAGACCCTGTACAGTCAGAGGTGGGGTCGGTCCGCAACTCCACCTGTTTGCTTCTGCTGACTGCTTTCCTTCTTCTTCGATGCCCCGCTTCGATCCATCTAGGGTTGGCAAACGGGTTAGGCGGGCTGGGTCGGGTCGAACCCGCCCGGGTTTGCACCCAACTTGGGTCGGGTCAACCTACTCGAACTAAGCATGTAACTAGATGTATCTTCTTTAAATATGTAACCATGAATTCATCTATGTATAACAACATCAAATCGTTCATTGAGCTTGTTTACACCATGAGATTCTTGCAAACCCTTCATCATGTTCCCTATGATCGACAGGGCCGGCCCAAGGGTAAAGCAACCAAAGCAAGGGCTCTAGGCCTCCAAAGAAAAGAAAAAAAATTATCTAAAGAATAAAGGCATCCTCACATACCAAAAAGTCCAAAATAGGCCTCCTCACATATCAAAAAGCCCGAAATTGATTACAATAATATAATAAATAATTTTGCATCTCAAAAAACCCGAAAGATAACATTTAAATAAAAATATATTAATTTTAACAAAATATTATTATAAGTTTTTAAAAGGCCTCAGTTCGGAATTCGTTTTAAGCCTCAATAAGTGTTGGGCCGGCCCTGATGATCGACTACACTAGCTAGGTTAAAAATCAACACCAGATAGGAATTTTCTATAACTTTTTGTTGTAACAAACAAACTGCATAATTCAGTTCACCTCCTACAGTCCTACTAGAGTTAACTTAAAACCCTTTTTAAAGGCTTTGGGTTCTTACTTCTTTTGATGTTCGGCCGACCCAACTATTTCTTAATTGGGCTCAGACAACTTAACTAGGCCCATTTCAAAACATAACTAAAAGCCCAATTAAGATAGTGTAGTGGGCCTATTTCTATTTTCAGTTCACCTCGTTAGGAATATTTATCAACCTCGTGATTCACAATTGGAATCTAGCTACGTTTCAGTAGCTTTCACATTATTATCTTCACTAGCTTCCTTACTTATCTATGACCACTAGTTTACAAGTGCAATCCACGTTTTAATAAATATAGTTTTTTAAAATAAAATTTAGACGTAGTCTTGATTTGAACCTAGGACATTCTTTATAATAGTTATGCACATGCATTACACGGGTTGGTAGAATGACAAAATATTTACAAATGACACTAAGGCCTTCTCCCATTATAATATTAGAGATTAGAGATAAGAGCACCCACAATGGTTTGTCATTTTGTCATTTTATGCATTTTAGACACTATAGCTGACACACTCGTCAGTTATTTTGTCATTTTTTACCAAGTCCGCTACAGTAGAAATATATAAATAGCAATGGATATAGTAAAATATATATTATAGAGGACGAAACATCATGTTTCGTCTGGATTATTTAAATATATTTTTAAATAATCGGACGAAATATGATATTTCGTCTAAATTTAAAAAAAAAAAAAAAAACAAAAAAAAAAACTCAGAAATATGCATATAATGGCTGGAGGAAACATCATGTTTCGTCCAAGCCATTGGGTCCCATCTCCTTTAAATTTTTTTTGCAAATTACCATCATTGGTTACTGGGTGCAATAAAAAATTTTGCAAATTTATAAATTGTTTTTTGCAATTTGTTAATGCTTTTTTTGCAATTTTGTAAATATTTTTGCATTTTTTTTGCAAAAAAAAAACCTCCTTAAAATCCGGACGGTTATTTTGCAATTTTTTTTCTTTTGGGACGAAACATCCCGTATATTTTATTAATAATTTTTCGGTTTCTGACTATATAAATAATTTTTTAATCACAGACGAAACATCATGTTTGGTCTGTTTCATTTTTAACGAAAATATGCTCTTTTTGCTTTTCGACGACTGTAGCATTTCGTCAAAATGGAAAGGTAAAATAAGCATTTTGCCATTTTTTACCTCAAACGACTGTGGATGCTCTTATTCCTTACTATTTACAAAAATCACGAATAAATATCTACAAGTTATTCAAGATTTACTTTATTCAGTACTCGTAATTTAAACGTGCGATGCACATCTTTATAAATATAAATTTTTTTAAATTAAAAATTTTGATGTTGTCTGGCATCGAACCTAAGACCTCCTTTACATTAGTTATGTGTGTGTATTGCACGTGTTTATTTGGTTACAAATAAAGTTTATTTGATGATAAACTCCCCCATTAAAATAGTAGAGATAAAGAATTAAATGTTGCTACTATTTTTAGTACCTACAAATAGACCTGGCAATGGGTGCAGGCCAAACGGGTGCGGTTAAAAAAGAACCCATTTTAAGAGGGTCATATTTTTAGAGCATCCACTATCGTCATTGCTAAAATTTGTACTTTTAGCAATTGACAAATAGCAATGAGAGGGGGAGTCTGCTATCGTTGGTGTTAAATCTGTAAAAAAAAAAGAATAAAAAAGTCAGACGGATGATCTTCCTCCGTCCATCCTTTTTTTTTTTTCTTTTTTAAATGGCATTTCATTTTTGTAATTAAGTAATGACATTTTCGTAATAATTGAAAAAAAAATTTCTCAGAAGTGCTCGGACGGAAGAAGATATTCCGTTCGAGTTTTTTTTTTTAATTTTTAAATGGTAATTTCATATTTAACTAATGGCATTTTCGTAATATTGGATGACATTTTCGTAATTTTTTAGAGAAGAAATTTCTGAATACTTCATTATTTTTGTTTTAGAAAGGAAAAGATGAGAGACGGAGCTTCTTCTTCCGTCTCTCATCTTTTTCGTTTTCAAATTTTTTTTTTTAATTCCAAAAAATCGACGGACAAAGCATCTTCTTCCGTCCTTCATCTTTTCAATTTTTTTTCCTCAAACGGATCATCTTCTTCTGTCTTCTATATTTAGCATTTCTCAACGCAGCTGTTATCTTTAGCGATCGACTGTTTACACCTATTCTAAATTCTGGGTTTTTAGCAAACGATAGTGGGGTATTTTTCTAACTCAACTGCTAAATTTTGAGTTTTTAGAAAACGATAGTGGATGCTCTTATAGACCCATACCTGCACCCATGGGTTGTGGTTATCCCCACGGGTACCCGCCCTTTTTTTTCTTAATTATTTTTTAAATTTAAAAATTGTAATAAAAAAAATCAAGGATGAGGAATGGAGATTGGATTGGATTAGATTGGATGCCCCCCCCCCCCCCCCCCCCCCCCCCCGCTTTTTTTTTTCTTGTGAGGGTTGGGTTGGGTTAGATTGGATTGGAATTTGGAGTTGGGCAAGATTGGAGATTGTAGATGTAGATTGGAAATGGAGGTGGCGGCGGGGGTGGCGTGATGGAGGCATCGGCCCTATAAGGAGGTGGCAAGAGGAAGTGGCGGCATGGTGAGGAGGTGGCGGCTAGAGAGGGGAAAGAAAAAGTCTAAGAAAGTCAAAAACCTAAATCCGTAACATTGTTTCTCAGATGATTCATTGATCTTACTGTTTAGGGTTTAGGTTTAGTAATTTGGGTATGGGTTAGAGCATCCACAGTCGTTTGCTAAACTTCCATTTTATCCATTTTATAGCAATCTCGACTCTGCAGTCGTTTGCTATTTATTTATATTTTGGCGAAATCGCGACAGAACAATGTTATATTTGAGAGCAGATATGAGAATATGCATATTATAGCGGACGGGTCTTTGAGATCTATCCCAAATATATTTAAAAAAATTATATCGGACGGATCTTGAAGCTCCGTCCCAAATTTTTTTTTTCACTTCTAACCTTGGACGGATCTTCAAGATCCGTCCCAAATAAAAAAAATAATTTTTTTTATATGGGACGAAACTTGAAGCTCCGTCCGAACATTTTTTTTTCACTTCTTTACCTTGGACGGATCTTGAAGATTCGTCCCTTGTTTTTTTAAAACAATTTTTAATTATTAAAATTATTAAAATATTCAATTTAATTATTAAAAAATGGCCATGATTTTTTTTTCTCACGGGACTAAACTTAGAGTTCCGTCCGATCAAATTTTTTTTGTTGCTATATTATAGCATTTCACCACTGCAGCAAACGTCCAATTGCTATATATATAATATACATTTTTGCCAATTATTAGCAATCACGACTGTGGATGCTCTTATGGGTTATAGGTTATTAGGCTAGGGTTTGGGTGTATATATTAATATATTATAAATAAATAATAACTTAATAAATATGGGTACCTGCGGGCATACCTGACCTGACTCACAAATTTACGGGTTTGGTCTGGTACGGGTTGACCTTGGAAAATTTTAAAAATTGGCCCCCATACCCGGCCTTGCATAAACCCCTGGCCTCGATCCTACTTTCTTAAGGGCCTTAATTTTCGGCCTAGCTCCAACCCTGAGTTTCATTTATCTCACCCGTGGCCCTACCCTATCATGACCCAGGCTGGCCCGTGGCCTTCATCTGGTCCTAGACATTAATTTAGACGAAGAAAGTTATGATAATTTATTCGTCATCAGACATAAATAATTCTTCAAACTTTCAATATTCAATAATCTTATCAATTGAACGAATATAATACATGTTTGTCTAATAAGAATAACAACAAGAAAATTATATATATATATATATATATATATATATATATATATATATATATATATAAAGAAGAAAAAAGATAGCCAAATGATTTTTTGACTCAAAGATGATCAGGGACATTGCCATCAACCGGCGACTTGCATTAAAGAGTTAATCATGCAACGCAGAACCCTAAGATCACTACAAATTGTCAATATCACCTGCTCAATACAATCTCATGGAACTCAAAATACAATATAAAATGAAAATTATATTTATCATCTCATGTTATAAACTTATAATAGTAGAAACAAAAAGATTGGCAACATGGATTTCATCCCTAAATCTAATAAAGTTTTGGTGTTTCTATGTTTTATCTGTAAAGATTATGTATGGGCTTAGTAAAATTGGCCAAGATAAGGCCTTTTGTAAAAAAGTAATATACAATATGTATATTTATTAAAATAGTAGGGATTGACTAGGGCCTTAAAAGGGCTAGGGTTAGGGCCTAGGTTAAACCCCAGCCCTGACCTATCGTTAGACGGGCATAAACTTTATGTCACAGCCCTACCTTTTTACAAGAAGGCCCCGGGCGAGGGTAGGGTTTTTTTATGGCCGACCCCAGCCCATTATCATTCCTACGCAACAGATAGGAATTCAATAAGTTCGGTCCACAATAATTAAGCTTAAGTGAAAAAGTGCAAAAATATCGAGATTTTTATTTATTTTATTTTTGTTTTTTGTTTTGTTAGAAAGGAAATTCATATGTTATATGTTCTCATAACTGCCATGTGAGAATACAAATATCACTTTGAACTAGTCATTTTCCCCTATTAACTATTTATGAGGTTGGAGAACCAGGAAATTTGTAGTGGTGAAGATAATGGAATTGAAAAGTTTGGTCAGCTTCTAGCTCGTTCACAAACCATCTATTTTATTCTGTTGATAAGGATGATGATATTGATGTGAGATGCAAGGGTTTGATGTTTGATGAGCCTGGAGATAAGGCTGTAGATAAGGGCTTGATGTTTTATATGTTTTGTATTAATATATACAAAACAACTTACAAGCTAGTCAGTCTAGGGAACGTGAACTATGATGTATCGGTGGAGAGTGTATTTGCTATCAGAAGTACTGATGAAAATGTATAGGAGATGCCTAGTTAATAAGATTCTTTTGTGGTGTGGAACTAGAAATTTTAACTTCCTGAGACATCTAAAGAATTGTTTCCTGCCGGCAATCCTTTCACAACATGCTGTCGACTACATGCATGTTTGGGAAAACTGTTAGGATTACGAGGATCTTGTTGAGTTTTTGACATAATCAGCACAAGCCACCAAACAAGACTAGATCACACCAATCACACAAAGCACACAAAAATTGTCTTGTTTGGGGCTTTCGCCCTAATGCGGGAGAGAGAGAACCGATATATTATTCAACTAGAGAAGATATAAGAATATTACAATTCTCACCACGACCATCTCTCAAGTCTAATAGAACTTGATGCTGCTTACAATGGAGAAACTCTTTCACCCTTCTCTATGAAGTACATTCTTCTTCTATTCGACACTCAATAGAATCATATGGATCTATGAGCCGTTACAATTGTATTTATAGATCTAGAGACAAACCTTAAGTTGATATCTTGTTACAATAGCCATTGAATAGTACGTAAGAGATTGTTAGGATCGTGAGAAAAACAACAGAGATAAATTTGAGAAGAAAACAACACAAATATTATTTCTCAATCTCAAAAGATTTACAAAAAAAAACTCTCAATACTTTATAAGCTCTCTGTGGCTATCAATCTCTATTTTTCTCTTCAGTTGAGTGTATCTACAAATGAAGAAAATAGTGAGAATTTATAGGAGGGGAAGAGACACCATGCTTTCGAAGAGACACCATGTTTCGGAAAAGACACCATGCTTCGGAAGAGACACCATGCTTGGGAAAAGACACCATGCTTCGGAAGAGACACCATGCTTGGGAAAAGACACCATGCTTCGGAAGAGATACCATGCTTGCACCAAACGTTGTCATGCATCAGCATGCACCAAACGTTGCATGCATGAGTGCATGCTCTTTTGTGGCGGGACCTACAATTCTCCCCCTCACGCCACATCTGCACCAATCGTCATCTCTCATCCATTCCAGTTATGTCTCTGCATAACTGTAGTTTCTCCCGAGACATAATCTTTGTCAACATGTTTGCTGGATTCTCCTTCGTGTGGATCTTCATCAGTTTCAACAATTGTTGATCCATCACCTCGTGTATCCAGTGATAGCGAATATCAATATGTTTTGTTCGGAAATGGTACATTGAATTCTTGCTCAAATCCAGAGCACTCTGACTGTCACAATGTACCTTGTAGTCATTCTGTTTGATCCCGAGTTCTTATAGAAATCGCTTTAACCACAACATCTCCTTGCCAGCTTCAGCAGCAGCAATGTACTCTGCTTCTGTCGTAGATAGTGCAACGCACTTCTGCAACCTTGACTGCCATGACACAGCTCCCCCTGCAAAAGTGTAGATAAAACCAGAAGTCGATTTTCTACCATCAAGATCTCCGACCATATCTGCATCTGTATAGCCTTCCAAAACCGGATCAGCTCCCCCGTAACACAAACATATCTTTGAAGTACCCTTAAGATACCTGAGAATCCACTTAACAGCCTCCCAATGCTCATTTCCTGGATTGGAGAGAAATCTGCTTGCCACACCCACTGCATGTGCAATATCCGGCCTCGTACACACCATTGCATACATCAGACTTCCAACCGCTGAAGAATAAGGCACAACTTCCATTTCCTCGATCTCTTTCCTGGATGAGGGACACGAACTCTTGCTCAACTTGAAATGATTAGCCAGTGGGATGCTAACTGGCTTGGCACCCTCCATGTTGAATCGCTTGATCACCCGTTCAACATATTTCTCTTGAGATAACCACAATCTTCGGACCTTTCTGTCTCGAGAGATGTTCACACCTAAAATCTGCTGAGCTGGCCCAAGGTCCTTCATATCAAAGACCTTAGAGAGTTCTATCTTCAGCTGTCTGATCTTCACTGCATCTTGTCCGACGACCAACATGTCATCGACATATAGTAACAGTGCAATGAAATTTTCATCAGGGGACCTTTGAATGTAGACGCATTGATCTGCAGCAGTCCTCTTGTAGCCTTGACTCACCATGAATGAATCAAACTTCTTGTACCATTGCCTTGGTGCTTGCTTGAGGCCATACAAACTCTTCTTCAGCTTACATACGAGATTCTCTTTTCCTGGAACCTCGTATCCCTCTGGCTGCTCCATGTAAATTTCTTCATGCAGATCACCGTGAAGAAATGCAGTCTTCACATCCATTTGTTCAAGCTCCAAGTCTAGGCTAGCTGCTAATCCGAGCATGACTCGGATTGAAGTCATCTTTACAACTGGAGAAAAAATCTCACCAAAATCGATGCCTTTCTTCTGAAGGAATCCTTTGACCACTAGCCGAGCTTTGTGCTTCACCACCTTTCCGCTGCCATCTTTTTTGAGCTTGAATACCCACTTGTTCTTTAGTGCCTTCTTCCCTCCTGGAGGCTTAACCAAATCGTAGGTTTGGTTCTTCTCTAAAGAGTCCATCTCATCCCGCATAGCGTGCAGCCAGTTGTCTTTGTCTGGATGAGACAATGCTTCCTGGAAATTCTCTGGCTCCCCTTCATCAGTAAGAAGAATGTACTCTGATTCTGGATATTTAGTAGACGGAACATGGCCTCTTTCAGATCTACGTAGCTGAGGCTCACTCGTCTCAGGCGGTGTATCATTATCTTGTACTGGTTCTGCAGCTGTGAAAGGTTGCGGCTCCCCAGACTCATCAATCCCTTCTTCCTCCTCCTCTGGTTCTGCTTCTAGTTCTTGATCAGACACATCATCATCTGCGGTAGCTTGTACTGGTACTGTATCTGGAACAAAGTCCTGAGAACTGACAGGACTTTCAGCAATTGTAGGCTTTTCAGTGTCCCCATATGTCTGATTTTCATGGAACACCACGTCTCTACTTCTGATGGGCTTCTTCGTCTTTAGATCCCATAGCCTGTATCCAAACTCCTCGTCTCCATAGCCTATGAAAATGCATGGAGTGGTTCTCGCATCGAGCTTCTGCCTGAGCTCCTTTGAGACATGTGCATAAGCCAGACATCCAAATGTCCTCAGGTGAGAGTAGGAGGGGTTTTTGCCGGTCCATTTCTTCTCCGGGATGTTGAAATTCAGCGAGACTGATGGAGAACGATTGATCAAGTAGCAGGCGGTGCGAACAGCTTCTCCCCAAAATGGCTTTGGCAGCTTTGCTGTGCTGAGCATACTTCTGACTCTTTCCATGATTGTTCGGTTCATTCTTTCTGCTACCCCATTGTGTTGCGGGGTACGTGGAACCGTCTTCTCGTGCCGAATGCCCTGACTCTTGCAATAGGCATCAAAACTCCTGGATGTATACTCGCCTCCGTTATCTGAGCGAAGGCACTTCAGCTTCTTCCCCGTTTCACGCTCTACCATGGCATAAAATGATTTGAAGATTTCCAAGACCTGATCTTTTGTCTTCAGAAAATACACCCACACCTTCCGAGAAGCATCATC
Source organism: Hemerocallis citrina (assembly GCA_017893485.1). Classification (NCBI taxonomy): domain Eukaryota; kingdom Viridiplantae; phylum Streptophyta; class Magnoliopsida; order Asparagales; family Asphodelaceae; genus Hemerocallis; species Hemerocallis citrina. The sequence continues at coordinate 7,861,514 of CM030365.1, read as the reverse complement.
AATAAATGTCAGAAAGTATTTGTTACCGCCTAGCGACTCCACCTCCATGGGACCGCAAACATCAGAATGTATCAGACTGAGCAACTCTGATCTCCTTGTCGAAGAGGAACTAAAAGAGACTCTTCGCTGCTTGCCAAATAAACAGCTGCTGCAAGGTTGAAGCTCTGCATTCTTGGTAATGGAGATAAGATTTTCCTTCATCAAGGTTGATAAACCTTTCTCACTCATGTGACCGAGTCTCTGGTGCCACAGTTTCTGCGAAGCTTCATGTTCAACAATATTGAGACTCTCCACATTGATCTTCACATGAGTCTTGTACAAAGTGCTGCAGAGATGTCCACGAGCGATCACCATTACACCTTTCAGCATCCTCCACGAGCCATTGCAAAAACGGTTATCATAGCCCTTTTCATCTAGGGCTCTCACCGAAAGAAGATTTTGTCGAAGTTCAGGTACATGGCGAACATCCTGCAGTGTGATTGTGCACCCGGCATCAGTCTGCATCCGAACGTCACCAATTCCGACAATCTTAGCAAAGCTAGAATTGCCCATCCTCACCGAGCCAAAGTCTCCAGCTTTGTACGTCGTGAAGATGTCCTTTCGAGGAGTGGCATGGCAAGATGCTGCAGTATCTACCACCCATTCTACGCCCTGATTCGACACATGGAGGCATGTCTCATCCTCGTGAGAGCAAAGAGCCACATCTTCTAGTACTGTGACTTGTGCATCTCCTTCCTTCTATGGTTGTGACCTTCCCTGACCGCCTTGCTTTTGTAACTTCCAACAATTTCTTTTCATGTGGCCTGGTTTGCCACAGTGATGGCAGTTGTATGCAGGCCTCCTCCCATCACTTGATTTGCCTCTCGATCTGCCTCTGCTTTGGCTCCTGCCTCGATCTTCCTCTCGCTGTCTCCCACGGACTTCTGTGACGTAGGCTTGTGCTTCTGTGCCAACGTCCTTTCTCCGAGCTTCCTCATTGAATAGGGCATCCTTAACCATAGACATGGTAAGATTGCCAGTCGAAGCCGAGTTGCTGAGGGAGACCACCAATGTCTCCCAACTGTCTGGAAGAGAGCTGAGAAGTAGAAGTGCCTGTAACTCATCTTCAAGTGGTAACTCCACTGAAGATAGCTGATTCACCAGGCTCTGAAACTCGCTGGTGTGTTCTGCTACAGAAGTTCCTCCCTGTAGCTTCAGGTTCACCAACCGTTTCATCAGCAGGGCCTTATTTCGAGCTGTCTTGGCCTGGTACATATCCGCCAGCTTCTTCCAAAGGGCAAAAGCATCCGTCTCCTGGGCAACATGATGGAAGACACTGTGATCGATCCACTGTCGAATCTGACCGATCGTTTTCCTGTTCATCTTCTTCCAGTCCGCCTCATTGGTAGCTTTAGGTCTCTCTCCCTTCTCCTCAATAGGATCAAAGAGATCTTTACAACTTAGGAGATCTTCCATCCGAAGTCTCCAAAGTGTATAGTTGGTGGCAGTAAGCTTGATCATGACACCAAATGATGATGATGATATTGATTCCTCCATCGACATCTTGATCTGCAAAGGCTTTTGGCACTCAACAACTCAACCTCGCTCTGATACCACTTGTTAGGATCGTGAGAAAAACAACAGAGATAAATTTGAGAAGAAAACAACACAAATATTATTTCTCAATCTCAAAAGATTTACAAAAAAAAAACTCTCAATACTTTATAAGCTCTCTGTGACTATCAATCTCTATTTTTCTCTTCAGTTGAGTGTATCTACAAATGAAGAAAATAGTGAGAATTTATAGGAGGGGAAGAGACACCATGCTTTCGAAGAGACACCATGTTTCGGAAAAGACACCATGCTTCGGAAGAGACACCATGCTTGGGAAAAGACACCATGCTTCGGAAGAGACACCATGCTTGGGAAAAGACACCATGCTTCGGAAGAGACACCATGCTTGCACTAAACGTTGTCATGCATCAGCATGCACCAAACGTTGCATGCATGAGTGCATGCTCTTTTGTGGCGGGACCTACAGAGATAACCCTATGATAGAAGCCACACGATCCAACTTGAAGAGCAAGTTGGGCTTTTTCACGAATCAGCCAGACTCAAGCCCGAAATCCATCAGTGCCGCGAACGGTCAACCGCACCAACAAGTCGGTCGACTGTCCACCTCTCTGGAAGACTTCGCATAGAGGTTGGTCGACCGCAACCCATGTGCAGTCGACCGCAACTCCCACTGTTGCTGCCGACTGTTTCTTCTTGCCTCCACTCCGTCTCCAATCGTCTTTATCTCTCCATCGTCTTATCGTCTTCGTATCCAATATCGTATGTAAGACATAAACCCAACAAAAGCAATGCGTATACTTGGATGCAGCAGCTAAGGCTACAAGTTATGGCTTCAGAGCATATGGTACATACACTCGAATTATTTTTAGTGTTTGACAAATTGTTTCTCTGGGTGATTATATCTGGGAGATATCGAGGGTACCAGAGAATACCTAGGCGCTCGTGGAGAACAAGGTAACTGTTAAATCCGAGCATTTATTGGGAAATAAGGACGTGATAGTGCCATGCGGGAAGCTTGTTTCATCAGTATATGAGGATATTCCACTTGACTACAATGAATATGCCGTCTATGGTCTAAAAACCGGTGTGTATCACATTCCTTGTCGGTGTGAAATACAGTGAGAAAGGCTCTAACTGTAAGGACATGAATGGGACAAGGAGGATTAGAGATATCGGTGGAGCGGAGGAGACATCTAGAAGCCAGCGAGGAACTTCTTCATTATAGACGAGAGGGGAAGCTATATATGATTGGATTGTGTTGGTAAATGATCGAGGAAATGACTGTACATTTTTGGGGATGTAATTTTGGGTTGTAATTTGATGATTGGATGTTTTACTATCACTTTAATTTTGCATTAATGACGATTTTTAATGTGGCTGCTCTATGTGTGCTTCTATGATTTTTTTATCACTGGTTGTTCGTTGATTTCACAGCAGATTTGATGCTTATTTGTGCTATGTTTTGTTTCTGGGCACTTTTGATATTTAGACTTTGGTTTGCAGATTAGTTTCTTCTGAGATGTTTACTGAGTTTTGGTTCTTCTTCGGGCTTGTGAAGTGCAAGCCTCAACAATCGGCGGTGTCCATGCTCGGAGGTGGGAAGCATTTTGTAGATCTTGATCATTCGCACTCTTTTAGGTTTGCGTTTGTGTTTGTGTTTGGTGATATTTCTCGTAATCTTTGCTTCAGGAGACTGTTATTGTAATGTTTACATATGTCGCTGCTTCTTCTTCTTCTTCTTCTTCTTTTATTTTTATTTTGATTTAATTTTTATTATATTGTATTTTTATTTTTTGGGGGGTATTCTGGATTTACTGCGCTGCTTGAGCATCTGTAATATTTGGATTTTAAAGACTTTGATGGTTGTTACCACCTTTTACTCCACAAAAGAAAAAAATAATAATAAATAAAGTTTTTAGGGGAGTAAGGAATCAAGTTATTAGGGGTTGGGAATGACATCTGTAATATTTGGATTTTAAAGACTTTGATGGTTGTTACCACCTTTTACTCCACAAAAGAAAAAAAATAATAATAAATAAAGTTTTTAGGGGAGTAAGGGATCAAGTTATTAGGGGTTGGGAATGAAGGAGAAGAGATCTTGATGGTGGTGGTCTGTCAAGGAAATGAGTTGGTGGGGGTCAAGTTTTGTAGGCCACCAGACCCCCCACCAAAGTTTCCCAACAACTCTTTCACCTACCCTGATATCAACCTATTATAAATAGCCTCCAAACCCTACTGTTTCTCTCATCCTCAAATCTCATTCTCAACTCAGTACTTCAATCTGAGAAGAAAAGAAAAAGAGAGAATTGGAAAGAAATTTGGGTTTGGGCTTTTTTTGAAGTGTGTAAACACTTTGTAGATAGAATTTTTGTGAGGAAAATTCTTGGGATTTTGGGTTGTGAGATTTTTTTAGTGTTTTGTAAGGAAAAACACTTTGTATAATTTTCTCCCCTAAAGTGAAGATCTGCAGCTGCTCCGGAGACGTAGGCACCAATTTATGCCGAACTCCTTATCAATTTGTCACGCCCCGCTTCCCAAAACACGGAATACGAGCGCGTGACAAAGCCCAGAGAATGATTTTCATCATTCATGAGCTGTAGGATCGACTCAGCATCATAACAAGAATATAACAAAATATACACAACCACGTATGCATGAATAATTTATTAAATAACAGAAAATAATTGAAACCAAATAATAATATCTCAATGGTTTTCAAATCTGGAATAGAAGATAAAACTCGGGACTATAGCCCATTCCAAGGTTCATGTAGCAACAATTATAAATAACTCAAAGAAAACAAAACATTTTAAACAAGTCATTTCTCAAAGCGAAGCCGAGAATGTCTGCTCACCAATTCCAGCAGACAATTCGTCTCCAAAGTCTGTTTATATAAATAAATAAAAAAAGGAAACAAGTACAAGAAATACAGAACAAGATTTGGAATTAAGAATGTAATAGGGATACAACAAGTAGTGGGGATTCAAGAACTAGCTAGCAAGAAAGACAACTCAAGTGATAAGGTTGGGTAACAAGTTCTAGTAATAAAACAAGTGGCTAGTGAATATGTAACGGTGTCAAACATCAACTAATAAGTATCACGTACAAGCATCGAGTATCAAGTAACAAGTCTAATGTGTCAAGTTGTCAAGTACAAGTATCAAGTAGCAAGTGTCAAGTATTATGCTCAAGTATCAAGTCTCATGTATCATGTCATCAAGTAACAAGTCTCAAGTAGGGTATCAAGTGTGTACAAGTGACAAGTTATTCTTAAGTCTAATGTTTAATTCTATCTAGATAGCACTTCATACATCCATACTTTTACTACATGGTTGCTACTTACAAATAGTTTCGTTTAGGCCTAGTGGTAGATTTTAAAGGGCGGTATACTGAGGCATCAAGTATCAAGTAAGCACGGTTCATGAATACGAAAATAAAGTAACAAGTTCACGAAGCAAGTTCGTGAATACTAACAAATTCAAGAATCACACAGTGGGTTCATGAATACAATAAGTTCATGAGCCAAGTAATGGCTTCATGAATACATCAAGGTGCAACAAGTTCATGAACCGAGTACTGGAAAACACGGGTTTCCTTCCGAGTACACTTACCTATATTGTCTACTACTATGGCATTTCCCTTAAACCCCGGCTTATTATTTATTATTATCATCAAGCAAGCATAAAAGTGTGCGAAAAAAGTCAAGAAAACATAATCAAGAACATGGGACAAGTCTAGGCTAGGTAGGATACATGTTCGAGGGTCAAAACAAATCAAGGTATCAAGAACAACGAGAATTCCAAATCTGGACAGCATGACGTTGTACCAAAACTGTGATTCCCGTTGCTACAAGATAACAAATGTGGATCCGTCAGAAAGTCTAGAAACTAGACTCCTGCTCGGTTCTAGTGCATATAATTAAGGTACATGAAAGTTGTGATAATATGAGTCAAAATAGCAAACTATACAGCATTTGTGTTCAGCTAGAATTTGTAAGCTGATTTTATACATGCAAAACAGGGTTGAAATATCATTAATTAATTCTGAGAAAATTAGGGAATGTTCTCTAGGATGTCCAGTAACAGCATGAAAAATTTCAATTTATTTACTTACTGCTAGAAAAGTTTAAATAATTGTAAACTAAAGAGCTGCAGCAGTTTTTGTGAATCTGCGACTACCGACACAGCAGCAGTAAAACTGCGATATCTTCTAGACCGTAACTCGAAATTCGAAAATTCTGGATGTTATTGACAACTAGACACTTAGGGATACATTTCATATTCAAAACTCAAGTTCAGATTTTGGTTTTATTAGGATAGAAACAGCAAGTAAAAACAAGAACAGTAGCAAGTGTAAATTACTTTTATATACAAGTTGCATGATAAATGACTATTATAAGTCTAGATTAGTGTGTGATACAAATATGGATGCATTGGGGATCAAATCAGTAAGTCACATGTATTTTTCAACTCAAAAGAATGTAAGATCATCACAATACATCATACAACTCACGTCTACAAGTCAAAGGGGTTCATATTCAAGTAATTAGAAGATAAAAAGGGTCCAACTAGTTTTGTAAATATATCAACGGAGGGTTGAGACTCTTAAGATTATGGAATCGATGATGAATAATTTAAGATCAAAAAATGATGAGACAAGGAGGAGTCACAACTACGATCTATTTGCAGTATTTTCAATTAAACGCTTGTACTAGAATAATAATTTATACAAGAAGAATACTTGCCTTTAGGACGACTATTAATAGCTCCGATAATTTGAGAATAACTGGATCGGAATTCTGGCGACACAGTGATGGGCAAACAATCACGATGATCACGATCGGGCACGGATCTCGATGATAAAGATGGTGATCAAGATGAAGATCAAGCGAATCCAACGGCCGAGATCGAAAATAAAACATATAAGAATTAGAAAAGTACCAAAAGAGTAAATATACCATGATTGATAATTTGATGAATGAGAACAAAAAGTGGATCAAATGTTCAACTCACCAAGTAGAAGACGAACGAGACGATCGAGACAATCAAGGGCCGAGATCAAGTGTGATCGGTCGATCGAACGGCTGAGATCGAAAATCAAGATCAAGATGATGATCACGATCACGATGATCAAAAGAGATCCGACGGTCGAGATCAAGATCTTGATGATGATGGAGATGATGATTACGATTGCGATGATCAACAATCGGACAGCATAGATCCAATGGCTTGGTGATGATCAAATGGAGGATCGGACGACCAGGATCAAAACCAAGGGAGACATGATCATGATGTTCAAGATGATCAGAGAATTGGACGGCCAAGATCAAGAGATCAAGATCTGATCAAATGGACGGCCCACAATCGACATGATCAAAACCCATGATTAACCATCAACTCCACGGCTAAGCTTGACAGTTGCATGGCTTCGGCGATGGCGAGCGGTGCGGCGGGGACTGCCGGCAACAGGGGTCGGCACAGCGGTGCTTGCAGCCAAGGGGAAGCAATGGAACAGGGACGACACGACTGGGTCTGTTGTCGCTGACTATAAATGCAGGCACTCTCGGTAGACTGTGAAGCTACCACGGCGGTTGCTGTTGTCGGTGCTGGTGGACTGCCGTGAAGTCGGTAGGGGAGACAGGGGGCATTGCAGTGGTGACTGCGAGGGAGTACATGGCGGAGGTGGATGGCTGCTGGTCGATAATCGGGAGGGAGCTCAAGGAGTGCGAGGCTGGCGGGGTGGGGCAGTGCTGTGAACAGCGATGAGGTAGGGTGTCGCGGCTGCTGTGGGAGGCTGTTGTCATTGTTGTGGGGGGTTGCGAGGCCAGGAGGGTGATGAGATGACGGGGGAGACGGAAGGGAAGGAGGAGGGCACCGGCTGTCTAAGTTCGTGATAGGGAGAGGGAAAAGGTCGGGGAGAGGCGGCTGATGGGTGCAGGATGAGGGACGGCAGGTGAAGAGGTAGGGGAAACAGGGAAGGTGAACAGGGGTGTGAAAGGGTTTGGCAGCTGTGTGAACAGTGGGGTAGGGTTATTAGGTTAGGGTTTAGGGGGTTATTAGGAGGTTTATATTGTAACACCCCGAATTTCAAATAAGGATAAATTCGAGATTTCACAGGGTCTTTACTTCACTTCGTACAATTTTACAAGGAAATTAAAACTTTTCAATATTACATCAGAGTTCTTTTACACTTGGTATTTACACAGCGGAAAATTTTTTACAACAGTTGAAAACAAAACTATAACTTGTACAATATTACATCATTTGCGACTTCTTTAACTTTCAAGTAGCAATAGCATATCCACTTTATAACTCCATGAACGGTCCTTTACCTGCATGTTAATCTGTGGGCTCGTCAGTTACTTACAACTGACGAAATGTTATACACGGCTATCCTCTCTATGCCGGGAATAGTATAACGATCTCATACTTTACAAATCACAAAAAGATTGAATGAACAAGTAAACTGTCAAAGTGATTATTCTAAACATAAGTGTATGTCATGTCTTAATGCCTAATTCATACCATTCTACGCTAAGATGACACTAATGCACACTTGTTCGGATTCTATGCATCCCATACTACATAGGTCCGAGGGCAAGCACCTACGTTCTTCACAATACAGGGCTCGATCCCTCGCCATGAAAACTACCTGGTAGCAAAACAAAGTTCAGACTATTCCACGAATTTGAATCCCAGCCTTGGAGTCCACCGCCGGCTGTTATAACAGATTCCACATCGTGCGAACGTCCCGTATGTGACCCTCTAGCCCAGTATATATATATATACATTGGAGACGGTAAACACAAAAATCCATCCGTCCGACTACTCAAGATCTTGGAGTCCACCGCCGACCCGTCCTCATAGTCCCGGATTAAAATATAATAATCCGTCTCCCACAGGGCAATCTCAGTCCACCAACTGGGTCTATAGTCTTGGAGTCCACCGCCGACTATATAGAGCACTCCACTTACGTTTCCCTAAGTTTACTACATCTTCACTTATGTGCCTAAATTTTCTTATGTTCAAGACATGAATAATTTCCACACGTAGAATTAGTTGTTACCTCCTACCGGACTTAATCAACAAATACGAGATGGCTCCTTAGCCATATCTCCGAATTATTTCTCAAATCTTTTCTTTTAATAATGCCGGTACCGAGGTCTTACTAACTCTAAATCATAAACTTTCATGTACATGAAACATGGGTACACATACCCTTTAGTAAACATGTCTTAAATCTAGATATTTTCATCTTTCAACTTATTCACGAAATAAACATAGTCTCGACACTATTCATGATCTATTTATTGATTCATGTTCTTTTTAAACAAACATGCATTTCAAGAACACAAATTTCACCACATGAATTGTTATAACAAATTTAAGTTGTCACAATGTTTCAATTCATCATAAAAATTTCTTAAATAAGATACAAGAGTAATTTCTTTTAGAAGATCAATTCACAAAATACTACTTTCCTTTTCTTACCACAAAGTGCTATTCTCAAAATTTTATTTCTTTTTATACTTCAAAAATATACAAGGAAACTATCTCTTAATATTTCCACTTCATTTTATATTAATACTAAAGTTTAATTCCAATTAAAAATAAACATTCATGAGTAAAAACCCCCCAAAAAAAACAAATGTGAGGCATGGGTTTTGAACCCCAGACCTACGGCAAACATAGCCAACACCTAACCCGAGCCCACTAGCCATTTAGTCCATGTGGACTTTTGTCAAATATAGAAACCAAAATTCTTTTCATACATTAGTACAGATTTGGTAATTTAATTGAATGAAGAAAAAAAATATAAAAGATGGCTATCAAGATTTGAACCCAAGATCTATTATAAGAGGTGCTCACTGGCTAACCAGTAAGTCCAAATGTGATTTCTGTCTAGGAGTTGTATTTGTATACTTTTGTTCATACTTTTCTGAAATTGTTTCTTTTTAACAAAACTTGTTTACCCAATAATCCAATCCTTTAGGATATTGGAATAAACTTCTCTTTGGACTAAAAGGAAATCTTAAATAATAATCAACAAGTCCAAACTTATTTTTTTTTAGCATATATCTCATTTAAAAAAAAAGATTATTTTCTTTCTTTACAAAATTTACATTTCTTTTCAAACTCGAAAATTAAAATCATGCTTATCTAAAAACTAGTTTATGCCCAACATCCTACAAATAAAAATTTGTGTTAAGAATCAAACATATCTTTTAATCGATTGTGGATGTCTCAAAGGAATTCCTTTCATACAAAAAATTGTATTTTTTGACATATGTCAACATACTTCATAAAAAATTATTTCCTTCTCTTCTTTTTCATCATATCTCTAATCATATATAGAAATATAGCATTCTTTAACAATTTCTCATACATATCGAGTATTCTAACATTGTTCATAGTAATAATTCAATTTACACATAAACTTGCATTTCTCAAAACTTGAATTAAAAAAAAATGTTTAATTTCTCTTATACAAATTGAGAATTTATAGCATGCCAACAAGTCTCAAATCATAAGAATTTTACAAAATCTCTTTCATGAACAAATTATTATTTTCCAAATGTAACAATAAAAAAAATATACATATGTCAATAATAACAAAATTTTACTTTCTTCTTTCTTAGTCAATAAATCATAAAGCATGTTTATCATATAATATTCATCACTAAAATTCCCACATACTCAACAAGTACAAAAATTGCAATCACATTAACATGATTCATGGTATAAAGAAATTCTTCTTTTTAATTAACATGATATCACAACAAAATCATCCTCATTCAAAACATGATATACTAGCATAAATTTTATCTTATAATTCTCTCGTCATACTATTCCCGGCATAGAGAGGATAGCTGTGTATAACATTTCGTCAGTTGTAAGTAACTGATGAGTCCACAGATTAACATGCAGGTAAAGGACCGTTCATGGAGTTATAAAGTGGATATGCTATTGCTACTTGAAAGTTAAAGAAGTTACAAATGATGTAATATTGTACAAGTTATAGTTTTGTTTTCAACTGTTGTAAAATTTTTTCCGCTGTGTAAATACCAAGTGTAAAAGAACTCTGATGTAATATTGAAAAGTTTTAATTTCCTTGTAAAATTGTACGAAGTGAAGTAAAGATCCTGTGAAATCTCGAATTTATCCTTATTTGAAATTCGGGGTGTTACATATATATACAAGGAGAAGTGTGGGTTATTGGGTTATTGGGTCGGATCCAATAAGAGATATAGAATATAGGGTATTGGGTATTAAAATAGATCCAATAGGAGTTCATAGGATTTGGTTTTTATTAGTGGGTTTGGGGAATTAAAATGGGTATTAAAAATCCAATATGAAAAGTATACAATTAGAGAAAAATAAATAAATAAATAGATCAATAATAATATAGTAACTAAATAAATCAATTTGTGTACATCAAATTAATACTCAAATACTACTAAATACAATAGAAAAAGATTTTCAATTCAACAATCAAATATAATAATATTAATAACGACAATAATAATTTTGATATACATATCAAAATGAGATTTGAGACAAACAAGTTTATTAAAATCCAAATAGTAATAAAATAAGATACAAATAGCCGATCAATTAGAAAATAAACATTAAAGTTAGAATATACTACTATTCGAAGAAAATACAATTTCCGGTTCGAAAAGATTTTAATAGAAGACACAAATCGAGTTTAAAATAATACTGAATTTATAATGAATCAAAGTACGAAAAATATTCAGAAAATATGTATTTAGGAAAACATGGGTTACACAATTTTTTGTGTGTGCTATTTCCGCTTATATTTCACATTCTAGCTAATCTGGTTAAAGGGATAATTTCGTAAAGAGATATTTTTTCCCAACAACTGGTATCAGAGCTCTGGTTGTGATTTTTATTGAAAAATAGTCAGAAATTATCCACGGGAAGCCAGATTCAAGTAGGAGCAATGGCCACAGACAAAAGAAAGGTGAAAATTGAAAAGTTCGATGATGCGGACTTTGGCTTTTGAAAGATACAAATTGAAGATTATTTGTATCAGAAAAAGTTGTATCAATGTCTCTCAGGAAAAAAACCAAAAGACATGGAGGAGGAAGACTGTGCTCTTCTCGACCGACAAGCCCATGGAGTTATCCAATTGACACTCTCCCGCAATGTTGCTTTCAACATAGCGAAGGAAAAGACCACGGCGGGTCTTATAACGGCTCTCTCCAACTTGTATGAGAAGTCAGCGGCCTCAAACAATGTTCACTTGATGAGGCATTTATTCAACTTGCGGATGATGGAAGGCGCATCGGTGGCTCAACATCTGAACGAACTCAACACAATCACAACCCAGTTGAGTTCAGTAGAAATTGAGTTCGATAATGAAGTTCGAGCTTTGATTCGCTTATCATCTCTACCAGACAATTGGAATTCTACTGTTACAGCAGTCAGTAGTTCGTCGAGAAACAGTAAATTTAAGTTCGAAGTTGTTCGGGATCTGGTATTGAGTGAAGAAATTTGGCAGAGAGAATCAAGTGAAGCATCAACCTCCTCCTCAGCTTTGCACAGGGAGTCAAGAGGAAGGACTTCAGAAAGAAACTCTAATCGCAGCAGATCACAATCTGGACAAGGTAAATCTAGATCGGAAAAGAAAGCTTTCAACTGCTACAATTGTGGCAAGAGGGATCATTTTTAATGAGATTACCAAGCACTGAAGAAAGCTACCGGCACACAGGAATCTGCCAATGTGACCGAAGAAGCAGGCGATGTAATGATTCTAAGCGTCAACAATCCGATTGAATCATGGATCTTAGATTCAGGGGCATCTTTCCACTTCACCCCATGCAGAGAAATCATGGAGAACTACGTCAGTGGTGATTTTGGAAAGTTCATCTAGCCGATGATGAGACCTTGAAGATCATGGGAAAGAGAGACATTTGAATAAAGTTGCCGAACCAGACTACATGGAAGCTGCAAGGAGTGAGACATATTCATGGCCTCAAAAGAAATTTGATCTCAGTGGGAAAGATGGATGGAGAAGGTTATTGTACAACCTTTTTAGGCTGTGAATAGAAGATTACCAAAGGAGCACCCGTCATTGCTCGTGGTAAGAAGACCGGTACTCTCTATTTAACCTCAAACTTGGAGAGTATCATTGCAAGCGCAGATGCTCATGGAAAATCAAACCTATGGCACCAAAGGCTTGGTCATATGAGCGAGAAAAGGATGAAGATAATGTCAAAGGAGAAGTTGCCAAATCTGAATAGCGTAGATGTTGGCCTGTGCGAGGATTGTATCTTCGGCAAACAGAAGAAGGTCAGCTTTGTAAAGATTGGCAAGGCACCCAAGGCAGAAAAGTTAGAGTTGGTTCGTACCGATGTATGGGGACCATATCGGTTCAATCTCTAGCAGGCTCGTTGTATTATGTCACCTTCATTGATGATTCTACAAGGAAGGTGAGGATGTATTTTCTAAAGCAGAAATTAGAAGTCTTTGATAACTTCAGAAATTGGAAAGTCATGGTGGAAAATGAAACATGTTTGAAAGTCAAGCGGCTGAAGTCTGACAATGGGGGAGAGTACACAGATCGTAGATTCAGATAATTCCGCGCGAACAACGGCATCAAAATGGAGAAAACGATTCTTATGACACCGCAGCAGAATGACGTAGTAGAGCGCATGAACAAAACTTTGAATAAATGTGCCAGAAGCATGAGGATACATGCTGGCTTACCCAAGATGTTTTGGGCTGAAGCCATCAACACCGCTGCCTACCTGATCAACCGTGGCCCATCAGTACCTTTCGATGGTGAAATACCCGAGAAAGTTTGGAGCAGAAAAGAGGTATACCTTTGACACTTGAAAGTATTTGGTTGTATTTCTTATGTACATATTGATTATGCTGAAAGACGAGATCTAATTTATGTGTTTTTATTGGATATAATGGTGATGAGTTCGACTACCGATTTTGGGATTATGAAAATTGGAAGATCATCAAAAGCCGAGATGTCATATTCAATGAGAATGTAATGTACAAAGATAAATCAACTGCAGAATCAAGTAGCCCCAGTACACATGCTGAAACGAAGGAATTCGTAGAGTTCGAGGAGATTTCTGGAAATGAGGTCCAGATTAGTCCTGAAGCAGTTCAAGAAGAATTAAACCAAGCACGCCAGAAGTGAGACACTCCTCCAGAATTCCAAAAATAATCCAATGCTATTCGCCTTCCACTAGTAGAAAATGCCACAATTGCAACATAAATTTTCCTTGTAAAAGAGTGAAATTCCATAGTTAATGCACATTCGTAAGAGAATTTTTCTCATTCCCTTGTAGTTGTGCTGTTGTGAAATCTCTCCTGGTTAATGCACACATTTGCAACGGAATTTTAATTATCCCTTGCGAATATTAGCTACAATAGAATATCTGCAATGGAAGTTGTTTCTTGCTGTCCTCATCTATAAGAAAATATCTACAACAAATATTTCCATTACAAGTGTGTTTTAAAAGGAATTTTTCCCGTTGCTGATGTTGCTACAGAGGTTCGCAAAGTAGTCATTCCATTGCAATTATTACCTCACAAATACAATTGTTACATCGCGAATGCAATTGGATGTGTTTTTTCATTGGTGATTTCGTTTGGATGGCTTAATCAAAATTTTAAAAATGATGTATTTCTTTGATGAAGAACATATAATTATTTCACCTGTTGATGTGCACAATTATATAAAGAAAACATAATAATGAAAAATATTCAATTTGAACAAACAATACATATTTAGATAATAGTAAACTTCGGAACACCAAAATAACCATTAAGATTATAGAGTATAGAACATTCTCATTACAAAATTATATATTTGTTTCGAAGTGCCAAAATACCAACAATACATTCTAGAAGGAAATATGAGTTGTCAAACTCTAAGAAATACAATGAATGTTTTCAAAAGTACTTCTAACTTGGGGTTTCCTCTTAATCTAGAAGGATGCTTCACAATATTGTCAATCTTTGTTTTCAAATCTTCTCGTAGTGCATCAGGGAGTAGAACTTGGGGTTTTCTCTTTCCATACACGGGTGCCAGAAGCAACAACTACCCAGTAACAAACAATTTTTATTAGGCACAAAACAAACAATTCCTGAAGAAATGGTATTGTGCATCCTGATCTGGGTACCTAAAATAGATATGATTTACCAATAATTAGCACATAAAGAACCAATGCATTTGACAAAAAAGATTAATAAACTATCGAAAAATACATACAAGCTGTAGACTGTAGTCACATTCATAGCCCACATATTCATTAAAGTGATTTGCGATGTCAAAGCCACTGTAGTTGTATGACTCGAACTCAAAATCAAATGAAGTAGAGCTTCTCTGAAAGTATAAAACCAAATTTTATAAACATATAAAATAATTCCAAATTCAATATATACTGAAAAGGTTAAAGCACAACATAAAACACAAAATAGCACTGCCCATAAGATACGTGCAACTAGATGAGGTTACTGCAGACAAGTATGATATAAGTTACCTTCTTTTTTATTTAACATCAAATTCCCAAACAGTAGCTAGTTTGTGTGAAAAGACCACAAGGGACTTGAGAATGCCTATCAGATCCTGTAAAATAACCATTAGAACAAGATAGTGTTACTTCAGTCAATCCATTCTCAGCAATCACAAGTGCTACTTCCATAAAAAAAAAAGACTTGGGTTTGTTGTCTAATAAACAAATCAAGACCAAACAGTAAACCATATAACATAAATACAATGATGGCAACTAACACGGGTCCAGCTTTAGTCTAAGTTGCAATCACCCCCCCCCCCCCAAAAAGTGATTATTAAGGGAGTCCAACACTAATAACACAATAATGCATGAGAAAAAGGTTTCCTTCAACATGTACTCATAGATCATATCTTGATTGTACCTATATTGCAGATTGTATAGCACCGATGGCTCATGTAAATAACTCAGTTGCATTAGATCGTCTACTCCATCAAGGATATCAGGGCTTGCAGGTAAAAGGCACTCTGTTTTAAAATTCAATACCTGAAATAACCAGCATCATAAACTTTAGTACATGCCAAAATGACAACATCTCTTGTTGTGATTTGCAAGTGTAGTGCATACCTTTCCCTTCTGAAGAGAGATGACTAACTCTAGACCTGAAGTATATATTACCGTCCTCAAAGCCCAGTCTCCATTTGGAAGCTGACACCAAGCTTTAAGTTTCTGAAAAAGTAATAAAAAAAACTTCAACTTGTAGGTCTAGTAATTAATAGAAAGGGCATTCCATGCAACATTAGCAGATATTATTACCGACCATGCAACAATTTCAGTGTTAAGGGTAAAGGATCGCATCTAATAATACTATGTGGACATCCAACAAGTAAATATCTTCTGGTTCTCATTTACTTGCAGTAGTAGAATATAACTCATCTACATGATCTCTCTTCTACAAGAATAAAGATATTTTAGAAATTTGTTATACGTTACGACGTTAAAAGCTATGATACAATGACAGATTTCTGAAGAGAATAGATTCGATGCGAGGCTTGCATAAATCTAGGACCAAACCATTTGCAATACATTGTATATATTGATAATTAGCAATACAAAATTGTACTATAATTACAAGTAGTAACATCATAAAATTTATAATGAAAAAAAAAAGAGGAAGAATTTACCTTCTTAGCATCATAAGAATTCACATCACTCCACCTCTTCTCGATTTTCAACGGCACTACCACCTTCTTATTCTCTCCGCCGCCATTAACCTTCATATTATACGGCGACTCATCACCGACCTCAACCCCATTCTCACCAACAACAACCGCCACCGCATCAAGATTACCGCTCGCATCACCACCACCATCCTCGCCACCGATATCCACAGCTGCTACAGCGGAGACGATCCGGTGGTGAACCTGAAGTTGCGCGAAGGAGGCGGCAATTTCACCGGCAGTGTCTGCAAGCGCGGCGCACGTGACCTCACGGCCGCCGGCCTCGCCGCCACAGGTGATTTCGAAAGCAGTTGAAGGACTCCCCAAAGCCCAGTCTCCCCAAAGCAGTTGAAGGCCTCCCCAAGGCCGCCGGCCTCCCTAAAGCCCATTCTCCATTCACCGAAGGTGAGGGCAGAAGCACGAGCGACGCCGAAGGTGAGGGCGGAAGTCTGAGATTAAAGGGGAGAAGAGATTCAGAGTATTTGGGAATTTAGGATTTCAGGCGATATCATTTTGAGAGAGAGAGAGAGAGAGAGAGAGAGAGAGAGAAATCTATTATTGGTTACAGAAGGAGATGAATGGTTTTAATTTAGAAAAATAATTTTATGTGTCTAATACGTGTTTAATATTAAAGATTAAAAAACTATATTAGTAATGGAATATATTATGTTACAATTGTTCTCTTGCAATTGTTGCAATTACAACTGATTAATAGAATTTCTTACGGATGTCAAAAATATTCACAACGAAGGGGTTTGTTGTGATTAATCCATTGTAGATGGTAGCACTAACAAGAGAATTTTGGTACTCATAAATGATTCATTATTATTGCAAGGTTTTCTACTAGTGTTCTTTGGACTACTTGTTACTGACTGACATTGGAGAACCAGAGTGTTATGATGAAGCAATGCAATTGGAGGATTCAGTCAAGTGGGAGTATGCCATGAAAGATGAGATGAACTCGCTCATGTCAAATCTGACATGGGAATTAGCTGAACTACTACCAGGCAAGAAAGCTCTTCATAACAAATGAGTTTTTAGGATGAAAGAAAAGCACGATGGAAGCAAGCGCTACAAAGTAAGATTGGTAGGCTTTTAGCAAAAAGAAGGTGTGGATTATAAAGAAATTTCATTTCCAGCCGTGAAACTGACTACAATTAGACTGGTGTTGAAAATTGTAGCTGCAGAGAATTTACATCAAGCAGTTAGATGTAAAGAACGCTTTCCTTCATGGTGACTTGGAGGAGGAGATTTATATGAAACAACTAGAAGGTTTCATACAAGCAGGCAAGAAGAAGCTTGTATGGAGACTGAAGAGCTTGTATGGCTTAAAACAATCTCCCAAATAGTGGTACATGAAGTTCGATAGCTTCATGAGCAGCAACGGTTTCATAAGATGCCAAGCAGATCTATAATACCCCGTAATTTCTGAAAAATTAATATATATAGAATATATGTGTGTGTGTGTGTGTGTGTGTGTGTGATAAAAAAAAGGTGAAAAAGGGGGCCCACGGTTTGGTTGTAAACAACATGAAGTGTTGTTTGTGCTGGATGATGACGTCATGCCCTTGGTTTGGATTTCAGAATGAAAAAATTTAGTGAGATTTGAAGGATGACGTGGCATATATTTGAGAGGCCCACAGGGATTGATATATGTGCATGGGAATTTGGAGAGAGGTTGAGTAAAATTAATCCCATATCGGGAGTAGACAAAAATTAATTCAGTATAAATAAAATTGGCTATGATCAAGAGTCACCTAATTGGTTAACTACCTTTTGAGAGGCAGCCTGTGGTGGGCAGTTGTACTACATAGTATCTAATTTGTCTTCTAAAAATAATAAAATCTTCTGAGTATTGGGGCGGGGCGTTACAAATAGTATCAGAGTCAACTTTCGGCACCGGATGTGGAAGAGGGCATCAATATGATCTGCGGTGTGAGATAGTCCCCGGAATTATCGAGGTGTGAGTGAAATAATCTCCAGAATTACCTGCGGTGTGGGACTAGTCTCCGAAATTATCGGGATCGAGGACGATGCCACATCGGCTAGAAAGGCAGATCCTACACTAGATGTGCATGCCCCGTACTCAGCGAGGATGCTGATTTCTAAAGGTGGGGTGTATGTAATACCCCATAATTTCTGAAAAATTAATATATATAGAATGTATATATATATATATGTGTGTGTGTGTGTGTGTGTGTGTGTGTGATAAAAAAAAAGGTGAAAAAGGGGGGCCCACGGTTTGGTTGTAAACAGCATGAAGTGCTGTTTGTGCTGGATGATGACGTCATGCCCTTGGTTTGGATTTCGGAATGAAAAAATTCAGTGAGATTTGAAGAATGACATGGCATATATTGGAGGGGCCCACGGGGATTGATATATGTGCACGGGAATTTGGAGAGAGGTTGAGTAAAATTAATCCCATATCGAGAGTAGACAAAAATTAATTGAGTATAAATAAAATTGCCTATGATCAAGAGTCACCTAATTGGTTAACTACCTTTTGAGAGGCATCCTGTGGTGGGCAGCTGTACTACATAGTATCTAATTTATCTTCTAAAAATAATAAAATCGTCTGAGTATTGGGGCAAGGCGTTACAAATGGGATCAGAGCTGACATTCGACACCGGATGTGGAAGAGGGCCTCAGTATGATCTGCGGTGTGAGAAGTCGTGGGACTAGTCTCCGAAATTATCGGGATCGAGGACGACACCACATCGGCTAGAAAGGCGGATCCTACACTAGATGTGCATGCCCCGTACTTAGCGAGGACGCTGATTTCTAAAGGTGGGGTGTATATAATACCCCGTAATTTCTGAAAAATTAATACATATATATATATATATATGTGTGTGTGTGTGTGTGTGTGTGTGTGTGTGTGTGTGTGTGTGTGATAAAAAAAGGTGAAAAGGGGGGCCCACGGTTTGGTTGTAAACAGCATGAAGTGCTGTTTGTGCTGGATGATGACGTCATGCCCTTGGTTTGGATTTCAGAATGAAAAAATTTAGTGATATTTGAAGGATGACGTGGCATATATTAGAGGGGCCCATGGGGATTGATATATGTGCACAGGAATTTGGAGAGAGGTTGAGTAAAATTAATCCCATATCGGGAGTAGACAAAAATTAATTGAGTATAAATAAAATTGCCTATGATCAGGAGTCAGTTAATTGGTTAACCACCTATTGAAAGGCAGCCTGTGGTGGGAAGTTGTACTACATAGTATCTAATTTTTCTTCTAAAAATATTAAAATTGTCTAAGTATTGGGGCAGGGCGTTACATGATCATTGTTGCTATGTCAAGAAGTTCGACAATAGCTTTATTATTCTATTATTGTACGTAGATGATATGCTCGTTGCAGGTCCTGACATGCAATAGATTATCAATCTGAAGCAGGAATTGTTGAAGCAGTTTGCAATGAAAGATTTGGGCGCTGCGAAGCAGATTCTTGGAATGAGGATCAAGAGAGACATGAATTCGAGGACTTTGATGTTATCACAGGCTGAGTACATTAACAGAGTACTCTCCAGGTTCAACATACAGAATGTCAAGCCAATGAGCACACCTTTGGGTGTTCATTTCAGACTCTCCAAGAAACAGTCACCGAAGACGGAAGAAGAGCGTGCACACATGGAGAAGGTTCCGCACGCCTCAGCAATTGGAAGTCTGATGTATGCCATGGTTTGTACCAGACCAGATATTGCTCAAGGAGTGGGAGCTGTTAGCAGGTACATGAATAATTCAGGCAAGGTACACGGGGAAGCAGTTAAATGGATCCTCAGATATCTGCGAGGTACCATAGATAAAACACTTTGTTTCAAAGGTTGAGATATGATACTAACAGTCTATGTAGATAATGATTTAGCCAGAAATGTCGATATCAGAAGGAGCACTACATGGTATGTCTATACTCTAAGAGGTACAACAGTGAGTTGGGTTTCTCAGCTGCAGAAGATAGTTGCTCTCTCTACAACTGGGTCGGAATATGTCATTGTTACAGAAGCCAGCAAGAAAATAGTTTGGCTACAAAGTTTCTTAGAAAAACTGTGCCAGAAACAAGAAGATAATGTCTTGTATTGCGACACTCAGAGTGCTATCCATATGGCAAAGAATACGTCTTTTTATTCCAGAACAAAGCAAATTTGGTTCGTGAACTTATTACATTATTTTGTATTCATGAACATGGCTTGCTTGATACTTGATGCCTGAGTACATCGTCCTATAAAATTCACTACTAGGCCTAAACGTAACTGTTTGTGAGTAGTAACCATGTGGTAAAAGTATGGATGCATGAAGTGCTACCTTGATAGAATTAAACATTAGACTTAAGAATAACTTGTCACTGGTACACACTTGATACCCTACTTGATACTTGTTAGTTGACACTCGTACGTGACACTTGTTACTTGATGCTTGATAGAATTACATGTTCACTTGTCACTTGTTCCACTACTAGTACTTGTTACCCAATCCTGTTACTTGAGTTGTCTTACTTGCTAGCTAGTCTCTTGAACTTCACTACTTGTTGCATCCCTATCATATCATATTATACGTTCTTGATTTCAAATCTTGTTTCATTTTTCTTGCATCTATTTTCATACCCTTGCTTGTACTACTTGCGGCCCTAACTTGCACTAAGGGCGTTTGTCTTTATTTTCTCTATTTTCCTTATATATATATATATATATATATATATATATATATATATATATATATATATACAGACTTGGAGACGAGTTGCCTGCTGGAATTGGTGAGAAAACGTTCTAGGCTTCGCTTGGGGAAAAGATTGCTTTAATTATTTTGTATTTGAGTTATTTATTTCTGTTGCTACTTGAGACTTGTAACGAGCTTGTAGTCCCGAAGCTTTATCTTTTGATCTAGATCTGAAAATTATTTGGGATATTTATATTTTTGTTTCAATTGTTTCATGTTGATTAATAAATTATTCATGCATGTGTGGTTGAGTTTATTTACTATATTCTTGTTATGATGCTGAGTTGATCCTACAGCTTATGAATGATGAAAATCATTCGCTGGGTTTTATCACGCACTCGTATTCCGTATTTCTTTAGGAAGCGGGGTCTGGTCTCTTCTGGATGATGAAATTTTAAAATTAGAAAAGATCAGTGGAAGTAAAAATTCTACAAAAGATCAGTGGAAGACATGCTAACAAAGACGGTGACTATTGACAAACTGAAGCTATGCTTAGCTTCAGTTGGCCTGCACGAATGATGAGACCGGAAAGAACTGTTGCATTGATCGAAGTGTGAAGACTAACTAAAATTAGTCTTCAAGTGAGAGATTGTTAAGGAAATGAGTTAGTGGGGGTTAAGTTTTGTGGGCCACCCGACCCCCCCCCCCCCCCCCAAGTTCCCAACAGCTCTCTCACCTACCCCAATATCAACCTATTATAAATAGTCTTCAAACCCTATTGTTTCTCTCATCCTCAAATCTCATTCTCAACTCACCACTGTAATCTGAGAAGAAAAGAAAGAGAGAATTGGAGAGAAATTTGGGTTTGGGTTTTTTTTTTTTGAGTGTGTAAACACTTTGTAGAGAAAATTTTTGTAAGGAAAATTTTTTGGGGTTTAGGTTGTGAAATTTTTTGAGTGTTTTGTGAGAAAAAACACTTTGTACAATTTTATTCCCTAAAGTGAAGATCTGCAGCAGCTCCGGAGACGTAGGCATTGTGCCCAACTCCTTATCAATTTTTTGTGTGTGCTTTTCCGCTTATATTTTGTATTTTCGCTAATCTGGTTAAAGAGAAAATTTCGCAAAAGAGATATTTTTTTCCCAACATGGTGGAGGTGGTGGAATTAGGGCTAGTGTTTTGGCGACCAAGATTAGAGTTATGGTGTCATAGTGTGTTATGGACACATCTTTCATAATCATTTTCAGGTAAAGAAGTTTTTCCCCTTGGATGAGTTTTGATTTGATTTATCTTTACCAATTTGCTTATTTTCGTCATTGATTGTTTACTTTTTTCCTATGTGCGAATGACGGTATTACACCTCTTGGGATTCTACTCAACCTCAGCCCAAGGAGCCTCTTATACACAATGTGCCATTTATTTGCTTTGCTAAGGTTAATTACAACCAAAGATTATATGGTCCTGTAAATATGAAATGGATCGCAGCATATGCTTTAAACATGACCGACTTTCTTTAATAGGCCATATCTTCGAGCCTTTTCATGTAGTATACCATCATCTAATATGAACCATCTAAACGATCTGATCTTAGCCTGAACTTTGAACATTCCTTTAGTCTCTCAATGGTCCTAGACTTGATTGAAATCTCCTTTACAAGATGTGGAGTAACAGGGGACCAAAAAACTCACTTATACTCTACTAGTAAATACACGTGCAATGCACGTCGGAACAATATTTTTTATATTCTATTTATCTATATTATAATGGGAGAAGCAAGTGTGGAACACGTAAAATAATAGAGTTTAATAAACGTGCGTTGCAC
Source organism: Hemerocallis citrina (assembly GCA_017893485.1). NCBI lineage: Eukaryota > Viridiplantae > Streptophyta > Magnoliopsida > Asparagales > Asphodelaceae > Hemerocallis > Hemerocallis citrina. The sequence goes on along the minus strand of CM030365.1, from coordinate 7,838,765 downwards.
GGGTTGGAATATGGACAAATTACACTAAGGCCTTCTCCAATTATAGTAGCAGAGATATACTTTGATAACTAGGAATTCATCGAATCAGATAGCAAGCAACCTGAAGGTCAAACTGATACCATTTCTCTACTACAAGTTGAGCCTTAATGGGACTATAATCAGTTTATTCCAACAAAACTACACATTGAACCTTTAGGAAGATGCTTCATCTCGGCAGAGAACAAGACACCATGTGGCTTTGTAAAAATTTGCTTACTTTAGCTCGTTCTAGGCTCCTTCTTGGTGTTACGGAAGGATGATGAATGGATATAAAGAATATTCGAAGATGATAATGCAATAAATCTACAGAATGGTTGAGATCGGGGTTTCAAGTGTTAAGATTGTGTCTTGTATACTCGTTGTTCAGATTAGAAAAAGGTAATATGATGCACGGAGGTCGAAGCGTCAAAGTGAGTAGAAGGAAAAACAACAGCAGCAAGGTGCAGGTATAGTTGCGGTCGACTGTCCCATGTTGCGGTCGCCGCACCCCCCGACCGCGCCAAGTACAGGGAATGTCAGAGAGTGGTACGGTCGACCGGTCTTGTTGGACGGTCGACTGGCCGCGGCGCTGTGTTCGTTTTTGGACTTCGATTTGTTAGGTCGTTTCAGCCAAATCTTCAACTCCAAGTTAGATCGTGCGGCTCATATTCAGTTACTTCTTTTCCAAGTTATATCGGACGACTGAGAATCAAGATTAGACCTAGGTTTCTCTCTATTTTTCTATATATATTGTAAACTCCTCCAATATGAGAGGGAGTAGTTCATACATTATTTTCTCCATTGCAAAGAGAGGCTCGAGAGAAAAATAGTTCTTGGTGAGTGAGTTTAATTCATTGTATTGAGTGAATCAATAACTCCTTGTAATCTCTTCTAGTTGAATATCAGATCTCCCTATATTTCCCCCCGAATTAAGCAAAAGCTAACCGGGATAAGTCATCGGTGTATTTTTGTTAGTTTGGTTATTCGTCTCATCTACTTCGACTTTCTCATTGCTCTATTAGTTCCGCTGCGACAACGGGCGTTGGTTGACGCCTCAATTCCAACAACTGGTATCAGAGCTTCAAGTTGCCGAGTTCCTTGATTAAGATGACAGGCCATAGTATTTTGAAGATCAAGTAGTTTGATGGAAAGATCAATTTCAATCTTTGGAAGACTGACATGTATGATGTTCTTATTCAAAAGCGTTTGCAGTCAGCCGTTAAGAAGAAAGAAAAGCCAACTGATATGAAGGATGACAATTAGGAAGTTATCTGAGAAAGAGTCATAAGTCTGATTCGTCTATCCTTTGCGGACTAGGTCAAATACAGATTTCTTGAAGAAACTGATGCGGCGAGTTTATGGAAAAAACTCATAGCTGACTACTCTGGTTCAGCGCTATTAGATCGGATGCATTGGAAGAGGAAGTTATTCCGTTTATCTATGAAGGAAGGTACCGATCTCCAAGACCACATTACAGAGTTCAATAAGTTACTATTTGAACTTAAGGCGAACAACGCAGATGTGTGTGAGGAACATAAAGCTTTCAACCTAATATATTTACTGTCGGATTCGTACGAGCCTTTGATCACTACCATGATACACGGTAGATCTGCTAAGGAGAGTATTTCGGTAGATGGTGTAATCAAAGCATTGAAGGAAAATCAACTTAGGAAGGAGACCCATAAATCATCATCGTTTATTCCTACAAGTTGTCTAGCAGTGGATGGTCCTTCGGGGGGAAGACAAAGTGCTTTGCAAAAGGATTCGATCCGTTGCCGATATTGCAAGATGTCAGGGCATATCAAGAAAGACTGTTGGAAATTATAGAATCAGGAGAGCGCCAAGAACGTAAGTTCAGCCGCTAATGTGGTTAGTGCCTTTGATTTAGGTGGTTCGTGTCTTCTTGATTCAAATTCTTTAGAAGTGGATTCTAGTTGGTTTCTTGACTCAGGGAGTTCTTCTCATATTTGCTTCGAGAAAGAGTTGTTTTCTACTTATAAGTCGACTACAGGGCATTGTGTGACAATGGGAAATAGGGAGATTTGTGAAGTAATGGGTGAAGGGACAGTTGAGTTGAAGATGTCAGGTCTAAATATGTTCACTTTAAGGGATGTTTTGCATATTCCTATGCTGAAACAGAATCTGATTTCCTTGGGAACTCTTGATGCACGAGGCTGCAGGTACACAGCTCGAGGTGGAGTTCTGTCTGTTTTTCAAGGTCGTCATGAGGTGATTAGAGGTATGAGAATGGTTGGGCCAAGCCAACACAATCACTGCAAGCTTTGGGGAATTCGAAAATCCTGTGCATGGGTTGATAGTTCTTTTCCCATTATTCCTGCGAGCTCAGCTAGTTTGCCGCAACTAGAATCATCGAGACGAGACCACGACGTTCGAATATCGTTGAGAGGTGGAGAATGCCTACGGGTAGGTGGAGTTCGTGCGAAGTTTGGCAACTTCGTGAGTATATCTACGGAGGTGTACCCTTTAAGGGGTATACTGGATTCGGTGAGATTGGGTAGAGATTAGTTCAACTAGAAGAAGAAACAATTGTTCTAAGTTTTCTTTACAAATGAAATTTATTAGAGTTTGGAGATGAGTAACACATCATGTGATAGCACTCGTATGCAATCCAAGGTGGAGTTTGTTAGGATTGTGTCTTGTATACTCGTTGTTCAGATTAGAAGAAGGTAATATGAAGCACAGAGGTCGAAGCGTCGAAGTGAGTAGAAGAGAAAATAGCAGCAGCAAGGTGCAGGTATAGTTGCGGTCGACTGTCCCATGTTGCGGTCGACCGCGCCCCCTGTAACACCCCGAATTCCAAATACAACTGAATTCGAGAGTTCTACAGGATCTTTTCACTTCTTTCGTACAATTTTACAAGGAATTTAAAACTTTTATTTCAACAATAATTACAACAGAGTCTTTTACATCAATATGCAGCGGAATCAATAAAATACAACCATAATGAATGTACAATTGTTACAATTTTAATATTTAAATAATCAACAGCATCATCAATCATCTTTATATCTTCATGTAACTCCAAATCCTGCATATAAAACTGTGGGCGCGTCAGTTGCTTACAACTGACGAAATATTATACACGGCCATCCTCTCTATACCGGAAACAGTATAACGATTCTTAAATACTTTAGCAAACACAAACTTGATCACAAACATAGCTACAAAGGGACTATCCTGTTGATGTCGTGTTGTGCGGTGCACTTAGTCCTTAATGCAATTTATTTATATTATATGACACTAATGCACACTTGTTCGGATTCTATGCATCCCATACTACATAGGTCCGAGGGCAAGCCCTTAATTGTTCTTCATCTTGTAGGGTTCAATCCCTCGTCATGACTTAATTTACTACTGTAACTACGGTAAGTATCCTAGATGTTTTCTGACCTACGAACTCATGTCTAGGCACTCTGGAGGGAATCCCATCGCCGACATGACTCATCATGCAGACATCCTGTGGTAATTCAGCTCTCACCATAGACATGACACCACCCGTAGTCTTCAAACATTCCACGAGCGTCACCACCGGGACGGTACTCTGGAACAGTATCCTCACCCAGACTCATCATGGGAATTCCTGGGATACGCTCTCACCGCTACCCAACAGCTCCCATACTCAATGTTTTTCTCTTACTTTCATCACATCTTCTCTATGTATCTATCTGTAATTTCGGTGAGTATCATAGATGTTCTATGATTACAAGCACGTGTACAGAAAACCTGGAGGGGAATCCCATCGCTGACATGACTCATCATGCAGACATCCTGTGGTAATTCAGCCTCACTTCATGGCACACGATCCTCTTGCAGTCATCAAATATCCCTCAAGCATCGCTACCAGGATGGTACTCTGGAGTAGTATCCACGTCATGTCACGACGCATCGTGAAGACAACCTGTGCATACCCTCAACAACACCCATCCAATGGCCATCAACTCGTGTTTTTCTCTCACTTCCATTACAGCCTTACAAAATTTGTTTTAAAAGAAAATCATCACAACCTAGAGCTAGCTTACCCTACCGGACTTAAATCAACAATAGAGACAGTCAGCCTACCTGGCTACTTCTCGAGAGACACTAAACCCTCAACGGTTAGCTCTCAAATCATAAATAAAATTGCCGGTCACTAGAGTCTCGTCTAGCCTCTAGATTCTAACAACTATCTCTTTCTAGAGATCAACAATGATTCATAATCAATCTCCAATAATAATTCCATTTCCTTTGTTCAAAAATCTTTTTCTCAAAACATTTCTTTTATAATCTCATAACATGAGAACCATTCAATTAGATTTCTTTATCAATTTCATCTTTCATAATGATGAACACAATATTATTCACTTTCTAGAGCAATAATCTTGTTATAATTAGACATTTAAAAGCGCTATATGTGGTATTTAACTCCTATTTTCTCTTTTCCATAGGAAACAGCTTATAACAGAAAAACGAAGCAGATTTAGGACTTCAAGGATAATACACAGCAAACTGCAGAGGATCAGTCGACTGGTTCCCCAACACAGGCGACTGGACAAGAGAAGCTGATTTTCCACAACTCTCAACACAGTCAACTCACTCCCAAAAGACAGTCGACTGGTCTGAACAATTATGAAATCTTCAGGAGTCTCGACTCAGTCGACTGGTTCGAAGATAAGTCGACTGGTCTGCGGCGGAGTAAACAGATAAGATATTCGAAGATTCACCCAAATCTAATTTCAAATCTATTTAAATCCAGATCTTATGCAACGAATCAAATCTAGAGACTGGAAATTGGCAAAAGCACGTGGTGAACAGATAAGGAAGGAATGAAGAAAAGAGAAAGACATAAATCATCAAATCAAGAAGATTTTTCCCTTAAAAAGGGGAAACCCTAATTCTCAGCGGTACTCTATAAATATCAGAAAAGAAGCATCAACAGGGCTCTCTCTGAGTTGTCTCTCTTCAATATTCCAAAACTACCGAATCATAAGAGTTTCTGCGCATTCAAGTCATCAACAAGGCCTTATTCTATCAGCATCGAGGAAGGAGAGAGGAGATCCAGTATTCGAAGGCAGTCGACTGTGTGACAGCCAGTCGACCTTATTGCCGGAGTTCATTAGTTTATTTCTTCTCTTTCTATTCTTTTATGTTTATCATGTATTCAAACTTGTTGATTAATAAAAATATTATTATGTGGAACTAAATTCATAGTTGGGTAGATTGAAGCCGTAGTTATGTAGTGCTATATTCTGCTGAACTCTTCTAGTTTACTTATTGATTGAATCTGTTTGTATCGATATAGATTGACGGTAATCAAACTTGTTCTCAAAAGCCTGAGAGCAGTCGACTGAGGTGAGAGCCAGTCGACTGACAAACAGAGCTAGAGAATATCAAGTTTGTATTACTATTTATCTGAATCTGTTATATGAGCATATTGAGACGACCCGTATCTCGTGCCCATAATTGTAACAAAGGGATCTTTAGGGGTTCCTGGTTCAATCAACTTAAGGGATCTAGATCTGATACCAATTTCTAGAGCCTTGAGTATTTGTTCGTTTCCACTGATCTTATGTTTTCCTTAAATACAACTTAGTAGATACCATGCTAAGGACTTAATGAAAGAAACGAATTAAAGTAGATACCATGCCTAATTCTTGGCCTAGGGAAACAATACTTTAAGGAGTAGATACTATGCCCTTGAAGTGAACAAACATGAGTAATAAGAAGAAGTTCAGAAGGTGACTTAGCATTACTAACTATTGGTGGAGATCTAAACCCAACTATTTCATAAATATTTGTGATTCACATTTCTTAACTTAGTTTAATATTTTCATTTCTTTTAGACTTCCAAAACAACTCTTTATGATTTTTATTATTTTCTATTGGTTAGTTAGTTAGAATCTACAATCTCTGTGGGATCGACCCTTGCTATTGCTACGCTTTGTCAAACGATTCGTGCACTTGCGAGGTTTTTATAATTTGTGTCTAGTTTTATCTATTTATTTAGGTATCTAGATTTTCACAACAAGTTTTTGGCGCCGTTGCCGGGGATTGTCTAGTATTTTAACTTAAGATCAGTAGGAAGTTTTTATTTTCTTTCTTTTAGTTTATTAATAAGTTTTTCTTTTAGGTTACAGGATTTTGGTGGATGCACGGAAGGAGATCACTTCGTCCAGAGCTACTACCAATTGACGCAGAAACAGAACACACCTTGCACAGGTTAGGTCGACTGATTGCAACCAACCAGTCGACTGCTGCACGAACCCAGTCGACTGCTCAGAGACCCCAGTCACAAGAAATCATGGCAGAAGAAACACCCAATCGCATACCAATGCAGGATAAATTTACGCCTAAGAACATTGAACAACCCTCCTGCATTGCGTATCAACCAAATGTCACAGGGAACATGCATCTATCTCCTCACTTACTTAGTATGGTTCCCCATTTTAGTGGCAGACCTGATGAAGAGCCTCATCTCCATTTACAATACTTTTTCGATCTCTGCAGGACACAAAGCGTCCAAGGGCTTACCCTAAACAAATCAGGTTAATATTGTTTCCTTTTTCCTTAAAACTTAACGCTAAACTATGGTATAATTCTTTGGAACCAGGATCAATAAACTCATGGGAGCAATTGGCGACAAAGTTCTTAAAAGAATTCTTTCCAGCCCAAAAGACCAAACAGCTGAAAAGGGAGATTCAACTCTTCCAACAAAAGGATGGAGATTTATTTTTCGAAGCATGGAAGGATTTCAAGAACAAACTTCTCAAGTGTCCAACACACAATATGCCTAAAGATGATCAGGTACAAGCTTTTTATGAAGGTTTAAATGATACTAATAAGGCAATTGTGGATTCAGCTTGCAACGGGATCTTGATGAGGAAAAGCGGCGAAGAGGCCATAGAACTATTTGAAGAACTCAGCGAGAATTCACAATAATTCTCAACAAGGAGGGGCCCTTCGAAAAAACAGGGAGTTTACGAAATCTCTAATAGTAATAACATTCAATTAGAAATGGCAAACATGAATAAGAAAATTGATATGCTTATTAATGCAATATCGACGATGGGTGGAGTTAAAAATCAAACAAATGAAATGTGTGCAATTTGTTCTCATTTAGATCACACAACTGATACATGTCCCATGTCTACTTTCACAGATCAGGAGCATGCGAATTATGTGGGTCGAGGAGTGTTTCCACCAAAGAACAATCCATACTCGAACACATATAACCCAGGATGGAGGAATCATCCAAACTTCTCATGGAGCAATAATCAAAATAATCAAGGGCATCAAATCGCACAAGGACATGCACGAAACTTTTAGATGGGAAGTGGGTTTGATCGACCAGCCCCAGAACAGAAGAAGTTGGATTTTGAGTCCACCGTTCTTCAATTGCTCCAACAACAACATCAAACAAGCAACCAACAAGGACAAGCAATTCAGAAGTTAGAAACACAAATTGGTCAGATTGCAAAAGAGTTAAGTGAACGAAAGGCAGGAGAACTCCCTTCACAAACCATACCAAACCCTGGAGGTCAAGAACAGCTCCAAGCAGTCACAACCCTAAGAAATGGTAAGATAATTGACAACATGGTTGGAACACATACAGACAAACCAGATACACAACCATCAAAAGCTTTGGGTTCAAGTAAGGTAAGTGAAAAAGTAGGGACAGTTCCACCACCATTCCCTCAAAGGTTAGTCAATAAAAAGAAAGAACAACATTTATTTGACGTCTTTGAAACTCTCAAAAAGGTAGAAATTAATATTCCCCTACTTGATGCTATTAAACAAATTCCTTCTTATGCCAAATTTTTGAAAGACTGTTGTACTCACAAAAGAACATTTCAGGTTAAGGAGGATGTGGCTTTGACAGAAGAAGTGAGTGCGGTATTATTAAGAAAATTACCACCTAAACTGAAAGATCCAGGTAGTTTTACCATTCCTTACAAGGTTGGTGAGCACTTCTTTGAAAAGGCACTGCTAGACTTGGGGGCAAGCATCAACCTTCTTCCTTATTCTGTTTACGAAAAGCTTGGATTGGGGAAACTCAAGCCAACATCCATCACTTTGCAATTGGCTGATCGCAGCATAAAAAGACCTAGAGGTATTTTAGAAGACGTCCTAGTTCAGGTAAATGATTTTATTTTGCCTGCTGATTTTGTTGTGTTGGACATGGAGGAATCTTCAATGTCATCATCTCTACCGATCATATTAGGTAGGCCCTTTATGAGTACAGCTGATATAAAAATTTGTGTTAAAAAGGGCATTATAAGTATGAAGATAAACGGAGAAAAAGTGGAATTTAAAATGTTTGATACACTAAAATTACCACAAGATGATCATGAATGCTATAATATTGATGTGGTGCAGGAGATTGTTGATCAAACATTTCAGGTACATAGCGTTGAACCACTTCAAGCCACAATCACTCAATCTCTAACTTTATCTCATGTTGAACAGGAATACGATGACTGGAGGATTGCATAGACAGTACATCACCTTGAAACTCCACAGTCATATTCAGGTAAGCCTGCACCTTTATTTGAAAAATTGGTGTCTGATAAAAATTGTTCTTCTACAGATTAAACGACTGATGAACAGAGTAAGTCGACTGGTATTCTAACCAGTCGACCGAATCAAGACACCCAGAACAAGTCGACTGCTGACATGGCCCAGTCGACTGTCCAGAAACTTCCAGACATAGAACTTAAGCAGTTGCCCGACCATTTGAAGCACGCATATTTGGGTGAGAACCAGACGCTACCAGTGATAATTGCTGCGAACCTGAGTGCACAGGAAGAAGATAAGCTGCTAAGGGTACTACGAGAACACAAGAGTGCAATAGGATGGACCATTGCAGATATCAAGGGAATAAGTCCATCCAAATGCATGCATCGAATACTCCTTGAAAATAATGCAAAACCAAGCAGGGAGGCACAGAGAAGGCTTAACCCAAATATGAAGGAAGTGGTAAGAGCAGAGATTCTGAAGCTACTAGATGTTGGCATCATCTACCCTATCTCAGATAGCAAATGGGTAAGTCCTATACATGTAGTGCCTAAGAAAAGTGGAGTCACAGTGGTGACAAATGAAGAGAATGAGCTTATTCCTACTAGAGTGACCACAGGATGGAGGGTATGCATTGACTATAGGAAGTTGAATAATGAAACCAGGAAAGATCACTTCCCTCTTCCTTTTATTGATCAAATGTTAGAAAGATTAGCAGGGTATAGTCATTATTGTTTTTTAGATGGTTATAGTGGCTATAATCAAATTGCTATTGCTCCAGAAGATCAAGAAAAAACCACTTTTACATGTCCTTTTGGTACTTTTGCATACAGGAGGATGCCCTTTGGATTGTGCAATGCTCCAGCTACATTTCAAAGATGCATGATAAGTATATTTTCAGACACGGTGGAAAGGTTCATTGAGGTATTTATGGATGACTTTAGTGTTTTTGGATCTTGTTTTGATGAATGCCTTAACCATTTGCAGCTTGTGCTTAAAAGATGTGAAGAATGCAATTTAGTGCTGAATTGGGAAAAGTGTCATTTCATGGTACAACAAGGTATTGTGTTGGGACATGTGGTGTCAAAAAGAGGCATAGAGGTAGACAAAGCAAAAATTGACATAATATCAAAACTACCCCCTCCCACTACAGTTAAGGGTGTTAGGAGTTTTCTAGGACATGCAGGGTTTTATAGAAGATTTATAAAAGATTTCTCAAAAATCTCCAAACCCCTTTGTGATTTGTTGGCTAAAAATGTTGAGTTTGTATGGACAGAAGAGTGCACAAATGCTTTTAATACATTGAAAAACCTTCTCATTTCTGCACCTATTGTCATGGCACCAGATTGGAGCCATCCTTTCGAGCTTATGTGTGATGCAAGTGATTATGCTTTAGGGGCTGTTTTAGGTCAACGAATAAATAAGAAACCTCATGTTATTTACTATGCTTCTCGAACTTTAAACGATGCACAGCTAAATTATTCCACTACTGAAAAAGAAATGTTAGCTATTATTTTTGCTATAGAGAAGTTTAGATCATATTTGATTGGTTCTAAAGTTATTGTTTTTATTGACCATGCTGCCTTGAGATATTTGTTTGCTAAAAAGGATGCTAAGCCTAGGTTGATCAGATGGGTGCTGTTGCTTCAAGAATTCGATCTTGAGATTAAAGATAAAAAAGGAAGCGACAATGTTGTTGCAGATCACATGTCCAGGCTACTGCAGGAGGAAGAACGAATTGTGCAGCCACTTAATGAGACTTTCCCAGACGAACATCTCTTTGAAATCAATTCATCCTCGGGACAGTCGACTGGTACCAGGACCAGTCGACTGGTATCTTACTGCTCAAATTTTCCATGGTTTGCTGACATTGTAAATTATCTAACTGCTCATGTTTTCCCTCCAGGTATGACAAGTCAGGAAAGAAAGAGACTGGTGGCTATGTGCAAGCACTACTACTGGGATGATCCTTATTTGTTCAAATTTTGCCCTGATCAAATTATAAGAAGATGTGTGGCAGAAGAAGAGCAATTGAGTATTCTACAACATTGCCACCAATATGCATGTGGAGGACATTTTGGACAAAAAAGAACAGCACTTAAGGTACTGCAATCTGGATTTTATTGGCCTAAAGTATTCAAAGATGCCTTTTCTTTTTGCAGGACTTGTGACAAGTGCCAAAGGACAGGCAATATCTCGTCTAGAAATCAAATGCCACTACAAAACATCCAAGTAATTGAGCTTTTCGATGTTTGGGGAATCGACTTCATGGGTCCATTTCCTAACTCATTTGGTTATTTATATATACTTGTTGGTGTGGATTATGTGTCTAAGTGGGTCGAGGCTGTCCCCTCAAGAACTAACGATCACAAAGTTGTTGTCAAGTTTTTGCAGGAAAACATTTTCACTAGGTTTGGGACACCGCGCGCAATAATAAGTGATGGAGGTAGCCACTTCAATAATTTTCCATTTGCTTCCTTGATGAAGAAATATGGTATAACACATAGAGTGGGCACCCCATATCATCCTCAAACTAGTGGGCAAGTGGAGATTAGTAACAGAGAAATCAAAAGCATTTTGGAAAAGACAGTAAACACAAGAAGGAAGGATTGGTCGTTGCGCTTGAACGATGCATTATGGGCCTATCGAACGGCTTACAAAACACCCATCGGCATGTCACCATACCGTTTGGTTTTTGGAAAAGCCTGTCATTTGCCAGTTGAGTTGGAGCACAAAGCATATTGGGCCATCAAAAGGTTCAATTTTGATATGAAACAAGCAGGTGACAAACGAAGACTACAATTAAATGAGCTTGAAGAGTTGAGGCACGACGCTTATGAAAAAGCAAAATTATACAAGGAAAGGACAAAGTTGTACCATGACAAACAGCTAGCAAGGAAGGAGTTTTATGAAGGACAAAAGGTATTGATCTACAACTCAAGATTAAGACTCTTTCCAGGCAAGCTTAAGTCACGATGGTATGGACCATATATTGTCACAAAAGTCTTTCCACATGGTGCATTGGAAGTTCACAGTGAAGAAAAAAATCAAACATTCAAGGTGAATGGGCATAGAGCGAAGCCATACATAGAGATGAGTCTAGAACTGCAAGAGGAAGATGTGAATCTTCAACCCATTCCATACATCACATGAACTCATCATGTCTAGCTGAAGACAGAAAACACAGCGCTTATTGGGAGGCAACCCAATTTTTCAGGGGAGTATTTACACTTTCCTTTATTTGCTTTCAGTTGTTCATTATTTTTCTTTTAGTTCTTTTTATTTTCAGTATCTCCTTACTAGATGGTGACATATGCCTATTTTTACATTTTCTTTCGAACATTGAGGACAATGTTCCATCTAAGTTTGGGGGTATTAGGGTTATTTATATTTGAATTTTTTTAGGATAAACAATTTCTTATAAAGTAAGAAGAAGGATACTCATTTACTTTAGGATTGTTGAGTTTCATAATTCCCTACGAAGTTACAGAAGCCATGCGATTATACATAATAAACAAATGTGATGCTTTTTCTGATGATTATTCCCTTTAAGATCTAGTCCTAAATTGAGTTTAAGTAAATAGAGTGATAAAAATATATATATATATATGTGAATAAAGTCAATCTACTCCAATGTTTTGAGTGCTTAGTAACTAGGGGTATTCATCACCAATGTCTACCTTTACGTCAAACGGCAACTCAAAGTATGAGTATGCAAAGCACTTTAGAGTTTGTGACTTGTTGAGTAACCGGGTGGATACATCACAAATGTTTCGCATTCGCGTCAAAAGGCAAGTGACATCTTTAGAGAAGAGACTAAAAAAAAAAAAAAACTCTAGTTTGCTACTCGGTTTGTAGTAGAGAAAAGGGATAATCACAGACTGAGTAGTTGCATACTATAACTACATTAATCGCATGACAAATATGATTAAGTTTGGGGATTATGACTGAACAATTGCACTAGAGACAGTGGGTATGTTTATTTTTACTTTGTCTGAAATTGTTTATACCTTTCTATGCTGATGTCCACATAATAAGAAATCTTGGTGGTTGAGTCCATTGTGATTATTATTCTCCCTATTCATAATTTTAGTTTGCTTGAGGACAAGCAAAATCTAAGTTTGGGGGTATTTGATGAACACAATATTATTCACTTTCTAGAGCAATAATCTTGTTATAATTAGACATTTAAAAGCGCTATATGTGGTATTTAACTCCTATTTTCTCTTTTCCATAGGAAACAGCTTATAACAGAAAAACGAAGCAGATTTAGGACTTCAAGGATAATACACAGCAAACTGCAGAGGATCAGTCGACTGGTTCCCCAACACAGGTGACTGGACAAGAGAAGCTGATTTTCCACAACTCTCGACACAGTCAACTCACTCCCAAAAGACAGTCGACTGGTCTGAACAATTATGAAATCTTCAGGAGTCTCGACTCAGTCGACTGGTTCGAAGATAAGTCGACTGGTCTGCGGCGGAGTAAACAGATAAGATATTCGAAGATTCACCCAAATCTAATTTCAAATCTATTTAAATCCAGATCTTATGCAACGAATCAAATCTAGAGACTGGAAATTGGCAAAAGCACGTGGTGAACAGATAAGGAAGGAATGAAGAAAAGAGAATGACATAAATCATCAAATCAAGAAGATTTTTCCCTTAAAAAGGGGAAACCCTAATTCTCAGCGGTACTCTATAAATATCAGAAAAGAAGCATCAACAGGGCTCTCTCTGAGTTGTCTCTCTTCAATATTCCAAAACTACCGAATCACAAGAGTTTCTGCGCATTCAAGTCATCAACAAGGCCTTATTCTATCAGCATCGAGGAAGGAGAGAGGAGATCCAGTATTCGAAGGCAGTCGACTGTGTGACAGCCAGTCGACCTTATTGCCGGAGTTCATTAGTTTATTTCTTCTCTTTCTATTCTTTTATGTTTATCATGTATTCAAACTTGTTGATTAATAAAAATATTATTATGTGGAACTAAATTCATAGTCGGGTAGATTGAAGCCGTAGTTATGTAGTGCTATATTCTGCTGAACTCTTCTAGTTTACTTATTGATTGAATCTGTTTGTATCGATATAGATTGACGGTAATCAAACTTGTTCTCAAAAGCCTGAGAGCAGTCGACTGAGGTGAGAGCCAGTCGACTGACAAACAGAGCTAGAGAATATCAAATTTGTATTACTATTTATCTGAATCTGTTATATGAGTATATTGAGACGACCCGTATCTCGTGCCCGTAATTGTAACAAAGGGATCTTTAGGGGTTCCTGGTTCAATCAACTTAAGGGATCTAGATCTGATACCAATTTCTAGAGCCTTGAGTGTTTGTTCGTTTCCACTGATCTTATGTTTTCCTTAAATACAACTTAGTAGATACCATGCTAAGGACTTAATGAAAGAAACGAATTAGAGTAGATACCATGCCTAATTCTTGGCCTAGGGAAACAATACTTTAAGGAGTAGATACCATGCCCTTGAAGTGAACAAACATGAGTAATAAGAAGAAGTTCAGAAGGTGACTTAGCATTACTAACTATTGGTGAAGATCTAAACCCAACTATTTCATAAATATTTGTGATTCACATTTCTTAACTTAGTTTAATCTTTTCATTTCTTTTAGACTTCCAAAACAACTCTTTATGATTTTTATTATTTTCTATTGGTTAGTTAGTTAGAATCTACAATCTCTGTGGGATCGACCCTTGCTATTGCTACGCTTTGTCAAACGATTCGTGCACTTGCGAGGTTTTTATAATCTGTGTCTAGTTTTATCTATTTATTTAGGTATCTAGATTTTCACAACACATAACCTGGTGTGCATTTCACAATAAAACTCAATCACATATTAATAACAATAAAATCTCATATTCAACTTATTTAACTTTCATTTGTCAAGAATCAAATCCAAACTCAAGAACCAGAAAATAGTTCGGTTCAATCGACTAGTGGCAGTATCAGTCGACTGTTCCGTGAGTACTTTGAACATCAAAAACAACAGTCAGCTCGATCTAGTCGACTGTGAAAGCAGACAGTCGACTGCTCTACGAGACTTGAAACTTCAGTAATAACACAGTCGGTTCAGTCGACTGGTGACAGTATCAGTCGACTGTCCCGCGAATACCTTGAAAACTCAAACATCAATTTTATGACAGCAGCAGTCGACTATGAAAGTATTCAGTCGACTGTCCTGCTGACGAAAACCAACTTTTTAACACTTACCAGTCGACTGTGGAAGTGAACAGTCTACTGTCAATCACACAAATTGCAGCCTACATATAATTCTCGACCTTGTAATTGATTTGTACTTCCATATAAAAGTGTAGATCATTTTCAGAAATGTATTCCTTTAAAACAATATCGTATATGTTATCAAATTCTCAAGTTTCTCATTTTTCAATGAAACCCTTAAAATGCATCAAAGCCCATATTCAATCCATTTTCCAAATAACCTGTTTTCTTTTATCAAAATTACTTTACAAAAAATCTCTATACTTGTATAAATAACATTTTGAGGTTATAATCGCACTTCTTTGCCACATTCTCAACAAACAACATAATTGCATTATTCTATTCATGTCTCAACATGCATCAATTTCATATAAATCATTTCAATTCTAGCAATTCAACTAGCAATCATAACAATTTAAGGAATAGCATAGCAATTTGCATCTACCACAATCAATCAAAATGTAACGATTCATTAATTTGCATGTAATCTCATAATACTAATTCAATTTCAACCAAATGAATCATATATCAACTATCATGCAATATCTACTCCTAAATTAGAAAGCATTTAAGAAACACCCACCTAAATTGAAGACTTGTACTCAATAGAAACCCTAGAATTAGGAGCTCCTAAAGAAAGCTCCAATTGCAACTCCTCGAAATCCGCGCACCAAGGCAATCCTCCAAGCTCCACATTTTGGCAAGCATCCATCATCAAGAGCATCTCCATCCCCACTCCATTCGGCAACAACGAGGACAACCTCCCATCTTCTTTCATGTACACATACTATGTATGTACATATATATACATTAGTATATGTATATAGGCAAGTGGGATAGATGATTAGGTGGAGAATGGACAAAGTCTTTGCTGGTTTTTGGGGTTGCTTCTTTTCGGAATGGAAGGAGAGAAGAGAGAAAGGAGATGAGAGAAAGAGAGACTAAGGGTGTATTTTATAGATTAACTAATAGGTAGTTATAGCAACCACCCCACATGAACTCCACTAACCCCATATTTAAACTTTGTAACTTGTTTTCCCTCCCATTTCAAAATCAAATGTTCAGATTTTTCCTCTCCTCATGAGCAGCCCGGTCCCCAAGAAGTGTGCACATCGCACGTGTGCACGTGCACGTGCTTTGTGTACAAAAACAATTTATTTATTTAATCCCTTTAAAACAACTTATTTAAATTTGTAATAAATATACAAAATTAACTTTAAATTATACTTTTCATGCACAATAAAATGGAAAGAAACATGAAAAATTTATTTTGAAGGAAGAACGCGCTTACAACACGTGTACCAAAACACGCGCGTCGCCCGAAAAATCTCAAAATACAAAAATTGACTTTATGAACCGAAAAATATTTATAATCAATTGGAATGCAATAGAAAGTATATTTAATATACATATTTGATAATATACTCAAACGTACAGAAAACACGTGTATTGCACGTAGAATTTTATTTTTAATTAAAATAGACCAAAAATTGAATTCCATTTATAAAAATGAATTTAAACATGTTTATAAAAATAAATGATTTAAAACTCATCGAAAAACTTTGCACGTAACGGTGGAATGTCCAGAATCGACACGTGCATCGATTAATACGTAAAAAGCACGTAAAAACTCAAAGATTGAAATTTAGCATTTGAGTTGTCTCAAATGGGATTTTAAGAATACGGGATTGCATAAATAATTGGAATTCAAAATACATATCAAAATGCGTTATGGATATAGTCAATAATAGTACAAAATGCACGTGCGTAACACTCGAGGGCAAAATTGTCAATTAAATTTTGCGGGTGTTACACCCCCTGACCGCTCGAAGTACAGAGAATGTTAGAGAGTAGTACGGTCAACCGGTCTTGTTGGACGGTTGACCGACCGCGGCGCTGTGTTCGTGTTTGGGCTTCGATTTGTTAGGTCGTTTTAGCCCAATCTTCAACTCCAAGTTAGATCGTGCGGCTCCTATTCAGTTACTTCTTTTTCAGGTTATATCGGATGACTGAGAATCAAGATTAGACCTAGGTTTCTCTCTATTCTTCTATATATATTGTAAACTCTTCTAATCTGAGAGAAAGTACTTCATAGATTATTTTCTTCATTACAAAGAGAGCATCGAGAGAGAGATAGTTCTTGGTGAGGGAGTTTAATTCATTGTATTGAGTGAATCAATAACTCCTTGTAATCTCTTCTAGTTGAATATCAGATCTCCCTATATTTCCCTCCGAATTAAGCAAAAGCTAACGGGATAAGTCATCGGTGTGTTTGTGTTAGTTTGGTGGATCTACTTGCATGCTCAATTTATTCGTCTCGTGTACTTCGACTTCCTCATTGCTCTATTAGTTCCACTGCGACAATGGGCATTGGTTGACGCCCCAATCCCAATATCAAGATGGGTTAAAACCAGTATGTATTGGCATAGTTTATCAGAATTTCGATTGTCCAACAAAAGAAAAATGGACATGACAAGCGAGAAACTGCTTTTACTTAAAAAAATTAAATCAAGCACCCAACAGAATGAACCTACTCGAACTAGGCATGTAACTATTCACTTCAAAACAGGCTTTATCTTCTTTGAATATGTATGTAACTATGAATGCATACAGCCAAGAGTTTCTCTCTCTAGATTTTCTAGAGAGAGAAACTCCCCAAAAAAACACCCAAAAAAGAAAATCCTAGATCTAGATCTGAGTTTGGAGGGGGTGGCGGCTAGGGTTACGCCGCCCCCTCCCCGTCTGCCCTTCATCCTCCTCCTCTATCCCCTACTCTCCAACAACGATCTCCTCCCTCCGTAACTTCAACTTCGGCCTTCCATCGTCATTTCTCCCGAGTTTTGGCATCAGGAGTGGCGAACTCTTGCTGAAAACAGCTCGCGGCGGCCGAACGGCGAGCTCCTATGGGGTGGAGATCGAGATGATGACGCGCCGACACTTGGGCCGGCGGCAGATTCACCTAGCCTGGGCCGCCATCGCCTCCACCCTCCCTCATCCGACCATGACAGTACTATTATCACTGAATGCCATGGCCTTCATGACTGCGCCACTCCACCCAGCATCTTTAACCCTCATTTATGCAATGAGAAGGTTTGTTGTGTTATGGTTTGGGCTTTGTATGAGTGAGTGTGAGAGGGAGAGTTAGGGAGAGACATGCTCTTCTCTACTCTCTAATGGTGTGTGTTTGTGATTGTGAGAAATCGCATGAGAGAGCTTGAGTGTGTGAGAGGAGAGGGTATGCTCCTTTCGATTCTCTCTTTGGCCATGCCTTAGTTGGTGTGAATGAAGTTTAATGTGCAACACTGTTGTGGGGCCTGAGCTCGGTTTTGATTTGGTGTGAAGTATGATGTGCTGCACGGTTGTGGGGCTTGGGCTCGAAGACGGAGTCCCCCCATGAGGTGCGCTCACCGTTTGCAGCATAGTTGTGGGGCTTGGGCCCGCAGACGGGGTCCCCCCATGAGGTGCGCAGAGTGGAAATGTAGAGTTGGAGTTATTTGGGATTTTGGATGTCAGTGTGTGAGTCACACTCTGAATTTGACCTCCTTTAACCGACTGCCACAGGCTTCGCGACAGCACCACTACTACGCCCTCATCATTAAACCTAGAATCTACAACGTCCACCACCCACAGGGGCGAGAGGGGAAGGTGATGCTTCAGTTAGTTGTGATTTGCTTCGAATTTTTGCGTGACAGAGAGAGAGTGAGAGAGTGAAGATGTTGCTTCTCACTATTCTATGTAGGTGTATGTTTGTGTTTGTGAGAAATCACTTGAGAGGGTAAAAGTGTGAGAGAGGTGAAAGTATCCTCTTCACAGCTCTCTATTTGACTGTGTCTGTGGTTAGGGTGAGGGAAGTTTTGTTTGGTGAGAAATCGCTTGAGAGAGCTAAAACGTGAGAGAGGTGAAGGTATCCTCTCCACAGCTCTCTTTTTGGTTATGACTTTGACTGGGCCGAATGTGAGAGTGTTTTGGTGAGTTAGTGGGAGTTGGGAAGGAGAAGGATATATAGGAGTGGTGAATATCTAAATCCTGCGTGATTCGCTTCAGGTGGGTGTGCGCATGCCGTGGAAGCGGTGCTCGAAGCTTATTTGAAGTACATACAATTAGTTGGTCCTTGCTTTGTGACTGGGCCTAAGATGGGGTCCAGTACAATATTGGTGGAGGTCGGGGCCAAGATGGGGCCAGTTTGACCTAGTCGATTGTGGGGTTTGGTTTGTTGGCCCACCCTCTAAGGCTGTTCGAGTAAGCTTTGATTGTATATACTGGTCATGTCGCTTCATGTTCTATTTTTCTGTTTGTAGTTTGTAATTTGGCCCAGTACGCTGGGTTTATTTGGTTAATTTCTTATTAATGAAACAGGGTGGCCATATTCCACCTTTTCCTTTCAAAAAAAAAGCTATGAATGCATGTACGTATAAAGCATTAAATCATTATTTCAGCTTGTTTACACCAT
This sequence comes from Hemerocallis citrina, assembly GCA_017893485.1. Classification (NCBI taxonomy): domain Eukaryota; kingdom Viridiplantae; phylum Streptophyta; class Magnoliopsida; order Asparagales; family Asphodelaceae; genus Hemerocallis; species Hemerocallis citrina. The sequence continues at coordinate 7,819,546 of CM030365.1, read as the reverse complement.
GACATTCTTGCTAACCCTTCATCGAGTGTTCCCTATGATCGGACTGCACTAGGCTAACAATTAACACCAGTTAGGAATTTTTTTCGATGTGTCAAATCGCATATACAATTCACCTTTTCAGGTTCTTTTATTCTGACTCAACTATTCGAATTGGGCTTAGGCATAACTTAATCGGGCTCGTTTCAAAATATAACTGAAAGCCCAATTGAGATAGTTTAGTAGGCATGTTGCTATTTTTGAAGTACTCAGAGACCCCTAACACATTTTCTTAAATTCTTTAGAAGCAGGAGGCGTCCCTTTGCCACCAGGAATGTCCTCAACCTCCTTTCCACATCCTGACTAGAAGATGGTGCATTGTGCTCCATCAAGTGAGATTGTCATCCAATCAAAGGGAGAGAGTTTGAAGCGTAGGCGAGCACTCAGTGATAGCCTTACTCGAGTTGACATGCAAGTGGATGAGGCCCTTAATCTACCTCAAGATTCGGAGTCTAGTAGCTCGCCAGCATGTGCAAACGCCATCATCTCCTCAATTGTTTTCCAATGTTAGTGACCGGTTGGAATTGTCGAGGTGCTCAAACCTCAGTTACTTTATATTTGTAAGTCTATTATGAGGTACTTGAAACACATGCTGATTCAAATAAATGTACTTTGGCTTATATTAAATTCAGTAGAAGCATGCAAATGTTTGCTCATGTAACACCCCGAATTCCATTTACATGTAATTCGTAGTTCAACAAGATCTTTTACTTCAATTCGTACAATTTTACAAGGAAATTAAAACTTTTCATTATACACAATGTTTGCTTCAGAATTACACAGCAGAAGTTAAAAAAATACAACATTGAATATTTACAACTCTAACATCAACAGCTATGGAAATGATCTTTAGCATCAATCGTCTTTAAGTCCTTGCCAATCCAAGTCCTGCACTGAAAAGTCTATGGGCACATCAGTTGCTTACAATTGACGCGATGTTATAAAATACCGAACCTCGCTATGCCGTAATATAACGATTCTCTTACTTTAGCAACCACAAACATGAATGCATAAATAAAGTGTAAAAGAGTGACTATCCTAAACATATCAGTGTATGATATGACTTAATGCCTAATACAAATGTTATACTACAATGACACTAATGCACACTTGTTCGGATTCTATGCATCCCATTCTATATAGGTCCGAGGGCAAGCACCTACATACTCCTAAATATAGGGTTTAATCCCTCGCTATGAATTACTACTACAGTGACTAATGTATGTTTCAGATATTTTGTGAGTATCTAGTACCACCCCGATAATTATTGAGTATCGCACTCCCACTTCAAGTGATTTTGGACACACTACCTCACACCCAGTAATTCTGGAGGCGAATACCCACACTGCGAGATATGACCCCGGTAATTCCTGAGAGTCGTCCTCCAATCGCAAGTGATTTACAGCCATCACGCCTCACACCCTTATAATTTTGGAGACGAAACTCACACCGCGCTGTCACTGGTACCTCATCACACAAACACCCCACGAGCGTCGCCTTGATCCAGAAAATTCTGAAGGAATATCTCCCACCGTGAGCTGCAACTCCGATAATTCTGAAGATAACCTCCCACCGCGCTATCAAGGCCCTCATACTCATGTTTGTGATTGCAATCTCCACAAATACCGGGTATGGGTAGAGTCAAATCCCCTTCATTAACTGCCAGACCAACTAACTAGCTTGATTCTTGGGAAGTTGTTACTTGCAGCTATACAATATTTGTTTCCTGGATTTTGACAGCTCAATCTGATTTGTTTTGCAGATTTGGATGAGGGTGTATCTCAACTGTGCTTATCTCTAGCTCCCGCTCAGATTCTTTCTTTTTGCTCTCCTTCTTGGCTTGTAGTTTTGATGTGCTGTGAAGAAGGATTCTTTTGTGCAGTCTCCAAGAAGCTTGTGCATGTTCAATAATTGCTTGTGACTGGGTTGTATTTGTTCAGCTCATAGTATAGTTTCACAGAACTAGAATGCCAGTTCAGTCGACTGTCGTAAGGAGTCAGTCGACTGTTCTGCAAACTTTGGAAATGCAAACCCATTCAGTCCAGTCGACTGTTGACTAAGAATCAGTCGACTGTTCTGCGAACTTTGGAAACTCAAACCCATTCAGTTCAGTCGACTGTCGTTAAGGAGTCAGCCGACTGTTCTGCAAAATTAAGGTTCTTCATTCCAGTGTTCATCCTCACAGTGATGGATTAGTCTTGAGTAAATCTTGAATCCGCTTCATTTAGTTGCTGTTAGGCTGTTTCCTATGGAAATGAGAAAAGAAGTATAAATTACCAAAGATAGAGAATTTAATTGTTTAATTGCATTCAGATTATTGATCCAAAATGTGGACATTAATAGATATATCAAATACCCCCAAACTTAGCTTTTGCTTGTCCTCAAGTAAAAATAAAAACTAAAACTACAAGCATCGCAAGAGCACCTTGACCCTTCCAACATTTACCTCAGAGAACTTGCTACTTTTTGTATCAAGATTAGAACAAGCATTAAGATAGGCCTAAAAAAATATTTTAGTTCAAATGTTAATCACTTATTCAAAAGAATACTCAACTTGAACATCAATAAGTAGGGTGGCCAATGCCTATGCAACATAATCATGATTAAGGTTAGCAAGTTCAACTATATTTCAACTCCAAAATCTCACCATGGCATATACTCCCAATAAAAAGAAAAAAATAATAGCTCACATTAACATGGGAAGTTCAAATTAGATCTCTTGTCTTGAATGAAATGAAACCATATGCTTGATCTTGCTACTACATCTTCACACCATTGATTTGCACAATACTTGGATCAATAGGTCTTATATAGGTTGTAACGGGGCCATGGGTGAGGGTTTAAACAATTGAGGGAAAAAAGGAATACAAAATTTCTAAAGAATTAGTAGAGCAACTTGTATTGTTCTAAGAGATTATATTTCAACCATTTTTTTATTTTTTATTTTTATTTTAATCAATAATGAGGCCATATATCAAAGGCTTATACTTTATTTCTACCAACACCTCTCAACCACCCACAACTCAGCAATTTTCATTCATTTGATGAACAACCTTTCATGTTTCTTATGACAAATCCTCCAACTTTTTTTTAATTTATAATATTTCAAACCCCTCACTTTGAAACACCACATCTCTTTACAATTTTTTGCTCTACTAACTCAATAGATATAGGTAAGGTAACCTATTTATCTAGGCATGGTTAAGGATGATGTGTCTTACAAAAAGAAAGCTTTTATAGGCTTCAAAGGGGCAACTAGTGAATAATTGATGTTGGGTAGGCTATTTGTCTTTGGTGATAGATTCTTAGGTGCTTTAATCACTTCCAAGTTTTCATGCAAAATCCAAAATAAGTTTCGAAAAGTAACAAAAACAAGTTCTAGTTCATCTCAAGAATGTAGATTCATGTAGTCAACTGAGATCTTCAAGTGTATGACTCTCTCAAGAATATATGTTAGGCTCAAAACTCACAATTTGTGTATTTAAGTTTACTCATAGTTGAACTTGCTATTCTCTTTCAAAATTCGTCAAATTGACATGGCCAAGTGAGTAAAAGTTTCAAGCATGATCCATATGATAAGTTATTAACATTTTTAAAGATAAAGACCACAATTAATACTTGTTCTCCACTCTCTACCTATAGTAACTGAGCTTATATTCTCATCATTGTTGTTAGAAGGTTTTTTTTTTCTTTTTTTTTTCTTTTTTTTTACACATAATCAAAAGACTCTAAATGTGAATAAATACCCCCAAACTTAGATGGAACATTATCCTCAATGTTTGAAACAAAAACTTAAAATAGGCATGTGTCACCATCCAGTTGGAAGGAAAGAGAAAAAAAAATGAAGAAATGAATAAAGAGAAAAGTGTAAGAACTTCCCTGACAATTGGGTTGCCTCCCAATAAGCGCTGCGTTTCTTGTCTTCAGCTAGACTTGACGAGTTTTGCAATGTATTGAATAGTTTGAAGAGTTATATCTTCCTCTCACGGCTCAAAACTCATCTCAATATAAGGTTTTGCCCTATGCCCGTTCACCTTGAATGTTTGATTTTTCTCTTTGCTATGAACCTCCAAAGCTCCATGTGGGAACACTTTTGTAACAATGTACGGACCGTACCATCTTGACATCAGCTTGCCTGGAAAGAGTCGTAATTTCGAGTTGTATAGCAATACCTTCTGTCCCTCATGAAACTACTTCCTTGCTAGCTGTTTATCATGATATATCTTGGTTCGTTCTTTGTACAACTTTGCATTCTCATATGCATCATGCCTCAATTCTTCGAGCTCATTCAGCTGCAATCTTCTTTTGTCACCTGCTTGTTTCATATCAAAATTGAACTTTTTAATAGCCCAATAAGCTTTGTGTTCCAATTCCACCGGAAGATGACATGCTTTTCCAAAGACCAGACGATATGGTGACATGCCAATGGGCGTCTTGTATGCAGTTCTGTATGCCCACAATGCATCATTCAAGCGTAACGACCAATCCCTTCTGCTTGTATTTACGGTCTTTTCCAAAATGCTCTTAATTTCTCTGTTGCTAATCTCCACTTGCCGACTGGTTTGAGGATGGTATGGAGTACCCACTTTATGTGTAATCCCATACTTCTTCATCAAAGAAGCAAATGGAAAATTATTGAAGTGGCTACCTCCATCACTAATTATTGCTCTTGGTGTACCGAACCTGGTGAAAATGTTATCCTGTAAAAACTTGACAACAACTTTGTGATCATTAGTTTTTGAGGGGACAGCCTCGACCCATTTAGACACATAATCCACACCCACGAGAATATATAAATAACCAAGTGAGTTACGAAAAGGACCCATGAAGTCGATTCCCCATACATCAAAAAGCTCGATTACTTGAATGTTTTTCAGTGGCATTTGATTTTCTGGAGGAGATGTTGCCTGTCCTCTGGCATTTATCACAAGTCTTGCAAAAAGAAAAAGCATCTTTGAATACATTAGGCCAATAAAAACCAGATTGTAATACCTTAAGTGCTATTCTGTTTGTCCCAAAGTGTCCTCCACATGCAAATTGGTGGCAATGTTGCAGAATACTCATTTGCTCTTCTCCTGACACACATCTTCTTACAATTTGATCAGGGCAAAATTTGAATAAGTAAGGATCATCCCAATAATAGTGCTTACACATGGCCACCAACCTCTTTCTTTCTTGACTCGTCATACCTGGAGGAAAAACATGAGCAGTGAGATAATTGACAATATCTGCATACCATGGAAGTTGTATATTTATTTCAAATAAGTATTCATCTGGAAAGTTTTCATTTAGTAGGGGAACATTTCTCTCTTCATCATGCAGTAACCTGGACAAGTGATCTGCAACAACATTGTCACTCCCCTTCTTGTCTCTAATTTCAAGATCAAACTCTTGAAGCAAAAGCACCCATCTGATCAACCTAGGCTTAGCATCCTTTTTAGCAAAAAATATCTCAAAGCAGCATGGTCAGTGAAAACAATGACTTTAGATCCAATCAAATATGATCTAAACTTCTCTACAGCAAAAATAACAGCTAACATTTCTTTTTCAGTAGTGGAATAATTAAGCTGTGCATCATTTAAAGTTCGAGAAGTATAGTAAATAGCTTGGGGTACCTTATTTATTCTCTGATCTAAAATAGCTCCCAAAGCATAGTCACTTGCATCACACATAAGCTCGAAAGGACGGGTCCAATCTGGTGCCAAGATGATGGGTGCAGAAATGAGAAGATTTTTCAATGTAACGAAAGCTTTCGTGCACTCTTCTGTCCATGCAAACTCAACATCTTTAGCTAATAATCTACAAAGGGGTCTGGAGATTTTGGAAAACTCTTTTATAGATCTTCTATAGAACCCTGCATGTCTAAGAAACCTCCTTACACCCTTGACTGTAGTAGGAGGGGGTAGTTTCGATATGATGTCAATTTTTGCCTTGTCCACCTCGATGCCTTTTTTGGACACCACATGACCTAAGACAATGCCTTGTTGTACCATAAAATAGCACTTTTCCCAATTCAGCACTAAATTGCATTCTTCACATCTCTTAAGCACGAGCTGCAAATGGTTAAGACATTCATCAAAACAAGATCCAAAAATATTAAATTATCCATAAATACCTCGATGAACCTCTCCACCATGTCTGAAAATATACTCATCATGCATCTCTGAAATGTAGCTGGTGCGTTGCACAATCCAAAAGGCATCCTCCTTTATGCAAAAGTACCAAAAGGGCATGTAAAAGTGGTTTTTCTTAATCTTCTGGAGAAATAGCAATTTGATTATAGCCACTATAACCATCTAAAAAACAATAATGACTATATCCTGCTAATCTTTCTAACATTTGATCAATAAAAGGAAGAGGGAAATGATCTTTCCTGGTTTCGTTATTCAGCTTCCTGTAGTCAAAGCATACCCTCCAACCTGTGGTCATCCTTGTAGGAATAAGCTCATTCTCATCATTTTTCACTACTGTGACTCCACTTTTCTTAGGCACTACATGTATAGGACTCACCCATTTGCTATCTGAGATAGGGTAGATGATGCCAACATCTAGTAGCTTAAGGACCTCTGTTCTCACCACTTCCTTCATATGTGGATTAAGCCTTCTTTGTGCTTCCCTGCTAGGTTTTGCATTGTCTTCAAGAAGTATTTTATGCATGCACTTGGATGGACTTATTCTCTTGATGTCTGCAATGGTCCATCCTAATGCACCCTTGTGTTCTCGCAATACTCTCAACAACTTCTCTTCTTCCTACATACCCAAGTTTGCAGCAACTATCACAGGTAACGTCTGGTTTTCACCCAAGTATGCATACTTCAAGTGTTCAGGTAGCGGCTTTAGCTCCACGTCTAGTGTCTGTCTCTGTAATCCTCCAATCAGTATCATCATATTCTTGTTCAACTCGAGATAGTGTTAGAGAGTGTGTAATTGTGGCCTCGAATTGGATTGTACCTAAAAGAAAATATTCATAGTTTTCAGTAAATAAGTAAAAAAAATTGTTTTTTTTAATTTTATTTATTGATTTGAAAGTTAAAATACTAAACAATCCCCGGCAGTGGCGCCAAAAACTTCTTGTTAATTTCAGTTATCTAAATGAATAGATAATCTAAACACAAATTTAAAACCTCGCAAGTGTACGAATCGTTTACAGAAGCGTAGTGAAAAGTAAGGGTCGATCCCACAGAGATTGTAGTAAATAACTTACTAATCAATAAACAGAGTGCTCGTTTATTAAGTTTTGCTTTTTTAACTGTATGTCTGAAGAGAAATGAGACTAAAATCTAGATCAAGAAGTTCTCAATTTGGTAAAAATATCTATTGAATTAGTTGGGCTTGATTTCCACCTATAGTCAAGAATGCTAGATCAACTTCTACACTACTCTGATCACTCATGTTTGTTCGTTCAAGAGTATGGTATCTACTCGTTGAATTAAAGATTTCCCTAGGCTAAGAATTAGGCATGGTATCTACTCTAATTCCTTTCTCTTCTTAAGTGTTTAGCATGATATCTACTAAGTTGCACTTTTAAGAAAGCATAACAAACAATGGAAATTTATAGACACATAAAGAACTAGAACATGGTATCTATTCTAGTCCTCTATGTTGATTAAACCCTAGAACCCAAATGAGTTCTTATGTTACTTATCATGAGCACTAGACTCGATCATCTAAAGCTGCTCATGTAACAAATTCAATTTTATAACGAGCAAACTTGATAACTCAACTTTGGTTGTGTTAACCAGAACGCCAGTTCAGTCGACTGTCGTAAGGAGTCAGTCGACTGTTCATCAATAAATAGAGTAATATAGAGTGTTCATCAATAAATAAGTTGAGTTAACAACACTTGAATAGTAAGAATGTCAAGCATCAAAAACTGCATATTATAAATTTGATCAAGAACTACCTGGTTTAATCAATAAGTGATAGGAGCAGTGCTTTAGAAGATTTGTAAACATTACATGACTAAGATTTCAATCAGCCCAAAATGAATTTAGTTACACATAATCCAACTTTTATTGACTAACAAATTTGGATACATGATTCTAATAAATTAAACAACTCAAGAACAAAAATTAGAGAGAAGAAGTAACACTGATTTTGTATGATGATCAGCTTGAAACCAATTTGCTCTCCTCCTCTTCCAGATGTACTCGATCTGCTCCTTGGTTCCGATGCTTCTCAATCACTTCCTCGGTTCCGATCGTTGGTTCCGATGCCTCCTTTTTTGATAGCCTTCATCTGTTTATTCCCCCCTTTTTTATAGCTTTCTTTTCCACAAACTGCAGATCTCTAGCTTGATTGCAATCTCCACAAATACCAGGTATGGGTTGAGTCAAATCCCCTTCATTAACTGCCAGACCAACTAACTAGCTTGATTCTTGGGAAGTTGTTACTTGCAGCTATACAATATTTTTTTCTTGGATTTTGACAGCTCAATCTGATTTGTTTTGCAGATTTGGATGAGGGTGTATCTCAACTATGCTTATCTCTAGCTCCCGTTCAGACTCGTTCTTTTTGCTTTCCTTCTTGGCTTGTAGTTTTGATGTGCTGTGAAGAAGGATTCTTTTGTGCAGTCTCCATGGAGCTTGTGCATGTTCAATAATTGCTTGTGACTGGGTTGTATTTGTTCAGCTGATAGTATAGTTTCACAAAACTAGAACGCCAGTTCAGTCGACTGTCGTAAGGAGTCAGTCGACTGTTCTGCGAACTTTGGAAACGCAAAACCATTCAGTCCAGTCGACTGTTGACTAAGAGTCAGTCGACTGTTCTGCGAACTTTGGAAACTCAAACCCATTTAGTTCAGTCGACTGTCGTTAAGGAGTCAGTCGACTGTTCTGCAAAATTAAGGTTCTTCATTCCAGTGTTCATCCTCACAGTGATGGATTAGTCTTGAGTAAATCTTGAATCTGCTTCATTTAGTTTCTTTTAGGCTGTTTCTTATGGAAAAGAGAAAAGAAGTATAAATTACCAAAGATAGAGAATTTAATTGTTTAATTGCATTCAGATTATTGATCCAAAATGTGGACATTAACAGATTTACCAGTTTGCCCATACTTCATCATATCTCCCCTAGTGCCTAATCCTTAAGTTTAAACATGAATAAATAACACCATATAGAACTAGCTTACTTTCCTTCCAGTTTTACATAAAAATACTGAGAACGACAGCCCATATTGGCCACTTCTCAAATCAATTAATCATTATCATTATTTGCCGGCACCTGGGTCTCACTAAGCCTTTAAAATCCACATCTTTCATGTTCAACATTATGGGGTTTGCATACCCTTGTTATTCATATTCTTAATTTCATTTCTTCATATTCAAAACCGTCATTTATTCATATTTATTCATCAAGAAGTAAAATCTCAAACTATACATTTTCACAGTGCTCTTTCATAAACATCTAAGCTTTCTCAATACAAAGTTAATTAAGATTAAAACACAATCTCTTTGAGATTCATCATTAGAAATTCATTATATCATTTTACTTTGATTTTAAACTAATTATTAACATCTTTAATCATATATATATTTTTCTTGAGTTCAAATCTCCTCTAATACATGAATATGATCTTTATTTTCCCAAAATATAACTTAAAAGCAGTGAGAAAATATTCTCAATTGTTATTTTAATATTTTAACATATTTATATGAATTTTCTGAATTTTTAAAACTAAAAAAAAAAATAATCAAAGAAAATAGAAATGCACTTTCTATGCATTGGAGAGCTCGAACCCAAGACCCTACTGCTCCCATTTTAGCTTTGCCTAAAGCAGGTGTCGAGTATGATGTCTACATCGATGCTTCACATCGTGGGCTTGGTTGTGTCTTAATGCAAGAGGAGAAAGTGATCGCTTATGGGTCTAGGCAACTAAGATCGCATGAGAAGAATTATCCGAATCATGTTCTTGAGTTGGCTGCGATTATATTCGCCTTGAAGCAATGGAGACATTACGCGTATGGTGAGAAACTGAACATGTACACGGACCATAAAAGCTTAAAGTACATCTATCAGTAGAAGGACCTGAATCTGAGGCAACGGAGATGGCTGGAAGTACTTGAGGACATTTGTCCAAGGATTAAGTACCATCCTGGGAAAGCTAATGTTGTTGCTGATGCACTTAGCCGTAAGAGCAGTCTGGCTAGTCTGATTACAACTCAGAGGCATCTTGCAGAGGAGTTGGATCAGGCTGGTACTGAAGTTGTTCTGCAAGGCTTGGGATCATCTTTAGCTCAGTTAAGGCTCCAACCAACGCCGAATGAAAGGATTATCGCAAGTCAAAAGGAAGATGCAGAGATTCAGAAGATGAAGGAGCGGGTTGGTGCTGGCAAGTTGTCAGAGTTTCAGATCAGGGGTGAAGTGTTGTGGTTTGGAGAGAGCATATGTGTTCCAGATCAAGCAGAATTGCGGGAGAGTATTCTTCAGGAGGCACATGCTACTCTTTTGTCTATACATCCTGGGAGTACCAAGATGTATAAGGACATTAAGAAACATTTCTGGTGGTCAATTTTGAAGCGGGATGTGGCCAAGTTCGTAGCGAGGTGTGAGATCTGTCAGCAGGTCAAAGCTGAGAATCAGAAATCCGGAGGCCTATTGCAACCGTTACCTATTCCGGAATGGAAGTGGGATAACATCAGTATGGATTTCATCACGGGTTTACCCAAGAGTTCAAAGGGCAATGATGCGATTTGGGTCATAGTCAATCGACTAACCAAGTCCGCTCACTTCTTGGCGATGAAACTCACTTCGTCTATGGACAAGTTGGCCGAGCTGTATGTTAAAGAGATCGCCGGGCTTCATGGTGTTCCATTAACCATTGTGTCTGATCGAGATGCGCGGTTCACTTTGCATTTCTGGAGGAGTCTTCAGACAGCTCTGGATACCAAGACGGATTTCAGTAATGCTTTTCATCCTCAGACCGATGGGCAGACCGAGAGAGTCAACTGTATTCTTAAGGATATGCTTCTCTGTTGTGTTCTAGATTTTGGAGGCAGTTGGGAAAGGCATCTAGCTCTGGTGGAGTTTGCCTACAACAACAGTTTTCAGACTAGTATTGGGATGACGCCGTACGAAGCTCTGTATGGTAGAAAGTGCAGAACACCTGTTTGTTGGTTTGAAGTTGGAGAGCGGCAGATATTTGGGACTAAGATTGTGCAGCAAACCTCTGAAAAGATCGATCTGATCAGGAAGAGGTTGGTGATGCTCAGAGTAGGCAGAAGAGCTATGCAGACAACCGGAGGAGGGACCTTGAGTTTGAGGTTGGTGACTTTGTTTTTTTGAAAGTTTCACCTAGCAAGGAGGTGATTCGCTTCGGCAGAGGCGGAAAGTTAGCCCCAAGGTTCATATGCCCGTACAAGATATTGAAACGGATTGGGAAAACTGCTTACCAGTTGGAGTTGTCAGAAGAGTTATCTCAGGTGCACAATGTCTTCCATGTGTCTATGCTAAGATGGTACATTCAAGATCCGAGTCACCATTTGCCCGAAGTGCCGGAGGGTTTGCAATTGGATCTGAGTTACATTGAGTTTCCGATTGAGATTGTCGATCGTCAGGAGAAAGTCTTGAGGAATAAGACGATACCGATGGTCAAAGTAGTCTGGAGAAACTAGTTGGCTGAAGAGGCTACTTGGAAATCTGAGGAAAGGATGATGAAAGATCATCCTGAGCTCTTTGTTTGATTTGTATCTTCTTTTCTTTTCTTTTCTTATCTTCTCATTGTATTTCTGTTTTCTCACTCTTTAAGTATAGTTTCGGGGACAGAACTATTCTAAGGAGGGAGTGTTGTAACATCCTGAATTTTATTGATAAAGAGTTTGTTGATTTTTACGTGTTTTGCACATATAATTTCATATGCACTTTCTAGAAAATTATTTCTTTATAACATGAAATAATAATTATTTCAAGTCTTTCTCTTTATTTTCTAAAAAGCCTATTTTTAAAAGCCTAATAAAATCCTAGGCCTAATTATCTCTTTCTTGCCCACTATAATTAATTAATTTATTTATTTATTAAGAGCCCATGGTTAATTGGCCCATTAGTGAGCCCATTAATTTAATTCCCCTTTTAATTAGCCTAACTTGTAGTGTAGACTAATCTAGTTGATAATTAATTAAATTGCATGAACAAACTTTTAGTGGGGGTACTAGTTTTGCATGTGCATTGCACTAGCACGTGCATAGTGCGCTTTGGGGGTAGGCTGGTTTTCACAAAGAGAGAGGGAGAGATGGGTGAAGTGGGGAGGTGGTTGCTTCATCATGGGTAGTTGCTACAACTCCCTAACTCATCATAGCCCTTGATCCTTAACTATTTGGACTAATCCTAGCCTTCCATTTGCACTCAAAATTTGTATAAATATCCCCCTTACACTCTTCATTCTTGCACCTAAAAGATTGAAAGAAAGAAAAGAAGAAACAATTAGTAAGTAAAAAATTAAGAGAGAGTTGCGAGTTTAAAAGGTTGCGAGTTGAGCCTTGTGTGTTCCCCATTCCATTGTTGGCCGGCCTACCATTGGAGCAAGAAGGAAGGAGTTCAAACACCATTCAGGCTAGGAGGAGAAGTCAAATTGGTGGCTCAATTTAGGAGGAGAAGGCTTCATTTGTAGGAGACTTTAGGAGTTTTGTTGTTTCTCTCCATTAAAGATGGGTGATTTTCTCGAACTTCTAACTAGATATCATGCTAGGGAATTGATTAGTAAAATTGTTAAGAAAATTCTAATTAATTTAGTCATGTGTCGTGAAAATGAGACAAATTGCAAATAGTATGAATGCTTGTTAAAGAGAATGTTAATTGATGCAAGTTATGATTGTTATCTTAGAAATTACCATGCTACCATGATTTATATGGTGATATGTGCTAAATTAAGAAATTGTGCTTGTATGTTTAGTTAATTGAAATGAGAACCATGAAAATGTGAATTGCTTAATTGACTTGATATTGGCATGAAAAGGAGATTTTGCTATAGAAATGATGGTAAAATGATAATAAAAATAATAAAAGTGATCTAGGGAAAATTGTAAGTGCAAAATTGTAGAGAAACTATACTTGTTTTCTAAAATACGAAATTGTAGAGACAAATGTAAGTAGAGAGCAAAATTATGATTTTTGTGTCAAAAATCAAGTTTTATTTTTCTGAAATACTGTAATTATATAGAAACTAAAATCTGGAGGTTTTGAATTAAATTGGAGAAGGAGAAGATTTAAAGATACTTACTTTTATAAAAATTTGAAAGAACAGAGACCTGAATTATGACCCCTAAAACCCAAACCATATCAGGTTAGTCACTTGGACTTATTGGTCATCGGGTGCATTTGGGTGCGCTTTACTATAGCCATGGGTTGGTTACTGGTCTCGGGTTCGAAACTGGGCTTTGGCCCTTTTTGTTTTCATTTTTAAAAATAATCTGAAACCCGAGAGTTAATTCATATGAATTAAAACCCCTCTTCATATCGCATTGGCGCTTTGGCCTTTCTGGCTTTCGGTGGTGCCACAGTGTGGTCACTGTTGCTGGTGGGTGTTGCCTTTGGGTTGCGGGTTTGATTCCTGAGTTTGGCATTTTAAACAGTTTTTGGGTTTTTGACTTTTAAATTTGATTTTGGACTTGTAAAAATCCGAAAAAAATATATGAAAATTATTCTAAAAATATATGGACTTCATGAAAAATATTTATATAATATTTTGACTTAAATTAAAGAGATTGAGAAGTAAAAATTGAGTAGAATGCTATAAAATTGACATTTGCATAAGTAAAAAAATGTGATTTATTCCATGAGAAAAATTCCACCTAATTTATAAAGGGGATCTTGTATGAGAAAAATTAAAAAGTGTTTATTTATGAAATTTTACTCAATAATTTGTGCAAGTCATGCATTTGAAAGTTAAATGAAAAAAATGATTGTGATTTTGAAGGAAAGAAACAATAGTACGAGAATTAAATGGATGTGTTGAGATTAATCTTGAATGTGAAAGATATAAATCGAAGTTGAACTTTATGTATGAGATTGATTCATATAAATGAAATGAAAATCATGTTGAATTATGAAAAGACTTTATGAGTATGAAAACTCAAATTTATGATTATGAAGTGAAATTGAGAACTAGAGTGTAGCTAAGCCTCATACCGGAACTGAAAAGAATTTGTTGAGATAAGATTTGAAATGAAAAGACCAAGATTTGGGTCGTGTTATATAAATGGTTAAGACCAGTATAGTTGGAGTGCTAACTCTAGAGGATTGATTTTATTCATAATTCAAATAAATTAAGGACTAGACACATAGTGGAGATGTGATGAAAGTAAGAGAAAAACATGAGTATGAGGGCCATTGGATTGGCGGCATGAGAGTACTCACAGGATATCCCATGATGCGTCATGAATAATGCGTGGATATTACTCCAGAGTACCGTCCCGGTGGCGACGTTTATGGGGTGGTCTAATGACTACGGGTGGTGCCATGTCTATGGTAGGAGGTGAATTGACTACAGGATGCCCGCATGATGAGTCATGTGTGTGGTTGGCATTCGGGTCAACCAGGCCGGGCTGGTCGGACCCGCCCGGGTTGAAGGCTGACTTGGGTTAACTGAGCCGGACCGGGTCGGGTTCAAAATTGGAAATTTTGGAAATTTTGACCCGGTCGACCCGCGAACCCATTAGGGTCGAACCCGGGTCGGGTCGAGCCGGGTCGCAGGTCGGCCCGGTTTGATTTTTTTTTTTTTTTGGTGAAAACTTCACTTTAAAAATATATATATATAATCGCTAATATTATAATCGGAGAAAGCCTTAGTGTCATTTTTCATTTTTTTTCATTCTACCAACATGTGCAATGCACGTACGTAACTAATATAAAGGAGGTTTCCGGTTCAAATCCTCCCTACGTCAGAGTTTTTATTTTTATTTTTTGAAATTATTAAAACGTGCATCGTACGTGTAAATTAATAGTAAGTATAACTGTATAAAAGTGAAAAAATGCATATATTATTAATTATTCATTTCTTTGTTGCTTGCTTCTTTGTTAAAAAAACTTGATTTAATTGAGCTTGAATTGAGTAGTAGTAGACTAGTAGTAGAGAGAGTAAGAGAGTAAGGTGTGAAAATTTTTAGATTAAATTAAGGGGGATATTTATAGGGGAAATTAAAAAAAATACAAAAAAATATAAATAAGACACACACAAAAAACCACGGGTCAAACGGGTCAACCGCGGGATAACGGGCGGGTTTGACTTGGTCAACGGGTTGGGCGGGCCGGGTTGAGCGGGTTGAGTTCACAATTTTTTCGACCCGGGTCAACCCGAGGGTTTGATTTGGTCAATGGGTTGGGTGGGCCGGGTTGGGCGGGCTGAGTTCACAATTTTTTCGACCCGGGTCAACCCGCGGGTTCGACCCGGACCCGAACCGGGTTATAGCGGGTCGGGTTCGTGTAGACGGGTCGCAGGTCAGCCCTTCCCGGTTGCCATCCCTAGTCATGTGTGAGTGCGTGGGGTTCTCTCCAGGGCGCCAGGACGTAGGCTCATTAACTCATAGAACACTTAGGATACTTACCGTAGTTACCGTAGTAAATTAAGTCATGGCGAGGAATTGAACCCTACAAAATGAAGAACGATTAAGGGCTTGCCTTCGGACCTATGTAGTATGGGCTGCATAGACTCTGAACAAGTGCTCATTAGTGTCATATAATATAAACAACTGCATTAAGGACTAAGTGCACATTTACAACACGACATCAACAGGATAGTCCCCGTAGTTCTGTTTGTGATAAGTTTGTGCTTTCAAAGTAAGAGAAAATTGATGTATTATATCCTAGCATCAGTTGAATGAACTGACGTGCCCGCAGTTTCTATGCAGGATAAAGTGATTGACAAGATTAAAATATGCATGCTGCTTAAAGAATGATTCAAGTGTTGTATATTTTTATTCATGTAATTGTTGTAAATTGCTTCCGCTGTATAAGTGTAATGTAAATGTAACTCTGATGTAATAAAAGTTTTTAATTCCTTGTAAAATTATACAAAGAGAAGTGTAAAGATCCTGTGGAACTTCAAATTCGGTCCTATTTGGAATTCAGGGTGTTACATCTAGTGTTTCCAGGACCTCAAACACTGTCTCTATCTTCCTGATCCAATCATCAGCTGCATCTGCATCCGTCTTGCCCTCGAACACAGGCGGTTTCATATGCTTGAATGATTCCACCAACTTGATCGCTTCTGGGACTTGTACTGGTAGCCCCACCCTGGTGATTCTGGTTACATTGGTGGCAAGTGTGTTGAGAGTTTGATATACCTGAGCTGGTTCAGTCTTTAGATCAAGCTTGTTGCCTTCAAGCTTGTTGCTCTCACTGTTGGATCCTTCACCTTTTTGGGATTTTCTTCCGGCCATTTGTGGGTCATAAAATTTCATTAATCACCATAAATAGCAACAATATAGACTTTCCTTCCAACATAATTCATTTATTTTCAAAAATTAAACTTTAACATTCAGAAATAAAAACTTGTTCATACATCCAGTACATGGAACACCCGAAAACCCAACATAAAATAGTCTAAATCCTACGGTTCCTCTTGGCTTCTCTGAGCTCTTCCCGTAGTTCACCTATCTCCATTTCCTCGCATCTTTGACGACATTCTTATTTTCCCCAATGAGTTTTGTTGTCCAGCTAGGTGATATGCAGGGAATTCCTGTGCCAAAGCTTCTCCAGTTCCCTTACTCGGTGACTCAAAGCTACAATGTTCTGCTTGTCCTCCGCATGATGAACTTCCAAGTGGTTTACTCTCCATTTATGAATGGTCAATTGTTCCTCGAGAGAAGTGATAAGGTGGTCCTTCTGATCTTGAACTAGTTTTTCATCTGAGGAGTCATCTGGAGAATCGGGTGGAGGTGATGTGATCTCCCGAGATTCGGACAGTTCTCCCTCTTCTTCTTCTAGATCTTCCTCTTCCTCTTCGGGGTCTTCTTCTTCTTCTTCTTCGGGGTCTTCTTCAATGAATCATTCTACTCCATTCACTGAATCCTGGTTATCAGCCCTCTTAAAGGGAAAGGGAGGAGAAAACATCAGTGTATAGAGCAATATAAATGTAAATACTTACACTTAAAACTCTATAAGCTGAACACACACTTCTAGTTCACCATAATGTATCGTCCTTGTAAATTTGTCCTACTTACTAAAGTTTGCTCTGATACCACTCTGTAACATCCTGAATTTTATTTACATGTAATTCGTAGTTCAGCAGGATCTTTTACTTCAATTCGTACAATTTTACAAGGAAATTAAAACTTTTCATTATACACATTATTTGCTTCAGAATTACACAACGGAAGTTTAAAAAATACAACATGGAATATTTACAACTCTAACATCAACAGCTTTGGAAATGATCTTTAGCATCAATCGTCTTTAAGTCCTTGCCAATCCAAGTCCTGCACTAAAAAATCTATGGGCACGTCAGTTGCTTACAACCGATGCAATGTTATAAAACAGCGATCCTCGCTATACCGCAATATAACGATTCTCTTACTTTAGTAATCACAAACTTGAATGCATAAATAAAGTGTAAAAGAGTGACTATCCTAAATATGTCAGTGTATGATATGATTTAATGCATAATGCAGATGTTATACTACAATGACACTAATGCATACTTATTTGGATTCTAAGCATCCCATTCTACATAGGTCCAAGGGCAAGCACCTACGTACTCTTCAATATAGGGTTTAATCCCTCGTTATGAATTACTACTACGGTGACTAATATCACGCCCCGCTTCCCAAAAAGAAATACGGAATACGTATACGTGACTAAGTCCAGCGAATAATTTTCATCATCCATAAGCTATCAGGATCTTTACAACAAGCACAAGTATAAACAAGAGATATACAAGAGAAATAGTCAACCACACATGCATATATGAATCAATATACCAACCGGAATTTACTTGAAACAAAATTTAATAATCTCAAATAAACCAGATCTGAACAAGTCAATAATTTCGGGTCACATTGCCCAACACAAGATAATCCAAGTAACCAAGTACAATTATTCAAAATAAGCAACAAGAAATAAATAGATATAGCAAGAGCTCCAGCCAACTAGAATCTCAGATCACCTACTCCATCGGGCAGCTGATCACCATAACCTGTAATTTAACAAATTGCGGGAAAAAGAAAAGAGAAACAAACTCCCGTCAATGCAAGTTATGGGCCGCTTGTAGTACAGACGACAAATACAAGAAAAGAATAAACAAATATAAAGTAACAGCGGAAGTAAACATAGCATGAAAAGATGGAACAATAAAATAAAGGGACTAACTCAAATCAAGAACAGAAACAACTAGCATGGCAAGATGAACAAGTGTAAGTGGTATGAAACAAATGTCAAGTAAACAAGTATCATGTAAATGAGTAACAGGAATCATGTGTCAAGAATCAAGTATCATGTACAAGTAACAAGTAGCAAGTATCAAGTGTCAAGTGATCATGTTCAAGTCTTGTTTCTAGTCCTATCTAGGTAGCACTTCATGCCTCTCAGGTTTTTACCACATGGTTTCTACATTCAAACAATTTCATTTTAAATTTCATAGTGGATCATAGAGGACAGTGTACTCAGGGACAAGTATCATGTATCAAGTACCAAGTATCAAGTATCAAGCCTCAAGTATCAAGTATCAAGCCTCAAGTATCAAGTATCAAGTATCAAGTCTCAAGTATCAAGTAATCACGTAGGATCTATAGATCCCCTTCCAAGTACACGTTTCTGTATTTTCTACTATTAGATCTTTCCCTTTAACCCCGGCTTAGTTTCTTCTTATTATTGTTCAAGTAAACATGGATGTGCACAAACAAGTCAAGAAACATGGAGAGACAACAAGGGACAAGTACAAGTTGAACAAAGGACACGAACGGGTGAAGGAAGACTCAAAATAGACTAAGAAAACAAAAATTTTAGTTCAGGATAACAAGTCAGTACTGCACCAAATCTTGGATTCCCATTGCCACAAACATGCAAATCTGGATCTGTCAGAAATCCCGGCTGAATCAAGCAAATATATATAAGTCATATGGTATTTCACAAAAACGGGACTCAAAACAGAATTGTATCCAGAAAACATGTTCAGGCAGAAATTAGAAACTTGCATTTATAAACAGGAAAACAGTATAAAAACTTACTGATTAAATCCACGAAAAATCTGGGATATTCCCTAGTATGTTTAGTAACAAAAAATAAAGTTTCATAATTTTCCAATATAGATAGAATAGTTGAGTAAAATCAGAAAGCGCAAGATACAGCAGTTTTGTAAATCTGAAATCATAAATACGGCAGTACTAAAACAGCAATATCTTACAAAATATAATTCTAAATCTAGATCCGTCAAAAGGGTGATAAAGTGAATACAGTAGGATAAAATTCATATTCACAAAGTTTTTATAGAAAGCAAATAGAATTAGGTCGAAATTATGTTACTTTACTGAAAAGTATGAAAATTCTACATGTATAATAGTTATTTGCAAGCATAGAATAGTTTATAAAAGTTATCAATTAAATCAACAAAAATTAGGGGTTAATCCCATCATATCTAGTTGTACTCAGCAAAATATTGGATCAAAATATTATCTTTAACATAAGTAGAAAAATAGATCACCACACAGAATTCATATAAAACTGGATCTAGAATTTTAAACACATCTGTAGTAAAATAGTCATAACTTGCAACTCATAAATCGAAATTGAGATCTGTCAGAAAATATGGAAAGTAGACAGAATTATCTATAATTCATATTCACAAATAATTTTCATATACTGACCTTAATAGGATCTAAAATACTGAACAAATATGGGGTAACAACAAAAACTGAAATCTTCTTTATGCATAAAATCAACATAGGTCACATGAAACTCATCCAAATCATAACAAACGTGAAATATGATATACTAGATGTCCAAGCAACATGGTATAGGGTAATTAGCGAGTCTACGACAAATTATGCTACTACTACTAACATATCAAGAATGCAAGATCATACAATACCTCATAAATCACGAACAATATACATGTATACATCAAGAATCTATTAGATCTAGATCTAAGTTATTTCATGTTGTGTGTGCAGCGAGACGACTACGGGTGGATCAACAACTAGAGACAAGATCAAACAAAGGATTCATGGGGATAGATCTTGAAGCAACTACACTACAGGCAGTATTTAGTACTTGTATTACACAAAGAAAAGAATACAAGTTACTTACCAGGAGATGACGACGGAAACGAAGCAAGAATGAGAATAACGAGAACGGCAATCCGGCCACAAACACAACACGAACAAAGTGAACACGAACAAGATCACGAACATAATTGGACGGCTAGATCCAAGAGATCAAGATCAAGATGATTGGATCAGATCGGACGGCCAGATCTCTCTGATGATGAAGATGATGATGATCAAGATGGATCGAACATCGGATAGTTCAGATTGATCCTAATGTTGATGATGATCAAAATCAATTAGATGGTCCAGATAAGATACTGGAGATCATGATGATCAAGATGATCAAGTCGATCGGACGGCCAGGATTTGAAAGTGATCAAGGAGTTCTCTGATGGAGGTGTTGCACTGAGGAAGACCGATGGCAGCGAGGGGAGAAGGCTGATGACGGCCGGCGACGACGGGATAGGGGCTGTCGGCATCGGGAGTGGACAGCGAGAGTGGAGTCGCTGCTCATTGTTGCTGCTGTGGCTCTCTACCACTGCGGTCGAGAGGGAAACAGCGCATCGGGGTGTGCATGGCTGTCGCCCTGGCTGTTGGTTGACGACTGGCTGGCACTCGGGAAGAGGGAGCACCGGGATGGTCGGTGCTGTGGTGCAGCGCCACTGCTGGCGTTGCTGTCTGTCGTCGAAAGGGCGACGAGGCACAGAGGGGAGCGTCGGGAGGTCACCGCGGGGCTGTGGGGTTGCTGGCTGGCACTGCAGTCGGGAAGCTTTTAGGGGAGAGGCGGAGGGCGCTGGGCTGCATCGCGAGGCAGGAGGAGACGGGGATCAGGGGGTCGCGACGGTCGTTGCTTTCGTCTACAACGTGACGGAGGAAGAACACAGGGGGAGCGCCGATGTCACGCCCCTCTTCCCAAAATATGAGAATACGAGCACGTAACGTAAGCCTAGCGAATGATTATGCATCATCCATAAGTTGTGCCAGTCTAACTCAACAATATACAAGAGAAACAACCACGCAGGAAAAGAATATAATCACATAAACAATGAATAAACTCAAAGATAATCATGTAATAAATCCACCAAATAATAATCCAACATCTGGGATAAAACAAACTTCAGGTCCTAAAGCCCAAGAATACAAAGTATGATAAAAAGAAATACAATAAGCAATAACAAAAGATGGCTAAGTAGTCTAAAGTCCAGCTCCAATCTTCAGAGAGTTTGCTCACCAATTTCTTCTAGTGTTGCTCCTTCGGTACCTGTTAATACTGGATCTAAAAAGAAAGAAAAGAGTGCCCTTAGAGCAAGTCGTGGGCAGCAAGTAGAGAAAATAGAGGATAAAGAAAAGCATGAATATCAAAGAAAATGAACAGGGTCAAAGTCAAAGAACGAAGCAAAGAGTAGGCAATAATATCAAAGGTGTACAATAATCACACATGAAATGCGTGATGTCAAGTCAAGTTCAATACAAGATCAAGTATGCAGGTTATTATTTATTTTATTAGCCTATCTAGTACACGTACTACTGCATCCCATTCCACAGGTTCGGCACAAACACACAGTAAATGTTTTAGACAAATGGTGAATTCACGGAGCGTGAACTCGGCATCGATGACGATAGTTTTACAATCAATAATTAACAATCAATAATTCTTCTTCCAATCAATACTTCTCCTTCCAATCAATATTTCTCCTCCTTCCAATACGATATAACGATAAGGCCTTACAGAGTGCATTTTCCGATCATTCACTACCAAGTCCTACCCATAATACCGCAGCTTGTTATTAAGTCATTTTCATCCTATGTAAGCATGCAAGAAGGTGTCAATATTTTATAATACTAAGTGTGTCTAATTCAATTCGTTACAAACAAATCACGAAGCAAACAGGTTATTTACACAAAATTCCATAATCAGGACAGCATGACCTTGCTGTACAAAAACACGGATTACAGCCACCACAAAATAGTGAACCTAAATCCGTCGGAAGGTCTAGAAAGTAGACTGCCACACGGTTCCAGCGAATATAATTAAGGCATATAAAAGATACAGGAACTAGGGTGAAAACTCTATTCTATTCAGGTTTTATGTTCAGGCAGCATGCAGTAGGTTGTGTTCAACTAATTATTTCACATCAGAGAACTCATTAATAAAATCTATAAAATATTCTGGGTGATACCTATACATGTCTAGGTCCAGCTAGATTTATTTCAGATTTTTCTCTTACTGTTAATAGGGTCAAATAAAATAAGAAACGGCAGGATACGCATGAAATTATGTGTCTGAAATTTCTAACACAGCTGTACTAAAAGGATGATATCTAGCAGAAGACAAATTGGAATTTAAATCCACACCATAGAAAAGTGATCTAGACATCCAGGGCTACAATTTATGTTCAGCAAGTTATTTCAAATTATGTCATTAGCATGGTTAAAAATCTGATTCAAAGTGAAACTTCCAGCAGACCAGAAATTAACTTAACATAAAAAGGCAACAAATAAATCATACGATAGCATGCAAATTGGTAATCAAAGTGATCCTAGGTGTTAACATGCAAATTTCTAAGTTTAAGATACAATTATCACAGGCATGGTAGTATTTCATCGATCAAATTCAATCTAGCACGTTCAATTTAACATGTCCGAGTTATTAAGTAGTGTTATGCATGAATCTAGTTATTTAAGTGTGCATATGCATGAAACAATGGGGACTAGGTTTAGATCAAAGAGATAGCACGATGTTAAGAGTATGTCGGGTTAGCTCGTGTAAACCCTTGATAAACTTAACGGAATTGTCAAAAGCAGATTGATAACGAAATAGACGGGATCTACTTGTAGGAGATCAAATAAACTTGAACAGAATAAAATGCTAGTTCAAGAAGAGACTTGTCTGTTATTTTACAGATTCAAATATTAAGAATAACGGGATCAGAATCCCGGCGAAACTCCCAAACATGTGCGAAACCCGAGCAAACAAACATAGCAACTCAGCCAAAGGAATCCCCCACACCGGATCTGGACAAACACGGGACAGAAACTCGGATCCGATGTGCCAAAATGCAGGACAGCGGATCGGACCAATGGATGATCTCCTCAGGCCGGATCGGCCCGAACATAGAACAGTGGAAGGGGATCGTTGTGCTAAAACATAGAACACCGAATCGGACCAATCAGCTCCCGTCTTCAACCTCGGCCGAGAGAGAAGAAGAGAGCAGCGAACTAGCGGCGACGGCACGGCACGAGTGTGAACACGACGGTGCGGCACTGCACCGGCCACGGCAAGGCGGCGACGGCTAGTCAGGAGCGACGCAACGACGGCTGGCGACGACATCTCTGTTCTCGCACCGAAACAGAGGAGGCGATGCGACTGGGCTTCGACTGGGCTTGGACGGCGATGAGGACGTGTTAGGGATTTGCGGTGGATGTGAGAATGCACGGAGAGGGTCAGCGAGGGCAATGGGGGTGCACGGAGTGGCAAACGGTGGCGGCGAAGGCAATAGGTAGTGGGTTCGGTTCGAGCGGGAGACTAGGCGACGGGGAGAAGGTGATGGGGCGGTCGAGGTGACGAGGGTGAGAGGTTAACGATGGAGGGCGATCGGAGGGGCGACGAGCGATGGGTTTGGGTTCGAGCGACATGGAAACAGGGAGAGGGAGAGAGAGTCGGGGGTAGGGGGAGAAGGGTAAGCACAGTAGACGGGGGCTTGGGGTTTAAACAGGAATGAGAGGGTTAGGCAGCTGGGAGGTTAGGGGATTAATAATAGATTAGAGCTAACAGAAGATTAGGGTATTTATAGGAAAAAGGTAGGATGTTGGGCTTTGGATATTTGATCCAATAAGATAAAATATATTGTATATAATACAATTGATCAATACAAATCCGAATACAAGAAATAAGATATCTAATCAAATATAATTTGTATTACATAAATTATTTGAGACAATTATAAACACAATTATCAAATAAGAAGGGATTGATTTGTTCTAATCACAATAAATAATCATACTAACAATAAGAATAGTAAAATAATAATATTAATAAGAAAAATTAATATTAGGGATTACAATAAGAATAAAAATACTAACAATAACAATAGGAATTATCAGAGTAGTGTCGTATGGATAAAAATAGGAATTTGTTGAAATAGTCCAATCAGTAATATTCATTCTTATTTTGAGTGAAAATGTAAATAGTTGATTAAGTAGAAATAGAGACAAGATTTATTCAAAATAATTATAACTATTGTTTACAAAATGTTTTAACTAAGAACTCAAAACGAATTTAATAATAACAATTTTATAAATCTAGAAATACAAAAAAGAGGGGTTACAGTCGGGGTGCTATTCTGCCGCTGGGTGCTAGGGCGGAGCAGGGGGCTGTCGTGTCGCAAGGAGGAGAAGAGGAGACGGGGGAGGACGCGACATGAGGGGGATCGCCGACATGGGTGCACTGGCGTAGAGGAGCGCGGGCGACATAGGGGACAGGTCGGGAGAGAGAGGTAGGGGATGAGGGTTAACAGCGGCTAGGGTTAGAAATAGGGGAGGGGGTTATGAATATATATACGGTAGGATTAGGGTTAGGGTGAAAGCAGGTATTGGGTTTAACGGGTTATTGGGTATTAAAGATCCAATAGGGGGAAATAAGGTTTTAGGAATAATTGGGTTTATATTAAAGGATCCAATAGAATTTATAAAATAACCAATAAAAATATGATTTATAATAAAATGTAATTTGCATTACAATATAGAATTTATTTGAAATAACTACAAATACAATTAGTAAGTAGAAGTGGATTTTTAATAACCAGTCAAAATTAGTGATAATAATAACAATAATACTAATAACAATAATAATAATTATAATAATAACGATAAAAATAACTATAGTAATAATAATAACGGTAACAGTAATAATAACAGAAATCAAAGTAATAATAACAATAATAAGATTTGTATTACAATATAAAAATCATAAAAAATATTTACAAATAAAATTATTGATCGAAAATAGATGTTAATAGAAGATCCAACAATACATTTTGACAAAAGAATTTGAAAGCGGAAAAAAATAATTTACAAAAATTTTAAATACAGATTATACACAGAAATTACATATTTACGAAAACCGTGGTTACAACTAATGTATGTTTCAGATAATCTGTGAGTATCTAGTACCTCCCCGATAATTCTTAAGTATCGCACTCCCACTTCAAGTGATTTTGGACACACTGCCTCACACCCAGTAATTCTGGAGGCGAATACCCACACCTCTAGCTATGACCCCGATAATTTTGAGAGTTGTCCTCCCATCGTGAGTGTTTTACAACCATCACGCCTCACACCCCCATAATTTTGGAGAAGAAACCCACGCCGCGTTGTCATCGGTACCTCATCACACAAACACCCCACGAGCATCGCCTTGATCCCAATAATTTTGAAGGAATATCTCCCACCGCGAGCCGCAGCTTCGATAATTTTGAAGGTAACCTCCCACCGCGCTATCAATGCCCTCATACTCATGTTTGCCAATACTTCATCACATTTCCCCTTAGTGCCAAATCCTTAAGTTTAAATATGAATAAATAATACCACCTAGAACTAGCTACCCTCCTACCAGTCTTACACAAAAATATTGAGAACGACAGCCCATATTGGCCACTTCTCAAATCAATTAATCATTATCATTATTTGCCTGCACCTGAGTCTCACTAAGCTTCTAGAATCCACATCTTTCATGTTCAATATTATGGGGTACGCATACCCTTATTATTCATATTCTACATTTCATTTCTTCATATTTTATTCAAAACCTTCATTTATTCTCATTTATTCATCAAGAAGTAAAATCTCAAACTATTCATTTTCACAATGCTCTTTCATAATCATCTAAAATTTCTCAATGCAAAGTTAATTAAGATTTAAAACACAATCTCTTTGAGATTCATCATTAGAAATTCATTATATCAATTTCCTTTGATTCTAAACCAATTCTTAACATCTTTAATCATATATATATTTTTCTTGAGTTCAAATCTCCTCTAATACATGAATATTATCTGTATTTTTCCAAAATATAACTGAAAACAGTGAGGAAATTCTCTTAGAATTTTAACATATTTATACAAATTTTCTGAATTTTTAAAACTAAAAAAAACAATCAAAGAAAATAAAAATGCACTTTCTGTGCATTGGAGAGCTCGAACCAGAGACCCCCCAACTCCATGCCACGTGGCAGTGCCAGGCGCGCTGACGCTTGCGCTAGCCACAAAGGCCAAGGCCAGTTCCTAATATAGTATGAGTTAAATTGTTTGTAACTCGAATTTCTGCTTCTATATAAATTTTATCTTTCCATAAGTTTCACAATTTTATTTGTTTTCTCCAAATTAGTAGCTTATGAAATGTAATTACAAATTGAAAACATTTTCTTATTGATTTTGATCATATTAAAGTTATTTTAAACATACATTTTATAAGTAGTGATTTTTAAAACAACATGAATATATATATATATATATATATACTTTTGATTTATCAACCAACTACTTCTTTTAACATGAATATGAAAATACTAATCAAGATTTGTATTCTTCTTTTATCAGTTTCAAGAGAAGTTCTTATCTCCTATTTAATCATAAAATCCTCCCCATTGTTTTCCAATTTAGCATAAAATTAACAACTTTGTGCAAGAAATTATACTCAATTCATTTCATATATACATGATGTATTACTATGCATCCAACAACATCACAACAATTCTTACTAAAAATTCAACTTATCTACATGCATTTCTTTTTCATATTTCATATCTTCATTTATCAATGATATGGCTAAAAATGGTGTTAAATCGGAACCGTCCAGATTGGGCGCGAATCTTGAAGCTCGGGGGTAAAATGGTAATTTCACATACAAATGGGTTCGAAATGGGTATTGGATCTCCTGCTCACAGATCCAGTAACCCACAAACGGATCCATTCCAATTGGGTACGGGTCCCGACCCGAGGCGAACCCAGACCAACAAGAGGCAAATCAGGGTCACTGATCTGACCAAGTCAACGGGCCTGATTTACTCTCACCGGGAATCAGGAATTAGTTTCCTAAACAGACTGTGAGGATTTTACTCCTGGCAGTTACACAGGGAATCAAGTCCCTAATCACTCCCCTGGTGACTATAAATACCTCCCCTTTACCACTGTGACCAGGTAATCACTCTTTTTCCACCTTAAGCTCTTTCTTTAATCACCACTGGTTACTGACAAGAGCGTCGAAGGGTGCGTCGCCGGAATCAACCCTGGTGTATCGCACTTCCTTGCAGGTTGCGGCAGGAATCAGAAGGCTTGGATCCGCTGTTCAGGTTTTTCTCGAACTCACAAATCTTATCTGTTTACCCCCACACCGAAATCAGCGGTAACAGATTGGCGCCGTCTGTGGGAAACAACCACACGAACAGCCTCCGCCTCTTCCTTGTCGTCTAGCCCTTCTCCAACCATGCCTCCAAAGAAGGTCAGATCTAGAGGGTCCAACCGCGGACCCAATCCCGCCGATCAGCCAGAGGAAGTCCCTGTCAATCCTGCTCCACAGCCCGAACTTCCTCCCCCGGTCCAACAGGGCCAGCTCCTTCCCAAACAACAACCCCCCAATGGTCCTGTCGGCCATAACGGGCGGAAGCAGAAGCAACCCCTCCACCCGGACCATGTCTCGGTTCATAATGCTTCCTCGGATTCAATGGCCACCCATCACCCCGACCTCCGCAACACCGTTCTGAACCGCCAAAAGGATGAGGACCTTCGCACCCACCTGGATGAGAGGCGGGCCCGAGAGGGAACCTCCTGCCAGCATCATGGTGAGCGATCTCCTCACCGCCGAGATGGTAGGAGGTCTCCGGACCGAAGGGGCAGGGCGGAATCTCCCGAGCGCCGTAGGAGGAGGCCACATTCCCCCGCGGATCGGCATCATCCGAGGAACAATGAGGCACCTATCACTCGTGCCGAGTTCCTACAATTCCAGGAGACCGTGTTGCAGGCCCTCAACCTTCGCCCCAACAACCATCATGCCCAGAGGGTCCCAACACCCCCGCGGGTTCCCAGTCCTCGCCACCGATCCAGAAGTCCTCTCCCGGCTCCCAGTCGCCAGCAGCATCACTATAGTCCCCGCCGATCCCTAGACTACTGGCGCCGCAGTCCCCGCTCCCCTTCCTATGAAGAAGAGTCCAGGGGATCGTTTGATTACCAGCGGAGGGACGATGCCCTCAACCGCCATCTCCATGAGGTGGAGAGGTGCATCGGTCGCATGGACAGAGAGGAGGAGTCTAGAGCAGGGATCGACCGTCCCAGCAGACCTCCCTTCTCTCGGACGATCATGGAGGCCCCCATACCGAGGGGTTTCAAACCTCCGCAGTTTGAAACGTACTCAGGGGAGTCCGACCCAGTTGATCACGTCGAAAGCTTCAAGACCTTAATGCTGATCCATAAAGCTTCCGACACCATGCTCTGCAAGACCTTCCCCGCCACCCTCAGGGGGTCGGCTCGGGAATGGTACTCCAGGCTCGCTCCCTCTTCTATCTTCTCGTTCGAGCAGTTCGAAACGCTGTTCATAACTCACTTTGTGAGTAGCAGGCGAGCTGAGAAGACGAGCCTCTCCCTACTCAACCTGCGGCAAGAAAGGGGAGAGAAGCTGAGGGACTATGTGAAGAGATTCACCGCAGAGGTCAGGTCTATCGCCTCCCTAGACCAGTCAGTGGCGACTGTTGCGTTCCAGTCGAACGTCCTTAACTCCAACCTCCGGTCGTCCCTCGCCAAGAAGCCCCCGCACAACTTCGCCGATCTTCTCCTAAGGTGCGAGAAGTACATTCGGGCGGAAGAGGCCGAGTGTCTCCCGAACTTCGGGGGATCGGCCTCCGGATCGAAGAGGAAGGCGATGGAGGAGGAGGGGTCCAAGAAGATGCAGAAGGACAACGGTGGTCAGCGCCGTCCTCCCCTAGGTTCGAGAAGTTCACTCCCCTCACCACCAATGTCTCCACCATCCTGATGGAAGTGGAGAAGGAGGGGGTCATACCTCCAGCACCGAGGATGAACACACCGGCCAAGAGGAGGAATAAAGAAAAATGGTGCCATTACCACTGGGACCACGGCCATGATACCAACGACTGCCGGGCATTGAAAAATGAAATAGAGGCCCTCATCCAGATAGGGCAATTGGCCAAATTTGTAAAGGCAAACGATCGGGCAGATCGCAACACTCCTCCGCCTCGGGGGGCTAACAAGCGCTCCGAGCGGCGCGAGGAGACGCCCGAGTTCGAGGAGGAACGAGTCCTGCACCTCATCCACGGAGGCCCCATGGGGGGCTCCTCCAACTCCTCTCGGAAGGCCTTCGTCCGAGAGGTCAATTCAGTTCACAGCGCCCCTCCTCCCAAAGGCCTCGGAGTCCCGGTGACTTTCTCCGATGAAGACCTCGAGGGGGTCCGAACTCCCCACTGTGACGCCCTCGTCATCGACCTTCGCATGGCAAACGTCAAGGTGCAGAGGGTCCTGGTAGATAACGGGAGCTCGGTGAACATACTCTTCCTCTCGGCCTTCCGAGGGCTACAGCTGTCTCGGGACCGTCTCAAGCCGGCCGATTACACGCTCCACGGGTTCACGGGGGTTCCAGTAACTGTCGAGGGGGTTATAACCCTAGACGTAACTGCTGGGAAGACCCCTACTACCCGGACTGAGCCGATGGACTTTATGGTCGTCGACGTCCCGGCCGCATATAATGTCATCCTAGGCCAACCCGGCCTAGCTGCCCTGGAAGCTGTCCCTTCAGCGTACCACCTTAAAATGAAGTTCCCCACTCGATCGGGAGTGGGAGAAGTCAAGGGCAGCCAAGAGACTACTCAGAAGTGCTATATGACTTCCACCGGGGGACCGGTGCTCTCCCTCGAGACTCTAGAAATCCCTGAGCCAAATGTCTGACCCACGTCCGAGCCGGCGGACGAGTTGGAAGAAGTGCTCTTCTCGGACGAGGACCCGAGTCAAAAGTTCCTCATCAGCAAGTCCTTGTCGACTGCACTGTGTTCTGACTTGGTGCAATGCATCCGGGACAACCGCGACCTGTTTGCTTGGTCAGCCGCGGATATGCCCGGGATTTCCGAGGAGCTGCTAGTCCACCGCCTAAGTGTCGAACCGGGGTGCAAACCGGTTCAGCAGAAAAGGCGAAAATTCGCTCCCGAGCGACAGCAGGCCATCAAGGAGGAGGTGGATAAACTCTTAAAGGCTCGGTTCATACAGGAGGTGAACTACCCCGAGTGGCTCTCCAATGTTGTAATGGTCAAGAAGTCCAATGGCTCTTGGAGGATATGCATCGACTTCACCGACCTAAATAAGGCGTGTCCGAAGGATCCATTCCCTCTCCCAAACATCGACACCCTCATTGATGCCACCTCGGGCCATGAGCTCCTCAGCTTCATGGACGCCTTCTCCGGCTATAATCAGATCCGAATGTTCCCCCCGGACATTCCGAAGACTTCCTTCATCACCGATCAGGGCCTCTACTGCTACAGGGTCATGCCGTTCGGGTTGAAGAACGCTGGCGCCACCTACCAGCGCCTCGTCAACAAGGTCTTCCAGAGCCAGATAGGCCGCAACATGGAGGTGTACGTCGACGACATGCTCGTCAAGAGCATCCGAGGTACTGACCACGTGGCCGACCTCCAGGAGGCATTCGGCGTATTGAGGAGGCACAACATGCGGCTGAACCCGAACAAATGTGCGTTCGGGGTCTCATCGGGAAAGTTCCTCGGCTTCATGGTGAGCCAGCGTGGGATCGAAGCAAATCCCGAGAAGATCAAGGCCATATTGGATATGGCCCCGCCCCGGAACGTCAAGGAGGTGCAGAAGCTTACGGGTCGGCTCGCCGCTATTGGCCGGTTCCTCTCGAAGTCTGGAGAAAAGTGCCTCCCCTTCTTCAAGGCACTCAGGGGGGCTAAGGGTTTTGAATGGGGCCAACCGCAACAGGAATCGTTCGACCAACTGAAGGCCTACTTGGTGAACCCCCCTCTGCTCAGCAAACCTGTTCCGGGGGAAACCCTCTTCATCTACTTGGCTGCTTCCGAGCAGACCCTAAGTGCTGTTTTGGTGAGAGAGGATGACCGGGCCCAGAGGCCCATTTACTATGTGAGCAAAGTGCTTCGGGATGCTGAGCTCCGCTATCCGAAGATAGAGAAGATGGCCTACGCACTGGTCATGGCAGCGAGGAAGCTCCGTCCATACTTTCAGTCCCACTCGGTTGTTGTCCTCACCGACCAACCTCTGAAGCAGATCCTCCACAAGCCTGAGACCTCGGGCCGGCTAATGAAGTGGTCCATAGAGCTGAGCCAACATGACATCTCCTACCAACCTCGGACGGCAATCAAAGCACAGGCCCTCGCCGATTTCATCGTCGAGTCCACCATTCCTGAGGTCAGCCACATCCCGAACGGACCCCCCATTTGGACGGTCTTCGTGGACGGCTCCTCCTGTAACGAAGGAAGCGGCGTTGGTATCATCCTGAACGGCCCTGATGACTTCGTCCTCCAGTATGCGATCCGTATGAACTTTAAGGCCTCGAACAATGAGGCGGAGTACGAGGCACTCATCGCAAGCCTCGGACTTGCCCGAACAACGGGACTCAGTTCACTGGTGCAGCATTTCGAGCCCTATGCAACGACCTTGCCATCCAGCAGCGCTTCTCATCCGTCTCCCACCCTCAGTCGAACGGATAGGCAGAAAATGCCAATCGGCAGATCCTCGCAGGTATCAAGAAAAGGCTGGACAAATGTTCCAAAGGCTTATGGGTCGACCAGCTCCCCAACGTACTATGGAACTACCGCACGAACAAGCGGACCCCCACAAGAGAGTCCCCTTTCAACCTCACCTATGGGTCCGAGGCGGTGATACCCCTCGAGGTCGGTATACCTTCCCCTCGCCTCGCAGCCTACAATGAGGAACAGAACGCCAGAGACCTCAGGGCAAATTTAAACCTGGTGGACGAGCTGAGGAAAAGAGCATCAATTCGGCAACAGAATTACCAAAGAAGGGTCGAGTTGGCATACAACAAGAAGGTCCGACCCACCAACCTTAAGCAAGGGGACTTAATCTTGAGAAAACTGGCCATATCCTTCCCCAATCAGAAGAGCAAGCTGGCTCCGAACTGGGAAGGGCCTTACAAGGTCACAAGGGTAGTTCGGCCCGGAGCCTATCGTCTGGAAGATCTAGAGGGCAGAGAGATTCCGAGGACCTGGAATGCCGACCACCTCCTGAAATACCAAGAAGGCGCCCCGGCGCCTCCCTAAGTATTTCGGGATATCGAGCCATTCCTCTCCTCTAACTTGTAATCTATTTCATAAGTTGTAATATGTAAACACGGTTCGCCGTCAATTATCAATAAAGAACGCTCTCTCATACTTGTGAATTTGTTTGCGTCTCTCTTGTTTCTTTCATCTTTCGACCAATGGTTCGGAGTCCAATGTCCGGCTCGGCTTTACCTCCTCGGCTCGCCCCCGGACGAGCCAGAGGTAGATTGCCGATCGGAACTGCTCCCACAACCGTTGAACTACACCGATGGTTCGGAGTCCAGCACTCGGCTCGACTTTACCTCCTCGGCTCGCCCCCGGACGAGCCAGAGGTAGATCGCCGTTCGGAATTGCTCCCACAATCGTTGAACTACACCGATGGTTCGGAGTCCAACACTCGGCTCGACTTTGCTCCCTTGGCTCGCCTCCGGACGAGCCAGGAGTAGATCGCCGTTCGGAATTGCTCCCACAACCGTTGAACTACACCGATGGTTCCGGAGTCCAACACTTGGTTCGATTCCACTCCCCAAGCTTGCTTCTTGGCGAGTTAGGAGTGGATCACCATTCGGAATTGCTCCCACAACCGTTGAACTACACCGATGGTTCGGAGTCCAACACTCGGCTCGACTTTGCTCGCTTGGCTCGCCTCCGGACGAGCCAGGAGTAGATCGCCGTTCGGAATTGCTCCCACAACCGTTGAACTACATCGATGGTTCCGGAGTCCAACACTTGGTTCGATTCCACTCCCCAAGCTTGCTTCTCGGCGAGTTAGGAGTGGATCACCATTCGGAATTGCTCCCACAACCGTCGAACATTCGCTATGACCGGCGAGCCTCACCATGGAAAAGAGCTCGGCTCACCCCTCGACTTCGCAAGAAGAGGGAGACCGAAGCACTGTTCGGCACCACAACCCGTGCCATCTTGTCACGGAGGCGGAAGCCCTAAGAAGAAGGGTCGGATCACGTTGCCTCCGGTCGGATGCCGAGCAAGTGCCATTCCGAGCCTGCAAACGGAGAAAACTCACTTTCTCCTCAACTTTCGCGTAGGATCTCGATCGGACGGCCCAGATCCTGCCAGCAACGCTAGACGACAAGATAGCATTTTCTTGGGAACAGAGCCGTCTCGAGATTCGTGCCAAAATCCAACGGCCCAGATCTTCTCAGCACCGCTAACGACAAGATAGTGTTCCCATGGGAACGGGTTCGCCTCGAGATTCTTGCCGACGGCACTATACGCTCGGCTCGTAAACCTCGGCACGACCAACACACTTACAAGCGAGATAAATACGCAGAGCAACGAAAGACATGCTAGTTCTTAAAAGAAATTTTATTAATGATCGGGACACAATACAATGCAATCTCTCCATGGTTACAAAGTATTAGAAAACAAAAAATACAGCGCCGACCCACTACACTTGGTCTTCAAACAGAAATGTCTTCACTGATCCGTTCGGTCGCCAGTCCATCCACTTCGGCTGATAGCTCCTCCGCCTCCTTCCGAAACTTTGCCTCCACGGTCTGCAAGTGATGGATCTCAGAGAGCAAATCGTCCCGCTCGGCTAATATTTTCGACTGGTTGTGCCGAATACACTGGACCCGAAGAGCGTTGCTAAAAGCAGTCTGCGAGTCTTCGTCCTCTCCTACGGGGGTCGCCTCGACGATCCTACTCTCCAGATGTTGGATCTCGGCATCTTGTTGGCCGAGGACGGACTGAAGGTGGGCCCGCTCGCTCTCAGCTCGGCGTAACTCTAGCTCAACAACATAAAGCCGCTCTCGGCACTTCGTCGAGCGCGACTTCGTCGCCCCTGAGGTTACCTCGGTTTCAGCTTCATCGTCCGAGCCGTTGGAATCAGTGTATTGGGCTGCCACCACAAGCTGAAAAGAAGGGAAAACGAATAGCAAAATTTCAATACACTTCCGAAGTCCAACACTTGAAGAATTTTCCACTCAAACTTTCAGATTCGTATTCAAATATAATAGCTCTACATACAACAAGACCGACCCTACAATAGAGTTTTACAACAGCCAGAAGAAACATAAAACGACATGATCACGGCCTCTTCGGAAGGGGAACGCTTCGGTTCAAGGAAACGCGAGGACGACGAGGCCTGACCTCCGAGCTCGATCCCAAACCAACGAAGCGTGACCCCCCTTCGCTGCTGACCCTAACTGTGGCGCCGACCGAGGCACCACTAGATGAGATGGCTACACTACTCTGAGCGTCAGCAGGGCTCCGCCGAGCCACAGGCAAACGCGTCGCAAGTTCGTAGAAGGTGATCCCTCTCTCGCTCTCTTCGCGAGTGCACGATGTACTGCGGACGTTGGCCCTCTCCGGCAGAGGCTTGAGTGATGCGACCTCTTCCTCCAGTTCAATGATTCTGTCTCTCAAAACGTCGTCCTTCGCCAACTTCTTCAAACGAGGAGGCCTTGACGAGCCCGAAGCGTTGGCGCTATCGGTTGCGAGCCGTCGGAAGTGGGTGACCTCCATCCCCTATCTATCGTGATCCTCCTAAGCCTGTCGACCTCGGCCAACAACTTCTTGCGCTCGGACGACACCTTCTCCAGCTCGGAAGCAATCTTCTCTTCTTCCGCCGAGCGACCTTGCTCCGCTATCTCCATGTGTCGGATCTTAGCCGAGAGCTCGTCGTTCTTCCGCTCGGTGACAGCAAGCTCTCTACGAAGCCGCTCGACCTCACCTTCGGGACAAGGGGCTTGGGGTTGCTTCCGCAGTTGCTTCAACTCGCGACAATACCCCCTCACAGCTGCCTTCGTCTCCTCCAGCTTCAAGAACATGAGAAACTGCCTCTGTCGGCTATTTGAGAGCTCGCCCTTCGTTTTGGCCAGCTCCTTACGAAGGTGTGCAACCTCCATGATCGGACCGAACTTCACCTGAAAAGCAGAGATAAATCCGAGACCCAACACTTGGAGAATTCTACGCCTAATCAAACACAAAATCCGAGACTCAATACTTGGATAAATTTTGGCCAAACAAACTGTTTTCATTCAAAACCGAGAAGAAAGTTTTACAAGAGTGGTGGCCAGTCCGCAATTAGGCTTACAAAAAGAAACAAAACAACAAAAGACTAAAGAGGCAACCGAGTCAGGGGTCGACCTTTTTGTCGTTCGGGTCCGTCGACCCCTCGGCCTTGTCCTCGCCCTCGTCCTCGTCCTCGTCCTCGCTCCCACTCTCCTCCTCAGAGTCGTCCTCTTCATCCTCGGCCTCGGTCTCGCCCGGGCCTTCGACACCGTCCGTCTGTCCCTCGGGGCCGAGCATCCCCTGGGGAACCTCCTCCTCCCCCTCCACAGGGTCGTAGAAACGGTAGGAAGACGTGTCGAAACCCGGATTCCGAGCAGCGACGTGGAGCAGGGCTCGGCCGTAGGCATCCTCCATGTTCTTGAACATATGGTGCTCGGCCTCCTCCTGGACAGCCTTCTTCGCCTTTGCCACCTTAGACCGGTGCTTGGCCATGATCCTCTCGGCCCTCTTCCGAGCCCTCTCTGCCTCCGATCGTGCATTGGCCAGCTCCTCCTTCAGCTCGGCGTTCTCCTTCTCCGAGGCCTCAAGCTTGGCTGCCGCGTCCTTCGACAGCTGAATGGCATCGGCCAACTGCTTCTCCAACCCCGCCACTTCAGCAGCCCTTTTTGACGAGAGGAGCTACTCAGCATCAAGCAACTTCGTGGCTTTGACGTGCTCCGTTCTCTCCCGCTGATACTTCTGCTCCTTGCTCGCAAACTGCCCGAGCAAGTAGTTGAAGTGACAGAGGGTCTGAAAAGAGAACAAACCGTTAAAGTCCGAACGCAGGAACTTAGAAAAATCTCAAAAAAAATTTCAATGAGAAAGAGTTCGGTCCACTTATCGACATGGTGTTCCGAGCGATCTGCATCGTGGCGTCTCCTGCTAGCCCGGCTTTTAGGGCCGCTCGATCCTTTGGGGTCGGCAGGTGCCTCACCGCTTCGATGCAGATGTTGCCGTCGCCCAAGAAGCCGTCGAAATGCATCACCTGCCAGTCAAGGACGAAGATCTGCTTATGCCGCTCGGTCAAGATCTTCTCCGCCTCGGCAGTGAGGGGCGGAACTTGGAGGGACAACACCTCATTCACACCGAATGCACCGCTCGACGAGCCGGCTGCATCCCCCTCCACCGTTGGCGCCGGCACACCGGAAGCTGGAGGATCCGTAGCTGCGGACTTCTCCTGCTCGGGGCCAGTCCCCGGAACAACGGCCTTCTGCAGGTCGCTTGTCTTCCCGACCGACGGTATCTTCGGGGCTCGGCCGCCCTGAGGCCACGCCGAAGGCCTCTTCTTCCTCGTCTCCTGCTCCGCCGCCCTGGCCTTCGCCATCAAAGCCTTATAGTCCATGAACTTTAAGCAAAGAGTATAAATACCAGAAGCATACTAGGGTCGATCAGACTGAGACCCCCTCGGAACAGAGCCTTCTCGGTAATATCTTTCCAGCTTAGCGCTGGCAGAACGAGGAGCTTCTTGAGGACCTCTGCTTCCTCGTCACTCAGCACCGGCTCCTTCTTGGCTCACTTGAGCAGGCCATCCTTTGCCCAAACTATCAGTATCGCCCACGGCGCGGGGGCTCGGATGATGAAATACTTCTCCTTCCAATGTTTGATCGAGTCCGGGTTCTCGATCAACTTCACGCCCGTCCGCGGCGAAAGATAGAACCTCTGTTCGTTTCGGTTTGGCTGGCAGGGGCGGTAGAGGCTCCGAAAGAGAAACATGCTCGGTACGGCGCCGACCTCTTGACACCGAAGAACAAACACCATGACGTGCCTCCAGGTGTTCGGCATCAGCTGGGCGGGGCTCAAACCGTACCAATTCAAGACGTCGGCTATGAACGGATGAAGGGGAAAGCGGAGCCCGGCGGAGAGGGAGTCGACAGGAAAGACGCACACGTCTGTCGAAGACTTCGTGTTGGCTCGGAAGCCTGGTCCGGGGAGGAGTAGCCCGTATTCGGCAGGGATCTGGAACCCCTTTCGGATCAGATGTAGATCGGCCTCCGTAAGAGACGAGATGGTATGGTCCACCTCGGACAACTCTCTCGGTTCATTCTCCTCCACCGACTTGGCCGTGCCTTGGGTCACCTTCTCCAAGATTTCCTCGGCATAATCCCGAACACCTCCCACGCTCGACAGAGCAATAGGCTGCCGACCGAATGCCCCCGCCATCTTCGGCGTCTCGATGATCGTGACCACTCCTTTACCCTTCTGAGACGCCGCCGCGACCTCCTGAGGTGGCTCGGCTACTTCGCCCTCTCTGTCCGGCCGAACGACGCTCTGATCGGTCGGCTCCACCACCTCCTTTCCTTTACCCGCTCGGCCTACGGCTTGCTCCGAGGCGGGGGTCTCATCCGAGGATGTAATCTTAACCATTTTCTAAAGAGAAAGGAAAGAGACTGACCTTGAAGTGACAGCTACGGTCGGAAAAGCTCACCGGAGACAAAGAACGCCTTGCCGCGACAGCTAGCAGCGCCACCAAGGAGCTAAAAACTTCGAAGGTGAAAGTAAAAACTGGAGAGAGAGAGTAAAAGTGAATAATGAGACTTGAATTGAGAGGG
This sequence comes from Hemerocallis citrina, assembly GCA_017893485.1. Taxonomy (NCBI): domain Eukaryota; kingdom Viridiplantae; phylum Streptophyta; class Magnoliopsida; order Asparagales; family Asphodelaceae; genus Hemerocallis; species Hemerocallis citrina. The sequence continues at coordinate 7,781,452 of CM030365.1, read as the reverse complement.
GGTGAAGATTTATAGTAAAAAAGGAACGTCCCTTGGACTTCCAAACGTAAGGGCGCGACTTTTGGGCCACTCTCGAAACGTCGCGAAGGCCCAACACGACTCTGTCCTTTCATCAAGCCAAGTAGCTCGGCACAATTGGATCTAAATCCGAATTACATGCAATCCGAGCCCAGCGGCATAGGGTCCGGTCGTCTAACCGAGTAAGTGCCACTCCGAGCCTGCAAACGGAGAAAACTCACTTTCTCCCCAACTTTCGTGTAGGATCTCGATCAGACGGCCCAGATCTTGCCAGCAACGCTAAACGACAAGATAGCATTTTCTTGGGAACTGAGCCCGTCTCGAGATTCTCCACACCATCTGACGGCTCAGATTGCGCCACGTCGCTCGGACAACCGTGCCCTCAGACGTCCCACCTCTATCTGAAGAAGCCGGAAAAAATTTAGATTCAAAGTTTTAAGGCACCGCCTTCGGCGAGCCCCCCAGGCCCCAGGTCTCGGCCGGCATTCCTCTCACCCGTGAGCAAAACAAAGCCCCCGGCCTCGGAGCCGAAGCCACAAATTGTTCAGGGATTAGGGAGAAACCGCCGACCACGGGGCCCGGCCAAAAGCAGATCGGCGCGCCTCCCATCTTTAACTCCTTCGGGCTGATAACCATCAGAAGTCGTCAGCCCGGAAGGAAGACAGAGATGGGAAGAGACCCATCATTCCGAAGCTGCAGTCTCTCGGATCCGGACTTGGGTCATCACCTCTTCTACCATGTTCTTCCCCGACCCTGACACTCACATCGGGGTAGTCAGAATCGGGAGAAGATCACGGTGGAAGAACGACCACCCGTCCTTCCGAAACACATGGTCCCCCGAATCCGGACTTTGGTCATCACTTCTTCCACCATGATCTCCCCTGACCCTAACATCCGCATCGGGGCCGTCAGAGTCAGGAGAAGACCATGGTGGAAGAACGACCACCCGTCCTTCCGAAGAGCAACCACCTAAAGCAGATGCCTCCGAGGGCTAAAACTCAACATTGTTGCGATTAAGATGACAAAGGGAATGGGGTACTTATAAGCTACCCTCCAAGATCCGGCCATTATGACCCTCGGAAGTTGAAACGCCACGCATTAATTGAGGGGCACCATTCTTAATGACCTCGGGAAGATGGAACGTCGCACAAATCCCGGGACACTATTAATGCCCTTGGGAACAGGACCGTCTCGAAACTCGTTGCGCCACATCGCTCGGACTGCCGAAACCCCAATCCTTCGGTCGGTTGCTGAGCAAGTGCCTTTCCGATCCTGCAAACGGAGAAAACTCACTTTCTCCTCAACTTTCATGTAAGATCTCGATCAGACGGCCCAGATCTTGCCGAGGACACTAAACGACAAGATAGTGTTTTCTTGAGAAATGTGCCCATCTCGAGATGCGTGTCATCATCCAACGGCTCAGATTGTGTGTCCCCATGCCTTCGGTCGGCTGCCGAGCAAGTGCCTTTTCGAGCCTGCGCTCGCTCCATGTCATCCGATGGCCCAGATTGCGCCACGTCGCTCAGACTGCCGAAACCCCATGCCTTCGGTCGGTTGCCGAGCAAGTGCCTTTCCGATCCTGCAAATGGAGAAAAAAGACACCGAGCAACTACGACCGTTGGATCTCTCAGAAATTCGTGCTTCTAATGATGGACGGTCCAGATTGAGCCACGTGCGCTAAACGACAAGATAGCATTTTCTTAGGAAACGAGCCCATCTCGAGATTCGTGCCACAATCCGACGGCTCAGATTGTGCCACGTCGCTCGGACTACCGAACCCCTGTGCCTCCGGTTGGCTGCCGAGCAAGTGGCCATCCGAGCTCGCAAACGGAGAAAAAAGCTTCCGAGCGATAACAACCGTTGGATCTCTCAGAAATTCGTGCTCGTCCATGATCAACGGCCCAGATCGAGCCACGTCATAAATCGGTATTTAAAATCATTTTTTTATTTATTTAAATCGATTTATTTATTTAAAAATTGCAAAAAATTGCTAAAAATTTGGGAAAATTAACTGAAAATTCTAGAAAATAATTAGAAATTCGGGGGTATATTTTTGAGCCCCTGAACGAACAATTATTGCCTAGAATGTACTGTTAAGGCCCCCGAACGATTAGTAAACACATCGCAAAATTAAATAAATAGTCCGAAAAAATAGATAAAAGCCGTCAAATACTCGATATGGCTAGAGAACAGCACATGGCATTAAAAAATTACCTCACTACCCCCTTCGAGATTCAAAATCCTCCATTTGGGCTCCGATACAACTCCACTAGCCACTAAAACAGTTAAACTACTCCTCAAAGGCTGATCACACTCAGTCTTTAGGAGTGGGGGGCTCGTGATATGGCTAAAAATGGTGTTAAATTGGAACCGTCTAGATTGGGCGCGAATCTTGAAGCTCGGGGGTAAAACGGTAATTTCACATACAAATGGGTCCGAAACGGGTATTGGATCTCCTTCTCACAGATCCAATAACCCACAAACGGATCCACTCCAATTGGGTACGGGTCCCGACCCGAGGCGAACCCAGACCAACAAGAGGCAAATCAGGGTCACTGATCTGACCAGGTCAATGGGCCTGATTTACTCTCACCGGGAATCAGGGATTAGTTTCCTAAACAGACTGTGAGGATTTTACTCCTGGCAGTTACACAGGGAATCAAGTCCCTAATCACTCCCCTGGCGACTATAAATACCTCCCCTCTACCACTGTGACCAGGTAATCACTCTTTTTCCACCTTAAGCTCTTTCTTTAATCACCACTGGTTACTGACAAGAGCATCGGGGGGTGCGTCGCCGGAATCAACCCCGGTGTATCGCACTTCCTTGCAGGTTGCGGCAGGAATCAGAAGGCTTGGATCCGCTGTTCAGGTTTTTCTCGAACTCACAAATCTTATCTGTTTACCCCCACACCGAAATCAGCGGTAACAATCAACATACCATGAAACATAACAACTTTCATACCACATTTTCATTTCATTCATAAAGCAATCAGTCATGCATTCTAAAATTTCTAGAAAGCAAGCAAATCACCCACATTATAGTTGCATAAGAAATAAGAACTCCTAGTAGGTTGCTCCTAGCTCCAACAAGAATGAGACTTTCTTCTCCTCCTTAGCAGACAATGCAAAACCGAAATCTCTCCTTCTTCCAAGCAAGAACTCGAGCCACACTTTCTTTCTTTTCTCTCTTTCTTTTCTTCTCTTTGGTTCTTTTGATTCTTGTGAAAATAGCACATACAATGGGATGTATTTATAGGGTCAAATAAGTGAATGAAGAGACTCATTACCCAAATTAAATACTCATCATAAAACCCAAAACACAAACCCCCAACTCTTCACCTTATTGGCCGGCCATCCTTTGGTTTTCCCACATGTACACACGCACACACTCTCATTCATTTGTTTATAGTCCAAATGTGTATATTTGTTACATGAAAAGTGTGGTGACAATTTTATATGTGTATTTAATAAAGAATTTTATCATGGGATTCTATTTAAAATATATTAGGGTCTATAGATTTAAAATAAAAATAAATAACTTAGATGAGACAAATAAAATGAGAATAGATATGCATAATTCTTAGAAAATTTTTGTGGACAAGATTGCTTAAAATTTGCACGTGCAATGCACATGTAACATATAAAAATTAATTTTATTATTTTTGGGGATGTTACAGCTCAGCCTATTGGCGGTAGTTTTGCAGGTATAATATTATTATGAAATGATAATGTTATATCCTTTGAGATTCTCTATAGTGATTTGAAGCCATTGTTGGGTTAATGAAGGTAAGCGTGAAAGAATTTGCTTTTACTGGCATTTATGCTAGTACATGTCTTGCAATCGTAGGCAGTTATGGAAGGTTATTAAGCATGTTGTTGGTGGTAGTTTTCCACTAACATGTCTACGGGATTTTACAGTATTCTTGATCCATCTAATAAGCGGGTGGATCTGTGGTGAATGGTACTAGCATGAATAAGTCTAGCGAACTGGTATGTGTATGTGGTATGCATGACTTGCAATATTCTAGATAACATTTTATTTGGTACAATAATGAAGGGGGCTTAGCTCGAATAAGGTAATGACTTGATCGTTGTTCGGTTACGGTGGATTGGCTCAATCTCTTCCCTCTTATCTCAATGTTTAACCTAGTAAGAATTGCCTCTGATCAACTTATTAATACAAAGGCTATTGATGTTAGTGGACTGAAGTCGTTTTACTTCGAAAGTTTTTGGGCTTCCATCCCTCAGTTAAATATTGTTGTGCAATCAGCCTGGAATACAGATGAACTAGGTAGTAATCTTTGCAATGTGGTTGTTAAACCTTGTAATGTGAAGCTTGCCTTGAAAGAGTGGAATCATAATGTTACTGGGAATATATTTACGAAAGGAAGAAAAAGGAGATGGAGAATTTGCAGTTTAAAGATTGTGTTGGCCAGTTATCGTCCTCCGAAGCTAACACGTGAGTTGCAAGATAATTTGTCTACGCAAGAACAATTTTGGCATTAGAAATCTGTGGTGGACTGCATTAAAAGTGGGGATCGCAATACCAATTATTTCCATCGTGCCACTTTCGCTCATCGCGCATGTAATTCCATTGACAAAATTCAGAGTCAGTCCGGCACTCTTCATGCTGGGAAAGTAAATGTCTCGAATTATTTTGTTGAGTATTTTAAGGGCAAATGATCACCAACCCTTGCCCACCGTCAAGATTTTTCAATTCCATGTATTAATAACAAGATTACCAATGAGATTAATGAGCAGTTAATTCTTCCCTTCACAATGACGGAAATTCTTGGTGTAATCTGTTCAATGCCATCTAATAAATCTGTTGACTCTAAGTTTAATGTGCACAAAACGTATCATGTTCAATTAATATTTTCAATTAAGATTTGCATGAAATAAAGGAAAAGAAAAATCAAAATAAAGATTCAAAATGATTTGAATCCAAGCAAAAGAGGCATGAATCGAAAAGATTGTAAAGATCAAGGAAGATTGCAACACAAGAAATATGTGCTTCAAATCTTCAAGGAGGCAAGAAATAATTAATTATTCATTTCTGTTTTTGTGAGAAAATGTTATGTAAAGGTCGTTGATTGATCGATTAATTTTTAGAATGAATATAAAGTGAATTCGCTAAATAAAAGTTGAATATGCACGATAGCGGTCGACCGTACAAAATGTCAGTTGACCATCACAACAGTCGACCGCTCATCACAGTAGAAAAGATGACTCAGTCGTTCGTTCATCGCTTAACTTTCAAGTTGAAAGATGAACGGTCGACTGCTCACTTATGCGGTCGACTGTAAACATACAGACTTGACTATTTCGGAAATATCTTCTCTTTTGTGGAAAGATACATTTCCTCTTTCTATAAATAGAGTCGAATTCACTGAGTATTCTTCATCCCTTGCTATTATAACTCTTCTGAACTAATCATTCAATCAATGATCTGAGTGTGAGAGCTTCTATTGTTTTCTTTAGTCAAGTTCGTTTTAGATATTGAGATTTTTTTTTCTTCCACTTCGGTGAGTTTTTGCTGGACTTATTTATAGAAGCCCTGCGGGTGCAATAGGTCTCTCGGCCTGAATTCTGAGAATCACTGTACAATGATTTAAAGTATAGTGGAACGCTTGTGACGGAGAATTGCTACAAGTAGGTGTTGTGGGCGTAGATCTTGTAACGCCCCGTCCCAATACTCAGAAAATTTTTATTATTTTTAGAAGACAAATTATATACTATGTAGTACAACTGCCCACCATAGGCTGCCTTTCAAAAGGTAGTTAACCAATTAGGTGACTCTTGATCATAGCCAAATTTATTTATATTAAATTACTCTTTGTCTACTCCCGATAAGGGATTACTCAAATCTATCCCTTTTTCTTTCTCAAATCCCGTGCGCATATACTCATGACACGTCATCTTCTCAAAGTAACACTTCGTTGTTGCCTTTCTCAAACAAGAAACCGGGTGGCCCCCCTACCCAGGGGTGACGTCATCACCCCACATTCACAACAACACATTTGTGTGCTGCTACCATTCATGTGCCCCCCCCCCCCCCATTTCACCTCATATTTACCAATCTGCCATCACAACATATTATATACTTATATATTTCTATTTTATACTCTTCGAAATTACGGGGTATTACATACACCCCACCTTTAGAAATCAGCGTCCTCGTTGAGTATGAGGCATGTCATCTAGAGCAGGATCCTCCTTTCTAGCCGATGTGGCATCGTCCTCGATCCCGGAGATCAATCACTCTCAACATCCGCAGATCATACCCCGATCCCGGAGATCAATTACTCTCAACACCGCGGATCATACTGAGGCCCTCTTCCACACTCGGGGTCGAAAGTCAGCTCTGATACCATTTGTAACGCTCCGCCCCAATACTCAGACAATTTTTATTATTTTTAGAAGACAAATTATATATTATGTAGTACAAATGCCCACCACAGGCTACCTCTCAAAAGGTGGTTAACCAATTAGGTGACTCTTGATCATAGGCAATTTTATTTATATTAAATTATTCTTTTTCTACTCCCGATATGGGATTACTCAAATCTATCCCTTTTTCTTTCTCAAATCCTTTGCGCATATACTCATGCCATGTCATCTTCTCAAAGCAACACTTTGTTGTTGCCTTTCTCAAACCGGAAACAGGGTGGGCCCCCTACCCAGGGGTGACATCATCACCTGTAAATCCCTGTTCCAGTTGTACGTATTTTTGTACTTCAATTTTCAGATCAGTTTTATTTTTCTCTTTAGACTCTTTATCTAAAGCCAAAATATTTTTCTGATCAATTATATAATTTTGTGATTTTTTCGACTGGAGTTAAATACAAACTTTAACCCTGATTAATACTAATCCTAATCCTAATCCTAATCCTAATCATAATCCATTCCCGCTAACCACTCACTCACAGCCAACCCACCCTGCCTAATTCTACGCCTAACTCCACGACTTCTCCTCCTTATTCTCATTTTTCCACACCTATGCTCTCATTTTTCTACTGCCTCCACCACCCTACTACTCCTAATTCCCTCTTCTATCATTGTCTCCTCTTTCATTTTTCTACAACTCACCTCTCTTTCTCTCCTTATATATTATTATATATAATACACATGCATGCATACATGTATGTTGTGTCTCTCCCTTTCTTATATATTATATAATACACACCTTGCATGCACCATGCATGCATTACCATGTTGTCCATCTCCTTTTCCTTCTATATATATGCACACATACATTCAACATTCTCACTGCCTATTCTTCTTTTCTTCTTTGCTTCTCCTCCTCCCGCCATCATTTTCCTCTGCCTTCTTCACACCCGAGAGCTCAAGCAACACCCGAGCTCCACTTTATCCTCCACCTTCGAGCCGACGACTCCATTTGTACGACCCCATGAACCCCGAAAAATAACCCGACACCGCGCCATCATTTTTCTCTGCCTTCTTCACACCCGAGAGCTCAAGCAACACCCGAGCTCCACTTTATCCTCCACCTTCGAGCCGACGACTCCATTTGTATGACCCCGTGAATCCCGAAAAATAACCCGACACCGCGCCATCTCCTTGTTGTTGTTGTCACTCACCGTTGCTACCGTAGCTCGCTCACTGCCGTCTCGCCGCCATTCTTACAGCCATTGTGCTACCGTCCGTTACCGACGTCGCTTCTTCTTTTCGTGGTTAACACCACCACCGAAATCGTCACGTTATAAGGCAAGTATCTTGTATACTTTTTTTTGTTCTCGTACAAGCATTTTTCTTGGACTCGTGGCAAGTAGTCTAGTTATCATCATGTTTTATTGTCAAACTCCATTCTAGTCACTGGTTTCATGCTATATCAACTCAAGAGTGAACCGTTAACACATTTCGAATCGTGTTATCGAATATCGAATATGCAACCTTACTATCTCTAAATTTCTTGACCTTGCACTAAAAATTCGACCATGTTTCCGATACTGGATCGAAGATTTTCTACATAGAAATTGTAGCCCATCGAGTCCCGAATTCAGAACATCTTACTGTTTCTCAATCGGATGTATAGATTGTGAGATATCGCGATTTTAGTACTGTCATATCGTGAATTTCTGAACCTGCACGGGATCACTAACCGGTCTCTTGTACTGAGAATTTGACCATGTTTCCGACACTGGATCGAAAAACTTTCTACATGAAAATCGTAGCCCTTCGAGTCTAGATATCCGAAACATCCTACACTTTCTCAATCTGATGTATAGATTATGAGATATCGCAATTTTAGTATTGTGACTCCGAATTTTCCAAATGAGCGCGAAACATCGAAACCAGCGAAGAATGAATTTGTACGCATAGCTAATGTCTTTAGAATGTATCGTGTGAATATGCATTGGAACCGGAAGAGAGTCTACTTTCTAGAATCTCTGACGGAATCAGATTTTCTTTTCTATAACAATGGAAAAGTGAATTTGAATGCAGATATGTCAAGTTGTCGAAAAATTCATCTATACATTTTTGCATATAAACCCGTTACTTTTCATATTTAATGAACTGAGTGTATTATTGTTCTGGTAATAATAACTTGCATAGATATAATAGGTTGATAGCATGCATTTTATACTACTTGATAATTTATAATAACTACTCTCGATACATGTACCCGTTATATCTCATACCATGATTACTGCCCTTGATATTTTTCTAGATTAACTGTCTTGATTACACTGTTCCACTAGTCGTATCAACTGCTTATATCCTGAAGTCTACAATACACTAGTTATAGTTATTACTTACATGATCATACCGTCCCAGTTCCTTGCTTACTTCCATATTGTATTTGTACTCCTACTTCTTGTTTCTTCCATATTATATCTTGTTATATTACCCATTTTTCTGCTTGTTGCTACTTGCTGCCCGAAACTTGCTCTAACGGGAACTTTTCTATTTTTCTTTGAGTTAATAATTATACAGGTATTGATGGACCCGACGAGCAGACTCTCTAGACGATCGTTGCTGCTTCCTTATTACTTCATGTTGTTTTTCTTTCAGTCGCTATTTTATCTAGTTGTTATAGCGAATTGCTTATCATATTATTTTAATTCTGGCACCTTGTACTCCCGGGCATCTTGACCCAATGTTGATGTATTATCCAAATGATGGTTATTCTATTTTTAGCTCATGTGATTATTATATTTGCCTGCGTGAATGTGTTATAAAGATCTTGTTGAGCTTATAATTGTACAGCTTATGGATGATGTATATCATTCGCTGGGCTTCAGTTGCGTGCCTGTATTTTCGTATAGTGGGAAGCGGGGCGTGACATCACCCCACATTCACAACAGCATGTTTGTCTGTCGTTACCATTCACGTGCCCCCCCCCCCCCCCCCCATTTCACCTCATATTTACCAATCTGCCATCACAACATATTATATACTTATATATTTATATTTTATACTATTCGAAATTACAGGGTATTACAGACCTGGGGGTCGAACCACGTTATATCTCTGTGTCTTGCCTGCTTACTTTGTTTACTTTCTCTAACACTTTTTCTTTACTTTACGCATTTTATTCAAGTTTTTAATTTTCACACAATCACCCTATTCACCCCCCCCCTAGGGTGATTTACAATGGTATCAGAGTGAGGTGCATATTAAAAATTTAAAAGCTTGAGCCAAAGGTCCAATGGCCGAAATCCCTCCTCCGAAAACTTGTACTCATCGGAGCCATTTATCTCCAATGAGACAAGTCTAACACATTCACCTTGTTTTGATGGAAAATGCTATGATGTTTGGAAAGTTCGTATGTCTCATTTTTTGCAAATGCTTGAAGAATAAGTGTGGAATGTTTTGTGTAATCAAGACAGATATTCCTGTCAGCGATGGAAAGAGGGCTTTCACAAAAGCTGAACTAGCATTGAAAACTGCAAACTCTAAAGCAATGACAGCACTCTATGCAGATCTAAATAATGAAGAGCTTATGCGATGCGGGCGAAGCTGCAAAATGGCATATTAAATCTAGAACAACATGCAAAAATGGCATGAAGGAACCGCATCTGAGGTAAAGGCAAAAATAAATTTATGTTTTTATAAGTTTGATTTTTTTATATGTTGCCAGAAGAGAATGTAGACCAGATGCTTGCTCATTTTGACATTATCGTACATGAGCTTGAGAGCTTGGGTAAGGGGTTGGATGATGACTGAAAGGTCGGAAAACTCATAAGCTATCTCACGCCTAAATAGGACGTAGTTACTTTCACAATGAGGGAGACGCTTGAAGGGAAAGGGTTCGACTACTACACTTTTCAAGGAAAATTGAAGACATATGATATGGAGATGACCGAAACAAAGAGGTACCTGCAAAACATTGAGATTGAACCCAAAACTGAAGAAAATACCACTGTCTTGGAAGCAGAAACTTCACGAACATCGAAATCAGATTCAGATCAAGAAGAATCAGATGAAGATACCACATTGTTGACCAAATAATTCTGTAAATATCTCAAATACAAAAAGTATGGCGATCTCAAGGAGGAAGAGAAAGGACAAAGATGACGTATGTTACAAATGCAAGAAGCCCGGACACATCTGTGAAAACTGTCCCTTCTCACAGGATAGGAATAAAGACTATCATCACTCTAACTCAGGATTCAAAAAGAATGCATTGAAGGCAACATGGCTAGAATCAGACTCCAGTGGTGAAAAGCAAGAACACAATGATTGTGGATTCATAGCTCTTGGAGATGGTGAGGTGCAATCACCACTTCAAGAAGAAGTAATCGAAGAACCCATCTATGATGATTTAGTTGACATGGGTAATGGCTTAAAAGATTATGCTAAAAAATTAAGTAGTGAGTTGAGACAATATAAGCAAATATCTAATGAATCACATGACTCTTGCATTGCTAAAAATTAAAAGTTGAAAAATAAAAAATCCTTGATTATTGAAAAATTTAGGTCATTTAGGAAAGATCATGATGTGTTGATAGAAGAAAATGAAGGCTTAAAACTAAAAATTCAAACATCTCTGACAATACATAATGAAAACCTAAATGGAATTCATGAGAAATCTGCTCATATTGCTAAACTTACCGACGATTTAAATGAATGCAAAAAAAATAAAAAATTGATGAAGTAGTGGAAGGTTGTAAGGAAGCACTCGAACATAATAGAATACTTGATGCTACTTTAGACACTATTCGTTGAAATACCAGAGACGATGAGAAAAGTAGAAAAATACTTTGTAATAGAATAATTGAGCTCAAAAAAATAGTTGAAAAATATGAAGGGCCCAGTTATCTTATTACAAAGAATTTAAGGTCATATCATGATAATCGAGGACTTTGTTACAATGAGCCAATACAACATCAAAATTCAAAGCAATTTTGTCATACACATATGCATAGCCACCAAAATAGTTACAAACCAACACATAATTATGCATATGTGCATGACCCAAGACATAATCGTATTACATGTCACTATTGTTGTAAATTAGGACATATATCTCATAACTGTCGATTAAAAAGGAATATTAATTATGTTTGGGTGAAAAAAATGCAAGGGCAGGTTCAATACCAACTTGGGCATCCAAAATTACACCTACTAATTTTGATGTAGGTGCATCAATGTATCAAATCTAAAGATCAGTGGTACCTTGATAGTAGATGCTCAAACCATATGACAGGTGAAGCTAAATACTTTGCATCACTATCAAGGGAAAGAGGGAAGGACATCATCTTTAGAGATAACAGCATTTATCAAACCATCGGTAAAGGTAAAATCCATTTTGGTTCATCATGCTCCATCGATGATGTACTATTGGTAAATGGCTTGAAACACAACGTACTTAGTGCTAGTTAGTTGTGTGATAAAGGTTACACAGTTACTTTTGATAAAAATGCACGCATTGTATTAGATAATATTAAATCATATTTACTTCTTGCTAATAGATACAATAATGTGTATGTCATAAATTCTAATGAATTAGTACAGGAAAATATGAGATGCTTTGTTGCTTGAAACGAAGATTGTTGCCTTTGGCATCAACAGCTTGGACACATAGCTATGGATAATCTTAACAAACTTGTCAATAAGGAACTAGTGCGTGGAATTTCCAAAATCAAATTTGAAAAAGATAAGCCTTGTGACTCTTGTTAGTTCGGTAAGCAAACTAAAAGTTTGCACAAGTCTAAGAAAATGGTATCAACTTCTAGACCTCTTAAACTTTTGCACATGGATCTCTTTGGACCATCACGAACACGTAGTAATGGTGGTGCACGATATGATTTTGTAATTGTAGATGATTACAGTCGATTTACTTGGCTTACTTTTTTGTCACAAAAGGATGAAACCTCATATGTTTTTCAAAAATTCTGTCGTAAAGTAGAAAATGAGAAAAGCCTTACCATTGTTACTATTCATAGTGATTATGGTGGGGAATTTAAAAATAAACTTTTAACATCATTTTGTGATGAAAAAGGAATAAAACATGAGTTTGCTTGTCCTCACACTCCCCAACAAAATGGGGTTGTTGAGAGGAAGAATCGATCTCTCCAAGAAATGACTCGCACCATGCTTAGTGAAAATGATCTAACGAAATCATTTTAGGCAGAAGCTGTCAATACAGCATGTTACACCATTAACCAAGTAATCATTAGGAAATATCTTGAGAAAACGCCTTTTGAACTGTATTATGGCAAAATTCCAAACTTGGGCTATTTTCATGTATTTGGATGTAAAGTGTTTATCTTAAATACCTTAGATAACTTGGAAAATTTTGATCGCAAAAGTGATGAAGGCGTATTCTTAGGATATTCTCTAGTAGCAAAGCCTATCATGTATTTAATAAAAGAAGACACACAATTCAAGAATATATTAATGTTATATTTGATGAAACTAATCATCTCCAAAGAGAAATATTACATGTTATTGATGATGATGAGACAGATATCCGTGTTGAAAAGAAACAGGTACATAGTGAACAAAGGCCAAATGAAGAATCTTAAAACATCTTATCCCATCAAAATAAAGACTTATCTATCAATCAAAGCACTAACAAATCCTTGATAGACGGGATGCACACACAACAAATTGATACCATGGAAGATGAGCACACTCTTCAAACTATACACACTCAACTCCCTACAAGTGAGAAGCATCCTGCTTGGAAAATTATGTCTAGCCATCCCTCAAATCTTATACGAAGTGATATGTCAAAGGGAGTAACTACTCGAACTCAAGCTAAAAAAATTATGTGTTTTTCTGCATTCGTTTCCATACTTGACCTAAAAATATTAAGGAGGCCCAGCAAGACAATGACTGGATCATTGTCATGCAAGAAGAACTTAATCAATTTGAAAGGAATCAAGTATGGAGACTTGTTCCTAGACCCCCTGGTCGAACCATTCTTGGTACAAAATGGGTGTTTAGAAATAAGTTAAACGGATCAGGTAATATTATTCGAAATAAGGCATGTCTTTTTGCTCAAGACTATAATCAACAAGAGAGAGTTGATTTTGATGAAACTTTTGCTCCTGTTGCACGGCTTGAAGTCATTCGTATTTTACTTGCTTTTGCATCCTACATGGATTTTATGCTTTTTCAAATGGATGTAAAAACTGACTTTCTAAATGGTTATATTTCTGAAGAAGTTTATGTTGAACAACCGCCTGGGTTCACTGATCCACTACACCCAAACCATGTATTTCGTCTTGATAAAGGGCTATATGGTTTGAATCAAACTCCTCGTGCTTGGTATGAGCGACTAAGTTCGTTCCTCATTCACATAGGTTTTTCAAAAGGTAAAGTAGACACCACACTTTTTATTAAACATGCTTTTAAAGATATTTTGATTGTTCAAATTTATGTTGATGACATTATATTTGGGTCTACTAATGAAATTCTATGCAAAGAATTTTCTAAGAAAATGCAGGATGAATTTGAGATGAGCATGATGAGAGAATTAACATACTTCATTAGACTTCAAATACAACAACGGAAGGACGACATCTTTAGAAACCAATCCAAATATGCAAAAGATCTTGTCAAAAAGTTTGGTCTTTATAATGCGAATGCATTCAAAATTCCTATGGCTACCACCACCAAACTATCCAAAGACGAATCCGGTAAAAATGTTGATATTACTACTTATCGTGGTATGATTGGTAGCCTACTTTATATTAGGCTAAATTTTAAAAAAAACCACTGAAGTATTGATCATTTTAAAAAAACCCCCACTAATTTTTTTTATAAAAAAAACCTCAATGAACTACGTTTTCCAGACATGGGTGAGTGAGGTTTTTTTTTTAAAGTTTGTGTTAAAAACATAATTGGGTGAGGTTTTTTTTATTTTAAAATCAATGGGGTTTTTTTTAAAAAAATGACTAATACTTCAGTGGGGTTTTTTTTTTATATTTAGCATTTATATTACTGCATCTCGTCCTGATATAATGTTTAGTGTTTGTTTATGTGCTCATTTTCAATCGTGTCCAAAAGAATCTCATTTGGTTGCAGTTAAGCGTATCATTCGATATCTTAAAGGCACACCAAATGTCGGTATTTGGTACCCGAAAAATAGAAACTTCTCTCTTATGGGCTTTTCAGATGCTGATGATCTCTTGGTTCGAGAAATAAGACGATCAAACCATTTCTTCTAACTATGACGGGAGTCTAACAGATAGAAAAAAGCACTAGTGGTACATGTCACTTCTTGAAAAATTGCCTTGTTTCATGGACATCTAAGAAACAAAATTCCGTAACCTTGTCCACTGCCGAAGCCGAATATATAGCCGCCGGATCTTGTTGTGTGCATGTATTATATGTAAAACACACTTTAGAAGACTACAAAGTATTTTTTGATCACATCCCCAGATAATACTAGCACTGTTCACATGACTAAGAATTCTGATCAACATAGTCATACTAAGCATATAGAAATTCGATATCACTTTATTAAAGATCATTTTCAAAAAGGAGATATTGTTCTTGAGTATGTTTCAACTAATTTACAACCAGCTGATATTTTTACAAAACATTAGATGAAAAATGTTTCACTTTTTGAAAGGAGAATTAAATATTATTGATATTTCAACATAAAAGTTTTGTTCGGACGACTGGACGGTCGGCTGTCATCCTATACGGTTAACGGAACGGTCGCCCGTTCTTCTCTCTGATTTGTTTTCAGTAACATGTTTTCTTTATCGGTCGACTGTGCGGTCGACCGGCCCCCTTTCTGTTGCTTTTACAGTCGACCTAATTTTTCTCATTACTTTCGACCAGTCGACTATGCGGTCGATCGGCCTTTATTCTGCCATGTTTTTCTCTTTTATGGTGTTTATCTTTGCATTTTCTGTCGACTGTATTTTGCACATTTTGGTGTGTTCAAAAAAGGGGGAGAATTTACAATCTTTTAAATCAAACTTATGTCTCTCCCCTACTATTTTGTATGGATGAATTCTCATTTGTATGATATCATGTAGAACTCTCAATTCTATGATATCATGTAGAACTCTCACTGTATATCAAAGTGCTTCATGGCCAATGATATCATGTAAGAAGATTCCTCAATGATTTTCTAAAATGCTATGTCTTTTCTCTGTCTCTCAATTCTATTTCTCCCAAAATTGCTTGTTTTTTAAAAACTTATAAATACATGTTTTGAACCAAAATTTCTTATAAAATATATCATGAACACACTCATTCGTATATGCATGAATTTAGGGGGAGTTTTGGATTAACGGGGAGAAATTGAACTTGATTTAAACTTAAATTCTAAGGTATATTTTGTTCACACCAAAAGGGGGGGATTGTTGACTCTAAGTTTGGTGTGCACAAAACATGTCATGTTCAACTAATATTTTCAATTAAGATTTGCTGGAAATACAGGAAAGAAAAATCAAAATAAAGATCCAAAATGATTTGAATCCAAGCAAAAGAGGCATGAATCGAAAAGAGGCATGAATCGAAAAGATTGTAAAGATTAAGGAAGATTGCAACACAAGAAACATGTGCTTCAAATCCTCAAGGAAGCAAGCAATAATTAATTATTCATTTATGTTTTTGTGAGAAAATGCTATGTAAAGGTCATTGATTGATTGATTAATTTTGGAATGAATATAAAGTGGATTCGCTAAATAAAAGTCGAATATGCACAATAGCGGTTGACCGTACAAAATTTCGGTTGACCGTCACAACAGTCGACCGCTCATCACAATAGAAAAGATGAGTCAGTTGACCAGTCATCGCTCGACTTTCAAGTTGAAAGATGAACAGTCGACTGCTCACCTATGCGGTTGACCGTAAACATGCAGACTTGACTATTTTGGAAATATCTTTTTTTTTGGAAAGATACATTTCCGCTCTCTATAAATAAAGACGAATTAACTGAGTATTCTTCATCCATTGCTATTATAACTCTTCTGAATTAATCATTTAATCAACGATTCGAGTGTGAGAGCGTTTATTGTTTTCTTTAGTCATATCGTTTTAGAGCTTGAGAATTTTTCTTTTCTTCCACTTCGGTATGTTTTTCTGAGACTTGTTTGTAGAAACCCTGTGGGTGTAATAGGTCTCTCGGCCTGAATTTTGAGAATTATTGTACAAGAATTTAAAGTATAGTAGAATGCTTGTGCCGCAGAATTGTTACAAGTAGGTGGTGTGGACGTAAACCTGGGGGTCGAACCACGTTATATCGCTATGTTTTGCCTGCTTACTTTGTTTGCTTTATCTAACTCTTTTTCTTTACTTTACACATTTTATTCAAGTTTTTCTGCACAATCACCCTATTCACTCCCCCCCCTCCCCAGGTGATTTACAAAATCGTCTGGGCCTGATGGGTTTTCAAGTTCGTTCTGCAAGTGTTATTCGCATACTATTGATGCTGATGTTATTGCTGTTGTGAATGAATTTTGGGTATCATCCTCGCTTCCAACTCAATACCTTCATTCCGAAGATTTCTTGTCCATCAACTATTGAGGATTATCGCCCCGTTAGCCTTGGTAACTTTTCATATAAGATCATCGTAAAGTGATTAGTCAATTCTATGAAGCCTGTGCTTAAATCGTTAGTTTCTGAAGAACAAGTGGTATTTATTCCAGAACATTTTATACTAGAAAATATTTTTTCTTGTGCAAGGAGATTTTCATTCAAAGAAGAAAGCAGGAAAATGTGCAGGATTTATGGCCTTGAAACTGGACATGGAGCGTGCTTATGATCAAATTAGGTGAGATTATTTCTCCACCTTCCTTCTACAATTCAGTTTCCACCCATGTTTCGTTCAATGGATTCATGCATTGAGAACCCAAAATTTGTTGTCTTGATTAATGAACCCCCTTTGATTGGTTTCAATCCACTATGGGATTACGACATGGTTGCCCTCTCTCGGCGTACTTGTTCATCCTCTATTCTGAAGTGTTGTCTCGTCTAATTAAACAACATGTGTCTGCTGGAAAGCTTTAAGGTATTACTGTAGAAAATCATGAAATATCCTTCAACCATTTACTCTATGCCAATGATAGTTTGCTTTTTACAAGAGCTAATGTGTCTGAGAGCAAGTAATTTAGAGGATTATTGATACTTATTGCTCACTAAATGGTCAAAATGTGAATATGACTAAATCGAATGTTTTTTTTTGTTGAACATGTGGGCCTTAACAAGCGCTGCTGAGTTCTTGGACTACTACAAATGGATTCACGTTTGATATCTTTCAAATATCTTGGTACATTGATTAGTTCTTCACAATTTTCCTCCTCTAACTACAATGACATCATTAAAAGGGCTTGTAAGCGATTATCGGGATGGAACGCAGACACCCTTAACTTTGTAGGTAGGGTTGTTCTTCTTAAATCAATGGCCTTCACACTCCCAATGTGTACTCTTGCCCATAGGTGGGTTCCCAAGTCAATCATCAACAAGTTGAAGTGTGAATTTATATCTTTCCTATGGGCTAAAGGCAATGGCAATAATGGGATCCACATAATAGCATTGGGGAAAGTTTGTAGGCCTATTGATGATGGTGGTCTTGGGTTGAGAAGGTTAGAGACTTTGCAAGAGAGCCCTACGATAAAGAACTTAGCTCGGGTGCTTAGCAAATCCCAAGATGTGTTTTTCAAGTGGCTTTCGATTAAGTATAAACTCTCCAGCTTAGTGTGGGATATTAAAGCGCCCTGAATTTTCAACAAATAAACTTAGAAATATATGGCACACTTTCCCAGCATCTACCTCAATTATAATTATAAACACAATACAAATACAGGAAAATTTAAAAACTTTTATTACATCAATTCTTTTACAAGCACAGCGTAAATTAACGCCTTGAATTACATTTTAGCTTACAACACAGTTCCACATTTACACATTTATTCTCAATCTTTTTACAACATGTATGATAACATAAAGCATTCTACTACAAGCTCTAAACTCCATGCTAACAGTACCTACCTGTGAAACATGAGGCTAGAGATAACCCTAACCCCCAAAACTACAGGAGTCAGCTGTTGACTCTTAGTTTGGTGTGCACAAAACGTGCTCACTCATACTAATAAGTTTGAATTTAGTGCGTCAGATTTTCAGGATCAAATAATATAAAAAAGAGAACCAAGAAAGATTCACAAATATACAAACAAGGAAAGTAATAAAAAGAAGATTGCATATACAAGCAAAAGAGGAAGATATTCAAAAAGAGTTCATGATTAATTGGTCTACAAGCAAAAGAGGAAGATATCAAAGACCTAAATTTTTCTTTCTATTTTTCTTGAGTTTTTAAATTTATAAGATTGATTAAAGATGGATTAGTTTATGGTAAGAAAACAGGGTGGATTCGAAATATACAGCACGATACCGGTCGACCGCATTCCAGTCGACTGCAACCTTGAGTTGCTTGAGAAGTGGTTGACCTTTCACCTCTCTACTTAACGTTAGAGAGCTGAACGGTTGACCGCACCAAAATGATGGTCGACCGCACTTTGCGCTGTGTATATTCTTGGAATGTATCGTTTCTATTTTTGATCGATACACTTCCCCGTCTATTAATATTGACAAATCCACTGTGTATTTTTAACCTAATTACTTCTGAAAAAATTTCTGAACTAATCCTTCATTTAATCAATCCGAGTGTGAGCGTTTATTTGGTTGTATTCTTCGGTCATGATCATTAACGATCTTGAGTTTTCTTTTCATTTCTTTTCCACTTCGGTGACATTGACGGGACTTAGATTAGAAGTCCTGTAGGTGTAATAGGTCTCTCGGCCTGAATTCGAGAATCATTGTACAAGGGTTTTGAGTATAGTGGAACACTTTTGGCAGAGAATTGCTACAAGTAGGTGGTGTGGACGTAGACCTGGGAGTCGAACTACGTTATATCGTTGCGTCATTAATGTTTGCTTTTCTTATCACTCTTACATATACTTTACTTTATTTTATTGTTTTTAATTCCACACGATCACCCTATTCACCCCCCCAGGGTGATTTACAGTGGTATCAGAGCGAGGTGCTTATAAAAAGCTTAAAAGCTTAAGAAAAAGGTCCAATGGCTGAAATCCCTCTGCCCCAAAACTTGTACTCATCGGAGCCTTTCGTCTCCAATGGGACAAGTCTTACACGATCACCATTTTTTGATGGAAAATGCCATGACGTCTGGAAAATTCGTATGTCTCATTTTTTACAGATGCTCGGAGAAGAGGTATGGAATGTATGTATCAACAATACAGAAATCCCAGTTAGCGATGGAAAGAAGGCAATCACACAGGCGGAGTTATCCCTCAAAACAGCAAATTCCAAAGCAATGACGGCTCTTTATGCAGGGTTGAGCAATGAAGAGCTAATGCGATGCGGGCATAACTACAAAACAGCTTACGAGATCTAGAACAACATGCTAAAGCGGCATGAAGGAACCGCTTCCGAGGTAAAAGCTAAAGTGAATTTGTGTTTCTATAAGTTTGATGTGTTTCGCATGTTGCCAGGAGAAAATGTGGATCAAATACTCGCCCGCTTCGATATCATTGCCCATGAACTTGAGAGCTTGGGTAAGGGGCTTGATGATGACCGAAAAGTCGGAAAGCTCATAAGCTATCTCATGCTAGAGTGGGACGTTAAGTCCGTGGCAATGAGAGAGACTCTTGAAGAGAAGGGATTCGACTACTATACATTTTAAGGAAAGCTGAAGACATACGAGATGAAAATGTTGGAGACGAAAAGATACAGACAAAATATCGGGATTGAACCAAAGACTAAGGAGAAAACCATTGCACTAAAGGCAGAAAAGGCCCGACCATCAAAAGCTGATTCAGATCATGAAGAGTCCGACGAGAACATTGCTCTATTAACAAGACAATTTCGTAAGTACCTCAAACACAAAAAATATGACAGGTATCAAGAAGAAAGGGAAAAGGAGGAGGATGTGTGCTACAAGTGCAAGAAGCCGGGACACATCCATGCAAACTGCCTTATTCAACAAGATAGGAACATGGAATACTATCACTCAAATCCAAGTCAGAAAAAGAAGGCGCTAAAAGCAACTTGGCTAGACTCGGATTCAAGTGAGGGAGAGCAAGGCTACGACGACGTCAGCTTCATGGCTCTTAGGCACGGTGAGGTGCAATCACCATCTCAAGAAGAGGTAATCGAAGAACCCACTTATGGTGAACTAGTAGACATGTGTAATGGTTTGAAAGACCATGCTAAGAAATTAAGTCGTGAACTTAGGCAATATAAACAAATTTCAAATGATACCCATAACCCTTGTATTACAAAAAATCAAAAACTGAAAAATAAGAATGCCTTGATCTTGGAAAATTTTGAGTCATTTAGAAAAGATCATGATGTATTGCTAGAGGAAAATGAAATCTTAAAATAACAAATTCGAGAATCTTTAGCAACGCATGATGATTACTTAAGAGAAATTCATGAGAAATCTGTTTATATAGCCAAACTCACTGATGATTTAAAAGAATATAAAAAGAAATTTGATGAGGTAGTGGAAGGATGTAATGAAGATCTTGAACAAAATAGGATTCTTGATGCTACACTAGACAATCTTCGTTGGAACACGAAAGATGATGAGATGATTAGGAAAAGATTATGTAAAAGAGTAACTGAGCTTGAAAAGATTGTTGAAAAATATGAAGGGCCCAATTACCTTATTACAAAAAATTCAAAATCCTATCATGATAATCGAGGGCTTGGTTACGAAGAGCCAATACACCATCAAAAATGTAAATCATCATGTCATACACACTTGCATAAACTCCAATAAAATCATAAACCAATCCAAAGCTATGCAAGTGTGCATGACTCAAGACATAGTCGTATCACATGTCATTACTGCTGTAGATTAGGACATATTTCATATAACTGTTTATTAAAAAGGAATACTAATTTTGATTGGGTAAGAAAGAATGTTAATGCAGGATCAGAACCCACTTGGACTCCTACAAAATTCCATGTAGGTGGTCCGATGCCCTCAACTTAGGAGATCGTAGACACCTTGATAGTAGACGCTCGAGAGGCTCAGCAAGTTACACTAGCAGCCAACATCTCTATCAAGGAAAAAAGGAGAAGAATCTTGGCCCTTCAGATAAGTATACCATTGGGTAAAATCTACACTAGACTAAAATTATATTAAATATGCATCTGCTGAATTACTTCTGAAATACATGAAATGTGCGAACTTTAACATAAAATCACTATTTGAATGATCAGTCGACCGTACATGCCATTTGTTCTTAATCAGTCGAGACTGGACTGGTCGACCGTCTACCCCTCTGTCACTAATCACTAATTTAAAACTTTCTATTTCGCGTTGAGCGGTCGACCGTATCGATGAATCGGTCGACCGACCAAGTCGGCTGATCTGCTTATTCCTTTTCTAATATAAATACATCCTCACCCCTAACCTCTCAACCTTACAAAGAAACCCTAGCCTCCAAATATAAACCCATCTAATAAAATCTCATTTCTTAACTTTTTCGTCAAAAATATCTCAAGTGCTCTCTCATCCTTGGTCTCAATGGCTTCCTCTTCTCACAAATCGAAAGGCAAGAAAGTTGTTGCTTCCAAATCCGTCACTAGAAATGGTATAATCTTTCGCAACTCACAGTGTGCTGATCTTTACTTCTCCTCTCTCTATTATGCCATCGTTATTGCAAATCGGGTTATTAACCTATCACTGGGTGGGCAATTCTCTGTCATGGTTAGAATTCTTAGGGATTTTGGATGAGAAAACTATCTTGCTACCCCAAGTACTCACTCCGAGTCTCTAACTCAACAATTCTATGCAAATCTTGAGGGACTTCAAGATGATGATCTAACCCTTTCTTCTATCATCCTTGGCCGTAGGGTCAAAATCACTCCCGAATATCTCCGGGGGAGATATGAGTTTCCCGAAGCGGAGTTTGATGCATCTCACTTAGACTTTAAAACCATCAATTATAAGCTCGGTCATAATCAAAACACCGTCAAATCTATGATCATTCAACCCGAATTCTCTCGTCTCCCTCATCCCGCTCGTACCAATTTTACCGATACCGCTCACGTTCTTAATAAAATTGTCAATGCTGATATTTGGCCCAAGAAAAATGATAAATCAGAAATTAGGGTCGTTCAATCTTTCATCATCTTTCTTATTCTTGGGAAGTACAAATTCGATCTTGCTACATTCATCATTCACACGATGAATTATGCAACTACTACTAATCGTGGTCTCCCCTTCAGCTCTCTCATATACAACCTTACTATTGATTCCCGCATTGATGTCGGAAACTTCTTGCTTAGTAAAAGCCCTATGCCTATTCTTCCTCAACAAATGGGTATTGATGTACCCTTCAACTAGCGTGCTCGTCGTCGTCAAGCCCAACAACAAGCACGCCAAGCCGAACAAGCACCACATGCATCTCCCTCTTCACGACGCAAGAATGCCACTTCATCTTCATCATTTGTGACTCATGAGCAGTTTAATACTCATCAAATGCAAGTATATGAATATTATATATATTAACACAATTGAGTACTTGCAAGGGAAGGAAGATTGGGAAATTCTTCCTCCACCGAATGATGAAGATGGTGAGGAATATGAGGAAGGCAATGACGGAAGTGACAGAAATGATGGTGGGGATGATGATGATGATGATAATGAATGAATATAGTTTTGTAATTGAAATATCTATGTGCACGCTCCGTGTTGCTATGTAATCCTATATGAAGTTGCTAGTCTCAGATATCTGATTGCCTGCAATGTATCTGTTTTTCGGTCGACTGTGCGGTCGATCGGTTTTTGCATAAATGGTCTTTCAGTATTTGCGTTCGACCGTGCAGTCGATCGGTTTGCTCTCTATGATCTGTTGTGTTTTTGACAAAATGGTGCGGTCGACCGGCATGCTCTCTAGAAATTTTTTGAAAAACCGCAGTGTGCGGTCAACCGGTATGCGCTCTGGATGATACTTTTAAAAATCTCTTTTTTCGGTCGACCTTCAGGTCGACCGGTTATCTCTCTGGCCTATATTTTCAAAATCTTATAAAATTAATGTTCCTTTCTCAAAATTTTGATTTTTTTTGTTGCTTTCATGTGTATTGGGGAGAATCTCGAATCTATGATATTATGAAGAGCTCTCACTGTATACAAAGAGTCTCGCTATCAATGGTATCATGTAAGAAGATTCTCTTCCATTTTTTTTACAAGGTTGCATTTATTGTAATATCATAAAATATTTTCTCTTTAGTATTTTCATTGATGATTTGTTCTACAAACTTTCCAAGGCTTATTTTACTTATGTCTCCTCTATTTATCCCCTCTTGGTGTGTCCAAAAGGGGGAGAATTATTTTAAGAATGTTTTCAAAATGTTTTCTCCTTATTTCATAAATTTTCAAATTATTTCCTGAATAACTATGTATATTACTCTCACCCCTCTCCCATATTTGTTTTTTAAGTTCTGTATTACATGTAGCATTATATTAAGGGGGAGTATTCACTCCCTTAAAAGCTTTATCTATATGAAAATTTGTATTACAGGATGTACTAAATTAAGGCAGAGTATTCATATGTTGTATTTTAAATTTTCAAACATTCATACATGTTTTGTTCACACCAAAATGGGGAGATTGTTGACTCTTAATTTGGTGTGCACAAAACGTGCTCACTCATACTAATAAGTTTGAATTTAGTGCGTCAGATTTTCAGGATCAAATAACATCAAAAAGAGATTCAAGAGAGATTCACAAATATACAAACAAGGAAAGTAATAAAGGAAGATTGCATATACAAGCAAAAGAGGAAGATATTCAAAAAGAGTTTATGATTAATTGGTCTACAAGCAAAAGAGGAAGATATCAAAGACCTAAATTTTTCTTTCTATTTTCGTGAGTTTTTAAATGTATAAGATTGATTAAAGATAGATTTGTTTATGGTAAGAAAACAGGGTGGATTTGAAATATATAGCGTGATACCGGTCGACCGCATCGCAGTCGATTGCAACCTTGAGTTGCTTGAGAAGCGGTCGACCTCTCACCTCTCTACTTTACGTCAGAGAGCTGAACGGTCGACCGCACTTTTTGCTGTGTATATTCTTGGAAGGTATCGTTTCTATTTTTTTGATCGAAACACTTCCCCGTTTATTAATATTGACGAATCCACTGTGTATTTTTAACCTAATTACTTTTGAGAAAATTTCTGAACTAATCCTTCATTTTAATCAATCTAAGTGTGAGCATTTATTTGGTTTTATTCTTCAGTCAAGATCATTAACGATCTTGAGTTTTCTTTTCATTTCTTTTCCACTTCGGTGAGATTGACGAGACTTGAATTAGAAGTCCTGTGGGTGTAATAGGTTTCTCGGCCTAAATTCGAGAATCACTGCACAAGGGTTTTGAGTATAGTGGAACGCTTGTGGCGGAGAATTGCTACAAGTAGGTGGTGTGGACGTAGATCTGGGGGTCGAACCACGTTATATCGCTGCGTCATCTGTGTTTGCTTTTCTTATCACTCTTACATTTACTTTTCTTTATTTTATTGTTTTTAATTCCGCACGATCACCCTATTCACCCTCCCTAGGGTGATTTACATCAGCCATAACAGTGTGAGTGATATTCAAAAGAAACACAACTTAAATGAAACATAAAGAGTAAATTCATAAGTCAACATATTAACATGGTAATAACAACGAAATATGAACAACAATAAAAGAAACATAAATCATCAAGTAAACAAGGCTAAGTGTTGAGTGTAGAAAACAGAAATCAAGCATAAATCAAGTTAAAGAAATCACAAATGCATATGATGAAAACTAATGCACACTTGTCGAAGCTATGCTCCCCACTCTACATAGATTTGGTGCAAGCCTTTATCGTTCTCCACTTTATAGGGTCGATCCCACGTTATGCAACTAATTCTACTACGGTGATTACTTTATGATTTAGACATCCCGTGAGTATCTAGTCCATGACCTGGTAATCAGTGGAATCAATCCCTCAACACAAGTGCTCGCACCCCGAAGGTCAGGTAATGAAACTCACACCGTGAAGCACATGGTACCTCATCACGCAAACATCCCATGGACGTCGCCTCGATTCCGATAATCAGGAAGACCAGCCACATCGTGAGTGCCTCACACCCCGATAACTAGTGAAACTGTCTCCCATCGCTGACCATGTGAGGCCCCCTACCCATGTTTGCTCATATTTCGTCACAACTCTAACTAGTGTCTATCCTTAGGTTTGTTATTATTAATTACTGTATAATCTCCCCTAGAGTTGATGTACCCAACCGGACTTATCACAACTAAACCAAGAACGAAGACCCCATCTGGTCAACTTCCACAAAATCTCAACTGCCGGTATACAAGGGTCCCACTCAACCTCTAGAGACTCACAACACAAAATCTCATCTCAACCCTTTATTTCGATCATACAAATTATAGTCAACTAGCTCATAATAAAAATTTCCTCATACAAATATTAATCCAAATTCTTTGTGTGCATTCAATCCACTGTAATCAGTCAAGAAAACTGAAACTAAACTCAATCAAACTGAAACAAATAGTGGAAGATAATTCGTAATGAAATACTCTTTGAATTTGAAACATGTTCTCTTTTAATGCCATCAAAGTAGAGTTTAATACTTAATAACATTTAGAGTACATACTCTCTGGAATAACAAGTAATCTGGATCCAACATTTTGAAATACAAAGATTTAACACTTATAAAAGTTGAATAAACAATCGAAAACTGCAGCATTCAATGCTGTGGAAAATTAACCCATATCGGTTGACCGACAGCCATAGTGTAAAAATCACTACGATCGGCTGACATCGTCTAAAAGAAAATTACCCACAGGAAAAGTGACAGTCGATCGACAGACATAATAGAAAATGTGATGGTCGACCGTCCATCGAGAAATGACATCAGCCAACATGACAGTCGACCGCAACTGCACGTTAAATGTACGACGGTCGACTGACATGCGGTCTGCAATCAGCCAATTTGCAATTCTTTCAAAACTGATATGCGCATAAATATGAATAATTTCTTGGTTTCTCATGATAAAATCTACAATATAATAGGCACAATCTTGGCCAAAACTAACTCAATTCTCATTCAATCAAATCCTTTTCAAAATTTTACAAAATCTCAATTTCAGAAATCAAACTATGGATTAAAAACTCTAAAGAACACTTCTTCATGTAATCTCTTGAACATCAGTAAACGCAGTCACGATTCTTTCTATTATCAAAACATAAACACAAATATATGTCAAAACTGAGATCTAAACAAGAATACTCATTTGTCAATCAAATGTTCCAATCCCAACTCAACCAAAATTCAAGTTCTTCTATTTCCTCATTAGATCCAACCCAATCTACAAATCCATCTCCTCATCCCAAATCAAAACAGTGAATAAAGAGGGAAAACAGCAACTAATAATTCATCTTTCATCCATATACATATAGGAATTATCATGGTATTGCATATAAGTCATACATGAAATAATTAACAACTAGGGCAAACAACTTCCATATGAATAAAAATTGATCTTTATCAACTGGATGTCAAATCTACGAATCTCATACACGTTCCACATAAATCCACACATGGATCTTGCAAAAAGATGAACTGTCGGCCAAAAATACAATAGGGTTCACATCGGTTTCTACTACATTCATGATGATGTTATTTTGATTATTCATTAACTTAAGTTCATCAATTGTAATCTAGTAAGAACTCAACATGCCATATATTCAATTGATTATCTTATTTCATATTATATATTCAATTCGACATTGGTTAATTAACATCCAAGGGAATCATCATATACATATCAAATTCATTCTCTACCTTAAGCATACAATATTCTAGCATGCACCTTATTATACAAACCATCATACTCAGTCATTATAGAACAAAACAAAACATCACTCACCTCAATGAAGAATTGATGAAGACGAAGAAAATTATAGTAGAAAAGCTCCTTAGCAAATAATACAAGATCCAAGCTTTGAAACTCCAAGAAATCAATAATAAAAATACTCTTGTTTTTTGTACAGAAAAGAAAGCGGCTTTAGTAGCCCCTATATAGGCAGGGATCTGGAGAAATTAGGGGTTTGCAACTCTTATAGAAATATCCTTCAATAATTTATTTATTTACATATGAACTTTCTTTCATAAATTAGTTAAATAAGTCAAATAAATTAAAATAAAACCAAATTTCCTTTACTACTGAGTTGGAAAGCCATCAAGCATAGCCCAAAAATTGTAAATTTTCAAATTGTACTCCAAGTGGAAATTTTGCGCAAAAGTCCTACTTAAATTCCATATTTGCAAAAAAAAATATTTGTTTAAATCTTTACTAAATCAACTTTAAATAATTTTAAAATATATTTTATCTTTAACACGGATCCTGTCCAGCCCAAAAAAAGCAAAAACGAATTTTTATTATTTGTTTGAGATCCAATCGGCTTTTTACATAAAAGGCTTTCTCTTTCGAAAATCTACAAAAGTAGTTTCCTTTATTCAGAAAAATCCCAAAAATTAAAATATAGCCAATAATAAATAATAGAATTTGTTCAGAATTTTAAAAGTAGAAATCTGTACAAAAAAAATGTGTTCTGCAGTGTGAAAATGTCAATTTTACTAAATTCAAAAATAATTAAATAAATTGATTTAAAAAGTTTTATTAATTCAAAAATAGTATTTAAAATTTTGGGGCGTTACAGATATAAAGTGTCCAAAGAATTGCTCTTGGTTGTGGCGCGCCTTTTGTAAAGGAAAACATTTTTCTGTAAAGGTCTTCGTTAGGAGGTGGGGTGTGGCGCAGATATTGGTGTATATTTAAACTTATGGGTTTTCTCCGCACCTCCAAATAAACTTAGATTTATAGGCTACAACTGATATGCTTAGCTCTTCGATGACGGTTTCTGAACCCATCATACATTTCCAATAGTTGAATTCGTCAATGCTTGAGAATCTATTACCACCTTCATTGTGCAATCTTATCCTTCAGCTACATATACATGTTAATACTGTTGTAGATAACCTCTTGAGTTATGATTACCCCCTTGCATATATGTCGTTGAAAACCCTTTTACTTGGAAGCATGTGAGACTCATACCATGCCACTTGGTTTCCCAAAAAATTTGATTCATAAGTTGAAAATTGCACTGAAGGTGCTGATGTGGCTTTGGAAAGTTTCCAATAAGGGGATTGCTACAAGATTTGAACTTGATCGTTGTGGATTGGATGTCTCACCATGTTTTCCTTTTTTTGATATTGATGATGAGACCATCGACCACCTTCTGTTTAATTGTGCCTTAGCACGGTGTGTGTGAGATACGTTGTCTAAACGTATTGGCATCACCTTTAATGTCTCAACTTTAGCTGACATGTGGTCTTTGTTGGAGGGGGATAGTCTCAAGTCTCAGTACAAACAACATGTATTTCAGTGTCTTATTGTCATCTCTTTGTGACATACATCGAAGGCTCGTTGTAGAACCTGTTTTGAGGAAGTATGCCCTCTCCCGCATATAATTTGTTGCAGCTGCTATCACTGAGGTTGTCAAAAGGTGAGATATCTTTGGTGGTTTTTCAACAACATGTGGTTCCTATAATGAGATTCAATGGTTGAGTCTCAAATCAATCGATGCTCCTTACCATGTGCAAGAGTTCTTGATCAACTGGATGCACTGCCGGAGGGGTCAATCAAATTGAATTTTGATGGTTCCTTTGAGTGTAACTCAACAGGCTGTTGTTTTGTTTTTTTGTGACTCCAGGGGCAAGCTGTTACTAGTTTGTGGTGGACATGTTGTCTCGAAGTTGATTAATGTCATTGAAAGGATATATTTGTGGCTGGCTTTGAGTGCTATACACCTGCTTTCTCATGAGGCTTCGATCTCGATTGAAGATGACTCTAAAGTCATTATTGATGAGGTTACTAAAGACATGGCAAGTTATCCTATTTCACATGATATCATGTAGTTGATGGGTGACATTACTATAGGGAGAGAAATCACATCTATAGTTGATGTCGCTAAAGTCATTATTGAAGAGGTACTAAAGACATAGCAAGTGATCCTTTTTTAAATGATATCATGCAGTTGATGGGTGGTATTGCTATACGTAGATAAATCACATATGTTGGGAATGTAATGTCTGTGCTGATTGTTCAATGAAGAAAGGTCGGAGGAGTGTTTGAAACTTTCTGCAGATTGTAGTTACTGATGCTGAGCGTGTAGCTCTTGCTGAGGAGGATGGTAAAGGGGTTCAACGATCTCGTTTTAAAAAAATAAAATTCGAAGAATTTTTGCACTAATTCATGAAAGGGAGAAGATCCAACGAATCTCCTCAATATAGATTATAACTTAATGCAAGCCAGTTCGATAGATTTATTATCCACTATTAAGAGACTCTACAGCTAGCATTGTCACATTTTCCGGTGATTCAGAATTGGATCCGATCCTGACCCGATATTGGACCAGAACCGACCCGATTCTAGACGGGTAGGATTAGGGTCTGATGATTGTGGATCCGACAAGACCCGACCCAACCTAGACCCTGACCCATGGACCCGTTAGTAGACCAATAAATTAATTTTTAATATATTAGAACAAGATAGTTGTATGTGTTAAAAAAAGACTTTTTGAAGAAAAAAATAAAGCTTAATATGTTCATATAACTTAATATTAAGAGTGTGCAATCTTTTCTTTTACCCTCAATTTGCATCTCATACTCTTTATTTTATAAAATCAACTTACCTATATTCATTTACATATTATTAATTTTACTTACACTTTCAATATGTAGCTTATAGCCTTATTCACTTATAAATTGACTCTAAAGAAAAAAAACATGTTACTTATTTGAATGTTGAAAACTTCTGTAAACATCAAAAAATAAAATTATTGTCGTATATTATTAGACCCGTTGGGTTCTTGGGAACCGATTGGATCCGAACCGGACCCGGAAAAATTAAATAAACCCGAATCCGGCCCATCCATTGCCATATAGTAGGGTCCGAGCATCTGACGACCTGACCCGACCCGATCCGACCCAGTGCTATCTACTACTTTGCTACATGCTATATGATAAAAACAAGAGTAATGCTAGAGCCACTACCAATTTCACTACATTTCTCTTCACTACCTTAGGTGGCACACTCCAATAGGGAGGGGATGATAGAGTAGGTGGGAGAACTCTCCAATAAGAGCATGCCACCTAAGATAGTAAAGAAAATGGTAGTGGCTAAAGCATTACTCTAAAAACAAAGTAAACCAACAAACCCACAATCTTCTTTCATTAATCAATGAATTAATTATATTTGTTTCGAGATTTCGGATCTGGTGAGCAAGAGCTGTATAAGTACCGACACTTACAACAAAAACCTGTAAACAACCCACCCGCATAATTATTTCTAAACGCACCAATCCTTCACCCAACAAATCTCAACCGTCCACTTTCACCGTCCACCCCCACCGCATATAAACTCTCCGTAGAAACTCCTGCATAGACCAGCTAACAACTCCGAATTTAATTTTACCCCAAACTATCCTCTAAATTAATAAATATAAAAAAGCTAAAATAAAAATAAAATAAACAAATGAGTGACGGGTAAAAAGAGCCGGATCCAAATCCAATCTCGTTATCGTCCTCTTCGTTCTTCTTCTCTTCTTTCCTAATTTCGCTTCAGATCTGAGAAACCCTAACTCTTCGAAAATGGAGATCGCTCGATCTCTGTGGATCTCGATCGCCGCTATGGCTATCCTGCTCGCCGCCGTCCCAGCTCGCGCCTTCTACCTCCCCGGCGTCGCCCCCTGCCGACTTCCAAAAGGTCGAGTTTTCGAAACCCTATGTTCTGATGCAATTCCGATCTAATTCCAGTAGTTTTTTGTGCAGTCGCTTTGAAATTCGTGCAGGGAAATTGTTAAACTGTTGTGTAGTTGTGAGAGGAGTTGCTGGATCTCGAATCTGAATTTTTAGAATCTCTAAATCTGGTTTCGTTTTTGTGTCGGTTTGGTTGTTTTCTTAATTTGTGTTGTTTATAGCAGTGGATATGTTTGGTGATTTGTTAGATGGATTGGTAATCGAGATTGGCGAATGATGTGTTGGTGTTGAGTGTTTGTAGTGTGTCCAAGATGAAGCGACACGGTTTAGGGATGTTGTTGTGTAGGTGTACTTAACGGATTTGTTAATGCTAGCTGATTTATTGTAGAAAACTCTGACAAGGAGTGGTTGGGAATGATTCGCCATGTGTGCTGTGTTAATCTATCCGTAGTAAACACTGACTAGGAGTAGATGAAATGGCACTTGCTCTACTTCACGTGATGTGATTTTGGGAGGAGATAATCCGTTGGGAGATGATAGGTGTACTATTTTCCATTTACTACTTTTGTTTTACTATCATCCGATTCTTGCCCGAGATCTCTTCTCAGCACACTTGTCGAGACGAAGAACCTATAGTTTAGGGGAAAATTATTGTTTGTAACGATTTTTCCGAGATAGGAAAATTCCACCCGATAAGTTACAACCTGATAATTTGTTAATTTGGCTTCTTTTATTCTTTAGTAAGTATTTGAAATAAACCAGATTTTTAGACCGCTACCATACCCGTACTTAAAAAATGTTTATGTTTTTTTTTCTTTTCCAGTGAACACAAAATTCAAGTTAGTTATATTGCTTTCTCTCTTATATTTCTATTGCGTTCTATGAACAACTTTTTCGCTTGATCCATATCTTTACGTGCATTATACATTATTTTATATGATAGGTGACAACTACAATATCTAATCTTGTGTATATAGTAATTTAAATATGTTTATTGGGTGTCTGATATGAATGCTCAAAATGATACCATCTCCCCGATACATCCTCCGATACCTCCTTTTCGAGATAAGAAACCCATTGCCGAGACGAGTCCGAGATCTGGGATTTACAACCTTGCATGTGACTTACACTTTTATTAGTTTCTTATGGGCTTCATCTTTTGTCTCTTAGTACTGCAACAACAGTCTACAAAGTGTTGTACAATACTGCAATTAGCACTCCTCTAATCTTTTTTTTCTTTTCCCAATGCTTTTTATATCTAAATGTAACCCTTGATTAGGAGTTTAAGGAGAACTTCCTAGCAATTCTAGTATAACATGATCTTACGAGGAAAATGATGGCAATGAGAGATCAAATGGTTCAAAGAAAATGAGGAAAAATTAAAACAGTGTGTCCAAGTAATGAAGGTGTTCTATCCTTCTACCTTTCAATGCCCCAATATAATAGAAAGAAGAGAAAAAGGGGGACTCCTGTTATAGAAAT
This sequence comes from Hemerocallis citrina, assembly GCA_017893485.1. NCBI lineage: Eukaryota > Viridiplantae > Streptophyta > Magnoliopsida > Asparagales > Asphodelaceae > Hemerocallis > Hemerocallis citrina. Next base: position 7,748,664 of record CM030365.1, on the reverse strand, counting down.
ACCTATTTAGGAACAACTAGTGTACACCATATCTTTAATCTTTAATGGTTTTGATGGGAAAGTACAACAAAAAGCTATTGTTATATCGGGTTGGGGAGTAGGTCGATGGTGAGTTTTCCGGTTAGAAGAAGAGTTAAGGGGGATTCCTTGTTGAATTATCTGTCTAGTTAAGTGTGAAGTAAAGAAAAGGAGGGACAAAGATGAGAAACATGACCAAAAGTTGAGTTTAGGAATATTTTATGAGCCTATCATCGCTCAACGAGGGAAACTTGGAAGAAACCAGAATGTTGAGCTCAGGAATATTTTATGACCTATCATCGCTCAACGAGGGAAACTTGGAAGAAACAAAATTCAGCTATCACTTTCTTTTTTTTATTGAAACTATTTTCGAGTTGCTTAGGTATAGGAGAGGGTCATGGCCTCAGATGAAGGAAATCCATAAAAAATCTACCAAATCTGCAAGATTTGGAACCATAACGCATCTCAAACAAATTAGGGAACAAATAACAATCAGACCATATACTTCCAACAAACGTGAACTTAAATATCTATCTCTAAATCTAAATTTGAAATTATTTAAATTATCTCTTAATTTTAGTGGGTCCTAATATCCTATGGTGACTACGCTTATGGAAATCTTTTAATGTTATTGTGGTGTAGAACAAGGAGGAAGAAGAGATATAGCACACAACCAAAGTTCATAGCTTTCATTGGTATTTAAGTAACTAAAATAAAATGTTTATGTCACCTTGCCTAATCAAAGTAAATCAAAATAGTAACTAGATAACTGTGTAGTCTGTGTATCTGGTTTAAAGATAATCAAATTAAGTCATCTTAAATTTAAATCCTAAATAATGGGGATATCTCTCCGATATCGCCTTAATGTGGTGGAGGAGGAATTCTTGTATAGAGCATCTCCTAGTCTTTTTGCATTGTCAAGACATTACAACATAGTTTCATTATGTAGTAGTTGTTGCCAAATATAGTACTTCAAAGCTAAACCATACTTGATTTTCTGACCTTATTTTGTTCTTCTTGTTTAACTTTTAAGTTTTCCTTTCCCGTTATTTGTATATTTGGTAAAGAATGGATCATTGAAATACTTGATGATCTTTGTTGCCTTGTTTTTATTCTGGTTTGTCGAGTGAATGAGGAGTTATTGATCCAGCTCAGCTGCATTGACTTTTTATCGGTTCTCCCAAAGTATTTTCCCGTTTTTTAATACATAGAATTTTTCCAATGAATGTCGCTTTTGTTGTGCTAATGATAATGCTCTTAGAGCATCCACAGTCGTTATGCATAAATGCACTTTATGCATTTTTTCCCCAAAAAGTCGCTGCACTCGTTAGCTATTTATCCATTTTTTACCTTTTCTGCTACAGTAAAAGACAAAAAAAAAAGCTTGGGATATAGCAATATGCATTTCATACGTGACGAAACATTATGTTTTGTCTGAATTATTTAAATAATTTTTAAATCATCGGACGAAACATCGATGAAATCCCAAATTAAAAAAAAATTAAATCTTAACCTCTTAATTAGTTAGTCAATTAGTTTAATTAATATTTTAATTAGAATTTTAGTTAAATAATTAGTTAATTAATTAAGCTTAGTAAATTAATAACCTAATTAAAACCTTAATTAACACAAATTCCCATTGGGATGTTTCGTCAAATGTGGGGCCCACGTGGGAATTTTTTTTATATAAAAAAAACACTTCAAAAAATTCCAAAAAAAAAAAAATTCGATGGACGAAACATCGCCTGTTTAATTTTTTCCGATTTTATGCATTTTATATCTTTTGACGACTGCAGCAAACGATCGAAAAGCTATTTCATAATATGCATATATGCATATTATACCTCAGACGACTGTGGAGGATGCTCTTAAATCTTAATAGCTTATTATTCGTTCATTTTTCATAACTCTAGTTTTCTACTACTGAGTTTTGTGCAATTTTTTGGCTGCAGAAAGATCCGCTAATGGTGAAAGTGAACAAACTTACTTCTACAAAGACACAGCTCCCGTATTCCTATTATTCTTTACCTTACTGCAAGCCAGATACTATAATTGACAGTGCAGAAAATCTTGGTGAAGTTCTTCGTGGTGATCGCATTGAAAACTCTCCCTATGTGGTTAGATGCCATTTAATATTTTCTTTCCATTCTATTGTGCGGATTATTTTTAGCCGTTCTGTTCTGATATTTGAATTGCCTCTCTTTTTCAGTTTGAGATGAGAGAACCTCAGATGTGCCACATCGTTTGCAAGATAACTCTCAATGAAAAAGACACAAAGGACCTTAAAGAAAAGATAGACGATGAGTACCGGGTTAATATGTAAGACAACTGATCGTGCAAACCTGGTTTGGTGCTCTGGAAGCTTTACATGATACATTACTATGCACCATTGATCTGACTATTCATTGACCTGACATTTTACAGGATCCTTGATAATCTTCCATTAGTTGTCCCTTTCAAAAGGCTTGATCTGGATGCTTCTACGTTGTACCAACATGGCTTTCACGTTGGCGTAAAAGGCCAATATTCTGGAGTAAGTACAATGACACTTATATTATTGTTGAAACTACTGTTGCAAAGCTTTAAATTGATAAATGCCTTTACTAAAAATTTCATCGGCTACGCAGAGCAAGGACGAAAGGTACTTTATCAACAACCATCTATCCTTTCTTGTGAAATATCACAAGGATGCACAATTGGACCTTGCAAGGATAGTGGGGTTTGAAGTCAAACCATTCAGGTTCGTTTTCTCCAAAATCGAATTTATGTACAGTTATCGGCAATGTTGTCTTTGGTGTATGACTCTTACACATTAATTGTGTAGTGTCAAGCATGAGTATGAAGGCGAGTGGAAGGGGGATAACACTCGGCTTATCACTTGTGACCCTCATGCAAAGCGAACAGTTGTCAGCTCTGACTCTCCACAGGAGGTGGAAGAGAAGAAGGATATTATATTCACATATGATGTTGAGTTCCAGGTAAGACAACTAACAATAAGTGGCAAAATCCCACATATAACCAAGTTCAGCACCTATACTGTAGTGCCAAGCATGTCTCCATAATTTATGATGGCTTCTTGTTCTTGCTTATTTACATTTAGCTTGAAGTACTGTTATTGTGAGTTCATCTTTGTGATAACCTTCAGAGACAAGTCTGTTAAATCCTGCATAAAAGGGATCAGAAATATTTTATATAATTTTTTTTGTCATTTTTGTTTGATGTCAGTGACGGGATTATTAAATGTCAAGTTCGTGCTTGCCTCCTGCATTTATCTTCATAGTTTTTCACCTAGCGGAAAAAATTGGGTCATGGATATTTTCTACCCAGAAACAATAATGGAGGGAAGAAGAGGTGCAGGATGGAGGTTAATTGGAGAGAGAGAGGCAGAGTTCTGGTATTCTCCATCTAGCTAACTATAATTGGAGATGGTTTTCTTTAGGAGGAAGAGGAAAGAGTTTCATAGTAGAATGGTCTTTGTTTAAAAGGAAGCATAGCACTGGGGAAAAGAAGGTAGATAAAAGAGAGGAATGATTAAGGAAGAAAATAGAAGAGTATCAGGAGTATTATGTTTTTGCTGATCAATTAAGTTTGAATTATCCAATGTCAATCTATAAATGGTCAGTTTTATAACATTCAACAATAATTGGAGAGAGAGATGGATACACCCACATGGCACATATTAAATTCTTGGATATAAAAACATACAAGATTTAATGCAGTGCTAAGCTGAAGTGCAGTAATATCTGTTTCCTTGCCGTGGTTATTGGATATAGCATTCCTTGACCACATGTTTCTTGTAAGAATTTCTCTAATAATTTGGTTGAAGACAATCCTCCATGCATAGCCATGTATGTATATATCATACAATGGACTGCCAGTTGAAAATTGTTTTTTTGTCTCTACCAGACACACGGTTGTCACAGATACCTGATACATATATGACATGCCAAATATTTGTTTGGGTCAACAGTCAACACCTAACTTGAAGAGTTGAAGTGGTATGTCTAGTTCATTTCTGCACTAGGTCTTGATTGTCTTTGTTTTCCTTGCATCATTATTTGGAGTGGGCAATTTGAGGTAAACTCATGTGAGAACCAGGCATAAAAGAGTTGCATAAGAGGCATTTGGGGAATGGAGGGGTTACTTAGGATAAGATTTATGGCTACTGTATAGAGTTGTATATTTTGCTTTCCAGCCTTTTAGGTTAGTAAGTAATTACTTATATGAACTACTTGGATCTAATCTAATGGTCTAAATATGTGGCTGTTCATTCATGGTAATCTCTCTGCTGCAGATAAATTGGTGAAAAAAGGTACTGATCTTTGAGCATTGAAAGGGGTAAATGTTCTAATAAATTATTGAAACAAGAACAGGATATACTAACATTAAAAGGGTAAATACTCGACTAAGTTGATCAGAAAGAACATGATAAACTAACATACAGAACCCAGAAAGTGTATTGCAGAATTTACTGTTATTTGATACTAATATGTCATCTGCTTATGTTTTGTTTATCAGGAGAGTGATGTGAAGTGGGCATCTAGGTGGGACACTTATCTTCTTATGAACGACGATCAAATCCACTGGTTCTCCATCGTCAACTCGCTGATGATTGTCCTCTTTCTCTCCGGTATGGTGGCCATGATCATGCTTCGAACTCTATACAGAGATATCTCTAAATACAACCAGCTCGAAACCCAAGAAGAAGCACAGGAAGAGACAGGTTGGAAACTAGTGCATGGCGATGTGTTCAGACCCCCTGTAAACTCTGATCTTCTATGCGTCTGCGTTGGTACTGGAGTTCAGTTCTTCGGCATGCTATTAGTCACCATGATATTTGCTGTTTTTGGTTTCCTCTCCCCTTCAAACCGTGGTGGACTCATGACCGCCATGGTTCTTCTCTGGGTTTTCATGGGCATCTTTGCCGGGTACTGCTCGTCACGGATTTACAAGATGTTTAAAGGCTCCGAATGGAAGAAAATCACTTTGAAAACTGCATTCATGTTCCCTGGTATTGTGTTTGTCATCTTCTTCGTATTGAATGCCCTCATCTGGGGAAAGAAATCCTCTGGGGCCATTCCCTTCGGTACCATGTTCGCCCTCGTCTTGCTTTGGTTTGGTATCTCAGTCCCTCTGGTGTTTGTAGGAGGTTACATTGGTTTCAAGAAGCCAGCCATTGAGGATCCTGTGAAAACCAATAAAATCCCTAGACAAATCCCAGAACAAGCCTGGTATATGAACCCTATTTTCTCGATACTCATTGGAGGAATCTTACCCTTTGGAGCAGTTTTCATCGAGCTCTTCTTCATTTTAACTTCAATCTGGCTTCAGCAATTCTACTACATTTTTGGGTTCCTCTTCTTGGTCTTTATCATTCTCATCATCACCTGCGCCGAGATCACAATTGTACTCTGCTACTTCCAGCTCTGTAGCGAGGATTACTTATGGTGGTGGAGATCTTATTTGACATCAGGTTCCTCTGCACTCTATCTCTTCCTGTATGCCACATTTTACTTCTTCACGAAACTGGAGATTACAAAGCTAGTATCAGGGATGTTGTACTTCGGCTACATGCTTATTGCTTCTTATGCATTTTTCGTGCTCACTGGGACTATTGGGTTCTATGCATGCTTTTGGTTCACGAGGCTCATCTACTCGTCTGTCAAGATCGATTAGAACCAAAATTTGTTTGGCAATTTTCTGGCAATTTTTCGCTCCTAATCTACATTACATGTAAGCTTTGATTAGGGAATTTTTTTTTCCCTACATGTAAGCTTTGTTACTTAATTGGCCAGGTTACTGCAGCTTATTGACTTCCATAATGTTTCCACCGGGCTCTAGTATCTTGAGTTAAAGCGAGCATCTGATTGAAACCCTCTATCCTGTGATCAAGAAGGGCAGCTACTGTTTGTTTTAGGACCATAAATTTTTGGTTATACAATTGTTCTAAGTTAACTTGTTTAAATTCCTATTTAGTTTTGTAAATCCGAACAATGGCCGCATTGGTGTCAAATTGTGTCAGTACATTGCTCTTATTATTTCTCAGCGTCGTCACTGTAGTGTCAAAAGTGCTTTCTATATGCGCAAAAGGTTTTGAAATAGTGATTCTCAAGTCTACCATTTTTTTTTTATATATTGGAGGGTTATATTATTGCAAGTGTGGACTAGTGCTGTTTATTTTATCTGCAGCTTTACAAACCTTAGATTGTTTCATGTTTCAATGCAAAGCTAATGCCGCATGCAACCCGACTGTAAGAGCTTTATAAATATATTATGTGATGCATTTACTTTTCTTCATTTTTTTGGATGATCAAAACAAAGTGAAGAACACTGTAACTAACTTGATTAAGATGGGCCTAATCACGGCGTTTAATTAGCATTAATTGTAAGCCGATATAATTTGCTAGAGCATGACTTAAGTCAGTTTGCATCAAGGCTGATTCCCAAATTGTTGTGCATCAGATTGTGCAGAGAATGGAGATCGGTCCCATCCATCATGATGTTTTGGTTACTTGTTTAAATCACAGTAAAATCTGTGAATTATATTTATCTCGAAACTAATTTCCGCTCGCTGAACATATGCCAAAGTGGAGGAAATGCGTGAATAATGACTAAACTTGTTGAGGTTTGTGTACTAGTAATTTACACGTGCGATGCACGTTTTAATCAATATATAATTTTTTTAAAATAAAAAATTAGACGGCAGGGCAAAGAAAGCGTGTTGTGAGTTTTGAGAAAGAGGGAGAGGAACATTTGTTTTGATTTTTTGAGAGAGGGAGTTTGTATGGATAGTTTACATATTTGATAAGTTTATATAAAGAATTTTAGTTGTACGTACGTTGAATGGGTTGGTAGATTGATAAATTACCCTTAGATATTCTCCCATTGTAGTAGCAGAGATGGAGTTCAGCATGAGCGATGTACTAATTATTTTATTTTATTTTGATAAAATAATTAGCGCGCACTCTATAAATAGAGGACATAATCGACTCAAAATCTCAGTTCGAATTATTTCTTCATCTTTCCTCACGCGCGTGCGGTCTCTCTTCAAAATGGCATCCCGAAACCCTAGATTGGAGCTCCAATTCTCTTCCAATCTCTTCTCAAACCCTAATTCGAACTTGAAACCCTAACCCTAGCCTCTTAATCACGCCTTCTCTTCTCCGATTCGAAACCCCAATTCGGAACCCTAATTCCGAAAGCCCTAATTTCTTTTCCAATATGAAACCCAGCCATTGTAAGGTTCTTCTTTCGAAACCCTAGCTCATTTTTTTGGTTGTTGTAATTTGGGCACGTTGGATTTGCTTGTACAATGTATTTATCTTGATTTCGTACAGATTTCGGTTGGATGGAGAGGAAGGAGGAATAAGATGGAAGATTCTCTTCCAAAACAATGGTTGATTGGTAAGAAATTACTGAATTCTTGACACTTTTGCTTGGAAATCGTCGATCATTGGTATTTGAAATATGATCGTAATGCCATGGACTTTATAGTAATTCGTATTTATTATCGCACCAGTTCATGCAATATTTTGTCGTTTGTTTTGTACATATTCAACTAAAATGGTTGAAAAGCAAACCCATTGATGTTTGGAATAACTTCGAAAATGGGTTGTAAGTCGAGAGCGAGTTTAAGAGTAGGAACTTATGAAAAGGAAAGTATATCAGAAATTTTGGAGATAGAAATTTCCATAATTTCCATTGACATAACTGTAGTTGCGTGAATGGTATTGGTAGGGCCATGACTGTAGTTGTATCTACACCATAATTTCCATTGACATAAATGAGCTAACTATAAATGAGTGGAGATAGAGAGATTAGTTGTTTGCACACCAAGTGCCATGTTTGCTATTATTTCTTGATCGTCACATCCTTCTGATACTCATTTCCCACGAAACATCTTCCTTCATATATGTTTTAGCCACAAGAAGCAGTAATGAAGATAAGAAACAAATAAACTAAAATGGACCATATACTTCCAGTAACAACTTTTTTTTTTTTTTTGAAAGGTACTTCCAGTAACTATAAAACGGAGTATCCATCCGAATTCTCTAAATTTGAAAAGATTTAAAATTATTCTGAGGGTGGGTCCTATGGACACTCTGGAGACTTCTGGAATCTTCAAATGTCATTGCAGTGTAGAGCAAGGAGGAGGAAGGAGAAGATGTGGCAATTGTGGTCGTTAGATGAATATTAGATCTAGGACTGAGATTGTATTTGTACCCTATATATATTGGCTGTGCCCAATAATAATCATCTCTTTTTCCTCAATCTCTCTTTGTTAACCTAACACGGTGTCAAAGCATTCCTAATTTTACTACCAGGCTTCCATTAAAAAAAAAAAATAGAAAAAAAAAACCCCCACCCTCCTTTGTTTTGTGCGCCACCCGGCAGCCTCCCCTCCGGTGTGACCTCCCCCATCCAATCCCGACTACTCCTCCGATTCCGTCGGCCTCCCACAGCTCCCATCCCATCCAGACTCCGAAATCCACATCCTAACCACCATCCCAAATCCCTATACCAGATCCACTCCCTAATCCTCCTCCCATATTCTTAGTTCCGATCCCCCCTTCCCCCCCCCCCCCCCCCCCCCCAAAAAAAAAAAAAAAAAAAAAAAAAAGAGAGGTAGCTGCCCTAACCCTTAAACCCAATACCCCAATACCTGAAACCCTAATCTATATGAAACCCAAACCCAAAACCCACACCGACACCCACTCCCACACCCACACCCGTCACTCAATACCCGAAACCCGAACCTAAAACCGATCCACTTTCTCAAAAAAAATAAAATAATAATAATAATAATAATAATAATAATAATAATAATAATAATAATAATAATAATAATAATAATAATAAATCCAGTTCATCTGCTTCTTCATCACGATGGAGTATCAATTTCATCAATACCTCCCCATCTCCACCGACTTCTCGCTTACATCTGCTAAGGATTGGATAGACTGGTCTACCTCCGTCGATGCCACTATTCTGGGGCACTCCCTATGGGGACACATTGATGGACCCCCCCTCATCCTGCAGGTCTCAAAACTTCAGATGATGCTGTCGCCAAGAATCTTATCCACACCGCTCAGGCCACTTGGGATGATCATGTTCGTCGAGTCATCACCTTCCTCATCTCCTTCGTCGCTGCACTCTTTGTGCTGATCTTCTTCGTGTTTGTCCTACAAAGGCACTTTTGCTCTAGTTGACTACCCAATATGTTCAGGTTAGTGAAGCCTGTGAGTACCAACTCCTTGTTCATTTAGTTCTTGATCGTCAGGGTGATCACACCATTCAGGAGCATTACACAGTCATGCACATCATTTGACGCAAGTTACAACAACTAGAGAATGCCGATGTTCATGTCACTCGTGATCGTCGCCAGTTTATGTTCTTTATGATGAGCCTTTGACCTGAGTACCCGTCCTTGTGCAGTCACTTGATACATCGTGACCCGATTCTCTGTCTTGAGGCTGCTATTTCTGCTCTTGTTGTTGAAAATACACGATTGCGCGCTTTCTCGACTCATTTTTCTACATCGACATCAAGCAATTAGAGTATTCTTGCAGTCGCCTCTCATGCCACCTCCTCCCGCGGGCTTCGCAATAGTCCCATGTTCCCTCATCCTGACCGTCGCAGCACCCCTCCCATTGATCGCCTCAATCGGCTATCCCGACGTTTTTTAACGCCGCTATAGCACGTAGTGGCGCTCTTGAAAACACCTGCCAAAAGCGACCATAATAGCCTTGCGTCGGGATAGATAATAAGTCTATCCTGGCATATACAAGCAACGCCGCTATAGAGGTACCTATCCCGGCGTTTTCAGTAAAAATGCTGGGATAGACATGTTAATTTTTAAAAAAATAGTTACCTATCCAGACATTTTGGAAAAACACGCCAGTATAGGTTATATTTTTTAAAAATAAATATACCCTCTCCATGCATTTTTTTTTTGCTAAAAACGCCGGGATAAGGCCGTGTTTTAAAATATATATATATATATTTTATTTTTTTTAAAAAAATACTCTACTAGTAAAAGTGTAAAAGGGAGCTAATATCTTACAAATTGAATTAAATTGAATTAAAAACAAAAATATATATGAACACAAATACAACATCATAGCTAACTAGCTATAACAACAACCGAAAACAATGTGCCATGCAGCATGACACACAAGACAGCAACAAGAAGGACAAGTGCATAGAGTTAACACAAAACTCAACAGACTAACAGAAAAGTCTGGATAGAGATGAAGACAATGGAGAACAAGCACCAAACCCCAAGCCTCTAGCAAGCACTGAATCAACCACATCAAACAGCCAAGCATGAAAACAGAAACAGAAGGCAATAGAAAATCAGTTCAAACGCAGCCCATGCCTACATCGAGCGTTTTGTAGACTATAATGTCGACATATAGAAATGTAATTAAGTAAATAATGATACAATAAAATATTCTACATAATAATGCATAATCAACTTGGTCATCATGCAATTCAATTAGTTTAAATGGAAAAAGCGATAACAACAAAAAAAAAAGTATTCTGAAATTAAAACGGATAAATCATGCACATTCTGCTTAGTTGTTTTACTTCAGCTATAAATTTTAATGTTTAATACGATACTGTGATAGTAATGGCAATGCGAAAAATATCAGATGTACAATCTATGAATTTTAATTCTTAACAGCTCGAAGAAAAATCAAATGCATAATACTTAAGTAAATGTTAATATCCGATATTAACATTAGTAAAAGGTACTGGGTCAATACCCAGATTTCAAACCCAGCCAGCTTTAACAATGTCGCATAGAAGATTGCTTTCTAATAACATTGCGCAGAAGTAAATTAATGACTAAAAATAGTTACACAAACTCAACCACAAAAACTACTATTGAACATATAGTTTAATTCAACATGCAGACATGGTATAATTTGATAACATATTTCTTTTACTCCACAACAGTTGTTTCATTTACAGACGTTAAGCACAAATTTTTTATTTGTCCATAAAAACAAGCGACAACTGCAAACTACAAGCACAAAATTTTAATTAGAGAATAAAAGAATCTTGATTCATTTAGATGATACAACTACGAGGTCATGCAGATAGTCACAGAGGAGCATTAAAAATAAGGAAAATCGGGCCAGCAAACAATAAAAAGGGAAAAGGAGAAAATATAACAGAAGTACCAGTGACAGCTATATATATATATACACTCGTGTGCACTCGACCTTCCCACCTTTACAACTACCTTTCTAATCTTCGTCATAGCATCCACCACCATGTTATTCGACTTGATCCACAAATTGTTGTCATCCTTCCCCTTCTTCAATTATTCCTTTTGCCTCTCATCAACTCTCTCTAACATCTAACATCTAAATGCATGTTTTGATTTCAATACATCAGAAAAATTAATAAACCACAAAAATGTATTACTTTCACCAACTCCAATATATATAAAAAGCCTGAATTCTAGTGTCCTTCTCCTAATCTTTCTTGGCCTGTTCGATTGAACTCTCAGCTATAGTTTTTCTACCTGCCATGGTCGAAAAATTTTACCATAATAATCAACTAAGAGAACAGATAGGCTTTTGGAAAAACTGGTAACACGTACTTGATTTTGAATCTTCTATTTTTTTTTAGAAGAGCTTGGTTTTTAAAATGAAGTTCCTCCTTCTCCTTCAATAGAATCTCATAATTCCTCTGCGAATACAAAAATAATATAACTAATGTGCAATATGGTAAGTCATGTAATAAGCCTGACAACAATTTAATCTCGAACACAGAAGAAACAAAGAATATGGTTGTTCATTACAGTACCAACCTTTTGCATTTGCATTTATAGATGGATTCTATGTTTTAACGTAACAAGGCCATATAAAATCAGAGAATCTATATAATCAAAGTGTATATACCTCAACCTGAAGAGCATCATTGAACCTTTTCTTTAATTCAGCTAATTCTGACCGACATTTGGCAAGTGCTTGCTCCAAGTTCACTACACGTTCTTGCTTCTAAGAAATCTGATTCTTTGTCATCTGAACCTCGAAAATTACCACAAAAAAATGAAATTCAATTTATAAGAATCAAGCTAAGAACGGAAATATGATAGATAACCAACACTGGAATTTAGTAGCTCCCAATTAGATCTTGTGGTTAGATTACCATTGCTAAGAAACATGAGGCAACCGTGACAGCTATATATATATAAGTTCTCAATTTCAACAAATTAACTAATACATCAACTATTGATCAATAACAAAATGTTTACTCCCTATCATAATCTACTATCTATTCTCGGCATCAACCTATTCATTCAATCCAATCCAATAGAATTTTTTTTTATAGATATTTAAATGAAATTGTTAGTTTGAATGAGAGACAGAAAGAGAAACAGAGAGAGATAGAGAGTATTTTGAATGAGAGACAGAAAGAGAAACTAACCTGAGATGGACGAGATCGGTCGGAGAAGATGACGGAGATCAAGATCAAGATCAGTTGAGATAGATGGTTAGGGTTTTGGTGAGAGAGAGAGAGAGGATCAGAGGATTTTGGTGAGAGAGAAGTGATCTAGGACTTGGAGATTTGACGAATTTCATGGCCTATCATGGCGTTGTCCTACAAAACGCTGGGATAGGTACTATCTGCCCCGGCGTTGTCTATAAATATTGTTATAAAATGCCGGGATAGAACCTTTGGATTTTCACAGAGATCTATCCCGGCGTTCCGCTAAAATGCCGGCAAAATAACACTGGGATGGACCCTTTATTTTGTAGTGACCTTTGTACTATTTGCAAACAGATTGGACACTTCGAGCGCATCTGTCGTCTTCGATTTTGTAACCCTTGTCAGAAGATTGGTCGTTTTAATAGTGATGTCTTTGTCCAACATCCAGAGCTTCTAGTTCAGGTTTAACAGCAAAGGAAACAACATGATTTACCTCCTTTCCGTACTCATTCCCATCTACCTCGTGCCATGGCTATTACTCCAGCTTTGCCATCTCCTACTGACTATGCAACCTTCAGCACCGCCTTGCTCAGCTGGAACTTCAGTCCTCGGGTCAGTTTGCCAATGCTGGCTCTGATGCCCCTACTTTCCTAGTTACTCCTGGTATGAATTCTTTCTGGCTTTTAGATTCTGGTGCATCACCTCATTTTACTAGTGATTATACACTACTCATCACTAGCACTGCACTCCCCTCTCACTTTCCATCACTATACACAGCCGATGACTCACTACTTCTCACAACACATTCAGGATCTATTAGTTCTCCCACTATCACATTACTTTTTGTTATTTATGCTTCCTATTTATCCATGAATCTTATTTCCATTAGTGCCCTGTGCGATAGTAGCCTTACCGTTACCTTCGATTCTTTCAGCTGTTCTATACAGGATCCGCAGACAGGACATGCAATTGGTCGTGCTAGCCGACGCGGTCGTCTATATCATTTAGATTTTCTTCATGCACATGGCTTTCATTCTAGTTCTGCTGGTGTCATGTCATCTGATGTCGATCTGTGGCACTGACGTTTATGTTATGTTAGTGAGTCGCGCCTAAAGAGTTTAGCCTGTAGTGGTGTTTTTGGTTGTCTTTTTTTTTTATACATTTGTCTATTTGTGAGGATTGTAAGTTGGAAAAACACTTAGCCCTTTATTTTAATAATAAAATTATTTCTCAGTCCACTCATATTTTTCAACTTGTTCATTATAACACATGGGGACCCTCTTCTTTACATTCTAGTAATGACTATCTCTATTATGTTAGATTCATAAATGACTTCATTCGCTACACATGACTGTTCTTTATGCGCCAACGATATGAGATTCTTGCCATTTACCAGGCCTTTACGACCATAATTCAAACTCAGTTCAGTGTGCGCATCATGGTTTTTTGCTCCGATGGTGCTCGTGAGTACACCTCCACAACTATGTGATCGATTCTTCAGTCTCACAACACTCTTTTTCAGCAATCATATCCTCACACACATGAACATAATGGTATAGCTGAATACAAACATTGTTACATTCTTGAGACGACTACACCGATCGAGATGTGGACTGGCAAGCCGTCAGATTGCTTTACTTTATATTGGTTCAGATGTCCCATGTATGTGATGTGCAATGCCCAAGAAAGAACGAAACTGGATCCGAAATTCAGAAAGTGTATCTTCTTAGGGTATGCCAACGGTGTGTAGGGGTATCGCCTGTGGGATCCCTCTACCCGCAAGGTTGTTATCATCAGGGATGTGATCTTTGCAGAGGATCCAGAAAGATGGAAGCGATAGCACGTCAAATGAGAATCTAGAGACTACTACAGTTCAAGTGGAAGATAAGCTATATGAAGATCTAGTTTCTTCTCAAGCAGCACCAGAGCACGAAGGATAAGAACCGGTCGAGTTCGAAGCTCCAGAAGTTTGTTGGTCAACTCGTGAGGGAAGACCGCCAGCTTGGCACCTGGAGTATGTTATGGAGAGCAATCGTCATGTCCCACTTCCCAAAAATACGAAATACGAGTACGTGATATTGGCCCAGCGAATGACTAACGTCACCCATAGGCTGTTTATCCGATCAACTCAACAATATAATCAATATAGAACAATTGCGCAAGCAATAATAATAATCTCATGAACAAAATACTTGAAAAGAAGCAATATATAATATCCAAATACAATAATCCAACGTCTGGAAACAATAATATAAAGCCAGGACATAAGCCCAATACAATAATAAATCCCAAATACAATAGTAATAAGTTTCAAGACAATAAAATAACAATAGTCTAAAAATTAAGTCTTCATGACAAAGTAATAATTTATTAAGCGGCGATGCCATTAATGCTTTCACCAATGTTGTTCTCCCAATCCATCAGGCAATTCTTCATCAACGCCTGTAAATATTTCATCTAAAAAGAGGAGAAAATTGTTCTTAGAGCAAGTCATGGACAACAAGTAGAGAAAGCAGAGAACAATGGAATAACGGTATAACAATGAATTAATGGATCAATAGGAACCAATAACATGACACGATAGTAATAATCAATAACATGGTAATCAATGCAACGGTGTAACAATGGTTAATATCAATAACATTTAGACAATATTGGATACAAATGAGAACAATGATAAACAACATGCAATGTTAGTGATGTGTCAATACTTATCTTTATTACTCATTTTAACCCTAACTAATGTATGTACTACTGTGTCTCATGTGTTCCGTACCACAGGTTCGATGCATACAATCAATTTCGTTTAGATTTAAGTGGTGAATTCTATAGATCATGTGTCGGTACGGTAATCACTGATACGATACAATATTGTTGCATAATTCATTATAATGATACACTGATTCACGAGCTCACGAGTTCATGAGTTCACGGGTTCACGAGTTCACGACACGAAAGATAGGGGTTCCGTAGTCAGTGCTCCACAATCAATCGGTAAATACTGGCTGACACAGTCACTATATTATTCACTACTCAAGTCATTCCCTTAAACCCCGGCTTGTTAATTATTTATAAATGCAATAATACAATATGCAATTCGTGACATAAGATGAACAATAGTATCAATAGGGGAAACAATAGGATGATAACATGGAGTAGGGCATTTAGAATGATGACAATAACTCATTAGGATCATGCAATGCAACACACATACATTAATTCATGCAATAGTATGATATATGAACAATTAATTTATTAAAAAGTGGAATCTAAAATTCTGGACAGCAAGCACAGGCTGTACAAAAATGTAGTTTCTCGCTGACTCAGAAATCAAAAGTTGAATCCGTTAGAAAATCTGGAAACTAGACTTCCATACGGTTCCAACGCATACTTAAAGTTCAAATTCCGACAACAGTAGCTAGGCTAAACACATATTTTTTTTCAGGTTTTATGTTCAGACAGAAATTCGACATCTTGTTATTTTAATTTTAGAATCAGCAAAAACTCAATATTAAATTCAGTAAAAATATAATCTAGACTCCAAAACATGTTAAGCAACAATCTGGAAATTTTCATAGCAAAATTTTACCATTTGATCAGCCTTTTTACGGTTTAAACTTGAAAGGTACGAGAATCTAAAAATCTGAAATGTAAAAACACAGTTGTAGTAAAACGGGCATAACTCTTGCAACAAAACACGAAATTCGAAATTTCTAGATGTTATTGGCAACTAGACACTTGAGGATACATTTTATATTCAGAAAGTATTTCATTTTAAGGTCATTTACTGGTTCGAAAACAGCGATCAAAGTTCAGGTCAGCATGCATGTACAATTTTTAGGGTATTTTTCTTGAAAATAAATTAATTGAACTTGATGGGTATCGATTCTATAGTCAATAAATTGTGTAACTAGCATGATAGGTGTCCAACACATGATAAATAAAAATTATAACACACATACGTTAATTTATCATCAATCAATCATCAATCAACCAAACAACATGCAACCTATCAATTGTCTCTACAATAGTTTATTTGTGTGTCAATTATATGAATAACCCTATTGTCAATTCTATATGCACTCATGAAAGATCCAAACTTTAGAGTCAAAGTGGCACGGTGTCAAGAATATTGGGGTTAGCTCGTATAAACCCTCAATACACCCAACGAATAGATGAACAAATGGATAATACGATAACAAAGAGATCTACTTGCCAGAATTTCAATGAAACTTGAAATTGATACAATTAACAATTCAAGAGGATATTGACTTGCCTTATAAACAGTGAATTTGAATACCAAGAATAACAGGATAAGGATCCTGAAGCAACGAACCCACGAACTAGCACAATATAACACGTGCAAAATACGTGTTAAAGAGAACCCAATAATAACAAGAGACAAACTGTAGCGCCCCGAATTTTCAATATGATATCTTAGAAATATGTGGCATAATTTCCAGCATCAACTTCAATTGCAATAGTACTATAGCCAAAAACACAGATCATTTTTATTTCAACTTTTATTACAACAATCATTTACAACACAGCGGAATACAAAACATCTTGAATTACAAACTTTCTCTTACAACACTTTCTATTACAATTTACACAAGCTTTATTATCTCAATCTAGCTCAAGCATCCAAATCCCAAGCTACAAGCACCTACCTGTAAAACATGAGGATAGAGATAACTCTAACTCCCAAAACTACAGGGGTCAGCCATAACGGTGTGAGTGGCATAAAACAAAACAATATAAATAAAACATTAAGCATGGAGTCATCAACAACATGTATTAATCGCAAGAATAAACAAAATGAGAAATAACAGTAAGTAAAGCATGGAAACATCAAGGAATATAAGATAGTAAATAGTAATACATGAAAACATCAAGTGAATTTAGACTAAGTGTCAAGTGTCGAAAAACTTAAAAACACAAGCATAAACCAAGTCAAGAAAACAACAATACTTTATGCTCTCTCTGATGCATACTTTTCGGATTCTATGCATTCCATAGTACATAGGTCCGGTGCAAGCCCTTAACGATCTCCACTTTATAGGGATAACCCCATGTTATGCAACTAATCTTACTACGGTGATGGAAAACAAGATCCAGAATACTCCGTGAATAGGCACCACGGCCCTCGACGCGCAAGCATCATGTAAGCTAGCTCAAAAACAACCGGAGGATCACCTCCCAACCCGTGTACCCCACGAATTGGCTTGCAAGGCCCTCAACGTGCAGATATACCAGGTACATTTCGTGAATAGGCCTGCCGATCCTCGACACGCGAATGTACCCTGCATGTTTCGTGAATAGGTCTGCAGGTCCTCGACATGCGAACATACAAATGTCCTCTCGGGACATAACAACAAACAGTCCTGGAACACATCCATTGGACTAACAAAACCATGAGCCTATACTTACGTTTCCCAAGTTTCATCATATCCCCACTAGTGCCTGTCCTTAAGTTGGTTATTATTAAAACACAAAATCCACATCTCTAGAGTTAGTGTATCCTTCCGAACTTAAATACTCAACAACAACCAAACCAAGACCCCCCAGGTCTAACTCAATAAATCTCAACTGCCGGTTCACAGGACTCCCACTCAACTCCTAGGAATATCATCAAGACCAAAAACTCATAAATCCATCGTCAAAACGATCATATGAAGAAACTTCTTCAATCAACGAAACCAAATCTTTATAAAATTCCAGAATTCAAATCCAACAATAAAATATCCTGAAAACATATGTTCTGTAGAAAAAATAATATTTAGAATATTAAGTTTTAGATCCAAAAAATATTTAAAGAATCAATCGTTTAAAGAACATCAGAGTATCTCAAGAAAATATTAGTAACAGTTGACTGCAAACCGACTGTCCAGAGCGGAAAGAACCAACACTTCAAGAAAATAATTCTAAGTAGTAGCAGTCGACTGCTAAAAGTCACCAGTCAACTGTCTAGAGCGAAAAGCCAACACCTCTAGAAAATATCAAAACAGAGCAGAGACAGTCGACTGGAGAAATGGGTCAGTCGATTGTTCCACACGAGATTTTCAAGAAAATGAGAAAACACAGCAGCCAGGTAGTGACGGTCGACTGTCGAAAGATACCAGTCGACTGTCATACCTACAGACTGCAGTTTGGGTTGTGCATATTTCAACCGATACAAAGATTTACTTTACAAAAATAAAATCTATAAAAAGTATATTTCTGATATGATCAAATACAACTTATGGGATATACAAAGATCCATAAAAAAACCAATCAAACCACTTGAATTGATAAAATAGCTTTTTGGTGAATTTCTTCAAAATAAAACATGAATATGTGCATATATCAAAATTAGAGTTTTTTAAGAATCAGTCATACATCAAAATAACTTTGTTTTATATTCCAAACCATACCAATACAAAAATAAGTTGAGATATAGTCAAATCTTTCGAAAACACATAAAAACTCAATTTCTTCTAAAACAACAAAAAATCATATATTCATGAAAACGTTTGTGCATGCTTGTGCACCAAAAGAACTTCACAAATCCACAGATTAAAATAACAAAATATTCAGATTTAATCTTAGTGTTTGAGAAATTCAAATTCAAGTAATATCTTTCACAAAATCACGAATCCCCAAATTTAGTCAAAATGTATCAAACCCAAATCTAGACATCACAACTCAAATCCTCAAGACATAGTCTTTTAATCCGTTACTCCTTCTCAAAATTTCTCAAACTCAATCTCAACTATTCTCAATAGTTGATTCATAAACAAATTAATCATTAACATGATTCATCAAACTCACCAATAGTCAAAAATCTCATCTTTAATCAATTAATGCATAATTTTCACCATACTCAATCAAATCAGTAATAACCCAAAAGAAATAGCACACTCACAATTTATATTAGGTTCTCCAACAATCTAAAATCAACCACATGCAACTCTACTCACAAATAACTAGGGTTCTTCTCAAAAGATCCAATTTTAACTTATCAATTCATTCAATCCACCATATGCATTCATATCAAAACCCTAGCATGGTTTCTAATAAATGAAACACCACATACAGCATTCAAAGAACAAAAAAAAACAAATAATATCACTCACATACAACATACACAAAATCAAATAAAACAAAATAAGTCACTCACCTCAATGAAGAAATCCAATCGAATTAATGAAGAATAAGAAAAACCCTTCTTTTACGAAATCCACGATCTCCTCTTTAAATCTCCAAGAAAAATAAAACAATGAAACCTTTTTGTTGTGCAGCGAACGACGGCTGCACTCCACCTTTTAAATAGGCCGGAATTGGGAGAATTAGGATTTTGAACACATTTGCAAAATAATCCTTTTAAAATATTACTTTAAATAAATAGATCTCTATACTTGGAAACTTGATAAAACCAATTAAATTGAGATTTAAAAACAAAATAAACACTTTATTTATAGCCGGCACTGTTTGAAAAGTCCAGAAAATAGTTTTGCACTTTCATCCCTCAAAATGACAATTTTGCAAAAAGATCATTCTTTTCGTAATATTTGTAAATAGGTCCAATAAATATCAGAAAAATCTAGAAAATTTATAAATAAATCTCAAATAATAAATAATGATTTTCCACAAAATAGTTTTGCCTTTTGAACTTCCCAAGAAAATATTTGCACGTGCAAAACACGTGTAAAAAGATAAATCTTCAGAAAAATACTTATTAAATCACCAAAAATCATTTAAAACCATTTTCAGATCTCAAAAATAGTATTTAAAAATACGGGGTACCACACAAATTGCAGCAACAGTAACAAGAAGGAGATCAGCAACAGTAGCAGAGTGCAAGGGGTGGCCGGCCAAGGGCGACGGCATCGCCGGCGAGGGGGCAGGCATCGACGGGGAGTAGGAGGAGCTCAGGGGGAAAAGGGGAGCAACAATGGGGTCTGGGCGTCGATCAGAAAGGAACAGTAGGGTTTCGGCTCCTCTGATTTGGGCGGGAAGACAGAGGAGCAGGTCGGGGGGGTTGCTGTGGCGTGAAAGGCTTGGGGCGGCACCGGGAGACGTCGAAGGGGTGGTGCCGATGAGGGGGGTGGCCGGAGTTGGCCGGAGAAGTGATGGGAGAGAAGAACAGTAGGGGATTTGGGTTCAGTGTGGGGAGAGAGAAAGAGGAGAGAGGAGAGAGAAACTCGAGGAGAGAATAGACGGCTAGGGTTTTCGATTTGTGTGCCAAATTAGGGTTTGCATTAATACATTACAATTATAGTTCAATAAAAGTGGTTTTGGGTTAAGAACAGATCAAACTGGGTTTTAGGGTTCAATTAGGAGATTGATCAAAATCAATAGGGTTCAAATAAAAATACACACAACCAAATAAACGATAATGGAATCAACAAGAAAAGCTCCAACCAGAAGAACAGAAAATTTCAAGGAATTCTTAATTAAAATAATAATCAAGAAAGAAAAATAGAATTTTTAAAAATGTTCATATATATATATTCATTAAATCAAATAATCAAATACATATTAACCGGAGTATGTTCGGGCTTAAAACAAAATAATAATAATAATAATAATAATACTAGTTACAATAATAATAATAATAATAATAATAATAATAATAATAATCATCGATCAATTAGAGATAGAAAGCAAGTTCAAATATACCATTATTCGAAATGATAAAATCTTGATTAGAAAACACTTTAATATAAGATCCGAAATGAATTTAGCAGAAAAATAAATTTACAAAAATTAAAATATCCAAAATACATGGAAATACATATTGTCGGGAATGGGGGTTACAGCAATGTTGCATACTGGCTTTTAACAGAGGATGCAAAGCCATCATCTTTCGAAGAGGCAAGCAAAGGTTCGGATGTATCTCTGTGGATGGCAGCAATGCAGGAAGAAATTGAAGCTCTACATAAGAACAAGACATGGGATCTTGTTACGCTACCACAAAGAAGAAAAGCCAATGGCAACAAATGAGTTTACAAGACCAAGTGGAGCAGTATTGTGCAAGATTGGTGGTGAAAGGATATGCTCAGAAAGAAGGTATTGACTTCAATGAGATATTTTCACATGTGGTTCGACTCACGACAGTCATAGTAATCTTGACGATGTGTGCTACGTTTGACCTATATCTAGAACAGCTAGATGTGAAAACTATTTTTCTTAATGGAGATCTTGAAGAAGAAATTTATATGCTCAAACTAGAAGGTTTTGCTGAAACAGGCAATGGGAACTTGATTTGGAGGTTAAACAAATATATGTACGGTCGCAAACAAGTGCTGAGGTGTTGGTACAAGAGATTTGATTTCTTCATTTTTAGCCTTGGCTACAACAGACTCAATTCAAACCATTGTACATGCTACAAAAGGTTTGATGGTGGTGATGACTTCATTATCCTACTGTTGTATGTGGTTGATATGTTGGTAGCATGCCCCAACAAAGATCGAATCTATGAATTGAAAGCACATTTGACTAGGGAGTTTGACATGAAGGACTTGGGACTAGCAAACAAGATTCTAGAAATGCAGATTCATCGAGACAGAAATAACAGGAAGATTTGGCTTTCCCAGAGGAACTACTTCAACAAGATCTTACGGCTCTTCAACATGCAGGATTGTAAGCCAATTTCTACCCCCTCTTCCTGTTAATTTCAAGTTATTCTCTAAGTTGTGTCCTGACAATGAAGTAGAGAAGAAGAAGATGTCTCGAGTACCGTATGCATCAGCAGTGAGAAGTTTGATATTCGCCATGATATGAACAATATCAGACATTGCACAAGCAGTGAGAGTGGTTTGTCGATACTTGACGAATCCTGGTAGAGAGAATTGGAGCATAGTGAAGATAATTCTGAGATACATCAGAGGAACATCAGATACTATATTATATTACAGAGGGTCAGAATTAACTGTCAGAGGTTATGTTGACTTAGATTTTGCAGGGGATCTAGATAAAAGCAAATCTGCTACGGGCTATGTGTTTACATTTGCAGAAGGAGCTGTAAGCTGAGTTTCAAAGATTCAAAGATTATTGGAGGAGCTCCGACACAAGTATGATAAGATTGTTCTGTTTTGTGACAGTCAAAGTGTCTTGCACATCACAAGAAATTCAATGTTTCATTCACGATAAAGCACATAAGAGTTCAGTTCACTTCGTTTGAGAAGTAGTGGAGGAAGAAAGTGTGGATATGCAAAAGATTCACACCGATGAGAACATGGTAGATATCATTCTCAAGTCGATCAACAGTGACAAGTTTGAATAGTGTAAATCTTCGTATGGTCTAGCAGAAACGTAAGCGTGCAGTATGACATAGGCAAGATAGAAAGGATGGTGTAGAGACATGATTAATCATCAATCAAGTCTCCAAGTGAGAAAATATGAGGGGGCCCCACAAGTAGGCACCGTCCATGACTAAAGATGAAAAATGGATGGAGGTGGGCACCGCCTAAGACAAAAATTGGACCAAAGAAAAACGGTGGGAAAGGAAAGGGATATGTGATGATGACATTTCTTTATGTTTCTTCTCTCCCACTCCTTATAAATTGATATCTTCGGGGAAGTGAAGATGCAACAGAAGTGAGAAAGAAGAAAGAGGGATTAAGATAAAACAAAGTATTATACGAGTTTTCTCAAGAGAGATGTTGTTGTATCTTCTTAGAAGTAGTTTGTCTACTTTGTATTTTTCTCAAATTTGTGAGAGTTATTTCTCCTAGTATAAGAAAGAGAAAAATTGTTATCTTCTTATATTTAGAGAGCATGTACTGTAATATGTACTTTAAATAGTGAAATCCTCCTACACTTGTCTGTGGTTTTTACCCAATCTTCTTTGAAGAGTTTTCCACGTAAAATAATTGTGTCCATTTTATCTTCATTATCTCAATTTTACTTTCATTGTGAGGTAGGTTCTGACCCATAACTTTTCTAACAAGACGTTCAGACGTTTATTCTTTAGTCCCACTAGAGTAGGAGACTGAGAAATTAGTGCATAGTTTGTGACAAGGCTTCTCCCATAGCATTTTTCATTTGGATTTTTAACATGTATACCCCTAACAAATATGGTAATATCAAATATATCGCTTACAAATGTGTATTTTTCTATATGCCCCTAACAATTTGGACTTTATTTCATATTTACCCCTATGTTGGATATCACTAAGTTAACCATTACGAGACAAATAAAAATCTAATTAAAAGATCAAATTAAATAATCAAATGAGAAAAGATTTAACAATTTTAATACAAATAAATGAGGAAGGTTATAATTTATCATTAAAAAATAAGATTGATGACAAATTTGGAGAAGTAACATAAGGAAGAATATGTAGTTATCAAAGATGCATAGTTAGTTTATCCATTTTTTTAAAAAAATAAAGAAAATTTTAGAAGAGTTAATGAGTCTCGGTTGGATTAATAATTGCAGGACTTTACAAGAATGAAGAAGATAAAGTTTGAATAGTAGATAATATAATATTTCAGTTATTTTTCATCAAGCCCATTAAAAGAAACTGAAAATCCTTTATCATTGTGAGTTTTTTAAATTATAGGGGTAATTAAGAAAAGTGACATATTGTCGTGGATAAATATGAAAATACATATTTGTGAGGGGCATATATGATATTTAAGTATTTGTTAGGGACATACATGTTAAAAACCCTTTTCATTTAGTAATGAGCGATGAGCGTTACAGTCGTCGATGCTAAATTTGGAAGGAAAAAAATTTGAATAGATTAGACGGAAGATGATGATTCATCAATTCTTTTTTTTTTTAAATTGAAAAATGGCATTTTTGTAAATAATGAATGTCATTTTCGTAATATGTGAAAGAAAAATAAAGGAAGAAGTTGTTGGACAGAGCTTGATCTTCCGTCCGACATTTTACAATGTTTTTTAAAAAATAATGACATTTTCGTAATTATTTGAGTGACATTTTCTTAATTTTTAAGAAAAAAGTTTCTGAAAAAGATTGCAAACGGAAGATAATTTTCTGTCCGACTATATTAAAAAAAAATTAAAACGGTCGGAGTTTGATCCACCGTCTTCTATATTTAGCATTCGTCTAACGCAGTTGCTATGTTTAGCAATCGACTGTTCATAAGGGGTTTTTTTTTTTTTAATCACAAATGCTAATATTTGAGTTTTTAAGCAACAGATGCTCTTATAAGTGTAAATAATTTATAGTATAATTAAGTAATAATTATGAATAAAAGTCTCCTATCATTTTGGGTTTAAAGTGTAACCTAGGTAACAAAGCCCCGTATCATTCACGACACGACATCCTTTTCCTACTCCCCACATCTTTCACAACAATCAATTATACCAATTATTATTAACTACCAGCAGTCATTTTTTTTAAATTAAATTGATTTTCACTTGTTCTGCAAAATTTTCAATCAATTATTAGAATTTTTTTTTTAAATAAAAGGTAACTGCGTCACAGCCTCTTAAGACCATCTCTGACCACACTAGCTATCTCTCAGTTTTAGCCAGAACAACAGATTTTGGATGAAAAATTTGCTCCAACAGGACTCGCCAAAATAGATTTATCAGATTTACTCGTCAGATCTGGCAAGTTTGTATCGCTCGCCAAACTTCTCTGCCGCTATCCCAACATCTCAAAACCCTTAAAAAAAATTAATCGCGATCTGAAGAAATCGAGATCAGAAAATAACTATCAGAAAAAAGAAAAAATCGTCGATTGGAAAAAAATACCAGCGATCAGAAGAAGAAAAATAATCGTAAAAGAAACTGCGCGATGCGCGAGATCGCAAACTTGTGATCAGTGAGAAAGTTTCTTTTTTTAGATTGCGAATTTCAAGTGATTGATAGCATGGTTAGATTTTTTTTTGCTTGGCCTTTTGTTTGGGTTTTTTTTTTTTGGCTTTAATTTAATTTTGAGCTTTAAAATATCTATGATTAGTTAAAATAGCTAGTATAGTTGGAGTGAAGACTTTTTTTTGCTTGCCAAATCATCAAATTATTCTCCATTTTGGCTATTTTTGCGAGCTAAAATAGATAGCGTGGTTGGAAATGCTCTAATTAAATATTAATGAAACAAAGTACTATATATACATCCATGAGATCAAGTTCTGGATACATCAAAATAACAACTACATAAAGTACTTGGCAGAAAATACCGAAGACTAGACATCCATCGTATAGTGAATCCATCCTCCGTCCTGTCTGCTTCCTGGACTCTTTTTTAAGCCTACTTCTCGTCCTCTCCTTCATATGAAGCATCTTTCTTGTACCTGCCTGATCTGCCTAAGAGTGGATGAAGGCAAAAATTTAGAATTAATGTCTAGGAGGAGATTATTATTGATAATAAAACTCTCATTATAAATCATCTAGATTGAAATTATTTTCGAGAATCATCTTTTAGTTGGGTTTATCGTCTATGTTCCTTGTGTCTGTCTAGCCGCTATACTGAACAATGCTCGCTCTCACACAAGAGGTCGATCATTGCTTTAAATATCTTGAAATACATTATATTTACATTCAAATTTACTTTTTTTTTCTATGAGAAAATTAAAATTCTTTCTTATCCTGTTTTTATTATTTAATCATAGATCACATTTGACACTGGAAATGCCCATTTCAAATGGTTAATAATCAACAATGGAATCAAATCTGAACTAATAATACACCCATGAGGGTGCTTATGAGTTGAGCAGAAATCAGATTTACATTACTAAACATTACTTTTAACAATTTATTAATTATAATAAAACAAAGAAAACTAATATTGTAATAATTAGTGTCGGCACGTATTTGGAGGGACACTATTAACTAGTCCATCTCTCTGTTCTCTTGTGAAAGAAAGCAATTGTAGCAGTCAAAAAACATCTCCCTAACTCTTCTCTCAACTCTTTGATTTTTTTCCCAAACTGACCACTTTTTGGAATTTCCTTTTTTTTTGGTAAAATGGCCCAATTTTTTAAAAAAAACTGACCCACTCGCTTTCACAGATAGCGCGTGTAAATCAAAATCCACTCTTTGATTTGGATCTTTTTGTTTCTTCTTTGGCCAACACTCGTTGTCTCAAAAAGCTAGTTTGTTTTCACCGAGCTTGCTTTTTGAGATAGCGAATGTCGATTGGAGTTTTTTAACTTTCTCAATCCAGACTCGCTGTCTCAAACAGCGAGCTTGTTTTAACCAAACTCGCTATTTGAGACAACAAGTGTCGATTGGGAATTTCTTTAACCCCAGGCTCGAACTTTTTTATTTTCTTCTCTCCATTCTTATTCCTAACTCCGAAACCCAAAATCCTAACTTCCCAAATTCGATCTCCAACCCACAAAAAATTCCCAAGCTCGAATTTGGGGGTTATCGAAGATGGAGAGTTGAGAGAAAGAGATAGAGGGAGAGCTCAATACTTGAAATAGCGAGGCTGGGATTTAAGAAATTCCCAATCGACACTCGTTGTCTCGAAAAGCGAGTTTGGTTAAAACAATCTCGTTTTTTGAGACAGGGAGTCTTGACTAAGGAAGAAACCAAAAAAATCCAAAACCAACACTCACTTTCTCAGATAGCGAGTGGATTTTGATTACACTCAGATATTTGAGAAAGCAAGTGGGTTAGTTTGGATTTTTTTTTTAAAAGTGAGTCAGTGTGGGAAAAACTTTCAAAAAGTGGGTCAGTTAGGGAATTGTTTCCGACTCTGTTCATTTTTGGACCACATTTATACTTTGATTTTACTAGGCCCTTTCTTAGAGCATCCAGAGTCGTCATTGTGTAAAATATGCATAAATGGATAAATGCATATAGCATTTGGCAAGTTTGCTACAATCGTCGAAGGCTATTTTTTACCAATTTAAATTAAAATGATGAAAATCCAGATCATACGAAACTCGATGTTGTGTCGGAGAGAAAAATATTTTTTTTAATTGAGCGACGCAAGTTCACATTTCGTCGGAGGATAAAACGAAAAAAAATAAAAAAATTTGCCAGACGCAACATGATGTTGAGTCCGGCAATTCGGGGAGCTAGGACACAACATCAACATGATGTTGCGTCGCATCCGACAAGTTGGGTTTTTTTTAGTTTGGCTTTATTTACTTTTTCCGCAAATGATGGCTTTATTAAATTGATAAATGACCAAATTGCCCCCCTCCTTCATTCTATATATTGATGGTTAAATGAAGGAAGCAAACATAAATTTGCTCTCGGCCAACTCTCATTTTCTTATTTCCTCTCTCTTAACTCTCTATCTCAACCCGCTCTCGCCCAATTCTCTATCTCAATTTCATAAACCCCAACTCTCTATATCAATTTCTTAATTAGCTGAGAAAAATGTCTTCGATACGAAGATTTATTGGTCGTTTGAAATCAAAATGGGAACGAATGCCAGCCCATGGCAACACAAGCAACGAAGGTGAAGAAGAGATATCAAATGTCGACTTTGCCATTCAATCAAATTGGAATCGCGTAGTAGACGATTTCAAACATATAAGTCAATATATTACTTTTACCCCGGAGGGCGGTTTCTGTAAGTTTAGGGAAAATTGGAAGGAACCAATCAAGATGTACAATCAGTACTACTCACAGGTCTCACTTATTAAACAACTAGTAGAGCAGGTGGGATGACACCGTTTTATGAAAATCGATACAAACAAGTCGTCGATTCAGCTCGTCGAGGTACTCGTAGAGAGATGGTGGGACACTACCTACACTTTCCACCTACCGTGTGGTGAGTTGGGTTTCACTCCATTGGATTGGGTTATGCTAACCGAGATTCCTATCGGTATCGGTGATTTGCCTCCATGTAACAATGAGGCCTATACTTTTCAAATTGTTCAGTCTTTCTTCTTTCTAGCATTAACAGTAGATGATTAGAAATCACACGGTATACAGTATACATTTTTTAAAATTTATTTTACCAATACTATGATTGAAGAAGTCGAAACCAATATGGCACTATTAGCGAGGATTGCACGAGCTTTCTTTATGTTCTTTCTTGGTGCATTTCTTTACCCTAATGGTGCTGGTTTAGTAAGGTGTGGTTGACTAGCTGCAGTTGCAGACCTGAATGTTGTTGCCAAATACGATTGGGGTAGTCATGGACTTACTCTGCTCTATTTGTCTTTGGACTCATGTAGCAGACTTCAAGTGAAGGGGTTTAATGGGCCGTGGCAAGTGTTGGAGGTAATACTTAATCTATTATTTACTAATTTTAGTCGAATAATGTCATTATGTTATTTTAGTTATGATGTTCGTAACATATTTCATAATTATGTTTTACAGTATTGGGTTTACGAATACACAAATTGCTGTATTCCAGTTAGAGATAGGAACATCCTATGGAGACACACATGGCTAATTCTGATGTATGGCTGAAAATTATTCGATGGAATAAAGAATTCTTGGATTTAGGCCGATCTGATCCTATTAGGTACAATCAGTCGATGGCTCGTGATCAGTTGGAGATGCGCACTTCTTCCTCCATCATTTGGCAGCCATATAATGGGTCAACAATTAAAGACGTATATAAAATTGAAGCTGCTAAATTCATTTCACGTTATCGACATGCTTTTACGTACTGCGGCCAGGTATATTAATTGTTTGTCATATTTATTTACATTACTTTGATTAAATATTTTGGTTATGCTAAAGTGAATATTTCATTACAGGGTGTATGGTATCTTGGTGATCGTTGTATTCAGCAACTTACTGGGGTAATTGCTATCCCAAATAACCCACCTCCTTTCATGTGTTTTATGAAATCCAGTATACACTTCCTGAACCTATTGAAGCATCACCTTTCGTACGGATTGTAGAGTAGATCATTTATGATCAGTACTGGGCAAAGGTTTCAATTGGTCCGTTAATGCCGACACTCTCCCATGCAGCCAATGTCAATTTTATTGGGCCAGCATCTATTAGAGTTACTTTCGCTCAGTTGCCATATGTTGCACCTCCATTTTGGCTACCGGTCGAGTATCCAACTCAATCCACTATAGATAATTCGTTATTGCTTGATGAACCTTACGTTGAAGTGTCACTTTTTCAAGGCGGTAATCTTATGAAGAATTTGGACGGTAATATAAATGTCCTGTTTCATCAAAGTGGGCAACCATCATGTGAGTTACCAAAATCGTGTATACATTTTCGGCTTTAATAACGTTATTACGTTACAATGTATTTTACTCACTCTCATTATTTTATATATATTATACATTTCCACAGGAGGAGTTATACACTTTGTCAATAATTGAGCAACACCGAAGCACAGCTTCGACGAATAATTCTTTTAGAAATGGTATTGAGGAAATCAATTTCTCGTGAATTACCAAATGTTAGGCGGTCTGTATCGATAAGCAGTAGACCATCTATTTCCCGCCATAGACCATTGAATCCAAATTTAGGTGACACTGGAGCATCAATGTCCTTATTTGTGGCTGAAACACAGTATAATTATGAAGAATAGGAAAAATTGTACATAATTTATTTTCTATTTACCTTGATGGTATTAATATGAACTTGTAAATGTCATTCAGAAAAGGTCACATGAGGGTATTAATGTCAATTTGTACATTTTCTGTTTTTCTCATTTCTAATACCACATAATTAAGTAGGTTATTGTATTAAGTTAGGAATTGTAGACTTGAGGGTATGTCTGTCATAACATTAATGTCACATGGCTAGCATCTCCAAACTTGGATTATACTGAAGTAGGTTATTTGTATTTATTCAGTTCTGTACCCATTATTCACAGTTACTTTCCTATCTATAAAGTGTAGGTTTTGACTTTTTTTACACATACCGATTAACTATTAGATTGGACAGGACATTGATGATGGGTTCTTCTTCAAGCGACATGATCAGTATTTATATGCTACCATCCTGTGTCTATTTATTTCTCGACAACACTTTGTAAACTTCAACTCCAAAAGAACCTACTGCAAATTTACCTTCTAAAACCATGGCTTATTTACATGTACCATCTTCCTCGAGTTCATCTTCTTCTTCATTAGAGGAGGACAACAATATTGTTGCTAGGATTGTTCACAATCGTTTAGTAAGGATTGGCAAGACAATTCAAGCAAGTGAACAAATCAATCGTCGTCGTTACATTCATCGGGAAAGAGAAGAAGGTCATAAACGAATGTGGAAAGACTACTTTGCCAAAAATTCAGTTTACCCAGATACAATTTTCCGTCGTCGATTCCGTATGCACCGACAACTCTTCAACCGGGTATTGGAGGCTGTTGTGGGTTATGATCACTATTTTCTCCAATCCCAGGACGCATGTAAGCAACTTGGATTAACTCCGCATCAAAAAATTACGGCGGCACTACGATGTTGGGCATACGGAGGTGCGACTGATGCGGTTGATGAATACATACACATAGGCAAAACAATGGTATTGAAAACTCTGCGTCGTTAACATTATTTAGTACTCAATATATGAGAAAACTAATACCAGCCGATGTGGAAAGACTACTCGAACAGAACAACGCTTGAGGCTTCCCGGGGATGTTGGGTAGTGTAGATTGCATGCATTGGAAGTGAAAATTTGTCCAGCAGCATGGCAGGGCTAGTACACAGGACATGTTCAGGAACCGACTATTATTCTCGAAACAGTTGCTTCTTATGATCTTTGGTTCTGACATTTATTCTTCGGTATGCCAGGATGCAATAATGATCTAAATGTACTGAACCGGTCAACTTTATTTAATCAGATTCTTGATGGTTGTGCACCTCCAGCTAATTTTGTCATCAACAACCACAATTACAATATGGGATATTATTTAGCGGATGGTATATACTCACCTTTGGCAACCATCGTCAAAACTTATACTGCACCGATACACTAAAGAAAAAGATATTCGCAGAAATGTAAGAGGGTGCAAGAAAAGATGTGGAACGTGCTTTTGGAGTTTTACAATCACGATTTGCAATAGTCAAGGGTCCATCACGTATGTGGGATGTAGATAGTCTCTCATATATTATGAAAATATGTATCATCTTACACAACATGATTGTTGAGGATGAACGTGATGAAGGTTTTCTTGATTATGATTATGATCAAATTCCTGACTCGATTGGGATCGAACTAAGCACAGGTGGACAAATTGATAAAGAAGGCCGAATCGTTCGCAATGTCATTCTACATGATAGGCAAAAACATCATGCACTTCGTTAAGATCTTGTGGAGCATATTTGGAATGGATATGGAGATGAGTAACTGCAGTTAGCATGTATTTCTAATACTATGTATTCCCATTTTCTTGTAATTTTTACTTTAATTAAATATTTATAAACGTAGTGAATGTACTACTTTGAACTATGTTTTGCTATTTGAAGCATATTGTAAGCCGATAATTATTAGTATTAATCGTTACCATATTATCAATGCAGGATACATTCGCAATTATAATTTAAAATAATAACGTAGGGACCATGTAATTAAATTTCAATTTAATCACACAAGATACTATGGAGCCATATTCTGAAAATAGGATTCTTCTTCATTTGAAATTAATAGCGTCAAATATATTCTTCATTTCAAATTGCATGCTTACATTATATTAAGATAAAATACAACATTTTGGCCTAATGTTCTTTAGCCATCGTTGTAACCTCGTTTTTGCAGAATTTCGTGTTGCCTACGCATAAAATAATATCGTTGATTCTCAGGTAACATGTTCAAAACGATACCTATAATGCGATCTTTCTCGACCCGTTCTCTAATATTGCATTCTCGGGCTTTTATCGCATTCCTCCTTGCTTGCAATTCTTTGTATACAGATGTAAAAATGGCAGTTTCTTCGGCCATATCTTTCAATTCTGATGTTTCGGCCACTCTTTTTCTTTTCCTCTTAGTAGCTTTGCGACCTGGTGACCGGGTAAGGGGTGTAGGTGAATCCGTATCAGCAGGTATATCTGAGTCCATTTGTTTATTATGGAAGATTTTTGTCTACCACTCTCTTCACCGAATTAGGTATTTTGTACTCGATCAAATACTTGTGTAATACGCAATGAAAACTTCGGCTAATCTTTAAGAATCTCATAACATTCATCAAATTTGAAAGCTCTCCCCGAAATTGCCATATATTCTACTCACGCTTCGCGAATTGAGACAACATTCAAATTCCAAACGTTATTATGTACACAAATAATACAAATAATGAATTTAAATCAGTACTTTTTCTACATACCTTATCTGTCTCGGTTGTTCCACTACCGGCCCTAGTAGTTGCATTGCTCAATTTTCCTATTAATAGAGCTATTTCTTTCGAAATCAGTTGAAATCGACTAGTTAGTGAGCTAACTGTTCTGTCGATCGGAGACTCGGAGTTCCTAATAATACCTTAAATGTAGAAAAAATACGCTTCCAGAACAGTGCCCAGGATTGATCGTTACCAATCACTGGATCTTGAGTTATACTAATCCAACTCTGGCACAGAAGAACATCTTCCTGATACGTATATGCTCTCCCCCTTACACTTCGGCTCGCTATTGATTTTCTTTCACAAATAACTCAGTACAAGACAGAGAGAGGAATAGAAACTTGAGATCTGAAAGTTTTTTTAGACAATTGTGGTGCTATTATTCGGTTCAGTATGAGTACTATATATACAAAATTTTAGTGAACTGTTTAGATAAAAAAAAATAGCCGTTTGATTTATCTTGGAAAGGGAAAATAAGCCGTTGATGAATGAAGAGGGGAAAATAGGTAATTCATTATATTTTTTTAAAAAAAGAAAACCCAATGGACGCAACTTCATGTTGCGTCCGAGGATTGTGGAGATGAGGGACGCAACATCATGATGTGTCCGAGGGTTTTTTAATTTTCCGACCTTTTCTGCTTTAAAAAATTAATTTTTAATGAAGCGACGCAGTTCGATGTTTCGTCCGACGATTAAAAAATAATATTTTTTTGAGCGACGCAACATGAAGTTTCGTCCTTTAAATTATGCATAATTCTCAAATTCGCTCTCATTTATAGCAGTCTACTGTAGCTAAATATGCAAAATATGCATATTTAGCAAACGACTGCAGCGATATTTTCGAAAAAATATGCATATTATGCATATTTAGCAAACGACTACAGATGCTCTTTTGGACCCATCACCTTATTTATTCAGTTTTTCCCTCTTTTACTTTCGCGGGTAATTATTTTTCACCGTTTCTGACATGGGTATAGGACCTGGCATCATTCCCTATACTGCACTAAAGTTGGTAAGCAACATAATGAGTTTTTTTTAAGCTGAGATTTTTACGCATTTTAATGATGCTTTGAATATGATGAAGAGAACATGTTTATACGAGTTTTAACATGTAGATTAATTGTGCATATTGTTAGGAATTCTGAGGATCTTGTTGAGTCTTTGACACAATCAACACAAACC
This sequence comes from Hemerocallis citrina, assembly GCA_017893485.1. Classification (NCBI taxonomy): domain Eukaryota; kingdom Viridiplantae; phylum Streptophyta; class Magnoliopsida; order Asparagales; family Asphodelaceae; genus Hemerocallis; species Hemerocallis citrina. The sequence goes on along the minus strand of CM030365.1, from coordinate 7,714,843 downwards.
ACCAAGAAAAACTAGATTGCACCAATCACACAAAGCACACAAGAATTGTCCCGATTCGGGCTTTCGTCTTAATCCAGGTGAGGAATAACCGAGATGTTATTTCAACTAGAGAAAATACAAAAATATTACAATTCTCGCCACGATCCTCTCTCAGGCCTAACTGGAACTTGGTTGCTGCTTACAATAGAGAAACTCTCACCCTCTTAGATGAAGTACTCTATTAATCTATTAGGCACTCAAGAGAATCATGTTGTTCTAGGAGCCGTGTACATTGTTTTTCTAGATCTAGAGAAACCCTACTTTAGATATCTTGATACAATAGCCATCTGATGTATCCTGACGAGATAAACATATAATTAGAGCTGTACGATCTAATCAAAAGATGAAGTGAGCTTCAATCGAATTAACAAGCTCGCCCCCTAAAAAACCCATCAACGCTGCGGACGGTCGACAGCATATAGTTGCGGTCGACCGTAACTCCCAGACCATCGATCCGAGAAGGTGTCGGTCAACAGCACAGTCGACCGTCCCTTTCTCTGTTGGTTAATACTGCTGCTAACTCTTTCTCCTTCTCTTTGATCATTCTTTTCGAACTCTCTACTTCTATCACCATCTTCTCTTCACACCGAATAAGTATGCAGGATATAAAATCCAACAATCTCCACCTTGGATTGTATACACATGAATCCATACCTGTGTGATTTAAAACTCTTCTAGACTTTTCTCTGCTTTGTAAACAACACATTTCTATGGTTTCTTCTGCTAGTTGAACAAACCTCCACCTGTTTTTCTCCAACCGCGTGCCCTCCTCAAGGGCACCCCTGTAGATGTAATCATAGAGATGCACCCTCCACACGAACTCCACCTACATCAAGGCTCTCTCCACCTTCCAACGGTATTCAAACATTGCAGTCTCGATTTGGTAATTCTAGTGACAGCTTACTAGATAATGTTTTAGGAACAATGGGCTTCCATACACTCGGCCAAGTTTTTCTGCTCCCACAAAGCTGGTAGAGGTTGTGCTGACCCTGTCCAATTCTCCTCTTACCCTTTATTACCTTACGACGACTATCCCAAACCGTCAACCTCGAGCTGTGTACCTGTAGCCACAAACATCAAGAGTCCCCAAGGATATCAGATTCTTCTGTATCGAAGGAATATGCATGAACTCTTCTAGTATGAACCATTTACCATCTGGCGTCTCCAATTCAGCTGTTTTCTCACACACTACTTCACAAATCTCACCACTCCCCGTTCTCACACTATGACCTGTTGATGACTTGTAAGTAGAAAACATCTCCCTCTCAAAGCAAATATGAAAAGAACTTCCCGAATCAACATGTCAACTTGAATCCATATTTGAAGAACTTGAAACAAAAAGATATAGGTCATCATTATTACCTGACTCAGTTGCGCTGACTATATGGGCTTCTTTCCCTTCTTTAGTATCACTTTTTTGACTCAACCACTTGTGACAATCTCTCTTGTAATGCACATCTCCTCTACAATAGTGGCAACGAATCTTACCATTGTGTGCCACATCCATTCCAATTGAAGTATCACCATCCACTGCAACGCACCCTGTAGAAATAGACCCTCTTTTATGAGTCTCCTTTCTTAGTTCATCTTCCTTCAGACCCTTAATTACCCTGCTACTGTAAGTGTCTTCTTAGCTGATTTCCCATGTAGCATGGTAGTTATCAACTGATCATAAGAAGTTGGCAATGAATATATCAAGTTGAAAGGTTTATCCTCTTCGCTAAGATCAGCAGCATTAATCGCCTTCAGTTCAAATATTATCTTATTGAACTCCACAATATGATCTTGAAGATGGGTAATTATCGAACTCCACAATATGATCTTGAAGATGGGTAATTATCGAACTCCACAATATGATCTTGAAGATGGGTAACGTCCTTAATTGAAAACCTAAACAGCTTCCTCTTCCAATACTCCGATCTAGCAATGATGACCCCGAGTAGTCAGATTTGAGTCTCGTCTATAGACTCGTCGCACTTATCTCCTCAAGAATATTACACTTGACTTCGTCTGCTAATTGCAACAGGATTAAACTTAAGGCTTTCAAACAAATCTCATCCCACTTCTCCTGCTTCATGTTGGTTGGCTTCTTCTATTCTAAGGCAAGGTAAAAGTCCTTCTGAACCAAAACATCATACATGTCCACCTTCCATAGATTGCAGTTGATCTTAGCATCAAATTGCTTGATCTTCGTCTTTTGATCGGCCATCTCCTCCAAGGAACTTGAACAAACCCATGAACTTGATTGCTCTGATACCACTTGTTAGGAATTCTGAGAATCTAGTTGAGTCTTTGACACAATCAACACAAACCACCAAGCAAAATTATATCGCACCAATCACACAAAATACACAAGAATTATCCCGGTTGGGCTTTCGCCTTAATCCGGGGGAGGAAGAACCAATGTTATTTCACCAAGAGAAGATATAAGAATATTACATTTCTCACCACGACCCTCTGTCAAGCCTAACTGGAACTTGGTTGCTGCTTACAATAGAGAAACTCTCTTACCATCTCAGATGAAGTACTATTTTCTTCTATTTGGCACTCAATAGAATCATGTCGTTTTAGGAGCCGTTTACATTGAATTTATAGATCTAGAGAAACCCTAGTTTAGATATCTTGATACAATAGTCATCCGATGTATACTGAAGAGATAAACATTCAATTAGAGTCGTACGATCTAATCAGAAAATGAAGTGGGCTTCAATGGAATCGACAAACCCTCGCCCAAAAAATCCATCAGCACCGCGGACGGTCGACCGTACATAGTTGCGGTCGATCGCAACTCCCAGACCATCGACCTGAGAAGGTGTCGGTCGACCGCACAGTCGACGTACCATCCCTTTCGATGTTGGCTGCTACTACTGCTGACTGTTTCTCCTTTTCTTTGATCATTCGCTTTGAACCCTCTGCTTGTATCACCATCTTCTCTTACACCGAATAAGTATGCAAGACATTAAACCCAACACATATTATATAAAGCATGCATGTAAAATCGTCAAACAACTCGGCGTTTTATTGACGTAGATATTCTGACGTCAATTATGATCTTTAGTTATTTTCACGGAGTAATTATAAACATGACATATCATAAAATCATCATCTATGAGAACGAGGTTATCTTTTCTTGATACTTCTTTTTTTTTCAGAAAAAAAAGGTGGAGTATGGCCACCCTGTTTCATTAATAAGGAGTTAATAAAATAAACTCATAGTACTGAGCCAAGTATAAGAACCTACAATACAACAAAAGTACATAATCTACCCCAAACATGGGGGGTGGGGCAAAAGAAGGTACAAAACATACATGCATCCAAGCAAACAAAGTACATCGAAGCATCTACTCCCCCCAACGAAACCCTGGGTGCTGGGGATTAATTAACAGTAAATGTCTGACGGACAGGGCACATCCCTCAGTCTAGCGTCGACCCAATCTCGAATTCATCATCATCATACTCCTCCACCTGAAAGACGCTCACGATCCTCCTTTAGGACCTGCTTTGCAACGTTTTTCCAAAAGGAAATAAGATGCATAATATGAGTCAAATTACTAAAAATACTATTACAAGTCTCACGGAAGTAACAATTGTTCATGTTCTAGCCAAAGACCCCAGATCGTAGCGGCGATAGCGATAAACCAAATTTCTCTCATCGTTCGTCTCTCAGTAGCGAACTTTGATCCTACCCATAAATCCCCATACTTACTAGGGTACTTATTCGTCCTGAGGCCGCTAAGTACCTCCACAAGGACTACTTTGCTCCTGGGACATTCTAGAAAAAGATGGTATCTAGTTTCAGGGACAGCATTGCAAAATTCACAGGTAGAGTCCAAATTCGGTTGACGTTTAGATAGCTTCTTTCTAGTCAATATTGCGTTATTCAGCACCAACCTAGAGGAAAACTTTAACTTTCAGCGAGGTTCTCGCCTTCCAAACCACGCCCGACCAACTCCGGCTACATCTCCTAAATTGAATGCGGTTATAAAGGGAGCGAACAGTGAATGTGCCATTCTTTTTCAGTCCCCAAGAATTCTTATCGAGACTTTGTAAGCATATAATTTCGGCGTTGGCGATATAGGTCTGAAGTTCCATGAGCCTATGCTAGGAGCCCGGATCAAGGGGATGTTTAAAGGCTGGTTTCCAGGAACTTCTTCTCCGGGCTGCGGCCGCCGTGCAATGCGGTTGTGATGCTTGGTCATACAAATCAGGGAACATGGCTCTAAGTGTGTGTTCAGCACACTACTTATCTCACCAGAATCTGGTGAGTCTACCATTCCCAATAGACGACGTCACATAGCTAATGAAGGGATCGTAGGCTTTAGTGATACCTCTCCACAACCAGGAAACTCGTGGGCCTACCGTGAAATCCCAGATTTCTTGTCCTATTCCCATGTAGATATGTCTAAACGAAATCCTGCTATCCTTCTCCATTAGGGTGGAAGACTTTCCACCACTATTTTCCCAAGAGAGCCAGATTCATATCTCGCAGATCAATAATACCTAGTTCTCCGTGTATTTTTTTCATGCAAGCTTTTTCCCATCTGATGAAGTGATATCCACCTCTATCAGGACTTGCCCCCTTCCAAAGAAACCGTTTTCGAGTTCGGTCAATTATCTAGATAACCCAACGTGACATTTCGAAAAATGTCAAATAATAGATAGGAAGATTTGAAAGAACTGCATTGATAAGTATGACTCTTTCTCCCATGGATAAAACTTTATTTTCCATCTCTTCCTGATACTTGTCATCAAACAAATGCTATTCTAGTCAATGAGGTATATAGTATATATATCCTGATGTCTTGCACAATAAACTACAGAAATTGATGTCGTTTAAGAGTCTTTAGATAGCTGCGTTATAACCAACCAGATAATGATTCTTGTGCAATTTGACTTTCGAGCTAAGCTAAATGGTATCTCTATTATGACTTTATATGAGTAGAGATCATGGTTTTCGATACCGATTTGACTTTCTAGACAAGCGAAGAAGAATGATATATAGTTGATGTCATCAACTAAAAAAATGAAAAACCATCAATTAGAGTATCCAGAGCGGTTTTTGCTATTTCACTAAATTAGCAAAATAACAAATGGTAAAATAAATATTTCGCTACTGTCGTCGTTTGCTATAATTTGAAAAAACACTAAAAAAGATAATCGAATACAACATGTTGTTCCATCTCACACGTATTTTTAAAAAAAAATTGATTAAATGATCATTAGTGATTTAATGATGATTAGTTATTAAAAATTTATTAAATTAGTGATAAAGTGTGACATGTGAGTGATTAAGGAGTGATTTAAGTGGGATTTGGCTGAGAATGGGTGCGACACAGGACATGTTGTCCCGTCCAAGAACATTTTGTTATCGGACGGGACAACATTTTCCGTCTGACATTTTTTTTTAAAGAACGAAACATGTTGTTCTGTTCAATCGCTAAAACTATAAAAAAATATTTAAAAATTATTTGACGAAATATATTGTTTCGTCCGACGCATTAAATTTTTTTTAAACAATGGAGACGGAATATGATATTCTGTTTCCTATATTTGGCAATTACCAAATTCATTTCTCAAATTTGGCAAGATAGTAATCATCATTTGCTAAAATTTGGCAAAATAGCAAATGATTGCAGCTTTCGTTTGCTGTTTTTTTTTTGCCATTTTGGCAAAATAGCAAACAATTGGAGATGCTCTTAGTTGTTATACGATTTGAATTTTTTAATTCAGCTGTGTGTCAAGAAATTTAGGGAGATGGTGTGTTAGAGCATATGTAGTCGTTGTGTAAAAATTCAAAATTTGCAAAATTTGGGAGAAAAAATCCCCCGCAATTGTTGGCCAAAAACCCAAAATTTGAGTTGAAAATGAACAATGCTCTTCTATGTTTGGCAAGCAATATAGCAATTTGCAAGATATACGAGATGAAATATGAACTTTCATCCATGGGTATTTTTGGCATAAAAATTGTCGGAAAGGGACAAAACATGTTGTTTCGTCCCACTCCATTTCAAAAAGTTTTGAATCCGTTCAAACAATTTATAAAAAAATTGTCGGACGAAATATGAAATTTCGTCCGACAATTTTTTTATAAATTGTTTGAACGGATTCAAAACTTTTTGAAATGGAGTGGGAAGAAACAACATGTTTTGTCCCTTTCCAATTTTTTTTTTTTTTGAAAGACCAAAACATCACCTCCTTCTCTAACGGCCAGAAACAACTCCAACGACTATAATTGAGTTCACCAACGGCTCAAAATTGTGGGGTTGCTATATATATATATATATATATATATATATATATATATATATATATTCATCCGACAATTTTTTATAAATTGTTTGAACGGATTCAAAACTTTTTGAAATGGAGTGGGACGAAACAACATGTTTTGTCCCTTTCCATTTTTTTTTTTTGAAAGACCAAAACATCACCTCCTTCTCTAACGGCCAGAAACAACTCCAACGACTATAATTGAGTTCACCAACGGCTCGCAATTGTGGGGTTGCTATATATATATATATATATATATATATATATATATATATATATATATATATATATATATATTGTTGCAGTTGTTATGTAGATGTGGGAGCAACAGATAATGTGAGTTCTTGTATTCGAGAAAACGGTCGTGATCCGGACCTTCGTTCTGTATCCGTGGGAAAATTGAGAGGATTGATTGGGGAAGGAGCCGACTTGCCGACCTGCAAAAAGAACCTTAAAACATGGGAGTTTTCCCGACGACAGACTCTCCAATGCTTAAGTCATAAGACATCAATTTAGGGGAAGGGGTTCTGTAGCAAGAAGAGTGATTATCTTGTAACAGTGCTAGAGAAGTAGTATTTGTAGGTCTTTGGAGAGTCCGTTATGGAGAGATTCTTGGCCGGTCATGAGATCTAATTGATATCGGATCTGGCGTTAATCAAATCCCTAATTTTTTTGTCGGGGGGTGGAGGGGGGGAGGTTTTGATTGTGGCATAATCGACAGGATGACTGGTATGATCGGCGGGTGAGAGACCCGGATGGACCGGAGGTATGCGATTGGGCCTGCGGAAGTCCCGTGGAGTGGGTTGGTTTGGGTCTTTTGTTTGATGGGCGTTTTAAGCCCCACAGGGGTTTGTGATTCGTGCGAGAATCGCAGGGCGGAGGTCAATTACGGCTTTTACCCATATCATGAGCCCCCCACTCTTGAAGATGAGCTGTCGATTGTTTCCAAGGAGTAGATAACTCGTGGGAAATATGTCAGCAACCATGCCGAGTTGTGGTGTCTGTTATTGAGGTAGTGTTCAAGGCTTAGAGTCAGAGTATCATTCTGACTTGTCAATCTGAAGTACAATCCTTGCTGTAGATCATAGGCTGAAAGAATCCTTCGTTGTGTCGGTTCCCGTATTGGTCGGGGGGACGCTTGTCAGGCTTAGATGCTAACAGAGTGGGTGACATCGGGTTCCTGTACCTGTGTCCTCTTACTCTATCATGTTTTGTGGTATTTGATGAGTTTTCACGTGATAGTAATCATTCCAGAGGTTGCATTTCACGGAATTCAAGGGGATGACACGTGCAGACGATTCATGACGAAGTCTGCTTCTATAAATCTGCTCCTCCTTTCCGATTTGGGGGTTTGTTTTCTTTGCACCTGGAGTTCCTTTCCAAAAAATTGTTGCTTTGAGAATGTCGACCATGGAGGTTAACAGCTCGTCTTCTTCAGGTGAACGGAGTGGACCGGGAATTAGTTCTTCCTTGGATGGATCGGCCACGAGTTCCTCAGGTCATTCTCCTCTACAAGAAAGAAGACTTTTGTACCTGAAGCCCAGTTTGGAAGACACCCGAGGCTCGGCCCATGCGTCGGGGGGTATAGGTGATCAGAAGGCAAGGATCAGTTCTTGGAGAAAGAGTGGACCTTGGATGAACTCTTAGGGGCGGTGCTGGAGGCTGAGCTTATCGACGTCGATTGTCCCCGAGCGAAGTTTTCCCTTGGTGAGGCTCTGTTGGTCGCACCCCCTCGATTGTCTTGCCGCTCGGAGTCTGTTCGAATGTATCCCGATGATCGGGAGGATGAATTTTGCCCTGACGTTCTGCCTTTGCTGAGTAGGTCGGTGGCCGACGTAGACGAGATGAAGAGTGTCCTGGCTTTGAATGACCTTGAGTCGCTTTTGATGGTCTATCGCGTCCCTCCCCAAATTGAGCTGATGCTCCCGAACACTAATCTTCAGTTGAATGCCGATTTCCCGGGGGAGTTCTCTATAATGAACGTAGATATGATCCACTCAGGGCCTACGCTTCCCTCTTCATCCTTTTGTGAAGGAAGTGCTGAAATGGACGGGCTTCAACCCTATGCAATATGCGGTGAATTTGTGGAAGCAGCTGATGAGTTCCGTCATGGTGTGCCATGAGAAAGGGGTTCCCCTCCGCCTAAAGTATTTTCAGGTGTATCTAGGTTTTAAAGTGCTACCGTTTCACCCCTACTGCTGGTATATCTCGCATAGTCGGGGGTACCAGGTGGTGCACAACCATCCTGATTCTATCAGAGGTTGGAAGCAGAACTACTTTGTGGCCCATAGTGTCCAACCTTGGGATATCCCTACCAGATGGTTGTATAAGGGCCCGCCGAGGAAGGGTCTCCCATCAATCCATGAACTGACCTCGGAAGAGTGCGTCGAGTTTTTGAGGATATTTGAGAAGGATGCCTGCATCGACTAGTCGCAGATGTCGGGGGAGAGGTTGGGCACGGTAGGTTTGAGTCCTGCCGGCTCGTGTAAGTTCTCTTTCTCTTGTCTCGTTACGTTAGTGTGTTGCCTTGTCTGATTCCTGCTTCTCTTCACAGATGCCGGTGTGATGATTGCTTCAGCGCTGAAGCATCATGGGGCGAAAATAGCCAACCTTAAGGGCAAGAGGAAGGTCAGGGTGTCAACTTCTGGGCAGTTCCCTAAGCGATCCAAGACTTTGCCGATCCATGATCTCGAGGGGTCAGTCGAGCAAGAGGCCATTGAGGGCCACCGGATTGGCCAAGTCTTCGACTCTGCCCTCTCACTTGTCTATGAAGGAGTTTGACTCAGTCATGGAGCCGCGGTCGGCCCAGGAAGTGGTGGAGACTCTGGCTCCCCCGAAGGATCGGGAGATCCTCGCCAAAGAGACTGAGGAATCGTGTTTCCATCGATTTTCTCAGGGGGTCATCTCGGTAAGTTGTCAATTATGCTGTATTCCAAGTGCAAAGAATTTGTTGCTAACTTCCTGAATTTCCCTAGCAGGCTGCCCTCTATAGGACCGAAATGAAGAGGCAGAATGAGTGCATGCTCAGCTGTGCGGCTCGGAGAGTGGAGTGGTACAAGAAGAGGTGCCAGGACGAGCATGGGTGCATTGAGGCCATAGAAAGGAAGGTGAAGGAGTTGGAGGGGAAGTTGGCAGAGCCGGGCGAACGGCATTCTATCTCTGGGATGTTACCGAATGGGAAGAAGGTGCTGGAAAGCCGGTTAACCGAGGTGCAGTGGAACTTGTAGGCACCGCAGATCAGATTGTTGAGGGGGAGGATCGCTGTTTTAAGCAAGCCATCGAACGTATCCGATGGATGTATTCTGGTTTCTATCTAGGCAATCTCGAGTATGATCCGTGTTTTGTTACTTCCCCCAAAACTCCTGGCGAGATTCCTTCCGACCTAGGGACTGGTGTGGGGCCTACCTCTGGAGGCTTAGAAAATGAGAATGCTCATATCCCCTCAGAGGAGGTTTAGCCCACGAATTCAGCCAAATTTTTTTTATTATTAGGGGACGACGATACTCATCCGACTTCTAAGGAGAAGCCCCCCTTGCGTTAGTTTTTATTTTGTGATGTAGTTTGCCGAACGCAGACTATACATCGCCCATTGTAACCGTCTTGAAATGATAAAATATTTTTGTTATACCAAGTATTGATTTTGCTGTGGACTCCTGAAATTCCCTGAGGATTCTTCCGAGCCAGGGTGTTGTTTTGAGTCGGGGTGTCCGAGGCTTCTGTTCCATTAGCGACTGAGACCGCATAGGTCTTCAGAGTCGACTCGGAGCGTGGGAGTGATTATTTCGGGGTGCGGGCCTTAGCGATGATGATCGCATGAGGCTCGTGGTCGGGGTTTCACCTTGAAGCATCTCTCCGAGAGGAATCCAATGGTTTTCGGACCTACGTGTCCATGCCCGCCACGTGCAGCCAAAGTATTCAACATCCTTTTCTGTCTATATATAGTTTGTTTTCACCCGTTCTTCTATCTCCATTCTCCTCCATTGTCTTTGGCCATCGACTCATCGAATTTATTTTCCCCTTCGCCATGGTTTCCGACGCGCTCTTGATGGAAAGATGCCTAGCCAGGAAGACTGAGAGGGAGGCGGCCGAAGCGAAGGATAAAGCGGAGGAAAAGGAGGAGGCGAGAGCTAAGGTGGCTACAGAGAGGACCGTGCCTGACACGCTCACGAATGGTGAAGCAAGGAAAGGGGCCGAAGTAGCTGAAGGACCTCGAAAGAACGGGATATGTTCTTCGAAGTGTCCCCACTCCCCTCCCTCGGTTGTACCCCCACCGCAGAAGAAGTGCAAGAGTGCTGACCCTCCAAACCCTAAGGTGTCATCGGTGGGGGCTCAGAATGTTTCGTAGCTGGAGGATGGGGCGGCACTAAAGCCGTTATCGCCGGCGAAGGCGTGGGGTCCCCTCCTGGTCAATTACGGAGGCGGATCTGATGACGGACCGCGTGAGTGCGGTTCAGGTGGTTTGATAATCTGGCCACCCCCCGAGAACTGGTGGCCTTGAAGAGAGAAGATCATAACGAGGTCTACTATCATTGGGCCCAGGCTTCGGTTCAGGTGAATGGTCCCCTATTCTCTCTTTTTCCTTTTTGCCGCTAGCTTTAGTTTGTTTTTTGGTTTTGTTTCTCCTAACTTTCTCCTTCATATGCTGTCGTCACCGGGGCCGAGCTGAAGCGGAGGCTCGGGGCAATGCTCGCGCATGCTCTAAAGCCTGAGGAGTCAGGCACGGAAGGTAGTGAGCCGAAACCAGGACCTCTGGTGGACCATTAAGGATGCTGAGAAAGAGTTAGAGAAGGAAAAGAAGGCTCGGGAGGGGCGGTTTGTTGAGAAGGAGAGATGGGCCGAGGAGCAGCTAGCACGGCAAGCCGAGGAGAAGAAATTAAGATGCGAGTTGAACGAGGCGGCGCAGACAGCGGAGAAGGACAAGGCAGAGCTGGAAAAGACCCTGCAGCAAGTGCTCAATGCTCAGGACATGGGGTACGGTATGACCCTTACGCATGTCCAGATAAGATATCCGGGCATTAGTGTCGAGGGCTTTGCTATGGAGGTGAAGGTGGAGGAACTTTAGCGGGTGGCCAAGGAGGATGCTGCGGCTACGGAGAAAGGGTCCATTGTCCCCAAATAGAAGGGGTCCGCTTTCCAGCGATGTCCATGATTTTGTCTTGTATTTCGCCTTCTTGCGGAGTGGACACCACCCCTGCATTTTTTTTCCTAAATAAAATTTTGCTTTCAAGTGATCCCCTTTGCTCGTGAGTATTGAGGAACCAAAGTTTGAGGGTAAGGAGTGATGAATGCAAGAAGCCACCATGTGTCTGCTCACGTCATCCTTTCTTAAGAATAGAGGTTACTGTAGACCTTGACAATTGAAGTGTTGACTTTTGACACATAATTAATGAGGCAGTTGACAGAGTTTCCAATAAAATCTCATGGCCTCCAAGCCATTTGTTTCAAAAAGTGATTGTTTCCTTGATGTAGTTTTTGGAAATTAACTTGTTTGTGATTTAAGGTGGCGACCTGGAGAGTGGTTTGAGTCCTCAAGTCTTTGACTTTAGAGGGCTCGTAGTGCTGAGGCCTTCTCTTGGCTTGCTCGACTCGGATTTCAAGATCTGTAATAGTTGTGACTGACCCTTGAGGGATTCTTTCTTCCGTGCTTGTGCTCGGATTAGGGGTTTGATCACAATTTTCCGGTTGGAAGTTCATGCCTTGTCTTCACCGAGCCGAGGGGACTTGGAGCGGAAAAGCATGACTCATGTCAAATTTACCTATATCATATGACTCTTTATCCTTCTCTCATGATTTTCTTAGCTGGGACGGTTGGAGGAGCGGAGGTTCAGGCCATTTTTTGCTTCAACTTCCACCTTCCCCCAGGGGATTCCCGGGAGGCCTCATCATCATCGCCTTTCATCGGCGTCATGCCTCTTTTGCGGATAGGGACACTGTCGAACCGTGGCGGCGAGGGAGACTGACGAGCTGAGAGGGACCTGGCGCCTTTTCATAAGTGCCTCACTTCTTCATAACAGAGTCCCGGGGTCGACTACCGAGGTGCCCTCACTTGTTTCTTATCCGCAATGTGTGGGGAGTAGTTAGTGTTCCTCCATACGAAGTGAATCATGTATAGATGTAGATTTAGCTTTAAGGGTTTTGTAGGCCTTTTGTGGACTGACCACCGCTTTTGTAATCACCTTTCAATCAATAAAAATTATCTTTTCCAGTAGATAGACTTGTTTTTGTTGAGATTTGAGATGTTGAATTCTTGGCAGTGGAGAGATCCGTGTTAAGTTCAGGGTCGGGCCGAGCTCTAGATGTAGCAAAGAAAACCTCATAGTACTCGTAGTCGAGTCACTTTTTTCGAGGTTTTGACTTTGCAGTGAGAACGACGTAAGACTCAGAGTCAATGTGCTCTGTCGAGATACTCTTTCCAAGGTTTAGACATAGCAGTGAGAACTGTGTAAGACTCAGAGTCGAGGTGCTTTGTCGAGGCAGTGAAAACTGTGTAAGACTCAGAGTCGAGGTACTCTGTCGAGGCACTCTTTCCGAGGTTCAGACATAGCAGTGAGAACTGCGTAAGACTTAGAGTTGAGGCTGCGTAAGACTTAGAGTTGAGGTGCTCTGTCGAGACACTTTTTCCGAGGTTTAGACTTTGTTTTGAAAAGGAGTAGATTGATTGACGAAACTGAAAACAACTTTATTCAGTGGACACTGAAAGGTGGTGCTTATTACATTTGCCTTGTTGCGAGTTTGAATCATTTTAAGGGCTTTCATAGAACTTATTCAGGTGCTCTGCTTTCCAAGTTCTTTTGACTTCCATGCCCCCCAGGTCTTCAAGTCGGTAGGTCCATGGATGGACCACTTTGGAGACCTTATAAAGACCTTCCCAATTTGGAGCGAGTTTTGCTTTCTTGGTAGGTTCGGAGATGGAGAGCCTTCGGAGTACATGGTTGCCCTCTTTTATGTTGTTCGGTTGTACTTTCTTATTATAGAAGTGCTCAACCCTCTGTTGGTAGATGTTCCTTCTGATAGCTGACTTTTGGCTTACCTCGTAGAGAGATCGAGGTTGGACCTTAGTCCTGTTGAGTTGGAACTTTCAGCGAAGTTTATGATGCGTGGAGAGGAGAAACCGACCTCTAAAGGAACGACTGATTCGGTTCCAAAAGTTAGATTGAACGGGGACTCAACTGTTGGAACTCTTTTAATGGTTCGGTAGGACCACAACACGCTCAGTAACTCTTCGACCCATAGGCCTTTTGGTGAGTTGTCTAGGCGTTTCTTCAGTCTGACCAGGATCTGTTTGTTGGCGTTCTCAGCTTGGCTATTGCATTGGGGGTGTGAGACGGAATATAACCTTTGCTAGATCTCTAGGTCAGCACATAACTTGTGGATATTTTTGCCGGCAAAATGGGTGCCATTGTTGATGACAAGAATATAAGGGACACTAAATCGACAAACAATGCTCTTCAAAAGAATTATTGTGATTGATGCTCGGTTATGGTGGCGAGGGGTTCCGTCTTGATCCACTTGGTAAAATAGTCTATGACGACGATGAGAAAGCAAATATGGCCGGTCGCTTTCAGAAAAAGGGCCGACTAGATCCATTCCCCTACATAGCAAAGGGGACCAGACTGGCGAATGATTTCAGCTCGACTTGGGTAGCGTGTCAAATGGAGGATTACCTTTGACAGGGGCCACATTTTCTCACAAGGTCCTGAGCAACTTGGAGGAGGGTCCCAAGCTGTCTAGGGACATCTGGAAGGTACGTCCTGATTTGGTTGTAGCCTGAGAAAGTGTCCATGAAACTGAGAAGAACGTGCTCAGACGTCGCATCAATGAGGGCATCAATGCTCGGGAGGAGGATTGGATCCTTCAGGCAGGTCTTGTTGAGATCCGTGAAGTCGATGCAGATACTCCACTTTCCATTGTGCTTCTTGACCATCGCAACATTGGCCAGCCACTATAGGTAGCTCACCTCTTGAATGAAATTGGCAGAGAGGAGTTTTTGTATTTTCTCCTTAATTGCCTGCTGCTAATCAGGGGCATGACACCTCTGTTGCACTGGTTTGGAGTCCGGGTGGACGTTCAGCCCATGCATTATAAGATCCTCAGAGATCCCAGGCATATCCATGGCCACCCATGCGAATAAATCCTGACTTTGACAGACAGAGTCGATGATATCTCGCCTTAGGTCCTGAGGAAGGGATTGGCTCACTTGGAACCACTTGGATGGGTCGTCTTCGGAGAAGGGGACCTCTTCCAGTTCATCGACTAGCTCTCAGATGGTCATACCCCTTTCAAAGGGGAGCTCGACTGCGTCGAGGGGCAGGACTACCGCCCCCATAGCAACCATGTAGCAGGTTCGGGTGACATCCTGGTTACCTACGACGAATCTGACTCCATGTCAGGTGGGGAATTTCATCTTCATATGGTATGTTGAGGGTATTTCTTGGAGAGATGCGAGGTCGGGTCGACCGAGGATAGCGTTGCAGGCAGCTTGAACATTTACCACCATGAAATCCATGGCTTCGGTTCGGAAAGCCGGAGCCTGTCCGACAATATTATCGAGGGTCACTATTCTCTTTATCTGGACAGGGGCGCCCGAGAACCCCTAGAGCGTGTACCCCACTAGCTTTAGCCTTTCCTTGGGGAGTTTTAGGGCTTTGAAGGTTGCCAGAAACAAAATGTTTACTGAACTCCCATTGTCCACAAGGACACGACGAACCTCGTAATTGGCTAAATCCAGGCTGATGATGAGGGCATCGCAATGTGGGAGTCGGTCACCCTCGAGATCTTTGTTGGAGAACGAGACCGATGACCCCCTCCCCTTGGGGGGTGGTTGATGGTGGACCGTGTTGAATTCTCGCATGAAAACTTTGCGGGAGGTGTTAGAGTCTCCTCCCATGGGTCCACCATAGACACAGTGGAGAATAGCTACCCATCAGCTTTCTCTGGCTCGGGACCTATTTCTGGACGCTTGTCTGCCCTTCGAGGAGGGGATGCTCGCCTAGTATTTTGAGTGAACTCAATAAATTAGCCTCTCTGTATGAGTGCTTCAATCTCCTACTTAAGAGCCCGAAAATTATCGGTCTCGTGGCTGTGGTCCCGATGGAACCGACAGTAGAATCTTTGGGTCCCTCCTCCTATTGTTGTTGTTGGACCGAGGGGGATGCTTGTCTATTCCTTTGTCCTCAATCTCCATGAGGATGGCTGAGATGCTCTTTGCAATGAGCGGGGTGAACTTCTCAAATCGGGGGACCGGAGGCGAACGCCTTTGGTCAGTGTGATCCTTTTGCAATTTTTTTGTGGCCTCAGACTCATCTGCCTTCCTCTTTCCCATGTCGGCTCCCCTTCCAACCGCCGGGATGCAGATCCTTTTTGGCTCAAATGTATTTCTCGACCTTATGGAGGAGGTCGGGGAAATCGAGGAAAGGTTTGTTGGCTAGTGAGGCCTTCAGCTGGTCATGGCGGACATTGTGCCAGAACACTGCTAAGGCAACTCCGGCATCGTGGGAGAAGATCGCCCAGGCTTTGGCAGTGAATCTTTGAATGAAACCCTAGAGGGACTCTCCATCCTTCTGTCTAAGATCCAGAAGGGAAGCGATCGTCTTCTCTGCCTTGTAGCTAGTCATGAAATGCGCAAGGAAATTCTCTTCAAGTTGATCGAAAGAAAAAATCGAACCGGGGGCGTGCTTCAAATACCATTCCTAAGTAGGGCCACATAGAGTAGCTGGGAATGCACGACATAGGTGAGGATCCGAGGCACTCTGAATCATCATGAGGGTTTTGAACCCCTCTATGTGATCAGCAGGATTTGTCTCTCTGTTGTATGTCTCGAGCTAGGGAGGCTTGAAGTTTCTCAGAATAGGGGTGTCAAGGATTCGGGTGCAGAAGGGAGATCGGGATGGTTGACGACCTGGACCGGATCATCCCCCGTTCCGGACTATCCGAGCAAGGTGGACATCATTCTGCTGGTTCCCGAACATGGTCGACTCGTGAGATTATTCTCCTCCAGAAACATTGATTTGTTCCTTGCCTGAACGTCATTCATCCCGGACTCTTCCTTGGAGCGCTCGTAGGACCTCGACCTAGAACTCTCAAAACTCGACACGAGTAACGTGACCTTCCTCCAGGGCCGTCAGGGTGTCAGGGGGTCCTTTGGAGATTGGCTGCGCTGTTGATCTCGGCCTTGGGACCGATGAACATTGCGGCTCGGAGCCGGGTTTGATGGTCCAGCTTTGCCTCTTGAACAACCAAGATGGTTTCATAGGTCACCTTGGTTCGGCCGGTTGTTGATGACATTACAAAATTCATCTACTGCAGGTTGCTCAACCTGCCTCGCGATAGAACGAGATGTGCTCAGAGCTGGTCTCCGTGGATTCTCGGCCCGCTGCCTCTGCGACCCTTAGGTGTTCGCGGGGGGTATGGGTCGGTGGGCGAGGGGGGACTCAGGGCTCCTTAGTGGTCTTCTTAGCTTTAGGTGCCATAAGAGTAAATTTCTTTGGATTAGAACTCAAATCGGGAGTAGGATCGACTGGCTGTATCCTACAGACGGCACCAATCAGTTGCAATTGTTTTTTGGGTGTGATAGCAACAGATAATGTGAGTTCTTGTATTCGGGAAAACAAGCGTGATCCTGAACTTTGTTCTGTATCCGAGGGAAAACCGAGTGGATTGGTTGGGGAAGGAGCCGACTTGCCGACTTGCAAAAAGAAGCCTGAAACACCGGGAATATTTTCGGTGACAGACCCTCCGATGCTTAAGTCAGAAGTCATCAATTTAGGGGAATGGGTTCTATAGCAAGAAGAGTGATTACTTTGTAATAGTGCCAGAACAGTAGTATTTTTAGGTCTTTGGAGAGTCCATTATGGAGAGATTCTCGGCCGGTCATGGGGTCCCATTGATATTGGATCTGGCGTTAATCAAATTCCTGATTTGGGGGGGGGGGAGGTTTTGATTTTGATGTAACCGACAGGATGACTTGCATGATCGGCGGGTGAGAGACCCGGATGGGCTGGAGGTATGCGATTGGGCCTGCGGAAGGCCCATGGAGCGGGTTTGGTTTGGGCCCTTTGTTTGACGGGTATTTTAAGGCCCAGAGGGCTTTGTGATTCATGCGAGAATCGCAAGGCGGGGGTCAATTAATGCTTATATATATATATATATATATATATATATATATATATATATATATATATATATATATATATATAAGCATAGTAGATTTCATTACAATCTGTTCTTCCCCAAATTTTCGAATCCACTTTCTTTCTCAATTTTTTGTGTTTGTTAATCGAAACAATGACGAATTGTGCTAATAAGGCAGGGCATACACATCTATTGAAGATGTGACTCTATTCTAAAGCTAGGGTTGCTATAACTCAAGATCTGTTGATCGGTAGCGATCAATCCGGGACACAATTTTAGGATTGCGTTTATCTTACATTTGTTAGTCTATTAGGCACTGCAACCGATAGAAAAGCCGACTCCCTTTCATGTTGATTATCAACAATTTCGAAAGAAGTTGCACTATTTAGTGTGAAGTTGGGCAGTGTAACAAATAGAGTTGCAAGCGGAACAACTGAGGCGGATAATGTTTGTATATTTATGCGGTTTATGCAACTTTGTTGTTTTAAAACAAAATTTACTCAATTAGAGCTCATGCAAAATGTAATTTTCTGTAACACCCCGAATTCCATTTACATGTAATTCGTAGCACAACAGGATCTTTTACTTCAAATTCGTACAATTTTACAAGGAAATTAAAACATTTCATTATACAACAATGTTCTTACATCAATGCAGCGGAAATTACATGATCACAACATGAAATATATAACTTTAACATCAACAACTTAAATCTGAAGATAATCTTTAACATTAATTCATCTTATGTCTTTTTGCCAATCCAAGCCCTGCAATGGAAAATTGTGGGCACGTCAGTTGTATACAACTGACGCAATGCTAAAAAACAGCGATTCTTTTACTTTAGCATACACAAACTTGAATGCACAATAAAGTGTAAAAAGAATGACTATCTTAAACATGTCAGTGTATAATATGACTTAATGCTTAATGTTGATGTTACACTACAATGACACTAATGCATACTTGTTCGGATTCTGTGCATCACATTGAATATAGGTCTGAGGGCAAACCCTTATCGTACTTCATATTATAGAGTTTAATCCCTCGCTATGAATATTCTACTACGGTAACAAAATCAAGTTTTAGACATTCCATGAGTACAGACTCCCGCCCTAGAGTCCAGCTTCAGGCTATACGAAAATTCTCGTCGTGTGAACATCCCGCAAGTGCCCCTCTAGCCCTGGTATACGCTTATACACTGGAGAACGACCTCCCATCTGCCTGATTATTCATGATTCTGGAGTCCACCGTCAAATTAATCATAATCCCGAATTTAATTAAGGCTTGTCTCCATTACAAGCAACCACAGTCCCGGAGTCCACCGTTAAACTGGGTCTATAGTCCTGGAGTCCACCGTCAGAGTATATAGAGGCACCCTACTTACGTTTGCTCAAGTTTTATTACATCTTCTCTTAGTGCCTATCCTTAAATTTAAAACATGAATAAATAATATTACCTAGAGCTAGCTTACCCTCCTATCGGTCTTAAAACAATACATCGAGAACAATATCTCATATTGACCACTTTTCAAATCAGTTAATCATTATCATTACTTTGCCGGTACCTGGGTCTTACTAAGCTTCTCGAAACAACATCTTTTCATGTTCAAAATTATAGGGTACTCATACCCTCATTATCCATATTCTCAATTTTATTTATTCATATCTCATTCAATTCTTTCATCCATTCTCTTATTTATCCATCATGAAGTAAGCACTACTTGGTTAACCAACTAAATTATTCATTTTAATAATTCACAATGCTCTTTTGATTACAAAAATCCCTTTTTCATATTCGTCTACACTTCAAGTATAATTCTTAATCAAAAGTTGTTTAAGATTAAAAACACAATTTCTTAATGAAGTTCATGATTTAAATCTCATCATTATACTTTGATTTTATCATAAATCAGCCCTTAAAATCTTAATCATGTATATTTTCTTTAATTTAAATCTCATCTAATACAATAAACATGATCATTAGTTCTCAAAATATCTTCTAGAATTCTATCAAATAAATCCCATATGATCTAATGATATTTTAGAATATTTCTATGATTTTTCTCAAATTTTAAAACTTAAAAAGAATACAAAAATAAATTTAAAAATTAAATTTGCAAGGCCGGGATTGAATCCAGACCCAACAAGCAACCAACAATCACCCAACCAATGGCCACTCTTAATTTCTGAGAATGAATTCACTTAATTGTTTTTATACCCAAAATACACTCTAATTTATAAAAAAATTTAAATAAAACAGAGCCAACCTCCAGGCTCGAACCCACGACCATGGGAAACCCCCCAGCGCCACTTGGCGACGCCAGGCGTAATGGTGCCTTCGCTAGCCACCAAATCCAAAGTCAATACTGATAATATAGTGGTTTAATGCCTTATAACTTTGCTCTCTGTTCATAACTAAGTTTTATTCTTTCAACAATTTCGATTTCTAATTTCTTTTCTCAATTTGATTACTCATAAAACGTAGTCCTAAGTTTCCAGAAATAATTTCTCATAAATTTTCTAATCATATTAGCATCAAATTATTCCCAATTTAACTCAAATAATTATTTTTATAAATCTAGTACTCAGTTAATCTCTTTTATAAATCTAGTATTCATATGTTTTGATTACAAAAAGTTTAACTACATCATGAATGTATTCTCATTAAACAATTCTCACTTCCCCATTAGTTTGATAAATCACCCCTGATATTTACAAAATTTCTCATGCACCAAATTTAACAAATTTATGTATACATTCACAAAATTCATATAATTAAATCATGGTTTATTATTTGTGCCTAACAATACTCCAACATACTTTTAAATAAAATTTTAATTAACAACCTATCAATTCTATGGTGTAACTTTCAATTAGCATACAATAATTCTCATGAATCATTACTACTAACAATTCCAACAATACAAAATGCATTACAAAGTAATTGAAGATTCATACAAATTAACAAAATGCAAGCATAACCTACCTACACATGCATACTATATTAGTTTAGAAAGTAAAAGAAATCACCCATCTTATTAGATGAAAAAGTAGAAGAAAACTCCTCGAAAGTTGCTCCTAGCTCCAACACAAAAGAAATGCCTTCTCCTCCTTCAGCAAGCAAAAACCACAAGCCTCTTCTTGCAAAACCCGAGCCTTCTCTTTCTTTTTCTCTCTTTTCTTTTCTTTTAATTTAGTGTACATTGTTTTTGAATAGGTATAGGTATTTATAGGGCTTTTTGTGAGAATGAAAAGACTCCCACTACCCAATTAAATACCCACTCACAACCCACCTCCACAAACCACTTCCTCTTCCTCTTCTTGGCCAGCCAAACCCTTAGGTATGTAACACCCCGAATTCCATTTACATATAATTCGTAGTACAACATGATCTTTTACGTCATTTCGTACAACTTTACAAGGAAATTAAAATTTTTTATTTATACACA
Source organism: Hemerocallis citrina (assembly GCA_017893485.1). Taxonomy (NCBI): domain Eukaryota; kingdom Viridiplantae; phylum Streptophyta; class Magnoliopsida; order Asparagales; family Asphodelaceae; genus Hemerocallis; species Hemerocallis citrina. Next base: position 7,693,956 of record CM030365.1, on the reverse strand, counting down.
TTGTTTATTACAGAGTTACAGAGCGGAAGTTAAATACAACATGAAATACAACTGTAATATCAATAGCTTTAATCATGAATATAATTTTTTATCATCAACTGTCTTTAAGTTCTTGCAAATTCAATCCAAGCCCTGCACTGAAAATCTGTGGGCCCGTCAGTTGCTTACAACCGACGCAATGTTATAAACAGCTATCCGCTCTATGTTGTATTATAATAAAATCTCTTACTTTAGCAAACACAAACTTGAATGCATAGAAAAGTGTAAAGAGTGACTATCCTAAACATGTCAGTGTATGATATGACTTAATGCTTAATGCAGATGTTATACTACTATGACACTAATGCATACTTGTTCGGATTCTATGCACCCCATCCTACATAGGTCCAAAGGAAAGCACCTACGTACTCCACATTAAAGGATTTAATCCCTCGCTATGAAAAACTATTCGGCAACAAATCAAGTTTTAGACATTCCACGAGTACAGATTCCAGCTCTGGAGTCCACCGTCAAGCTTATACGGAAATCCTCGTCGTGGGAACATCCCACAAGTACCCCTCTAACCCCGGTATACGCATATACACTAGAGAATGACCTCCCATCTGCCTGACTATTCATGATCCTGGAGTTCACAGTCAAATCAATCATAGCCTCAGATAAGGCTCGTTTCCATCGCAAGTAACCACAGTCCCGGAGTCCACCGTCAAACTAGGTCTATAGTCCTGGAGTCTACCGTCAGACTATATAGAGGCAACCAACTTATGTTTGCCCAAATTTTATTACATCTCCCCTTAGTGCCTAATCTTTAGGTTTAAACATGAATAAATAATACCACTAGATCTAGCTTACCCCCTTACCGGACATACATAAAATACTGAGAACAATAGCCCATACTGGCCCTTTCTCAAAATTAATAATTATTTTCATTACTTTGCCGGTACCTAGGTCTCACTAAGCCTCTAGAATCAACATCTTTTCATGTTCACCAACTTAGGGTACTCATACCCTATTAACTCATGTTCATATATTTATATTTCATTCAAATTCTTTCATTCATTCTCATTTACTAATCATGAAGTAAACACTTCCTGGTTGATCACACAACCAACAATTCATTACTAAGTCCCTTTGATTAACAAAAACTCATTTTCACATATATTTATTCTTCAAGAATATATTCCAAATACAAAAAATAATTTTTGATCAATAAAACCCCTTTCATATTCATCTATATTTCAATTATAAATCTCAATTCTATTCAAAAGATAGATTCATTATTTTCATAAAAGATTCTACTATAACTTTGTAGTTAAAAATACTTAGAATCATCCTCAATTACTTCATCTAAATTCATTTGCAAAACAGTAAGTTCAAAACCAGAAAATAGGGGGGGCATCAGGGCCGGGCTGGCGTATGATCGGCCCGGTCCGGCCTGACCCGGAACTGGCCCCTCCCAAACCCAGTTCAGGTCGGGCCTGAATTTTGCCCTTAAAGCCCACCACGGCCCGGCCCGCAAAAGGCCCGGCCTGTCTTGAACCGGCCCGTCCAGGCCGAACTTACCCTTGTGATTTTTGTTTTAATCAAAACTTTTATTTTTGTTTTTATTTTTTGAGAAAAATATATGTATAGAAGTATATATATACTACAAAATTTATGTATATATGTATATATGCATATAAATATACTTTAAATATTTTAAAAATTTATAAAAATGAGTGTGGCCATCAAAATTAATTGATCACAACTCATTACTCAATTTGTCAGCCACCACCCTAGCTATTTATAGCAAACTCTACCCTTCACTTCTTTCATCTCACCAATGTGGGACTAAAAGTTTTCTACTTCAAATGGTTTTAGTTACATATATATATATTTACTATTAAACTTTTTATGAAATATAGTTTCAGATTGGATTTCTTGGCTAGCGCGTACAAATTAGTGCACTGAGTTTGGGTGGTTGTGGGTTTGATCCTGAGGGGGCTTAGATTTTATTTTTAAATGAATTCATCAAAATTATTTTTAGCTATTGTTTCTTTCATTTATTTTACTTTTATTTTTATATTGTAATTTGATAAGATTTGAATGAAATGTTATTTAACTATATGTTCTTATAATTATTGTCTTCATTCACTATTTTTCTTTATCTTTTTAGTTTGTACTCTTAACAAAATCAGAATGTAGAATTTTATTTTTGAATTAATTAATCACTTTTCTTCACTCTAAATAGAGGCAATCTCGATATCTAAATTCAAATAATTTCTTGTTTTATAATTTGATCTAATTTGTATGAAATTTTATTCATGAACCTCATTTTATTTAACAATTTGTAATTTATTAAATCAATTTAAATTTGGTATTAATTTTTTTTCTATTATTTATTTGTAATAGTTATAAAACTACTATTTAATACTTGATCCATTTTTTTTTAAACACACTCAAAAAATCGGCCCAGCCCGACCCACAAACCAGCACGGCCCGGCCCGGCCCCCACCCTTGGGTCCGGGGGCTAGGTCCTGGCCTCACATTTTCCCCCTAGCCCGGCCCGATCCTGCCCGTGAATTGGTGGAGCCCGACCCGTGTTGGCCCAGGACCGGGCAAAGCTCGGGCGGTTCCGGCCCGGCCCGGCCCTGCCCGGGTGCCCCGAATGCCATCCCTACCAGAAAACTACAGTTCATGATTCTTGTAAACGTCATAAAAAATTATATACTTCACGGAAATTTATGTTCTTTAGATCAAAATAAAGGTATACAAGTCTACTACAATTCCTTAGTTATAAGTTTCTCCAAAATACTGTATCTTTAACCCTGAATTCTTCGAAATCTACAGTAGGGTCGAAATTTTGGAATACTGCCAATTTTACAGTCTTGTAAAATTCGTTATAGTTTCAATTCTTTATTAAAATTTGATTTCTTTGACTTTACAGAAAGTTTAATGAGTCTATTACAATTTCTTAGTTTTGACTTTTTTCAAATTACTTCATTTACGATGCTGAAATGATCAAAAACCGAAATAACTAGTCGACTGTCAACCAGTCCTATGTCTAGACTTTATTAAAATAGTAAACGACCTCCAAATATTATGAAATTTTAAATGTATGTTCCTGACATATATAAGATGCTCCCAAAAAAGTTTTAGTTCTAGATTCCAAATATTTTATTAAACATGATTTTCTTATGTGCAAACAAAACTCAAAATAGTAACTTTCTTTGCATGATTTAGCTACTTTGTGTACAAATTTATATTCAATTCATTTAATCTAATCATAATGTATTACCATGCACCGAAACAACATCATGACAATCTTTCAATTAGCATGCATTTTCATGTTAAATATCATCATCACAAATTAACCACTACTCATATGTATAATCAATTTTATATATCAATTTTTCTACACATGCATGATACTATATTTTAGAAAGTTCAAGAAGTCACCTACCTTAGCTGAAGAAAGAAAAATGGAAGACGACTCCTTGGATGTTGCTCCTAGATCCAACAAGATGCTAGATTTCTCCTCCTAGCAAAGCAAAGCTCAAGCCCTCCTCCTAGAAGAAATCTAAGCACTCTCTTTCTTTTCTCTCTTTCTTTTCTTCTCTTTTGTTTCTTTTGATTTTTGGTGCTATGTTAATGATATAAGGGATGATATTTCTAGGGTCAAATAGGTGAATGAAGAGACACCCATTACCCAAAATTAAATACACATAATCAAAATTAATCAACCACTCACCATTACTACACAAACCCCCATCTCTTCCCCTTCTTCTGCATGGCCAAGCCCTTTGAATTTTCCACATGTGCACACTTGTGCACGTGCACTCTACGTGCACACACCCCTCGTTCATTTAATTATTTATTTATAGCCTAAATGTATATATTTGTTACATGAAAAATGTAGTGACACATTTAAAAGTGTATTTAATTTAAGATTTTATCATGGGCTTTTATTTTGAAATTAGTTTCTTCTGAGATTTTAAAATAGATTAAGGCCTATGGATTTAAAATCAAAATAAATAACTTAAATAAAAATGAGAATAGATATGCATAATTCCTAGAAAATTTTTATGGACTAAATTGCTTAAAATTTGTACGTGCAATGCACGTGTAAAATATAAAAAATAATTTGAAAGGAAAAATAGTCAAAAATAAAAAATACATTGAACAATACTATTACGGATATTTCACGTAACGGAAAATATACGTATTCTACACGTGTATTGAAAACACGTGCAATGTACGTAAAACATAAGGATTAAAAATAAATTTTTGAGTTGGCTAAAAATAGAATTTTTGAGAAAACGAAAACATATAAATAATCAGAATATGAAATTTATATAAAAATACGTTACGAGTATTACTCGTAACGGTACAAAATACACGTGCGAATACGCGAGGGCAAAATTGTCATTACTCAATTTTAAGGGTGCACACACGTGCATGTGCACCCAACATGCACACAATTCTCATTCTTTTAATTAATTTTTATTAATTCATTTGTAGGTGTTTATTACATGACAAGTGTGTAGGATTAAAAATGTACATTTAAAATCTAGAATAAAATCATGGGCTTCTCTTTTTAATTAATTTTTTAGTGGGCTTTAAAATAGACTTTAGGCCTATGAGTTTTAAATTTAAAATATACAATTGTGACAAATAAATGAGAAAAAAATGTACATCACTTTGGAAAATTTTAGGGACTAAAACACATAAAATTTTATGTGCAATGCATATGTGAAAATATAAAAAAATATTTTATTTATTTTTTTTTTTTTAGGGATGTTACATTTTCATAGATAGGTGATGCAAGAATGGAATACATATAAACTGGTGGGAAAGCCTTCAAATTTGAAGAATGTTATGAAATACTTAAAGATCAGGCGAAATTTTCTATGCGTACAATCCACAAGTTCGACTCTGGCCCGAGTTCTCAATCTGGGGAAGGTGGTAGTATAACACGTTTGCACACAACCAGCCGAATATCATGCTCACCCTCATATGACAATCCCAAATATGGCTGCCATACAATAGTTGCCACGGTCATCATCTTCAATTTGATTTTTGGCAACAAAAATGTTGTACCTAATTTGACATGTTCTATCCATATCCAATTCTTTGCGATTCCAACGTGTAATTTTGGGTTGTTTGTCGGCGGCCGCTAAGGTGTCAGCGAGATTAACCAATGGTTTCATTATTGGACACACATTTATGTGTGCATTCATATGCCTAATAATGTAAATCCATATTAATATTAGTTTCGGTAGGATATTGACAAACTATATTTCTTAGTGAAGTAATTAACGATTACATTAAATCTTACCTCGAATACTTGTCACGGCTTGTTAAAAGCCCTCACTTTAACTGTAACACCCCGTAATTTTAAAATAGCTATAATAGTGTGTGTATATATATATATATAATAAAGAGTGAATGGAAAAAATATAAATAAGTGGTAATTGGGGGGGGGGGTGGCACGGTTGAGAAACAACAGCTTGTGTGCTGTTGTGTGGTGACGTCACGCTGACGTCACCTGAAGGGGGGGGCACCCGGTTCAGAATTGAGAAGCTGAGTGCAGTCTCTTGTGAGCGCTGACGTGGTGCAGGGGCCCCACAGGGTTGGCTGCTGTGTCACGGGAGAAAGAGTAGAGAAAGAGTGTGGGACTAGTCCCATATTGGGAGTTTAAATAAAATAAAATAATAATAAATAATATAGCCTATGATCAAGAGTCACCAATCCGGTTAACCACCTTTTGAGAGGCACCCTGTGGTGGGCAATTGTACTATATTATAAATAATTTGTCTAATAAATTGTATAAATTCTCTGAGTCTGGGGCAGGGGCGATACATTAACCCTGCAACATAAATCTAGAGATATATAAAGTATTGCCACTATTGGACTACTCCAATCATGTGCTCACTTTACTAAGATCTTTAAGTGTTGCAAGCCAATCACATCTAGCAACTGAAGCAGCATTGGGAAAAAGAAACTCACATAGGAAGAACATGAAGAATGCTCGTGTAACCGTCACGGCTTTAGTACTATCAACTTTAGATGCCTCGATCATATTGATATAAAAATACTACTTCAGGAATGAACATCGTATTCTCCGAGACTTTCAATTAAATTCAGTCATTTCAGGAAAGAAGCGAGTTTGAACTACTTCGAAAGGGTACTCGTTGTTCCATAGAGGTATTTCACCGACTCCAATGGATAATCCCGTTGGCACCAGTCTAACTGGGTGAATCCCAACTCACCGCACGACATGTGAAAAATGTGGGTAGTGTCCCAGCATGTCTCAACCAAGGCCTCTACAAGCCGCTGAGATGACTTTTTTGTATCAACAGTGAAAAAGGTGCCAACTGGCATTATCGATTATTTCCTTCACTAGTGGGACGTGGGAGCATCGCTTGTACGCTTTGATTGGACCATTCCAATTTTTTCTAAATGTACCAAAATTCACCACAAGGATGCTAGGTGATAACCTTACAAACATGTTGGTAGTTGTCGACTACCCGTTTCCACATTGTTGGATCGCTGAGATTCGTATATGGAGTCTCTACTTCGGCTTGTATTCTTGTATTGCCATGATCCGACCTTGCTTGACTTTTGGATTTTATCCTACCAAAAAATTTTCGGATCGACATGGGTATTTGGGGTGGCTGTTGTAAAGAAAGAATTGAGACGAGCGAAGAAGATTTGAGTACTCGAAAGAATGAATGAGAGTGAAGGATGAAACTGGAGTGAAGAATGAGTGACTGCATTGGTGGATATTAATAGCATGCAAAGGGCAATTTTGTCCAAAAAAATTAGTTAGAAAGGGACGAAAGATCTTATGTCGCCCAGGCAAAAAAGATTTTAAAAAAAATCAAGTGTTTCCGTCCGACACAATTTGGAGAAATGACACTTGAGAAAAATAGGGGGACAAAATAAGATCCTTCATCAACTCTTTTTAAACTCAAAATCCCCAAATTTTGGGTTAAACTACTGTGGCAACAATCCCAGATTCCTATTTCTCAAACACCCAATTCGCAAAATATAGAAATAACGACTATTGATGCTCTTAAGGGAGATTGTGTGAAAATCACTGGGGTACATCATACATCCACACTTATGATTTTTTTAAAAAAATCTTTTTCCTCTCAGTTTATCTTTTTCGTTTGAATTTTTTTTTAATCATCTTTCCGAAGAAGTATTTAGTGTTTTTAATTGCAAACTGTTGCATACATTATGAGCCAAGTATCTATTATCTATTATATTATCTATTATATATTACTTTACTATTCTAAAAAACACAACTTTAGATGATCTAGGAGCATCCACAGTCGTTTGCCAATTATCCATAAAATGCATTTTATAGCAAACGACGAGCTGCAGTCGTTTGCTATTTATACATATTTTGGCTAAAAAGCAACAGTAGATTTCTATAAATGAGAGTGGATATGAGAATTATGCATATTTTAAATGACGCAAAGTAAATTTCCGTCCCTTTAAAAAATATTATTTTAATCGTCAGACGGAACTTCGAGTTGCATCCCTCCCCAAAAATACAACTTTTTCGTAATAAAAAAAATGTTAGGTTTTGTGAGAAATTAACAATTGGGAAATTAGAGTTTATTTCTAGATCTAAGTTGCTTGAGATATTCACCCTAGGTATCAAAATTGGAATACCTAGACTGCTATCACAAGCCAGTATTTATTCCTAAATACTGGTTTGGGTATCGGGTTATAAGCCCACAAACCCGCGTTCCAATATCCAATCAATTGTACGTTCATTACACGTGTCACACATATGCACGTGCTATATTTATATAGAGAGAATATACCAATATATCCAACAATCTCCTCCTATATTCTCAATATATAAAGTACAGGATTATCTCATCAGATCAGTATACAACTGACTGGCTGATAGCAGTCCATAAAGGAAAAGCATCATAAGGTATAGTTTCATAAGAACCAATAGAATTATAAAACTGAATAGTTCAATCAAGACTAAACCAATATAATTAACTAGTTCCAAACCATATCCAATTCAGAATAGTTCACAAAGACTAAACCAACTAGAATAATCTATCATAGTTTCAAAATCAAACAAAGCAAAAAACTTCAAGAACAAAATATGAGTTTTAAGCTCATGAACACAAGAGTCTTAAACTCAACAGAAGTTTTACCAAGCAAGTGACTAATTTATTCTCAAAAGAAATAAATTGAAATTCTTTCCTTGCATACTGCTTTATGTTTACTCCTCCATTTTGAGGAAATCATTATTTTTGAAATCTATGTTGACAGATTCAACTCCTCCATCTTTGCTAGCTTATTGAAAACAAGAATATCAAGAGACACATCTCTAAGAATTCCAACATATTTCACAAAGTATCTAGTTCCACAAAAGAACTTAGTACAATTCATAATTAGCTTTGCAAAAATGTAACGCAAGCATCACAATCAAGTATCTTTAATAAATAAAGTACATGAACTTTATAGTTTCTACACAAGAACCATACCATGTTTCATATTGGAATGAGAAGACTGCCGTTTCAATCATGGTTTAACATTGAATCATCAAAATTGGAATGAAACATGTAACCATAAAAGACATATCATCAAAATTGGAATGATATTTAGGACAATTTAATCATCGGAAACACATCGACAAGTTTTCATGTTTCGTATTGGAATAATATGATTATTCTAAGTAAATTTCCTAGATATATAATACCATCAAAATTGGAATGACATTATATATTTGTGGAATTTATGTCGAATCATCAAAATTATCTAAAACATGTCAACTGCCTAAAATTGATGCTTAAGTTTGAACTTCTCTATGGCTCCAATTGGATTCTAAATTTCAAAACAACTTGGATGTTAAAGCTTTTTACTCAATAGCTTTCAACTCCACTTTCCCCCACAGTTTTGATAATTAGATCACTTTCAAGTCTCTTAGCAAGAGCATTAGCCATACTTGTCGCAATTGCACTTTATCTATGAGAAAGTTCAACTAGGCTTCTTTCAGCCTTAATATACTCCTCTTACTATTATAGAGTGAGTTATGAGCTACAGTGCATAGTAGCTTAACAGTCGCATAACAGAATTAGAGAGTTACTTAAACTTCTTAATGGATGACTAGCAACAATTTCTTCAATCCACTCAGCCTTTTCCCCTGCAGAGGATTACACATAGAGGTCTGATTTTATGGATGATAGCACAGTGCCTGTTTGCCTTTTATTTCCATAACATTTCTATTTTTCCTAGTGTAAACACATATCTACTAGTTATCGACTTTCACTAAATTCTGAGCATCATAATGCATCAGATCAGCCATTCATTCGAAGAATGACTAGAGTAGCACAAAGCAAACTCTTGAATACCACTCAGGTATCTCATTAGCCTCTTAAGGGCACTCAAATGTGTATGGGATTATTAGTGAATCTGCAGATCATACCTACCTCAAAGGCTATGTCTATTCTAGTGCAGATCTTTGTATACACGAGACTGTCAATTCCTTTAGAATGATCTACATGTCTCATAGTTGCACCATCATTAGGTGTCAACCTTTTATATCATAATCATAAGGTATTTCAAAACACACTTTTTTTCAATCACTATATCTCCACTTTTGAAATACATTTCGATTTGATGAGTTTGGCTAAGAGTTATCCCTTGCCAACTGAAAACTCACCCTTATACCTATGGTGTCCACAATACCTAGGTTTTCATGTTGAATTCTCTGGATAGCATAATTTTAACTTCATTTATAATAGAGAGGTCACTTCCAAGAACTTGCATGTCAACAGAACAAGCAAATAATAGCCACTATATTTGACACACCACAACGTTGAAGGCACTGATCTGAATTGCTTGATTCATATACTAGGCTCTTTCAAAAATTTGTCAAATTATTTATCTGTTGGCTATACATGTTTTAAGAACATACAATGATTTTACTATATTGTAAATCTTATTCACTAAACATATTAGTTCAAAACTTTCTAGTACAAAACATCAAGTACAAAGCCTTTTAATTATCCTTTATGAATGACAAAATTTTTAATAGATGTAAGGGTAAGAAGAATACTTATTGTAGCAATATGACAAACATGTGAGTAGACATCAAATAAATCTACCACATTTTCTCAGTCAATCTGTTAGCTACTAAAAAGCATTAAAATTGCTACTGAACAATCAAAATTAAGTTTCTTCTACAAAACCCCACTTACTTACTATAGTTTTAGCCCCTTTCGGCATATCAACTAAATTAAAGTATTATTGTATGACACAGAATCATCTCATTGTCTACTAAAGACTCTTCTTAGCTCATTTGTCATTCAAGTTTTCAAGTGTCAGTAAGGCTGGTTCTTGATTCCAACTGTGAATCATTGAACATGTCTGTAGGACTAGATCATTTCATACATTTATCTTTGATGAACATATCTTCAAAGAGCTTTGCAAGTCTCGATTCTTCTAACACAAATTAGATAGATCTAACATCTGTCCACAGAAACTACATTCTGCACTTTCTAAACATACACAAATATTTATTGTAGGTCATACTTTAGGCCTTCTAGGGTCATGTACTCTAACAAAAGTATCACAACACACATTTGCTCTTTAACAAAACTGTTTGTGTTTTCATACCATGATTTACAAGGTGTATTCAATTTAGAGTGTAGTAACACATTAGAGATATGATTAACAATACAACATCACTCACAAATAACAGTCAATAATATAGAATTCAACATTTCATTAAGTGTTTGATTCTAACTTTTATCAATACCGTTTGACTGTTGTAAATAGAGTGTACTAGAGATTATGCCCAATGCAAACTTCTCTAAAGTTGTTAAAACATATTCACTACCTCTATCAAAACTGAACCCTTGATTTTAGCATTTAACTATGATTTTTTATTTTTTTTAATTCATTAAGAATAACAAGTTCTTCATATATATGACAGACTTATATTAATCATCTACAAAAGAGATTAAATACTTCTGACCAACAATCGTCTCATCTAGTCACAAAGCTACTGAGATCACAAATATCAGAATGTATTGACCCAAGAAGTTGTGTGCTCCTAGAGACCATACTAAATGATTTTCTAGTGATTATAATCTGAGCACAACTTTTAATTTGTCATATTTTAATGGAGTGTCATTTAGTAGGGTTATGAGTTTTAACAAGAACAAACAATTTAATATATAGTTCATAGTGATTCTAAATTTCAAAACAACTTGGATGTTAAAGCTTTGACTCAATAGCTTTTAACTCCATTTCCCCACAGTTTTGATAATTAGATCACATTTCCTTACAAACAATTGAATATATAGTTCTCAAATCTTAGCCAATTATGCTATGTTCAAGAACACAATTAGAACTATTATTATTAATTGTCTCATTTATTAAACTCAACTTATACATACGATTGACAATATATGCACTTTATAAGAGTTAATACAAAATTACTCTATCACATTTTCCAAAAATTATTTGCTTTCTCTAATGGTTCTAACAATGTCCACTAGCTCAAACACATTGAGCAAAGAGTTCTTTCCTTTACTCGTTCTTCATCATCTTCATAACGCTATTAAGATAATGACTAACATATTATAAATCAACTTTGCACACACAGTACAATGAACGAGAGGGAACACAACGTAACTAGTAGAGTCATATTCTACATTAAGAGATGCTCTCTCCTAAGTTACAGACATTTGTTATACATCTTATACAATTTTATTTTATTTTAAATTTTAGAGAAGCAAATATGTAATCTCACACAAACTGCAAACAATGGATTTGTCAAAATATCTATACACATATTATGATAAAACACTTAACAACCCTAAACATGCTAGTTTTCCAGAGCGAGTATAACTATGATCTAAAACTCTCAATCATATGATCAAACGCACAAAACGTTAACACATTCATCACATGAAAAAATACTGAGAAAATTAAGATAGATCATACCGACACTTCAAGTTAGAAGTGTTTTTCCAAATTCGATGGAGAAGCCTGCGTAGTGCAGACTTATCATACCATGATGCAAATCCATCGTCTCCAACATACACAATTTGCAGGTAACATTAAAGTTCCTACATTCATCAAATTGTTAAAGATTAGCCTAATAAACAAATTATTAGCGCATCTAATTCTAGCAACAATTTAATTGGAGATGCGAATTATATAGTCAACATACTGTTTAACAAAATAGATATTGTGTTTTAGCACATAGCCAAAACAACTGTTCAACTTGTATTAATTAAACAAATAATTAATACGGTCTTGAACTTAATCACTTAGTAAAACAATTAACAGGAATTTAATACGAGGAAAGTAAAGAACTTATCTTTTACTGTCACTTCCCCTTCAATTGATTAGACTCATGTCTGTTGGGAACAAATCCAAACAACAAGCCATTCTGCGCTAAAGAGACCCTGCATCAAACATATTGTGTGCGTCTAAACAGATTTGATAATGAGATACTAAAATCTCTTCCTTTGACCCCGAACACCAAACACCATGATGAACCAATCAGCAAATCAAATCAGAACAGATCTGATCTCTCCTTCTTCCCTTCACTGTCTTCTTCGAAGTAGGGTTCCACACACACACAAACCCAATCTGCCAAGATGAAGAAGAGAGAAGATGATCGGAGTCGGTGCCTGAGGAGGAGGCTGCCGTCGACTGCAATCGGAGAAGAGAGGGGGTGAGAGCGGCCCCGGTGAGTCGAGGCCCGTTGGGTTCGCGCGACCCCGGCGTCAGGAGCGGCGAAGGAACCCAGCGACTCCTCCACTGGCATCACCAGATCCGATCGCAGTGGACGATGTGGAGTTTGCCAGCGGCGCAAGTGGTGGGAGTCACCGGCGCAGCAGACATCAGGGGCGGCGGCTCCCAGCGGCTCAAGTGGAGTTTGCCACGGAGCTCGCGATCGGAGCGGAGCTTGACGTAGATGCGCTCGTCGAGGCTGAGACGAATGAGATCGAGGGGCTCCTTGACTGTGCTCTCTTCCTCGTTCGCCGCCGTCGCCATTGTTGGGAACTCGACTGGTTTTGGTTTCCCTCTTAATTAATCTCAATTAATCTCACAAAATTGATTACAAAAATATCTCAAGATTGTTAGGTTTTGTGAGAAATTAACAATTGGGAAATTAGAGTTTATTTCTAGATCTAAGTTGCTTGAGATATTCACCCTAGGTATCAAAATTGGAATACCTAGACTGCTATCACAAGCCAGTATTTATTCCTAAATACTGGTTTGGGTATCGGGTTATAAGCCCACAAACCCGCGTTCCAATATCCAATCAATTGTACGTTCATTACACGTGTCACACATATGCACGTGCTATATTTATATAGAGAGAATATACCAATATATCCAACAAAAAAAACGGAAAATGGTCAAACCCCTTGGACGCAACTTCGAGTTGCATCCCTCACTTCCGTAAATGTCAGACGCAACTAGAAGTTCCGTCCGTTGTGATTTTTAAAATTTTAAAATTAAAAATTGAATTACCCTTTTGCCTTCCTCCTCATTCAACGGCTCTTGTCTGCTTTCCTAGATCAATCCAACGGTTCTTTCTCTATTTGAACAGCTCACTAAAATTTTGTTATATATAGTACCCATCCTGAACCCAATATTAGCATCATAATTGTCCTTTTTTTTTCCAGATCTCAAGTTTCCATTACCTCTCTGTCGTGCACTGAGTTATTTGTGAAAGAAAATAAATGGCGAGCTGAAGTGGTGCAAGGGGGAGAGCATGTAAGGCTCAGGAAGATGTTCTTCTCTGCCAGAGTTGGATTAGTATATCTCAAGATCCAGTGATCGGTAACGATCAATCCGGAGCACAGTTCTGGGAGCGTATTTTTTCTACGTTTAAGGTATTATTAGGGACTCCGACCGACACAACAGTTAGCTCACTTAGTAGTTGATTTCAACTGATTTCGAAAGAAGTAGACCTATTCATAGCAAAATTGAGCAATGCAACTACTAGGGTTGGTAGCGGAACAACCAAGACAAATAAGGTATGTAAAAAAAAAGGATTTAAATCCATGATTTGTATTATTTGTGTACATAATAACGTTTGGAATTTCAATGATGTCTCTGATGCGCGAAACCAGAGTAGAATATATGACAACTTCGGGGAGAGCTTTCAAATTTGATGAATGTTATGAGATTCTTAAAGATCAGCCGAAGTTTTCATTGCGTACTACACAAGTATTTGAACGAGTACAAAATACCCAATCCAGTGAAGGGAGTGGTAGCCAAAACTCTCCCACAATAAACAACTGAGACTTAGATATACCCGTTGATACGGATTCACCTACACCCCTTACCCGTTGATACGGACTCAGATATACCCGTTGATACGGATTCTTTTTCTTTTGGGTATCTGGTGCTGTGTAAGTTTTGACGATGGTTGCCAATGATGGGTATATACCATCCGCTAAATAATAGCTCATATTGTAATTGTGGTTGTTGATGACAAAATTAGCTGGAGGTGCATAACCATCAAGAATCTCATTAAATAATGTTGACCGGTTCAGCACATTTAGATCATTATTGCATCCTGGCATTCCGAAGAATGAATGCCAGAACCATGGAGAATCTCATTAAATTTTTTGATGAGGAGTTATGCCAAGTTGTTTACAAGCATTCTGGAACTGGAGAAAATACTGATCGTAACTCACTACAGCATCTAATACCCGATTGAAGAGTTGTCAGCTTATACGGAATCAACGACAGAAAAATGAATCTGGGTAAACTGAACTTTCAGCGAAGTTGTCTTTCCATATCCGTCTATGACCTTCTTCTCTTTCCCGACGAATGTGACAACGACGGTAGTTTTGTTTACTAGCTTGGATTGCCTTGCCAATCCTTACTAGACGGTTGTGAACAATTCTATCAACAACATTGTTGTCCTTCTCTGATGAATCAGAAGATGAACTCGAGGAAGAAGGTACATGTAAATTAGCCATGGTTAATTAGAAGGTAAATTTTTGCAGTGGATAATTTTGGAGTTGAAGTTTACAAAGTCTACTGGAGAAATAAATTTACAAAGGATGGCAACATATAAATACTGATCATGTCGCTTGAAGAAGAACTAATCATCAATGTCCCGTCCAATCTAAAAGTTAATAAATAGGTGTAAAAAAAACCAAAACCTATACTTCGTAGATAGGAAAGTAACTGTGAATAATGGGTACGGAAGTGAATAAATACAAAAATCTATGTCACTACAATCCAAGTATAAACCTTGTAGGCATGTGACATTAATATTGTGACTACAATACCCTCAAGTCTACTTTCCCCAAGTTAATACAGGATGACATTAATGCTGTAGTTACAAATAAGAAAAACAAAATTTGAAGTTGACATTAATACCCTCATGTGATATTTACAAGTTGATATTAATACCATCAAGCTATATAGAAAATAAATGATGTACTATTTTTCCTATTCTTCATAATTATACTGTGTTTCAAGCACAAATGAGGACGTGGATGCTCCGGTGTCATCTAAATTCGGATTCAATGGTCTATGTCGGAAATTAGATGGTCTGCTCATCGATACAGATCGCCTAACATTTGGTAATTCAGGTGGAATTGATTCCCTCAAAACCATTTCTGAAAGTATTATTCTTCGAAGCTGTGCTTCGGTGTTGCTCAATTGTTGACAACAAGTGTATAACTCCTCATGTGGAAAGGTATAAGATATATAAAATAATGAGAGTACGTAAAATACATTCTAACATAATAACGTTATTAAAGCCGAAAATGTATATATGATTTTGGTAACTCACATATGATGGTTGTCCACTTTGATGAAACAGGACATTGATATTAGCGTCCAAATTCTTCATAAGATTATCGCCTTGAAAAAGTGGCACTTCAACATAAGGTTGACTAAGTATTACTGAATTATCTACAGTGGATTGACTTGGATACTCGGCCGGTAGCCAAAATGGAGGTGCAGCATATGGCAGCTGAGCAGAAGGATCTCTAATTGATATTGGCCCAATAAAATTGACATTTGCTGCATGGGAGAGTATCGGCATTATCGGACCAATTAAAACCTTTGCCCAATACTGATCATAAGTGATATGCTCTACACAACGTATGAAAGGTGATGCTTCAATAGGTCCAGGAAGTGTAGTACTGGATGTCATGAAATGCATGAGAGGAGGTGGGTCTTTTGGGATAGCATTTACTCCAGTAAGTTTCCGAATACAACGATCACCAAGATACCATACACCCTGCAATCAAATGTTTACTTTAGCATAACCAAACTATCTAATCAAAGTATTGTACATAAATATGACAAAAATTAATATACCTAGCCACATTACGTAAAAACATGTCGATAACGTGAAGTAAATTTGGCAGCTTCAATTTCATATACGTCTTTAATTATTGACCCATTATATGGATGCCAAATGATGGAGGAAGAAGTGCGCATCTCCAACTGATCACGAGCCATCGATTGATTGTACCTAATAGAATTAGATCGACCTAAATCCAAGAATTCTTCCCATCGAATAATTTTCGGCCATACATCAGAATTAGCCATGTGAGTCTCCATAAGGATGTTCCTATCTCTAACTTAAATACAACAATTTGTGTATTAGTAAGCCCAATACTATAAAACATAATTATCATATATGTTACGAACATCACAATTGAAATAACATAATGATATTATTCAACTAAAATTAGTATCTAATATATTTAGTATTACCTCCAACACATGTCACGGCCCATTAAATCCCTTAACTTTAAGTCTACAACATGAGTCCAAAGATAAATACAGTAGAGCAAGTGCATGACTACCCCAATCGTATTTGGCAACAGCATTCAGGTCTACAACTGCGGGTAGTCAACCACACCTTATTAACCCAACACCATTAGAGTAAAGAAATGCACTGAGAAAGTACATAAAAAAAGCTCGTGAAATCCTCATTGTTAATGTCTTATCGGTTTCGGTTTCTTCAATCATAGTATTGGTAAAATAATTTTTGAAAAATTAATACTATATACCTTGTGATTTCCAATCATCTACTGTTAGTTTTGGAAAGAAGTGAGTATGAACAATTTGGAAAGTATAGGCCTCATCATCACATGGAGGCAAGTCATCGATACCGATAGGAATCCCTGTTAGCATAACCCAATCCAATGGAGTGAAACCCAACTCACCATACGGTAGGTGAAAAATGTGGGTAGTGTCCCACCATTTCTCTACGAGTGCCTCGACGAGCCGATTCGACGACCTGTTTGTATTGATTTTCATGAAACGGTGTCATCCCGCCTGCTCTACTAGTTGTTTAATCAGTAGGACCCGCAATACTGATTGTACATCTTGATTGAGTCCTTCTAATTTTTCCTGAATTTACAAAAATCGCCCTTAGGGGTAACAGTAATATATTGACTTATATGTTTGGAATCGTCTACTACACGATTCCAACTGGATTGATTGGCAAAGTCGACATTTGGAATCTCTTCTTCACCTTCGTTGCTTGTGTTGCCATGAGCTGGCATCTGTTCTCGCTTTGATTTTAAACGACCAATAAATCTTCGTATCGAAGACACTTTTCTTGACTAATTAAGAAATTGATATAAAGAGTTGGGCTTAAGAAATTGAGATAGAGAGTTGGGCGAGAGTAGATTGATGTTTGCTTCGTTCAAATATAACTTCATCTCAACATATAGAATAAGAACTAGGGGGTAATTTGGTCAATAAATTTTTAATAAAGCCTAAATTTACTCCCCAAATAACGGAAAAGTAAATAAAGCCAAAAAAAAAAATTGGTTGGACGCAATGTGACTTTGCGTCCGAGACCCCCCCAAAACCCGAACACAAAGTCACTTGCTGTCTGTTCAATTTTCATTTTTTTTCTCCCTGCCGGCGCAAAGAGAAGCTCCGTCTATCATTTAAAAAAAAATATTAGATCCCTCCGACGCAACTTCAAACTCCGTCTGATATTATTATATATAAAATTGCTATAATATACCATTCGACGACTGTGACAAACTCTCAAAATGCTATATGTAAATGTGCATTTATGCATTGTCTAACAATTACGGTTGTGGATGCTCTATTAGTCTATATTTAATTTTTACGTCTGTCATTAGAAAATCATAACCATTCATTTTATAATTAAAAAAAATAACAATAACAAACAAAATATTTTACTTCTGGTTTTTATTGTAAAAGTAATATAATAGTTTACAAAAGTTTCTCATCCTATCTTATAATATAGTTAAACAAATTTAAACACATAAATAAAAGATTATATTCCCATAATTTGACAGTCCAAATATAGATAAGGAAACAAATAACCTATAATTTAACAGCCCAATTTAAACAAATAAATAAATCTCTAATATTTTAATGGGAGAGTTGAAGTTGTGTAACTAAACAAACATGTGCAATACACGTGCATAACTAATATAAATGAGGTCATAGGTTCGATTTCAGACAATGTCGAAATTTTTACTTATAAAAAAATTATTCATAAATACGTGCATTGCACGTCTATTGGGAGAAGACCTCAGTGTCATTTGTAAATCTGTCAACTTACGTGCATCACACATGCAACTCCAACTATCTCATTATACTTTTTTAGACTTAAAAAATAACCTACGTGCATTGCACGTGCAACTTAAACTCTCCCATTGTACTCTTTTTTACTTTAAAAAATATATATTTATTCAGACATGCATTACATGTGCCAATTATTAAAACGTGCATCGCACGTGCTAAATACTTGTTAAATAAATTAGCAAAATATTATATTGTCATCAATGAACATTCTCAACAATACGTACGGAAAGTTGGAAACAAATAATCTATATTTTGACTGCCCCGATTTAAACAAATAATTACAATAATTTTTTACCATAATTTGGCAGCCTCAACTTTAATTTTTTGTCATAATTTGACAACCTCATACTTTAATAATCATCTTTCACACAAGTGCATCTTTTGACAGACATTTGTCCGTGAACATTTTACTAGTTTAAAAAATACATTAGTGATGCTATTTGTTTCGGTGTGGGAGTAACCAGACAATGAATTCTGTGAAGGAAGGAGAAATCTAGATCATGGCCGTCGATTAGATCTGATGTGAGGCTGATCTTTTGTGGTTGTTTTTGTGGTCGGTGGAGGATATCTCACCGGCAATTTGCAAGAAAGCCTGAAACACTTGGAATTTTCTGGTGATAGACCCTCCAATGATCATGTCATTAACTCAGCAGTATTAGCTGGATTTTAGTTGACAAAATGTTGATTACCTGGCAATGGTGGAGGAGGGACTGTATTTATAAGCCTGAGATAGAGCATTTTTAGGAAGATCTCCTGATTGATTTGAGAGATTCCTTTAACCAAGAAATCAAATCAATTATTATCTTCCTATTTTAAAAGATTTGATTGTCAGTTGTGATTGGCTGGTTAATTTTCCTTGTTTGGGCTGCAAATCAGCCTCATTCATGGGCTGAACTGTGATGGTGGACCTGAGGGTGACCCATATTTTTGTCATGAGTTTGCAACTGTTGGGAAGTTACCATTTTGTCCTTAGAAACTCCGAAATTCGTATTGTAACTGTGTAGCCTTGATTAGCCGTGATTTGTACACATGTTAATTAGTAATGCACCTTTTTCTAGCATCAAATTTTAAACAATTAAAATTTTACAAAATAGGTACGGAAAAGCAAATGAAATTTTACAAAGAGTATATCTATTTAAAAAACGAAAATTAAATACAAGGTGGTCAAATTCCCTGTGTTGCATCTCCCCACTAAAGTCAAAAGGGAAAAGAGCATCTCCCCCCTTCCCACACAGCAGACTTCCCTCAGTCCTCTCTGTCCCCTCCATTTACCATTTCCCCAAATCCAATATTCTAATTCTACCCTCGTCATCATTGATCCCTCTCTTTATCGCACTCCTGCTTTACTTCTTCTGAACAAAACCCACAAATAATCTAAAACAATGTACTATTCCGTTTTCCTTGATGATGATATAGAAATCAATTATTTATATTTCAAGATAATTATATTATTTGTACTGTACAGGTACACATATTTTATATGGAGTTAAATTATAAATGTCATAGTGAGTCCTATAACAGATTTCAAATCCACAATAAGATGCCTTGCCTAAGAGCATCCTGAAGTTGGCTAAAAACTTAAAAATTAGAAATAACTTTAGAAAAAAGCCTTGCAGTTATTTGCTAAAAACTCAAAATTTAGAATAGAAGTGCACAGTACCCTGCTAAAATTAGGAGAGGTTTTCGAGAATTGTTAAATATAGGAGACGATAAATGTTCATCCGTTTGACGATAGAGACGGATGAAGATCATCCGTCTCGTTCGATTTTTAATAAAAATTTGAAAGACGGTTGAAGTTGTTCCGTCTATTCGTCGATTTCATTTTTAATATATAAAATAAATTTATTAAATATGTCAAGTTTATTAAAAAAAAATATTGGGAAAGTGAGAGACGGATGAACTTCATCCGTCCCTCACTTTTGCTAAACAATATTTACCTCACACATTTACCCTTTTACCCCCTACAAGTTTAACGTCATTAGTCCGTTTTAAAATCCAAGGGTATTAACGTCATTTGCGGCTAGGTGACAAAAAAAATTCAAGCAAACATGCCAGACATCTGGCACTGTAGACTTGATTTTTTTTTTGTAAACGAAAAAAAAATAAAATTAATATAGCGACGGAGGAAGAAGCACCGTCCTTTCTCAAAAACGGAGGAAGAAGCACCGTCTACTCATTTTTAATAAAAAAAATTTTAAAAAACGTTAGACAGATGAACAAGATCCGTTCAATACAATAATTTTTCAAAAATTAGAAATAACGATAGTAGCGACCTTTCGTACAAGCTAAAATCTCATTGCTAAAATTAGAATAGCTTTAGCAAACGATAGTGGATGCTCTAATAAGATAGTATTGACAATATATACCGCATAAATGTAAGGATAAATTTTAGTTAACCCTGTTTAATTTATTCTTTTGACAGTTTACCATACTGAACTTTTCTTTTGACAATTAACTATACCGAAGTTAATTTTTTTTTGACGTTTTTGATCTACTCCGCTTGTTTTGAGCAATTTTTGATGTGAAATATCTAAAATATTCCTATTGGTTCAGAATAATTGCGATCCTTGCTGACATGTCAATATGGTTATTTTAGATATTTAACAGCAAAAAACTATTCCAAATATGCGAAGTAGGTCAAAACGCCAAAAAAATAACTTAAGTATGGTTAATTGCCCAAAAAAACTTTAGTACGGTAAACTTTGAGGTATAAACTACAGTAGGATTAATTGAAATTTACTCTAAAGGTAATATGCTAGTGGTTTGGAGTTCTTGCATTTGCAGGTGTTATCCACCTGTGGTGCATGGGGATATTAAGCCTAGTAATGTGCTTCTTGGAAAGGATTTCAGAGCTAGGATTGTTGATTTCGGGCTGGCGAGGGTGAAGAAGAAGGGTGATGTTGGGGGAGTTGGGGTAATTGAAAAAAACAATTTTGGGAAAAATGATTCTTATTATACTTGTAATTTATTCTTTATTGTATACGTCTATATATAAGGATTACATTCTTGGAGGAAAAGAAAGGAGATTGAGAGAAGATTAAGGGGTGAGAGATTTGGGGAATCTGTTTCCTATAGATTAAGAAACAGAATATACATATTAGTACTTACTACATTTCAACACTTCCCCTCAAGTTGGTGCATATATATTGATCATGCCCAACTTGTCAACAAATTTCAAGAAGAGCCGACTTGAAACTGCCTTGGTCAGGATACTGTAAGCTGATCTTCTGACTTCATTTTAGATATCTCAATGACTTTCTCATCCAATTTTTCCTTAATGAAGAATTTATCCACCTCTACATGTTTCGTCCTATCATGTTGAACTGGATTGGCGGCAATATCACATGCTGCTTGACTGTCATAATACACCTTCATAGGTTCATTCGGACCACAGCCTAAGTCCTGCAGCAAGAGTTTCAGCCATAAAGCTTCCGCTATACATATCGCTACTCCGCGATACTCAGCCTCTGCACTAGAGCGTGCAACAATATTTTGCTTCTTACTTCTCCATGTAACTAGATTTCCTCCAACAAATGTGAAATAACCTAAAGTGGAGCGCCTATCAATTATTGATCCTGCCTAATCAGCATCAGTATATGCTTCAACCTTCAAGTGACCATGTTTCGCAAATAGGATCCCCTTTCCTGGAGCAGACTTAATATATCTAAGTATTCTCATCACTGTATCCATGTGGTGCTCCTGAGGTGCATGCATAAATTGACTAACTACACTTAAAGCATTTGATAAATCTGACAGTGTATGCGCAAGATACATCAGTCTCTGATATCTTTCCTTGTCACAAGGCACATGATCAGAATCGTTGCAAAGTTTCAATCCTTCTTCTAACGGTGTACCAATCGGTTGACAAGCAGACATTCCAGTTTCCTTCAATAAATCGAGAGCGTACTTTCTTTCAGACAGAAATATACCATTTCTTGAGCGAGGAACTTCAATACCAAGAAAATATCTCAAAGAGCCAAGATCCTTCATTTCAAACTCTTGTTACAAGTAGCTCTTCAATGCCATTCTCTCCTCAGAATCATTCCCAGTTACTATCATGTCATCCACATATATAATGAGAGCAGTAATCTTACCTTCTTTCCTTTTCAGGAATAGGGTATGATCTGAATTACTCTGACAATATCCGAATGTCCTCATTGATTTTGTAAACCTTCCAAACCAAGCTCTTGGCGATTGTTTGAGACCATAGAGCGCCTTCCTCAACCGACACACTTTATTACTGTGTTGGACTGGTCTATTTGATCCTAACGGTAGATCCATTTAAACCTCTTCTGTCAATTCCCCATGTAGAAATGCATTCTTCACATCAAATTGCTCCAACGACCAGTCAAGATTTGCAGCAAGTGACAGTAGAACTCGAACAGTGTTGAACTTTGCCACAGGTGCAAATGTTTCATCATAATCAATTCCATAAGTTTGAGTGTACCCTTTGGCAACCAGCCTTGCCTTGTACCGCTCTATCGAATCATCCGATTTATATTTCATTGTATAAATCCATCTGCATCCTACTGACTTCTTCCCTGCTGGCAGCTCGACTATCTCCCAAGTCTCATTCTTCTTCAAGGACTTCATCTCCTCATCCATAGCTGCTTTCCACCTTGGATCGGCTAAGGCTTCTTGCACACTGTTAGGAATAGATACAACAGATAATTGATTCACAAATGACTTATTTGATTTAGACAATCGGTGAGTGGACACATAATGACTCATGGGATACTTGATTTTACTAGTGGGATTAGGCTCATAAGTCGGTTTCGGGATACCTCTAGCAGTACGGTTTGGGAGTTCTCTTCTTGGAGCTTTGGACAGTGTTGATGATTGGTTTTGGGGTTCTGCTGGGAGTAGAGATAAATCTGATGGTACTAGTGGTGGAGATGGTTAAGATGGTGCTGGTGGTGGAGATTGTTCAGATGGTGCTAGCGGTGGAGATGGTCATCTTCATGGAGGTTCGGCACTGACTGTAGATCTTAGTGGAAATTTTTTTCCTCAACCAAGTCTTCATTCGAGTGATCGTCACTACTTACATCCTAATTTTCTCCCCTTATATATGATTGTTTACTCTGAATAGTAACAACTTCATCATAGGCAAGAGTTTGAACTTCACTTTGGTACTCTCCCTGAAGTTCAACCTCAGAGAAAAAATACATCTCATCTTCATAGAACACAACATCCATAGTCACAAATATCTTTTGAGTTGGTGGGTGATAGCACCGATACCCTTTCTTATTCTGTGCATATCCCACGAAAACACAACGGACAGCTCGAGGAGTTAACTTATTGCGTTCATGTTGATGAAGATGAACAAATGCAACACACCCAAACACACAAGGTGACAAGTTGATAACTTTTGGTGCATTCACAGCTTCAGTTAATGCTTGAAATGGTGTGAGAAAGTTTAGGATATTAGAGGGAACTCTGTTGATTAAGTATGCAGCAGAAGCAAGGGCTTCTCCCTAATAGTTGAGTGACAAATTTCCATGAATGAGAGAAGCACGGATCACTTCGAGCAAGTGTCTATTTTTCCTTTCTGCAACCCCATTCTGTTGAGGTGTATACGAGCATGTAGTCTGGTGAACAATTCCGTGTTCCACCAAATATTGTTGCAGATTTGAACTCAGGTACTCTCCGCCATTATGACTCCTAAGAACTTGAATTTTTGATTTATACTAAATCATAACATGCTTGTGAAATTTCTGAAACAAACTACTAACTTTACTTTTCGACTTCATCAAACAAATCCAGGTCATACGGGTACAGTCATCAATAAAGGTCACAAACTATTTGGCTCCTCCAAATATAGTGGTTTTGGATGGACCCCAAACAACAGAATTAATAATCATAAAAGGAAAGGAGCTTCTACTTGGACTTGGAGGAGAAGCGACACGATGACCTTTTGCGAGTTCACACACATCACACCGAAAGGTAGATATATCCAACTTCAAAAATAAACTTGGAAATAATTTCTTCAAATAACCAAAAGAAGCATGCCCTAGACATCGATGTCATAGCCAAATATCTAATTTCTTCTTCTCATCTCCGGATCCTTCCACACTTAAAGCTTGAGTCAACTTGCTCGAACATTCAGATTCTAAATTCAGGTAATAGAGCTTCCCGTGTCTAACCCCATAACCAATCGTCATGCGAGTCCGAATATCCTTAAACACACAATGTGAAGGCCAAAAAACTATAATACAATGTAAGGCAGTGGTTATTTGAGCAATATATAATAGGTTGAAATTCAAGGATGGCACAACTAGGGCAGTATCTAAGGTTAGGTTGTTTGTGAGGTGTATGGTACCCTTGCCAGTAACAGTGGCAGGATCACCATTGACAGTGGACACAGTTGATTTAGTGGATGGTTGAATTTTGAGCTTGTCTAGAATCAAAAGTCATATGGTCCGTAGCACCCGAATCAATTATCCATGTACTATTCATAACAAAAGCAGAAATATTAAATAACTTACCATCATTACCTGCAGCTGTAACTAATGTAGAGGCGAGTCCAATACTCTTCTTAGCTCCATCAGTTTGTCCCATGATAGCGGCACAGGAAAACAACAGATCTGATCTTCAGCAGCCAATAGCAAATGACACAACTTGGCCAAGAATAGCTCCAAGTCTCCAACAAACAGCAAAAACAGCAACAATCCAACACCCAAACAGCAACTCCACAGCGGATCAAAACACCAAACACCGAGATCCAAATGCCAAACACAAGATCAAGATCCCTCCTTCTCAGATCAGCAAACACACAATTAACACGTGCAAAAATTACGTGCAAAGAAACCCAAGCAAAGAGACAGCAATAGTAGAAAAGAGAGAGCCACAATGAAAGCAAAGGCGGCCCGACGGAGGCAGGAGGGCGATGCCAGTGGTGCTGCAGTGCTAGCGATGGGATAGGGCGGTATCGACACTGGGCGGTCAGGGCGGCACGACGGGAGGCATCGAAACAGGGAGGAAGGGAAGATCGGGATTGGAGATTTTGTTGTCTGTCAACGAGAGCGGAAGGAGGAGGCTCAGGGGGTTGCGGTGTTGGCGTCGGGAGTGCGACGAAGTGGGAGGTCGCGACTGGAGGTCGGGGGTTATCGGAGTGGGATGGTGAGGATGAGGGCGATGACTGGAGGACGATGGATTCGACGAGGGGGCGACAAAGCAATGGAGAGAGAAGCAGTCGATAGGCGGTGGCGGAAGTCGTGGATGAGAGCAGAGCGGTGACGGCGACGGCGACGGCGACGGCGACGGGTAAGGAGGATTTTCGGCGACGGGATCGAGGTCGATGATCGGTGACGGGATCAACAACAGGATCAGATCAAGATGGAGGTGATCAGCCTCCTCCTCTTCTTCAATTGGCCTAGATCTGATTAGGCTCTGATACCATGAAAAAAACAATTTTAGGGAAAATGATTCTTATTATACTTGTACTTTATTCTTTATTGTATACATCTATATATAAGGATTACATTCTTGGAGGAGAAGAAAGGAGATTGAGAGAAGATTGAGGGGTGAGCGATTTGAAAAATCTGTTTCCTATAGATTAGGAAACAGAATATACATATTAGTACTTACTACATTTCAACACTAATAAGTGAGTTTAGTCAGGATCTTGGGTTGTTTCAGAGAGTCAGGAGCTGTGTTGTTCCGTGAGTCCTGAGTTTGAGTTTGCGAATGCGGTTAGGGCTAATTCTTGCTGTGGGAAGAGTAGTAGATTTGAGGGGAGGGTGAGGTGTAATCCGATTGCAAGTTTGGAGGGGAAGGAAGAGGAGGAGGTGGTGGTGGTGGTGGGTTTTAGTAGGGAGCAGAGTAGAGAGTTTAATGGGGGGGATTGGTGGTGGAAGCAGGAGGATAGTTACGAGTTAAGTAGTAAGGATTATGTTAATGAGTGGATTGGGAGCCAGATTTGCCCTGAGAGCAATCCCGATTCGACAATTTTGGAAGCAGGGGATGAGGCGCTAGTCAACAAAGGGATAGTAAGACCAGAAGGGAAAATTGATGATTCTTGTAGTAAGAAGAGTGGGAGGAGCATGAAGGAATGGTGGAAAGAGGAGTACTTTGTCGATATGAGCAAGAAGAGCAGCAATAAGTTCAATGAAGGAGAGCTTAATTGGTTTCATAGTCATTCGAATAATCACAACCATGTTTGCCAAGAATCGTCGAGCTTTAGGAAAGCTCAGAAGTCGAAGAAGAGGAAGAAGAGGAGTAAGTCGGTACGAAGTGAGTTGTTCAGTGGCGATCTTTTTAGCAGGGAGCTTAGTAGCACTGCAACTAGTATGCGAGGAACCATTTGTAATGTTGCACCTAAACATAATGGATGTGAGAGACTGATGGAGAAGGCTGATATTTACAGTTTTGGGGTTTTGATCCTTGTAATTGTTTCGGGAAGAATTCCGTTGCATATTCTATCATTGCCAATGAAACTAGAAAGAGCAAACCATGTAAGTTGGGCTCAACAATTGCCACATTCCGGCAATGTACTCGATTTGGTGGACGAGAGATTGAAGGATGGGTATAGTAAAGAGCAAACGAATCTGTGTATTAAACTGGCTCTTTGTGTATACAGAAGATGCCCGAATTGAGACCAGATAGTGGGAAGATTGTGAGGATTCTGAAGGGAGAGATGGATCTTCCTGTTGTTCCTTCCAAGTTCTCGCCTTCTCCTAGATCAAAGAGGAACGTTACCCTAGATGCAGAGTAGGTTTCTCAGTTCATGAGGTTGATGAATTCAAATGTTTGTTAGGAGGGGTGAAACTGATTTGAGTTGATCTTGATGTAAATATGCTGAGTATTGTGTTTTGATCTAGCTATCAGTTTGAATACAACAGGAAGAATGTTGCTTGTAAAGACGTTTGAGTGCCCACTGACCCTCGACGCTCGGTAAGAAGAACCCCTACTCGACAGATCTCGACGTCCCCTTGCTTTTCCAACAAGTGAGGGGCTCGTCTACCGACCCTCGATGCTCAGCAAGAAGACCCCCTACTCGACAGATCTCGATGTCCCCTTGCTCATCCAACAAGTGAGGGGCTCGTCCACCGACCCTCGACGCTCGGCTAAGCGAGCCCCTACTCAACAGATCTCGATGACCCCTTGCTTTTCCAACAAGGGAGGGGCTCGTCTACCGACCCTCGACGCTCAGCAAGAAGACCCCCTACTCGAAAGATCTCGACGTCTCCTTGCTTTTCCAACAAGTGAGGGGCTCGTCCACCGAACCTCGACGCTCGGCAAGAAGACCCCCTACCCGACAGATCTCGACGTCCCTTTGCTTTTCCAACAAGTGAGGGGCTCGTCCATCGACCCTCGACGCTCGGCAAGAAGACCCCCTACTTGACAGATCTCGATGACCCCTTGCTTTTCCAACAAGTGAGGGGCTCGTCTACCAACCCTCGACACTCGGCAAGACGACCCCTTACTCGACAGATCTCGACGTCCCTTTGCTCTTCCAACAAGTGAGGGGCTCGTCCACCGACCCCCTACGCTCGGCTAAGCGATCCCCTACTTAACAGATCTTGACACCCCCTCTCTTTTCCAACAAGCGAGGGGCTCGTCCCCCGACCCTCGACGCTTGGCAAACCGAGCGCCGACTCTTCTACGCCCAGCACTCCACACGACTCTAATAGGGGATCCCTTCACCCTACCCCCCTGGCCTCTTCTGGAAGATATAGACCCTATTCCTCACCATACACACCACCCTGCTCTTCCTACAGAAGGACCACTCCTACATGGCTGGGTCACCCAGCCCTCCAGGAGTGGGGGCTCCTGATATGGGTCAGATGACGTGGCCCCTCATGGGCCATAGGATCCCCTCAAAGAGCGTGCACCGCCGGATCATCCGAGTCTGCCACGTCAGCTTGGAAACCACCCAGGTCTCCGCCACGTCAGCCCTAAACTACCCCGGGCCCATGCCACGTCATTCCTATACCGCTTGGGCTTCTGCCACGCCAGGCCCACGGGCAACCGGGTCCAGACCCGGCCCCAAACGGGTCCAGACCCGGTTTGCTTCTCCTATAAATACCAGACCCTCTACCCCTCCTCAAGGTAATCAATCTTTTCCCTCTAAAACCCTAGTTACTGTTACTCTCCTTCAGTAGCTGACTAGATCGTTGGAGGGTCTGCCACCGGGAACAACCTCGGTGTTTCTAGACTGTGTGCAGGTACATGAGACTCCGAATCCGAGCCTCCAGATTCGAGCCGAGCCTCCAGATTCTAGCCGAGCCTCCAGATCCGAGCCGAGCATCCAATCTCCACCTCACTCCCGCTTACTCCCGAACTGTTTCCCCAACTGAGGGTCAGGGCCACCGTCCGCACCCAAGGTTCTGCAAAAATACAAATCGAGAAGAACTCACACCTGGTGCATCCACACCCCCCAAAAACAAACCGCATCAGTTTTCATTATTATTAAACAAGTGTAAACGAACACAAACAGAGCTAAGGACATGGAAAGAACAAAGGAAATCTAAGATGAATAAGAAACAAAAACGGGTGACAAAAACAACCTATAATAGTCAAAACAACGAAACTTCCAGTTCTGGACAACAAGACACTACTGACCAAATCTGAGATTCCTGTTGCTACAAAACTGAAAATCTAGATCTGTCAGAAAATCCAGAAACTAGACTCTCTGTCGAATCCAGCGCATATATACAAGTCATACATCAGCCATAGTAACAGGGTTGAAAACAGCATTTAATACAGAATTTATGTTCAGCCAAAATATGCAAAATCTTGTTTGTAAGCTTGAAAAAGGTTTGAAAACATCATAACTAAATCTGAGAAAAATCTGGAAGATTTCCTAGCATATCTAGTCTCAACATATAAAATATCATAAAATTATATTACAGATAGTATCGTCAATATAATTGGGAAAACAAAGTAGTGTAACAAGATTGTAATTCTGAAAGTTCAGACACAATAGTACCAAAACAGAGATAATTCACAAAATACAATTCGAAATCCGGATCGGTTAAAAGGGTGATAAAATAGAAAAATCAGGCTACAGTTCATATTCACAATGTTTTCATAAAAAATGAATAGAATCATGTTAAAAATCGAATTCTTTACTGAACAACATGCAGTTTGGAAATATATCGATTGGTTTTATAAGCATGAAATGAGTTATAAAAGTCATTAAATAATTCTACAAAACTTAGAGGTTGATCCCAGTCATAACTAAACATACCCAGAAAAATATCGTCCAAGTAATACTTTTAATATCAGTTTTAAAATAATAATTCATACAGAAATCATATAATTCAGAATCTGGAATTTACGATACAACTGCAGTAAAACAGCGATAACTCATGCATCGAAAATTGGAATTCAGATCCGTCAAAAGTTTTGAAAACTAGAAAACAAAACCTATATATCATGTTCACAAATTTATTTATTTTACTGATGTTAACAGGGTCGAAATTACTTTACAAAAATAGGGCAGCAGTGAAACAAAACTTCTTTTATGCATTTTATCAAATAGTTTAATTACAAACGGTCCAATCAAAGATGGCATACAAAGCATGGTATATAGGAAACTCAAATCAGCGTGACACGCGAATAAACAATCAATAATAAGATAGCGCATCATACAAACATCCATGAAGCAATCATGTACAACATACGATATGTCACAACAACATAAATATCAAGATGTCCATCTAATCTAACTTGTTTCATGCAATGGGTGACAACTACTATAAACTAATCATGATCAAGAGATGAAGGAACGGATCGACAAACAAAGTGTATGATCATCATGAGGGTACAAAACAAATGCATGCAAGACTACTTACGGTATTTAACTTATATGACAAAAATTACATACAAGCTACTTGCCTGAAAAACAATGACAAAGGTGAAGAACAGAATAACGGGAACGGATCCCGAACGACGAAGACAACACCCGAATAAGAGATGACACGAACCAACACCAACGCAACACGGCGGTGCACATTTTCTCACACACACGCACGACAGCAGCAACCGAAAGAGCGGCAACAGTAACAGCTAAGGCGGCGACAGCAGCTAGGAACGACAGCGGGGAGCACAGTGTTGAAAGTAGCTCGATGCTAGGGCGAGGAGACGACGACAGATGGAGAAACGGGGACAACACGCTAGGCAACGACAGCAGTGGCTCAGCAAGGGAACAACGACAACGGCGACGCAACACAGCAGCATCGAGGGTCAGCAGCGACGAGGGGGGCCTGTGGTCGCTGCGGCTTGAGCAGAAGTAGGGCGGTATAGGGATCGGGGTGAGGGGAAGGTCGGGAGAGAAATTGGGGACAGCGGTGAGGGCTGAGGGAGACGGGGGTGCAGTAGAGAGAGGGATGACGGCTGTAGGGGAGAGTATTTAGGTTTAGGGTTTTGGTAATTAGGGTTAGGGTGTAATTAGGAGGGTTTATATAGAGTCAAAGTGGGTTTGGGTCAATTGGGTAGTATTCAACAGGAAGAAAAGAGTCCAATATGAGACAAATATGCCATGAATTAGGTGTAGACAATAAACAAGGCCAAGAACAAATTGTGGATCAATCAAATGAGAATATAAGGCTGAATCGAGCAAAAATAAATCACAAGGAGAACAACAACACAAAAATCAAAGGGACAAAAAGAAATACAATTAGAAATAAAATAAAATAATTAGGAATTTAATTAAATACAAATAAAAATACAATAGTGAGTCACAAGAGTTACATAAATATCTAAGATTTGAAATTTGCACTATTGCTTGTTTGAATATATATTAACGAAATTAGCTAAGGTGTTGTAAATGACTGATTCATAAGAATTCGCATAAGTTTTCATACTTCACCGCATGTTGTAAATTGTATTTGATTGAAAACTTCTGCCTAATGTACAATTCACCTGTGCCGGATGAACCACATGACACTTGACCAAAGTGATGTACCCATGCATTGTTAACCTAGTCAACCGATTCAAACTCAGGTATAGTTGAACTCGGGAATTGAGTAAGGGGGACCGCATGTTGGCCATGTAAATCACCCTCGGGGGGGGGGGGGGGGGGGTGTGAATAGGGTGATTGTGCGGAATTAAAAAAAATTAAGTAAAATTAAAACTAAGTTGCAAAAGTTAATGAGAAGAGATAAGAGATGCAAACACAGATAGCACAAGTGATACAACGATATAACGTGTTTCGACCCCCAGGTCTATGTCCACACCACCTACTTATAGCAATTCTCCGTCACAAGCATTCCGCTATACTCAAACCCCTGTACAGTGATTCTCGGATTCAGGCCGAGAGACCTATTTCACTCACAGGATTTCTCATCACAAGTCCCGTCAATCTCACCAATGTGGAAGAAAAGAAAAGAACTCAAGATCCTCAATGATCCTGACTGAAGAATACAAATAGTTATCACACACACTCGGATTCATTGTTGAAAGATTAGTTCAGAAGATTTTTCTCAGAAGTGATAGGTGAAGAATACTCAGTGGGTTCGTCCAATTTTATAGACAAGGAAGTGTATCTATCAAAATTAGAAACGATACATTCCAAAAGAGTGAACAGCGCAAAGTACGGTGACCGCAATTTAGATGCAGTCGACCGTTCATCTCTCTGACGAAAATTTGAGAAATGAATGGTCGACTGCTTCACTATATTATTGTGAAGTGCAGTCGACTGCGATGCGGTCGATCGATATGAGGTGCGGTCGACCGTTATCGTGCTATTCATAACGAATCCACTTTATATTCTTACCATATACTAATCAATCATTAATCAATCAAATACAAATAAAATCTCACAAATAAAGAATAGCAACAACTGGTCTTGATAGCTTTCTTGAGCATTAATTAACATGTTTTCTTTTTGAATAACTTCTTCTTTTGCTTGATCTTGCAATCTTTCTTTATTGCTTTCCTTCTTTTCTTATTCTTGAATCTCTTTTGAATCTCTTATTGATATTATTTTAACCTGAAAATCTGAACAACTTAATTTAAACTTATTAGTATTTATGGACACGTTTTGTGCACACCAAACTAAGAGTCAACAATCTCCACCTTTTGGTGTGAACAAAATATGCCTTTGAATGTTGAATGTAAAAATAAAACAATAAGGCATATAAATACTCTCCCTAAATTTAGTACTTCCTGTAGCATAGATTTCATAGATAAAATCAAGAGAGGTTAAAAATAAAACAATAAGGCATATAATAAGGCATATAAATACTCCCCCTGAATTTCGTACTTCCTGTAGCATAGATTTCCATAGAAGATATATGAACAAGGGATAATAATATTCAATATTCTATTTACTTTCAGTATTTACTTTCAGTTAAAATATTCATAAAAATATTCTCCCCCTTTTTGGAATACACCAAGAGGGGCAAAAGACAAGCATAATAAGAATATTTATAAAAGACATAAATAAAGGAACATTTAATTAAACGCTTTATGCTCCCCTGAAAACCATTTGTAAATAAAAGAACGTTCATGAAGCTAATGAAGAGGTTAATTTGGGGAACATGATAAATCATGAAATGAATTTGGGAAATATAATAATTTTTGAAAGTAGGGGAAAATCCACTTACATGATACCGTTGATAGCGAAACTCTTTGATATATAGGGAGAACTCTTCATGGTATCATAGATTTGAAAATTTTCCAATACAGATGCAAGAAGTATTTCAATAAACCAATATTATAGGAAATAGTGAATAGAAAGGTCGTAAAACTCAAAATGAGTAATTAAGAAAAGAACCGGTCGACCGCACGGTCGACCGCAAAACCAATTGAGCATATAAAATAACGAATCAACCCGAGAGCAAACCGGTCTACCGCACGGTCGACCGCACATCCTGTAAGCACAAAACGACAGTCAGAGGGTGAACCGGTCGACCGTTCAGTCGATCGCAAATAAAAAAATTTGTTAAAGGCAAAGTGTTTCTTAGAGAGGGTCTGTGTTTAAGAGTTTAGATAAGCGATTGGTCGACCG
Source organism: Hemerocallis citrina (assembly GCA_017893485.1). Lineage (NCBI taxonomy): Eukaryota > Viridiplantae > Streptophyta > Magnoliopsida > Asparagales > Asphodelaceae > Hemerocallis > Hemerocallis citrina. The sequence continues at coordinate 7,660,403 of CM030365.1, read as the reverse complement.
CACGGTCGAACGAAATACTGATACAGGAGTGTAATGCAGATAATTAACTGAATATGCGAAATATAGCAAGCATGGAGTCATTTCTTCATAGCAAATAACAAGAGATTACATAACGTTAAAGAACATTCATGATGATATTACATCTAGAAATTACAATTAGAAATTTATTCATCTCCATCATTATCTTCGTCTTCGGCATTGTCTTCATCATCTTACTCATCATTTTCCTCATCATTTGGACGAGGAAGAATTTCCTAATCTTTTCTTCCTTGCAAGTACTCAATTGTGTTAACATAATATCCATACACTTGCATTTGATGAGCAACAAACTGCTCATGAGTCACGAATGAAGATGAGGAAAACGGAGTGGTGTTCTTGCGACGGGAGGAGGATGAGGCTTGTGGGGGCTGTTCGTCTTGGCGCTCTTGTTGTTGGGCTTGACCACGACGAGCCCGCTGGTTGAACGGTACATCGATGCCAATTTGTTGAGGAAGGATGGGCATAGGACTTTTGCTTAGGAGAAAATTCATCTTGCGAATGATGAATGTGGCAAGATCAAACTTATATTCACCAAGAATAAGGAAAATGATAACTGATCGACCCGAATTTCAGTTTTGTCATTCTTTTTGGGCCAAATATTTGCATTGACGATTTTATTTAATACACGAGCTGTATCAGTAAAATTTGTGGGAGCGGGACAAGGAAGATGAGATAATTCAGGTTGGACGATCATGTATTTGACCGTATTTTGGTCATGGCCAGGTTTTAAAATCTAGATGATATGCATCAAATTCCCCTTCGGGAAATTCATATTTCCTACGGAGGTAATCGGGGGTGACTCTAACTCTTCTCCCAAGAACAATAGAAGAGAGGCCGAGGTCATCGTCTTGAAGACCTTCAAGGTTGGCATAGAATTGGCGAGTTAATGACTCGGAGTGGGTGCTAGGTGTAGTAAGATAGTTTTCCCACCCAAGGTCTCTAAGGATCCTAACCATAAAATAAAATTGACCCCCTAAAGATGATAAGTTGATTACTCGATTAGCAACGACGGGAGCATTCCAAAGATCAGAAAAGTAGAGATCAGCACAATTTGAGTTTCGAAAGATAATACCATCTCTAGTGACGGATTTAGAGGCAATATCTTTCTTGCCCTTCGTTTTGTGAGAAGAGGAAGTGTCACACCTCGCTTCCCAAAAATATGGAATACGAGCACGTAACATTGGCCCAGCGAATGACTAACATCACCTATAAGCTGTTTATTCGATTAACTCAACAATATAATCAATACAGAACAAATGCGCAGGCAATAATAATAATCTCATGAACAATAATACTTGAATTAAAGCAATATAAAATATCCAAGTACAATAGTAATCCAACGCCTGGAAACAAATAACAATATTCGGGACATAAGTCCAATACAATAATAAATCCAATCCAAATAATAATAAGTCTCAATACATTAAGTTTATTAAAGCAGTAAGCAATTAGAAAGTAGTAGTCTTCAGACTGTTTGTTCTCTGACTCCAGCAGGCAACTGTTCTCCAAAATCTACAATTTAATAAATTGCAGGAAGAGGAAAAGAAAACAAAATGCCTATCAATGCAAGTTACGGGCCGCTTGTAGTGCAGGACACAAGTACATGGGAAGGATAAACAAATAGCATGGAATAGGCATGATAACAAAATATAACAACTAGCATGCCAAGATAAACAAGTGTAAGTAGTATGTAATAAGTATCGAGTGAACAAGTATCATGTAAATAAGTAACGAGTAACGAGCATCAAGAATCAAGTAACAAGTATCAAGTAGCTAGTGTCAAGTGATTATGTTCAAGTCTTGTATTATTACTATCTAGGTAGCACTTCATGCATCCATCCTTTTACTACATGGTTGCTACATTCAAACAGTTTCGCTTTAGACTTTGTGGTGGGCTCTATAGTTCATGTACTCGGTAACGATATTCAATAATGACCGATGACCGAATCAATCGAGCAACTGTAATCAATAATTTACAATTAATCGATCATCGATATGACCAATAAACCAATAGACCGATAGACCGATAAATAGAGAAACACGGGCCCCTCCTCCGAGTACAGTCTCTATATTGTCCACTACTAAAAGTCAACCCTTAAACCCCGACTTGTCAATTATTTTATTAATGCAACAATACAATATGCAATCTAGAGACATGAGATAAACGATAATAAAAATAGAGAAACAATAGGATAATAACATGGAATATGGTGTACTAGATGTCCAAGCAATATGGTATAGCATATTTTACAAGTATTCGACAAGTATAACACGAATAACACATCAAACACAATCTCAAGATAGTATGAACATATACATCAAAAGTGGTCAACTCTAGGTTAATTCATGTCATATATGTCGTAAGGCAACTATGGTCAAATCATCACAATACAGACAATATCAACAAGGGGTTTCACACACGAATTGTCACTAGAACCCAACTACACTACAAGCGGTATTTTGTACTTGTATATGCAAAGAAATTTAATACAAGTTACTTGCCTTATAAACGGTGAGAACGAATACCAAGAATAACAGGATGAGAATCCCGAAGTAACGAACCCACGAACACACAATAACACGTGCAATATACGTACACACAGCAACCCAAGCAATAACAGTAACCCCAAACAAAGAGACAGCAGCAACAACAGTAAAGGGGGCTTCGGTGGTGTCGCTTGTGGTCGGGGTAGGCGGCGTCGATGCTAGCGAGGCATCGCAGGCGGCGCGACGGGGATAGGCGGCGCGACGCAGTCGCGATCGGCGATCGAGCGACGCTCAGTTGCGCTATGGCGGTCGTCGAAAAGGAAGGGGGAGGAACAGGGGTTTCAGGGAGGTGTGCTGGTGGCAGCGCGCGCTAGGAGAGCGGCACCGGAGGGGGAAATGGTGACGGGGGTGCCAGAGGTTGATCAGAGAAGATGAAGCTACAATATTGGGTCTTTTGGAAATTGGGCGGGAATCAGTCAGGGGAAAGAGAACGGCAAGGAGAGGGGAGAGAGGAGAGAGAATAGGCGGCTAGAGTTTCGATTTGTGTGTAAATTAGGGTTTGCATTAGGGTTGTATTTATAGGGTACAATTAAGGTATTGGGTTAGTGGTTTAGGGTCTAATAAGAGCGGTTTTGGGCCAAGAACAAATGAAATTGGGTTTAGGGTTCTATAAAAGCGGATTAGGGTTAAGAACAAATCAAATTGGGTTTTAAAGTTCAATTAAGAGATAGATCAAAATCAATATGGTTCAAATAAAAACACTCACAATAAATAAGAGAACAATAGGATTGACAATAAAAGCTCAATCAAAAGAACAAAGAACTTCATGAACAAAAATTGAAATCTAAATAAATAGATAAATAATACAAATGAAAACAATATAAGTTGATTTGAAATTAGATTAGAATTCACCACAAAAATCAGATCAAGTACAAAAACAAAATAATTCGTTAAATGTACTTTAATTAAATAATCAAGGAATAACGATTAATAGATATAATTATAAAAATAATAAAATCATACAATAAAATAAATATTTGGGTTTAACAATTTACTAAAATGACCCAATATACATATATATATATATATATATATATATAATTTGGACTCAAATACAAATAGTTGATCAATAAGATCTAGAAAATAAGATCAAAACACATTATTATTTGAAATGAATAAATTTTCGATTAGAAAAACACATTAATATAAAATCCAAAATGATTTTAACAAATAATGAATTGATAATATCGAAATAAAGAAAATATTCAAAAAATACGTATTTACGGGAATGTGGGTTACAGGAAGCCATTGAGAGAGGGGAAAAAAACACACGAGAAATTTGAAGAGAATATTGAGAGATGAGAAGGTTATTGATGGGTTTGTGTATGGGGGCTAGGGTTTTTCGCGTGGTTTGAGAGGAAGAAGATGAAGGGGTATTTATACTGAAAAGAGAGAAATCAAGTCAGCCAAGTGGGTCGGTTGACCGGTTCTCAGATATGGTCGACAGCATCACATGAAAAAGGGAGTTCTGATTGAGTAGTTTTTTACAAAGGGGAGGACGGTCGACTGTACGGTTGACCGGTCCATTCTCGACTTATCAAGGACCAATAAATAGTACAGTCAATCGGTCGGTTGACCGATCATACAGTTTTATGATTTTTGAAAAGTGATTTTCTTCAATTCTTCAGATCTTGTAATGACAACTTTAAATGTTGTAAAATTCACAAATTTCATGTATTCCTTAGATAAATAGCAGATGCTCTAGACTTTTATTTCGGAGATAAGTAATCTTAATATTTAATATAGATTCAAGCAAGTGCAGATTTTACCCGGTGCTATACGCATTTGAAGAACCAAGGTCCTTCTCCTTTTTCCTTGATAAAGATGCAGGTTGCTAGTATAACTTGTTGAATCTCTCGACTGTCTTTTATCAAGGTGTTTGCTATCTGCTAAGTTGAAAGTCGAGCTACCTACATGGAATTTTGTAGGTGTCCAAGTGGGTTTTGAGCCTGAATTTACATTCTTTCTTACCCAGACAAAATTAGTATTTCTTTTTAATGGACAGTTATAAGTAGGGATGGAAAACGGGCCGGGTTGACCCGCGACTCGCTAGTTTATCCTGGCCCACGAAATTCTGGTTCGGGTTCAGGTCAAACCCGTTAACAGTAATGGGTCGACCTGGGTTGTAAAATAGCGAATTTAACCCGATAAACCCGGATGCACAGTACTCGACCTGCCCGCAAACCCGCGGGTCGACCTGCAGGTTGTGAACCGTTTGACCCGTACGAGTCGACCGTTCGACCCGCGGACCGACCGTTCGACGTGCGCGGGTCGAACGTTCGACCCGCGCGGGTCCAACGGGCTGATCCCCCAACCCGAGAGCCTTTAACGGCTCTTTTAGCCATTTTTTTGTATTTTTTGGCTTTTTTTGTTTTCTTGTTTTTTTTCGTATAAATACCCCTAAAACCAAAACAAAAAATTCACACCTTACTCTCTTATTCTCTCTACTATTATTACTCAATTCATTTCAATTTGTGAACAATTCAACAAACAAGGTAGCAGGACATATACATGATCAAACGACAAATTTCGATCGTATCAAACTCAAAATTCAACTACGTCTTCAAGTCATCAACTCTCCTCCAAGTGATCAAGTCTTCAAATCTCCTCCAAGCTCTCTTCAAGTCTTCAATTTCGGACTTCTACTTCTACTTTTATTCTTATTTTTACGGGTTTTTTTATATACAAGTATCCACAGTGAACGGTATCAAAATTTCATATCCCTCTTCTTCTATTTTTATTTATTTTGTAGTTATAATTTTATAATTTTTTGTATCATATTTGTTTGTTGGTTTTTTGATATTCTCTCTCACAACCCTCTTGTTTTCTAGATTTTTTTGTAACTTATCACGCCCACATTGTGTTTAATTTTTTACATACACTACTACATATCAACATCTCTAGATCACGCGGTAGCGGCCGTAGCCAAAGTGGACAAGATTCCTCCGGCACTTCCCGTAGGCCTCTAATTGTCCCACAAAATGACCCCGCCGAAAACTACCCTAATCCTCCTCCCCAACAATGGGATACACACGATGAGTTTGTAGGAGACATAGAATTAAAAGAAGAACCACGACAACAAGCCACCGAAACAATACAACCGGTTACTAGTAGGAAAACTAGAGGGGAAAATAGAGATTGGCACAAATTTTATGATTATATTCCGGACGAAAATGTACGGGTGTAGGTTTAAAAGTGTGAAAACATGTTCGAAGCCATACAAATGGAAGAGGGGTGAGGGCACGGGTACAATTAAGCGACACATCCTAAATGTGCATAAAGAACTTCTTGTTGATCTACCCGGCCAACAAAAAAATCACCCTAGGACCGGTCTAGTTGATAGCCACCCTTATGATCCCAAACTTGTTCATCGGAAAATGACCCGATTAGTAATCAAGGAAGAGTTACCATTTTCCTATCCCAAGAGTAGGGACTTGGAAAGTTTTAATCAAACTGCCTTAAACGCTCATTTTAGAAGAATCCCTAGGAATACTTGCAAATCAGATTGTTTAAAATTGTACAATGAAATAAGGAAAGCGTTGATTGCAATTTTATGGAGTTTAACTTGTAGAGTCAGTTTAACTTCCGATTGTTGGACGAGTTGCAACAATATTCCAATGATGGGAATAACCTGTCATTAGATCAACAGTGATTGGATTCTTCCAAAAAGAATCATATCACTTGCCGCGTTGGCCTATCCCCATAGTGGCAATGAAATTGCAAACCATATTTTAGAAATTTGTGATGTTTTTCATATTCGCGATAAAATTATGTGTATAAGTTTTGATAATGCATTTAACAACAATGCATCAATTAGTATTTTAAAAACCGCATTAAACCCTCCATCTGACAATATTTTTCATGTTAGAAGTGCATGTCATATTTTAAATTTATGTATTCAAGATGCATTAAAAATAGTCGAACCATATATACTTAAAATTAGAATTTGTGTACATTTTATTGCATTAAGTGGCACCATATTTCAAGAATAGAAAGCTTGGCGTAGGCTTAAAAATGTACCTTTTAGAAAATTTCCAAAGGATGTTAAACACCGATGGAACTCTACTTTTGATTTACAGCATGCTGTTACTGAATATAAAACATGTATAAATGGTTTTTGTATTGCAAAAAAAATGCAAAATTTTGAAATGACTCCCGTCGATTGGTTTTATACCGAATCTTTGTTGAAATTTTTAGAACCTTTTAAACCGCAACTTGCAAATTTTCAAAATCTTATGAATCTACTTCTAGTAGCATTTTTATTTCAATAGTTACTATGATGCAAACTTTTAAAGAAATGATCGATGATGCTTTTGTTGGTGATATTGTAAAACCTGCATACACAAAATTTTTGAAGTATTTTAACCCTCCTCCTATGTTGTATTGTGTTGCTACTGTGATGGATTCTTGTATCAAATTAGAAGGTAAGAGTTTAATTGAAATGTTTTTAAATTATTTGGGGATGAGGATAAAGAAATTGATTGCGCTTCTTTTTTAGTTAAATTTGAATCGACATTAAATAACTTGTATGATTATTATGATAGATGTTTTGCTTCTAGTAGTACAACTTCTTTGTTAGTTCTTCTTCTGCTAATTATAAAGGTAAGGATAAGAGTAAATTTGATGATAGAATATTTAATTTACTTGCACAAATTCAATAAAAAAAAACTAGAACTAATCAACCAAATGAATTAAATTGGTATAACCAACAAGATTCTGAGTCTTTTAGTTCTTCACTAGATATTTTACAATGGTGGAAAAACCATGAACACACTTATAGTATTCTTAAATATATGGCTAAAGATCTACTAACTCCTCATGTCTCTACAGTTGCTTCTGAAAGTGCATTTTCTACAAGTGGCAGGGTTCTAACTGATTACAGGAATCGCTTGAAGCCCCAATCGTTAGAGGTGCTCGTCTGCACAGAAGACTGACTGAAGGCTGAAGATAGAACCCAAGGTAAAGCATTATCGACGTACACAAGTGGGAGCACCTCGCCGGAAGAAGAAGAAGAAGAACAACAACAACAATAGCAACCAAAATGAAGAATTCAAGACCAACAACAACAAGTCAACAACAACAAATTGAAAGGCCATCAAATTGAAGACAATTGTAAATAGATAAAAAATTGTATTAAATCTTTGCTTGTTATTTAAAATTAGGAAAATTGAAGTAAATTGAAATTGTATATAAGAAATTTATTATTCTATAATACAAATTTGTAGAAAATATTTATTTCTTATTACAAATTGTGAAACTTATATAAGTTGAAATCATATGAATAATATATCATTTTTTTTTGGCAATTTCACTCTTTCAATCTTATTATTATTATTACAATTTTTATGTTTATTATTAAAATTATATTTTTTTAAGTAAAAAAAAAATTAACTCTAGCCGGGCCGACCCGCGACCCGACCCGGGTTGGACCCGAATGGGTTTACGGGTTGGGCGGGTCGACATTTTCCAAATCCAACCTGGCCTGGTTAACCAACCGACCCAATCCGGACCCGCCCAACTTCGGTTCCAACCCGAGCGGATTCGATCCGACCTGGCCCGGTCGACCCGGTTGCCAACCCTAGTTATAAGAAATATGTCCTAGTCTATAACAGTAATGACATGTGATACGACTATATCTTGAGTCATGCACACTTACATAATTTTGAGTTGGTTTGTGATTATGTTGGTGATTGTGCAAGTGTGTATGACATGATGATTTAAATTTTTGATGATGTATTGGTTCTTCGTAACCAAGCCCTCGATTATTGTGATAGGATCTTAAATTTTTTGTAATAAGGTAACTGGGCCCTTCATATTCTTTACAACTTTTCAAGTTCAATTACGCTTTTACAAAGTCTTTTTTTAGTCATCTCATCGTCTTTTGTGTTCCAACGAAGAGTATCTAGTGTAGCATCAAGTATTCTGTTTTGTTCAAGGGCTTCATTACATCCTTCTACTACCTCATCAAATTTTCTTTTGCATTCTTTTAAATCATCTGTGAGTTTGGCTATATAAACAAATTTCTCATGAATTTGTCTTAAGTATTCATCATGTGTTACTAAGGATTCTTGAATTTGTTATTTTAAAAGTTCATTTTCCCCTAGCAATATATCATGATCTTTTTTAAATGACTCAAATTTTTCTATGATCAAAGCATTTTTATTTTTCAGTTTTTTATTTTTAGAGATACAAGGGTCATGTGTTTCATTTGAAATTTGTTTAAATTGCCTTAGTTCACGACTCAGTTTCTTAGCATAATCTTTTAATCCATTACACATATCTACTAGCTCATCATAAGTAGGTTCTCGATTACCTCTTCTTGAGATTGTGATTGCACCTCGCCATTCCCAAGAGCCATGAAGCCGAGATCGTTGTAACCTTGCTCTTCCTCACTTGAATCCGAGTCTAGCCATGTTGCTTTCAACGCCTTTTTTTCAGACCCGGGTTTGAGCGGTAGTAGTCCCTATTCTTGTCTTGTGAGACGGGATAATTTGCACGGATGTGTCCGGGCTTCTTGCACTTATAGCATACGTCATATTTATATTTTTCTCTTTCTCCTTAGTACCTGCCATATTTTTTATGTTTGAGATATTTACGAAATCCTTAGTGAATAAGGCGATGTCTTCGTTTGACTCCTCACGGTCTGAATTTGCTTTTGATGGTTAAGATTTTTCTGCTTTTAGGGCGACAGTCCTCTCTTCGGTTTTTGGTTCAATCCCGATGTTCTGTCTGTATTTTTTAATTTCCGTCATCTCCATCTCGTATGTCTTCAACTTTCCTTGGAATGTGTAGTAGTCGAATCCCCTTTCCTTAAGAGTCTCCTTCATTGCCGCAGCTTTTACATCCCACTCGGACATGAGACAGTTTATGAGTTTTTTGACCTTTTGGTCATCATCCAACCACTTACCTAAGCGTTCAAGCTCGTGTGCAATGATATCGAAGTGGGTGAGCATTTGATCTACATTTTCTCCTGGCAACATACGAAACACATCAAACTTATAAAAACAAAGATTTATTAGAGCTTTTACCTCAGAGGCGATTCCCTCATGCCGTTTCAGCATGTTGTTCCAGATCTAGTACGTTGTCTTGCAGTTTTGCCTGCATCGCATTAATTCTTGATTATTCAACCCTGCATGGAGAGCCATCATAGCTTTGGAATTTGCAGTCTTGAGTGCTAGCTCTGCTTTTGGGAAGGCCTGTCTTTCCGTCGCAATCGAAATATATATTTTTTTAATGCATACATTCCACACTTCTTCTCCAAGCATCTGTAGAAAATGAGACACACGAACATTCCAAACATCATAGTATTTTCTATCAAAATATGGTGAGCGTGTAAGACTTGTCCCATTGGAGATGAATGGCTCCGATAAGTACAAGTTCTCGGGAGGAGGGATTTCGGCCATTAGACCTTTTGCTTAAGCTTTTAAGCTTTTGATAAGCACCTCACTCTGATACCACTGTAAATCACCCTAGGGGGGTGAATAGGGTGATTGTGCATAATTAAAAAAATTAAGTAAAATTAAAACTAAGTTGCAAAAGTAAATGAGAAGAGATAAGAGATGCAAATACAGATAGCACAAGTGACACAGCGATATAACGTGTTTCGACCCCCAGGTCTATGTCCACACTACCTACTGGTAGCATTTCTTCGCCACAAGCGTTCTACTATACTCAAACCCTTGTACAGTGATTCTCGGATTCAGGTCAAGAAACCTATTACACCCACAGAACTTCTAATCACAAGTCTTGTCAATCTCACCGAAGTGGAAGAAAAGAAAAGAACTCAAGATCCTCAATGATCCGGACTGAAGAATATAAATAGTTATTATACACACTCGGATTGATTGTTAAAAGATTAGTTCAGAAGATTTTTCTCAGAAGTGATAGGTGAAGAATACTCAGTGGGTTCGTCTAATTATATAGACGAGGAAGTATATCTATCAAAATTAGAAACGATACATTCCAAAAGAGTGAACAGCGCAAAGTACGGTCGACCGCAATTTAGGTGCAGTCGACCGTTCTCTCTAACAAAAAGTCGAGAAATGAATGGTTGACTGCTTCACTATATCGCTGTGAAGTGCAGTCGATTGCGATGCGGTCGACCGACATGAGATGCGGTCGACCGTTATCATGTTGTTCATAACGAATCCACTTTATATTCTTACCATATACTAATCAATCATCAATCAATCAAATATAGATAAAATATCACAAATAAGGAATAGCAACAACTGGTCTTGATAGCTTTCTTGAGCATTAATCAACATGTGCTCTTTTTGAATAACTTCTTCTTTTGCTTGATCTTGCAATCTTTCTTTATTGCTTTCCTTCGTTGCTTATTCTTGAATCTCTTATTGATATTATTTTAACCTGAAAATCTAAACAACTTAATTTAAACTTATTAGTATTTATGGACACGTTTTGTGCACACCAAACTAAGAGTCAACAGGACAGCGTGTTGCAAGTCTTCAACATCAATAACGTTATCATCTAGATGCACATCTTCATCATCTTCATCATCTTCTACATCTTCCACATCTTCTATTACAACATTTTGTTTATAGATATCGTTTGCAATAAAACCAAGTATGATTGAGAGGCACAAAATTGGAGAAGAAGAAAAAGAAGAAGAAGAAGAAGAAGAAGAAGAGGGAGAAAACAAACAAATAAAAATAAAATAAAAGAAATAATAAAATTACAAACCAAACAATTTGTGTCGAGGCCTTGTGTACCACATAATCTCCTTAAAACAAATTTCACCTAGTCTGGGTCCTAGAATTTGCGTAGGCGTCTGTCTCCTAGAATGCAACGACAGAAGAGTTGACACAGGCACCACGTCACGTTCTAGAAATGGACAGAGTCACTATAAGAAATTTTGCAGGAAGTTCACTGCTGATAAGAATGAATGAAAGAAGCCTGAAAACAGTAGTACGGAAGGATTTACCACGAACAATGTCCAACTTCTTTCGGTTTCTTCAGGAAAAATTTCAGACTCGTGGATTATCGACTCTGGTTGCAATTTCCTGAAGAGATAAAATGATAGAAGAATAATCTAGTGGAACTTGTCTCAAAACAAGTAAAGGAATTTTGACTCCTCAACTTTTTATGGCATACAAAAGATTGGTTGGAGATACAGTAAAGATTAGGAAGTAAGGAATTTTGACTCTTCAACTTTTTATGGCATACAAAAGATTGATTGGAGATACAGTAAAGATTAGGAAGGTACAAAATCAGAGTATGATGTGAACACATCGATAAGTAAAGAACATACTTGATGCGGTTTGTTTTTAGGGGGTGGCTGCACTAGGTGTGAGTTCTCTCAATTGGTAAAGTGGAAGTAGCGGTACTGGCTATACGCTCGACCCTCGGCTGAGAAGGCGGCTCGGGAGTAGCGGGAGTGAGGTGGAGGACGGATGCTCGGCTCGGATTTGCCAGCTCGGCTTGGATCTAGGGGGCTTGGCTCGGTCTCGTGTACCTACACTTGGCCTAGAAGCACCGGGAGATATCCCGGTGGCAGGCCCTCCGACGGTTTAGTCAGTTACTAGAAAGCAATAGTAGCTAGGGTTTCAGAAGGGAAAGACTGAAAACCTTTGAATGGAGGGAAGGGCCTGGTATTTATAGGCAGAGAAAATGGGCCTGAGACCTGACCCGTTTGCCTGTGGGCCTGAGGCAGGTAACAACCCATTTGACTTCTGTTGACTCGATGATCAGGAGAAAGCGAGTTTTGAGGGGATCTGGTGGCCCTGGAGGGGCCACGTCATCTGACCCATATCAATTCTCATGCCTCCAAGGGGTGGTTAGGATGACACCAATGCCACAACACTAGCAAAAAATGCAAAAATGAACCTCTGCAAGTATTTTATAATAATTGTTTTCCCTCACACACACACACTCTCCTTCTGATGTTTCTTCACCTACTAAATAATTCACTAAACTATATATAAACTCCATCTCTCCATTGTTTATAGTCGATGTGGGACTATGTTTCTATGGTTTTTTTTTGGGTTGCCTGCACTAAACTTTGTGGTTTGGTTTTTTTTCTTTGGTTTTTGTGTTTCAGTTTTTTAGCTTCATTTTTTTCCCGTTATTTTAGTTTCGTTTTTTTTTAGTTTCGTTTTTTTGGTTTAATTTAATTAAGATCAATTTAGTTTAATTAAGTTTAATTTTAAATTACGATAGCAACAGTATTTTTACAACTCAACCAAAGCTAATTTTTCATGAAAAACTATTCCTGCTACAGTCAATCTACATCCAACCAATACCATTTCAAGATATTAAATTCAAAATTTTGTTTTCGCTATAGTGTTCCTCCCTCTCTTGGTTTTTTTGACATCCAACCAAACCACTGCAAAGGTGAAAAAGAGAAAATCCCAAAAAACAACAAATGTTTCTGTACGGTCACTTGCATAACCACTATTACTTCTGCAATGAGACTCTCCTGGTTGGTTCGATCAAAAGGAACATGGTTTCTCATATATCTCGTACAGTTCTATACACTTGTAGCATATGTATGTATCGGTTGTGAATGAACCTTACCTAATCATTATCGGCTGATGCAGTTTGTTTTGGGGGGGTAGCTGCACCAGGTGTGAGTTCTCTCAATTTGTTAAGTGAAAGTCGCGGTACTGGCTATACGCTCGACCCTCGGCTGAGAAGGCAGCTCGGGAGTAGCGGGGGTAAGGCGTAGGATGGATGCTCGGCTCGGATCCAGCAGCTCGGCTCAGATCTGGGGGGTTCGGCTCGGTCTCATATACCTGCACTCAGCCTAGAAACACCGAGAGATATCCTGGTGGTAGTCCCTCCGACGGTCTAGTTAGTTACTGGAAAGCAACAGTATCTAGGGGTTTAAAGGGGAAAGATTGATTACCTTTGAATGGAGGGGAGGGCTTGGTATTTATAGGCAGAGCAAATGGGTCTGGGACTTGAGCGGGCTGGGTCGCACCTGTTTTTCTGTGGGCCTGAGGCGGTAACGGCCCGTTTGACTTCTGTTGACTCGATGATCAGGAGAGAGTGAGTTTTGAGGGGATCTGGTGGCCCAGGAGGAGCCACGTCATCTGACCCATATCAGGAGCCCCCCACTCCTGGAGGGCTGGGTAACCCAGCCGTGTAGGAGTGGTTTTGCCTCTGTAGGAAGAGCGGAGTGGTGTGTATGGCAATGAATGGGGTTGGTATCTTCCTGGAGAAGCCATCGGAGTAGGATGAAGGGGATCCCCTTTTGGAGACATGAGGGGCGTCGAATGCCGAAGAGTAGGAGCTCGCTTAGCCGAGCGTCTAGGGTCGGGAGGCGAGCCCCCTTACTTGTTGGAAAATCTAGGGGATTTCGAAATCAGAAGTGCAGGAGCTCCCTTAGCCGAGCGTCGAGGGTCGGGAGGTGATCCTCATCACTTGTTGGAAAAGCAGGAGGACATCGAGATCTGGAGAGTAGGAGCTCACTTAGCCGAGCCCCGACGGTCGGGAGGCGAGCCCCCTCACTTGTTGGGAAAGTTAGGGGACGGCAAGATCTGAAGAGTAGGAGCTCACTAAGCCGAGCGTCGAGGGTCGGGAGGCGAGCCCCCTCACTTGTTGGAAAAGTTTTTGTGGCTCGTGGTGACATCCGAGCGCCGAACCTCGAGTTTGTTGGAGAAGCTTTAGTGGCTCGCGGTGTCATCCGAGCACCGAGCCTCAAGCTTGTTGGAAAAACTTTTGTGGCTCGCGATGCCATCCGAGAGCCGAGTCTCAAGCCTGTTGGAAAAGTTTTTTGTGGCTCGTGGTGACATCCGAGCGTCGAGCCTGGAGTTTGTTGGAGAAGCTTTGGTGGCTCGCAGTGTCATCCGAGCGCCGAGCCTCAACCTTGTAAGAGAAACTTTTGTGGTTTGCGGTGCCATCCAAGCACCGAGTCTCAAGCTTGTAAGGGAAGCATTTGTGGCTCGTGGTTCCATCCGAGCGCCGAGCCTCAAGCTTGTAAGAGAAGCATTTGTGGCTCACGGTTCCATCCGAGCGCCGAGCCTCAAGCTTGCAAGAGAAACTTTTATGGCTCGCGGTGTCATCCGAGCGTCGAGCCTCAAGCTTGTAAGAAAAGCTTTTGTGGCTCGCGGTGCCATTCGAGCACCGAGCCTCAAGCTTGTAAGAGAAACTTTTGTGGCTCGCAGTGTCATCCGAGCACCGAACCTCAAACTCGCAAGAGAAGCTTTTGTAGCTTACGGTGTCATTCGAGCGTCGAGCCTCAAGCTTGTAAGTGGAGCTTCTGTGGCTCACGGTGTCATTCGAGCGTCGAGCCTCAAGCTTGTAAGAAAAGCTTTTGTGGCTCGCGGTGCCATTCGAGCACCGAGCCTCAAGCTTGTAAGAGAAAATTTTGTGGCTCGCAGTGTCATCCGAGCGTCGAGCCTCCAAAACTTGTTGGAAAAGCTTTGGTGGCTGGGTGGTGACATCTGAGCGCCGAGCCTCAAGCTTGTTGGAAAAGCTTTTCTTGCTCGTGGTGTCATCCGAGCGCCGAGCCTGAAACTTGTTGGAGAAGCTTTTATGGCTTGCGGTGCCATCCAGACGCCGAGCCTCAAGCTTGTAAGAGGAGATTTTGTGGCTCGCGGTTTCATCCGAGCACCGAGTCTCAAGCTTGTAAGAGAAGTTTTTGTGGCTCATGGTGTCATCCAAGCACCGAGCCTCAAGCTTGTAATAGAAGCTTTTGTGGCTCGCAGTGTAATCCGAGCACCGAGCCTCAAGCTTGCAAAAGAAGCTTTTGTGGCTCGCGGTGTCATCCGAGCACCGAGCCTTAAACTTGTAAGAGAAACTTTTGTGGCTCGCGGTGTCATCTGAGCACAGAGCCTCAAGTTTGCAAGAGAAGCTGTTGTGGCTCGCGGTGTCATCCGAGTGTCAAGCCTCAAGCTTGTAAGAGAAGCTTTTGTGGCTCGTGGTGTCATCCAAGCGCCGAGCCTCAAGATTGCAAGAGAAGCTTTTGTGGCTCGCGGTGTCATTCTAGCGCCGAGAGCACCGAGCTTCAAGCTTGCAAGAGAAGGTTTTGTAGCTCGCGGTGTCATCCGAGCACCGAGCCTCAAGCTTGTAAGAGAAGCTTTTGTGGCTCACAGTGTTATCCGAGCACCGAACCTCAAGCTTGTAAGAGAAGTTTTTATGGCTCGCGGTGTCATCCGAGAGCAGAGCCTCAAGTTTGCAAGAGAAGCTTTTGTGGCTCGCGGTGTCATCCGAGCGTCAAGCCTCAAGCTTGTAAGAGAAGCTTTTGTGGCTCGCGGTGTCATCCGAGCGCCGAGCCTCAAGTTTGCAAGAGAAGCTTCTGTGGCTTGCAGTGTCATCCGAGCGTTATGCCCCCAAAACTTGTTGGAAAAGCTTTGGTAGCTGGGTAGTGACATCCGAGCGTCGAGCCTCAAGCTTGTTGGAAAAGCTTTTGTGGCTCGCAGTGTCATCCGAGCACCGAGCCTCAAGCTTGTAAGAGAAGCTTTTGTGGCTCGCAGTATCATCCGAGCGTCGAGCCCCCAAAACTTGTTGGAAAAGCTTTGGTGACTGGGTGGTGATATCCGAGCGCTGAGCCTCAAGCTTGTAACAGAGACTTTTGTGGCTTGCGGTGCCGTCCGAGCGCCGAGCCCCCAAAACTTGTTGGAATATCTTTGGTGGCTGGGTCGTAGTGCTCGAGTAGTTGGCCACGCGTTCCGAGCTGTTTTACCGGTCGATAGGACTGAGGGTAAAAAGATAATTTTGCGCCCTAGGCTGACATCATAGGCGTGGGAATCGAAGCGCTTTTGATCCTGGTGGTCGTTGGATATTGATGATCAAGATCCAACGGTTAGATCTTCTTGCGAAAATCGAGGAGTCCCTTCCTCCATTATAAATCTCCCCCCTCTCCCTTCATTTCCTCACTTTGTGCTCACTTCTCTAAGGCAACAGGAATTTCCTTTATAACCGTCGACGACCGTTTTTTGGTGATCTTCTTGTCAGTATACTAGGTTAGTACTTTTGATTCGTAATGTCACGCTCTCAGTCCAGCTCCGAGGCAAGCACTCCAGGTTGCTCTGAGAAGGAATTCCAGTCAGCATCGACGTCTTGGTCTCTCGACTTTTAAGTGAAGGAGGAGGTTCAGTCGAACTTAGGATTGGGAGGCGAGGGTGTCGTTATGTATGATGTGTCCCCTTTACGAGTTCATAGGCCAGGCGAGGAGCTTGTGGAGGAAGGTGAGCATGAAGGAGGAGACCCCGAGGGAGAGGAGTTTGTTGAGGAGGGGGAGCACGAAGAAGGAGACCCTGCGGGGGAGGAGATTGGTGCGGTGGACGACCAGGAGGAGCCCGCATGAAGAACCGAGGGAGGCGACGGTCGGGAGGAGGAGGAAGGAGGAACCGCGGGAGAGGCAGCTGAGGAAGAAGAAGATCTTCCACCTCTGACCCCGTTAGCGATCTCGTCTCCAAAGAAGAAGCTTCGCCCCCGTAAGAGGAATAGGAAGTGGATTCATCCCGATAGCCTGGGCTCGCCAGACAAGTATGGACCTGAGCCGGGGTTCAAGTTTCTCCCCGTGTCCCTATAAAAACCCAGGGTCGATCAGGATGTACCCTGATGATGTGGAGGGGCTTCTCGCGTTCACATCACTGCTATGGGATGAGGGTCAGCCTATGATCAAGATGGACAACATCCAGTGTGCATTGAGGGCAGACTATCTGCATATCTTAAGGGCGGCCTACTTTATTCCAAAGGAGTTCGAACTCCTGATACCGAACCCCAAAATTTGCCTGACCGCAGCTCTGGAGTCGAGCTTCTGTATGTTCCCCGAGGACGCCTTTGTCTCGGGGTTGAGGCTGTTATTGCACCCGTTCATTGCGAAGGTTTGAAGTGGGGGGAGTTGAGTCCGATGCAGTGTAGCTCCAATTCATGGAAACACCTGGTTTGCTTTATTCTGAAGTGCCAGGGGAAGGGGATCAAGCCGAGGCCCACGTACTTCCGAGCCATCCTAGGGATGAGCTCGCTCGGCAATTTGGAGGGGATCTTTTACCTCTCGTCGCGTTCTCACAAGAGGGTGATGCACGGCCACCCGGACTCCATCAAAGGATGGAAGGAGAAGTATTTTTTTGTCTAGAGTGAGAAACCTTGGAAGATTCCAACTGTTTGGTATTTTAGCAAGCCGAACCACAAGCCCCCGAAGCGTAGTGAATTGACTGAGAAAGAGTGGGCGATTGTGGAGAAGATTATGGAAGGGCACAGCATATGGTAGCCACGTGTCACGAAGTTGCACCTGGCCCAAGCCGGACTGAGCCCAGTGAACCTAGTATGTTTTTGTTTTGAATTTATTTATCTCCCTGCCTTCGTTTTAACATTTTGTTTCTTTTTCTTTCCTTTTGCAGAGATGTCTGCCAAGCAATTCGACAACCGACAGGCCCTGCTGGCTGTAGCCGCCAAGAGGAGATGGCTGCGTAGGCAGCGAGTTCCAGCAAGGGGTCGGCCCCAGTGCTTGTGGAGCCATCCTCAAAGAGGACGAAGAAGCACCACCATTCGTCGATGTCGAAGAAGGAACTGGGGGCGAGCTCCGGTAGTCAGAATGTAGCCGAGGTCCTGGGGAAGGGGCTCCCGCCACTTCGCCCTGATGCCGCGGAGATGGTGGGCAGACAGGGCGTGAGGCCGAATGTCCCAGACTGGGGCGTCAAGGCAAGGGATACCCTGCTCAATGGCCCTTTGGCACTGGAGGCGGTGGAGCATCTCGCCACGGAGCGAGATCAGATGGCTCTGGCAACAGAGACGTCCGCGATGGCCTACATGAGGTGGACTCAGGCGCAGCTCTCGGTAAGTGTGTGGTATTTGCTGTGTGCGTAGAACTTGGGAATTTTTCTAACTTGTTCTTCCTCGTCCAGGCATTGCTTCATGGGAAGCACTTCCACAAGTGCTTGGAGAAGGAGATCCTTGTCGAGAGGAAGAACGCCGAGAAGTACTTCCGCAAGGTGACTAAACTAAAAGACGAGCTGACGGAGGCCCAGTCGTCCCAGGCGGTCTACCAAGCTCAGATGGCCTCGCTGCAAGATCATCTGCGAAAGAGCTGGTGCACTTTCGAGCTAAGGCCCAGGCAGAGGCTGAGAAGATATAGATCGCCATGACAGACACTATGATCTTGGCCCAGGATGAGGCCTATGCCAAGGCCAAGGAGTACTTTCTGCAGACCTACCCGGACGCTCGGGTCGACCACCTCCACTTCAACTGGCGGCTTCCTGTGCATCTGCCGATGCCCGGCGGCGAGGAGGAGGAGATGGGGGACCCTCATCAGGAGGAGGCCAGGGGCGATCCGATTGACGAAGAGGTGTCGTCCCCTCTAAAAAGTAGTTTAGGAATTTTACTTTCTTTTTGACTTGTATATGCCTCGCGCGGACTGGCCACCGCTTTTTTGTAACCCAAATTTTTGAATTTATAAAAGAAAAGATTTTTGGCCTATCCTCTATGACTTGTTCTTTTTCGCTAGTCTCTTCTGTGATCCGTTGTTTTTCCCATTTTCTTAATAGATGCATGAGGCCCTCGGCGACGACCGTTGTTCTGCCGAGGTCTCCTGGCTCCGAAATGAGCTGGGGTCCAAGGAGAGTGTGCTGGCTCGCCATCGTAAGCAGGCTCGTGATCGAGAGGCTGCGATGAATTATTTCATGAACAAGTCTAAGGAACTCAGCCTGGAGGCCACTCGCCTGAAGAAGCCCATAGCCGACCGGGACTGGTGGTGAGTTGAGACGAACTGGTCCACCGCGGGTGCCTCCACCGGTCGGATAGCTTTGGAGTCATTTCTTCGTGAGGCTTTTGTAGAGAAGGAGTTGGAGATTCGGAGGCTGAGGCTCATGCTAGGCACCAGACCGCTCGAGGGAGCAAGCCACCGTATTGGGTCCTTCTCAAACTTTTTATCTGGACACGGAGAGGACCGCCGATGCACAGAGCTCCATTTCCAGGATATCCTTACTAGCCGTACAGGTGGAGCCTGCGGAGGGTCCAGTGGGAAGCACTGAGTTCGAGTTTTAAGCCGAGCGATTTGTAATATCTTCATTGTATTGTGTGGCCGTTTTTGGCACTCCATGAGTAATAAAACTCTGATTTCTTTACTTTGATGATTTGTTAAGAGAGATCGGTAGGGGCGTAGCTCGAGACCATTGCCGAGCATGGCTTTGCTTGAGGTCGTCGCCGAGGGAGAAATAGCCGTCAGGTTGTGGCTTCGCTCGGGAGCCGAACTGAAGTGTATGGCTTTGCTTGAGGTCGTCGCCAGGGCAGAAAAAGCCGTCGGGTTGTGGCTTCGCTTGGGAGCCGAACCGTTACTCCTCACAGGTAGCATTTAATGAGGGATATTTCGCCTTTCAATAAAAATTAATGGAGACGTTTCATCTTCCGCCGTTTGGACTCCCCGATGTCATAAATGCGCCTCTCCGGGGGGCTATATAATCCTCACCCCCTCATCACTTTTCCACCAGGAATTGGCGGTGACTCACCTGCCACTCTCTGACAATTTGGGGTTTCAGCTCCGAGGGTCGTTAACCTCGAGTTGTCTGTGGGTGAGAGATGGGTTGATCCCAGGGGCAAGATTCGGGGTGCTTGCCGAAGGCGGGCGCCCCAATAATGGAATTTTTTGGCCATGAGTCCCCGATCGGTGGCTCTCCTGCCACCCTCGAACAATTCGGGATTTTGGCTCTAAAGGCCGTTAACCCCGAGTTGTCCACGGGTGAGAGGTGGGTCAACCAAAGGTCCGGGGCTCGGTGCGTTTGCCGAAGGCGAGCGTGCTAAATCTTTAATAAAAACTTTTGGGTAGGGTGTGGCTGAAGGTCATCGTCGAGCGTAAAGGTCACGGGGCTTGAAAAAGCTAAGGCCTTGCTTGAGATCGATGCCGAGCCCCCATATCTGTTCAAAGATAGATAGCATGAGTGTAGCTGAAGGTCATCACCGAGCATAAAGGTCGCAGGGCTTGAAAAAGCCAAGGCCTTACTCGAGATCGATGCCGAGCCCCCACACTTTAGGAGAAGCTGCTATGAGTGTAGCTGGAGGTCATTGCCGAGCGTAAAAGTCGCATGGCTTGAAAAAGCCAAGGCCTTGCCCGAGGTCGATGCCGAGCCCCCATACCTGTTCTCGGGTAGATAGTAAGAGTGTAGCTGGAGATCATTGCCGAGCGCATAGGTCGTAGGGCTTGAAAAAGCCCAAGCCATGCTTGAGGTCGATGCCGAGCCCCCATACCTTAGGATTCTCGGGTAGATAGTAAGAGCGTAGCTGGAGATCATCGCCGAGCGCATAGGTCGCAGGGCTTGAAAAAGCCCAGGTCCTGCTCGAGGTCGATGCTGAGCCCCCATACCTTAGGAGAAGCTGCTATGAGTGTAGCTGAAGGTCATCGCAGCGCATAATGGTCGCATGGCTTGAAAAAGCCAAGGCCTTGCTCGAGGTCTATGCCGAGCCCCTATACCTGTTTTTGGGTAGATAGTACGAGTGTAGCTGGAGGTCATTGTCGAGTGCATAGGTCGCAGGGCTTGAAAAATCTCAGGCCCTACTCGAGGTCGATGCCGAGCCCCCATACCTTAGGAGAAGCTACCATGAGTGTAGCTAGAGGTCATCACTGAGCGTAAAGATCGCTTGCCTTGAAAAAGCCAAGGCCTTGCTCGAGGTCGATGTCCTGTCCCCATACCTGTTCTTGGATAGATAGTACGAGTGTAGCTGGAGGTCATTGCCGAGTGCATAGGTCACAGGGCTTGAAAAAGCCCAGGCCCTGCGTGAGGTCAATGCTGAGCCCCCATACCGTAGGAGAGACTTTTTATGGCTCGTGGTGACATCCGAGCGCCGAGCCTCAAGCCTGTAGGAGAAGCTTTTGTGGCTCGCGGTGTCATCCGAACACCGAGCCCCAAGCTTGTAGGAGAAGCTTTTGTGGCTCGCGGTGTCATCCGAATGCGGAGCCTCAAGCTTGTAGGAGAAGCTTTAGTAGCTCACGGTGTCATCCGAACGCCGAACCTTAAGCTTGCAAGAGAAGCTTTTGTGGCTCACTGTGTCATCCGAATGTCGAGCCTCAAGCTTGTAGGAGAAGCTTTTGTGGCTCGTGGTGTCATCCGAATGCCGAGCCTCATGCTCGCAAGAAAGGCTTTTGTGGCTCGCGGTGTCATCCGAACGCTGAGCGCAAAACTTGTTTTAAGAAAGCCGGCATGAGGCCAAGAGGGGTAAATGATTACATCATATTGACCTTACAAAACAAGGCACGAGGTGCCGATTACATCTCAGAATTTACAGAGGGTATCTATAAGGGCTAATTCTCCCCTTCGAGGAATTTGATAAGGTGCTCCGCATTCCAGGGTATTTTGAAAGCCTTGCCCTCCGGGTCGGTCGTACGACTTCAGAAACCTTGTATGGGCTTTTCCAGTTTGGAGCCAGCTTCCTTTTAGGTCGGGGTTAGATATCGCTAGCTTTCGGAGGACGAGGTCCCCTAGCTTGATGTTGGTGGGACGTACCCTTTTGTTGTAGAACTTCTCGATCCTCTGTGGTATATGTTCCTTCTTATGGTGGATTTTTCCCTGACCTCGTCTATGAGGTCTAGGCTGGCGCGCAGTTGCACCAAGTTGCTTTCTTCATCAAAGGCCGTGATTCGGGGCAAAGGGAGCCCGATCTTGAGGGGAGTTACTGCCTCCGTGCCGTATGTCAGATTGAATGGCAACTCTCCCATGGGGATCCTCTTCGTCGTTCGGTGGGTCCAAAGAACGCTCGGTAACTCGTCGACCCATAATCCCTTGCAGGAATTATCGAGCCGTTTCTTCAGGCCGTCAAGGATCTGGCCGTTCGTGTTCTCAGCCTGACCGTTCGACTGTGGGTGGCACACCGAAGAAAGTGCTGCTAGATTTCGAGATCCTCGCAGAACTTTCTAAAATTCTTACCTGCAAATTGGGTCCCATTATCCGTGATGAGTATGTCCGGAATTCCGAACTGGCAGATGATGTGCTTCCAGAAGAATTGCTAGGTCTGCTGCTCGGTGATCGTGGCCAGGGGCTCGGCCTTGATCCACTTGGTGAAGTAGTCGATTGCTACTATCAGGAACTTCCTTTGGCCCGTTGCTTTCTGGAAGAGGCCTACCAGGTCCATCCCCCACATAGCAAAGGGGGTCAGACTGGCCAGGCAGCATAGGTTTGCGTGCGGAACCCTTCTCACCGAGGAGAATCTCTGATAAGGAACACACTTTTTGACCAGGGCCAGGGCATCTTGCAGTATCGTGGGCTAGTAATACCCGTGGTTCAGAGCTTTTCGAGCAAGCAATCGACTCCCCATGTAGCACCCGCTGATTCCTTCGTGGAGCTCCTTGAGAGCTTACTTTGCTTTGTCAGGGGTTATGCAGCGAAGGTAGGGTCTTCCGTCCATCGTGGTGTACGAGCGTTTGAAGAGGGTTTTGCTGATCACGGCGAACCTTTCCGAGCAGACCCTGATCTGCCTTGCCTCAGCTCGGTCTTGGGGGAGCTCTCCTTCGATCAGAAACTTTCAGATGGGAGTGGTCCAATCGTCAGGCTGAGCTCCGTCGTCTATACAGAGGGTCTCGGGGAGGTCGATACTCGGCTTCAGGAGTACTTCGATTAGAACGGTGCGGTCGAGACCTTCAAAGGACGAGGAGGCTAACTTTGACAGGGCATCGGCCTGGGTATTCAGCTCTCTTGGGATCCTTAAGACGGCAGAATCATTGAAGGATGTCAAGAGTCGCTGGACCACGGCCAAGTACCGGATCATCCGATCGTCACGGGCCTCATACTCTCTGGTGATCTGATTAACCATGAGCTAAGATTCACTGAAGGCCCTGATCTGTCTGGCGCCTGCCTGGTGTGCTAGGGTGAGCCCCGCGGTCATAGCTTCATATTTGGCCTCATTATTAAAAGCTGAAAAGTTGAGGCGGAGAGAATATTGGATAAGGAAGTTGTTAGGTCCTCGCAAAATGATGCTCGCGCCACTCCCCATTTCGCAGGAAGAGCCGTCGACGTAAACTTCCTACGTCTTGTCGGCCTCCCCACTTTCGGGTTGCTCGAAGATGGTGCATTCCGTGATGAACTCGGCGAGTGCATATCCCTTGATTGCTGTCCTTGGTTGATAGCCAATGTCATATTGACTGAGCTCAATCGACCACTTGACCAGGCAGCCGGAGCTTTAGGGCTTGTGAAGGACGACCTTCAGAGGCTGGTCCGTGAGGACCTGAATTGAGTGCACCTGGAAATAAGGGCGGAGCTTCCGCACGGCCATGACCAAGGCGTATGCCACTTTCTCCATTTTTTCATATCTGGTCTCGGCTGAGAGCAGCACTTTGCTCACATAGTACAACAATTTTTGGACTCTGTCTTCTTCTCGAACTAGAACACCACTGAGCGGGCTCTCTGAGGCCGAAAGATAAAGCTAGAGAGGATCACCCAGCTCGAGTTTGCTAAGGAGCAGAGGGTTGGCGAGGTACTCTTTCAATTGGGCGAAGGCCTCCTGCTGCCGAGTACCCCATTTGAAGCCTTCGGTTCCGCGCAGAGCTTTGAAGAACGGGATAGACTTCTATTCGGACTTGGAGAGGAAACGGTCGATGGCCTCTAGTATCCCCGTGAGCCATTGGACTTCCTTGATGTTTCTCGGAGGGGCCATGTCTATTATGGCCCGAATCTTTTCGAGGTTCACCTCGATGCCACGCTGGCTAACGTCGAACCCGAGAAATTTAATCGAAGAGACGCCGAACACACACTTGGTCAGATTGAGCCTCATATTGTGGGTCCAAAGGATGCCAAAGGCTTCTTCCAAGTCAGCGACGTGGTCGTGTACGTGTTGGCTTTTGACGAGCATGTCATCGACGTACACTTCCATGTTGCGACCGATCTGGTCCTTGAAGACTCGGTTAAAGAGCCTCTGATAGGTAGCACCGGCATTCTTGAGCCCGAAGGGCATAACCCGGTAGCAGTAGAGACCTCGGTCAGTGACGAAGGAGGTCTTGGCTATATCAGGGGGGAACATTCGGATCTGAATGTAGCCTGAGAAGGCATCCATGAAGGAAGGAGCTCATGACCCGACGTTGCGTCGATCAGAGCATCGATGCTGGGGAGAGGGAACGGGTCCTTGGAGTGTGCCTTATTCAGGTCCGTAAAGTTTATGCAGATCCTCCAACTCCCGCTGGCCTTTCTCACCATCACGACGTTCGCCAGCCACTCGGGATAGCTGACCTCTTTGATGAACCGGGCAGACAAAAGTTTGTCTACCTCCGCTTTCACAGCCTGATCGGTTTCGAGCCGGGGATCATGCTTAGTCTGTGCATGATCAGGTCTTCGGAGATCCCGGGCATGTCGGATGACTTCCAAGCGAAAAGGTCGACGTTGCGGTGAATGCAGACGATTAGATCGGACTTTAGCTCGGGCGCAAGGGAGCAGCTCACGCGAAACCACTTTGA
The DNA here is from genome assembly GCA_017893485.1 of Hemerocallis citrina. Taxonomy (NCBI): domain Eukaryota; kingdom Viridiplantae; phylum Streptophyta; class Magnoliopsida; order Asparagales; family Asphodelaceae; genus Hemerocallis; species Hemerocallis citrina. Next base: position 7,635,478 of record CM030365.1, on the reverse strand, counting down.
CTTGTCTTCCGTCTAGAACGAAACTTCTTCTAGTTCGTCCGCAGGTTCGGGCTCTGGTTGGCTCCTCTCGGGTTGTAGTTCGACGGCGTTCAGGGGAAACACACCGCCCCTGACAGCCATCATATAGCACGATTGTGCTGCCGCTTGGTTCCCCTGAACGACCCCGAAACCTGACTCAGTAGGGAACTTCAATTTTAGGTGGTAGGCCGAGGGAAGAGCCTGGAGGGAGCAGAGCCCTGGTCGGCCGATGTAACGCGCACCCCAAAATTTTATTTTATTTTATTTTATTTTATTTTTTGACTCCAAATTCAATTCTTTCAATTTCTATATCACTTTAAACATAAACTAAGAAAGTTATATTTCAAAGAAAATTTGGCAGATTTTCCCCTGAAATTTCTGCTCCGAAACCCAAAAAGCTTATGAAATTCTGCTCTAAATTCCGTAGCTCACATCACATGCAATATAATCATGGACTCCGCAGGCCAAAATGAGCAGAATCACACAGGCAATATAATATCATGCTCTGGGGGCCAAACTCATAATAGAATAGCAAATATCAAATAAAAACCATAAATTTCTTTGAAAACACGGTAAGAATTTTAGAAAAACCTTTGTAAAACCTACCACTGGGCCCGGTACACCACAACGAGATGGGTACGGGTCACAAACATACCATACCACTTCGTACTATACTCATCATCATCATATACATGTTTATACATCTAAAACACAATTTAAATCATAAATTTCACTATTCCCATAACTGAACTTATACATAAATTTTAAAGTAAAAGACTTCACTCAAGAAATCTACCCCTCACCTCTGCACTGCTGAGGACCTGTAATAGTAGGGGATCTAGGGTAGTCCGCGAACTCCCTAACCCCCCAAACACTAAGGGGTTAGCCATTTCTGGTGTGAGTATAATTCACTAATCTAATAAATAATTTATATAACGAAAATAAATTAAACTTACAAATGTCAAGGTAAAAAGATTCAATCTGAATCTGATCATTAAAGCATCAAGAATACCACTTTGTATCAAGTACTCGTCAAATCTGCATCCGTCTACCTATATCCATAACTTCACACCCTTCGCTAAATGCATCATCTTAATATATGACTGCATATATATAAATACATATATACACAACTCGTTCAATCTATACTCAATTACAAAGCAACACACTAATTCACATTCCATTTCTTTGTATTTTGAAATCCCCAACACAAATAATCATCATTTCATAATTACCACCACCTCCACATTTCTTTATTTTCATTACTAATCACATATGGTCTCTGCCACTTTTCTTCATACTTATTCAACCACGTATTTCATTTACCATTCCTTTTCATTTATACACACGACTCATTCTTTCCTACTTATCTCGTAACATTACTTCACATCCACTCCACTTTAAATCATCTATTCATTTTCATCGTATATCCTAATATGCATTCATTTTAATCGCATAACCTTCCTCATGTTTAGTCTCGTAATAACACATTCATCCTACGTATCCTCACATTATTCCGTCTCATAATACCACATTGGTTCAATCTATAACAGCAGGTTCATCCAATTTCGTGATATCACACTTAACCATAATTTACAACACATCACGTAACACATTAACTTTTATTCCCATTATAAATTATTGTATTTTATCACACATAATTGTTCTACTGTAAATCTTTACATCCCTTCGCCTTCAGGGCATAAAGTCCATAAGCGGTCAGTCTCATATTACCACATCCAATCATTTCTTATAACACTTATAATAATATTTCGTACTACATCAACTTTCATTCTCATATTACATAACACCGCATTCATTCATTTCTTACAACACATATTATCACGTCCCACAATACATTACTTTTACTTTCATCATACTTTACAACTATCTTCTTTACACTCTCGATACATCATCATATCCATCATCAAACTCATCATGGTTATAACTTACTTTCTTTTCCCCAGATAACACATATATCAATTTACTTCTCTTTTATTTCCAACCTGAAATTCTGGCATCATATCAACAACTCATCCATTCATCCTGAAAATTGTGCCTAGGCAGGTAATTCCCACTATTTCCTCCGAAATAGCAGCTAGGTAGTTCCTAGTCACAATTCCAAGGCACATAAACTTATAACACGGCATACTTTTTTTAATAACCATTTTCATAACCAATCTCATAATACAGGTATTTATCGTATTGTATTATATCACGTATCACATCATAAACATATGCATCTCTTCTCATAATACCATATTAATTCCTGTCTTATAATCATAAAACATAACATCTCAGTACACATGGCAATTTACTTGCATTTCATCACATCATTAACATATCACTTATAACACAAAATGTCATTAACTTCACTTTCATTCTCATCACAATATACTCCATATCCCAAACATAGTTTTGGGCAATCACATATCACACCCCAAAGCCGATAGCTTGGGTAATACTCACCGCTCCCCAAACACATAGTCTGGGTAATATCACATCACATCTCAAGCCAAATGCCAATATATACATATATATCTCCCGTAGTATATTCATATCTCCCATAATATAAATAATCTCCGTAATATATCATATCATCAATATCTTTATATATATACATACATTCTTTCAATACACTTATACACCTTTATATTTTCTCCTTTTCAGTGCCCACATAACTGACCTCCTCGTACAACACAAGGATCTCTGTGCCTCCCCTCCCGTACATTTCAATCCCGCTAACCCACCATATCACCCAGATCCACGTGTCCTATACATCTATCATTTGTGGGCTGGATTGAAAGTACGGTTGCGCGCTTGTCCAACCAAGACTAAAACCAAAAGGCTAGTCAAAAATAAAATATAACACGCAGATCGATGCTCACACAGAGTCTTACACGTCCGAGGCTACGTCTTCCTCCTGGTCCTATACCAGCGAAGGAAACTCCTGATCCCCAAATATAATTTGGGGCAATATATAACTCCTGATCCCCAAATATAAAATTTGGAGCAATATATAACTCATGTTCCCAGGTGTATCCCGGGCCTGTGGGGTCTAGCCCAAACCCCTGGGAGATTGTGCGGCACTGAAATATTAAATTATCTCCTTTATATACACATATATCTCCTTTATTATATATCTCTATTATATATCTCCTTCACAATATAACTTCTTTATAAAATAACTCCTTTACAATATAACCAATATAACTCCTTTATAATATGACTCCTTATATTCATTTATAATATAACTCCTTTATAATATTTCTCCATATATATATATATATATATATATATATATATATATATATATATATATATATATATATCTCCTTTATATATATATATCTCCTTTATAATATAACTCCATATAGAAATATATCTCCTTTATAACGCAACTCCTTTATACTATAACTCCTCTATAATATATCTCGGTATACACCTTTATAATAGAACATGAATGCATATAACTCCAAAAAATTCATAAGCATACACAAGCCATTAATCTCACCGATATCATATAAAATTGTCATTTACCACCCACACGTCACACACACACCATATCAATTTCGCATCACATTATCACATAAAATTTCCAATTTATCACCCGCATAACATACCTACACCATATCATCATTTCATCATGTTATCACATCACATTGACATATCACATTGACATATCATATTTCACATATCATATATATCTACACACACCATGCTTCCCATCTTATCACATTAGTCATGAGATCATACATCACACATACACATACATTCACATACATATATCTGATCATGAAAACCCCGTAGCATATAGATATCTATCTACAAGCATCAACACACTCCCATACATATATATATATACACTAATTTCGTACGCTTCATAATTTACTCCGTATCATACATACGAATTTTTCTATATTCAATATACTTTACATTTCACCCACAGCAAACCACATTTTAACACTGTCATAGCACATTATGCACATAAAATAAAAGATCATACTCACATAATAGCCCGTGAAGACTCGAAGCACCACCTCGCCATCCCGCATCCAATGTCGCTTACGTCTCCTATTATCAAAATTTCAAAGCAATCAAGGCTCAAAATCCAAACCAGTCACGGGAAAACAATAATACTAATTATCTTAATATCACACAGACGTTTTATTGAACGTCGGGGATACACGTGCGATGCACGTAATAATCTAATGTCTATGGGATTTTTATCCCCCAAACAATTACTAGAACCACTCCCAAATTATTCTAATGGCCCAACTATGCTTTCCACTATCATATGAGAACTAATTCTTACATATATAATTCTCTTTTACAAATCCAAAATCCTAATTTATTAGCAACTTGCAAATCCTCTAACAACTTGCTAATTTCTCACATCTACCATTTCCAACATCTCCCAATCTTCCTACCATAATATTCCTACTCAATAGAAATTAACCCAACTCAATTTTATACACTAAAATAAGTTAGGGTTTACCTTTCCGAAATCCTTTCGAAAATCCGACGCTACCACGTTGTAGAGAACCCTTAAATTAGTCTATCCCTCAATTTAATTTGAAAACGATAGAGAAATGGAGGGGATTTGGGCGGAGAGAGAGAGAGCTGATGGGTTCGGCTGGTGCTTTCGGCTGGGAAGGAAACGGGAGAAGAATGGAGAAGGAAGAGAGAAGGGGTAGGGGTGTTTTATAAAAAATATATATATAATATAAATATATTTATAAAGGGATAATTACAAATAGGCCCCCAAGTCCCAATATATTTCAAATAAGTCCAAAATCTCTACTTTAAGATCATAAACAATACAAAATACATTAAAACTATCTCGTAATAATCCTTCAAAATTATAAAATAAAATAAACAATATGCATTCACATAAAATCTCAACTCATGGCTCCAATATATCAATAATACCAATCTACCACTAATATCCATACCAATATCAATATTCAAATAAAATACATCAAAAATAATTTTTACCACTCAAAATATATAAAACAGGCATTTTCGGTATTTTACAAATTCGAGGTGTTACAGCCGAGGATGGCATTGTAAGCCGCTTTGACGTTCACAACCATGAAGTCCATCTACTCGGTCCGTCTGTGGGGGGTCATACCGACAGTGACATCCAAGGCCACGATCCCTTCTATTGGCACCGAGACGCTGGAGAACCCGTGCAGGGTGAACCCGACTGGCTTAAGCTTATCTCGGGGAAGCTTGAGGTTCTCAAACGCTTCTAGGAAGAGGATGTTCACCGAGCTCCCGTTGTCCACGAGGATCCGACGGACTTCAAAGTTTTCCATGATGAGGCTGATGACGAGAGCATCGCAGTGCGGGAGCCGGACCCCCTCCAGGTCTTTTCCTGAGAGGAGACAGGGAGCTGCTGGACCTGGGGGGAAGGGAGGTCTCGAACGACATTTACCTCTCGGACGAATGCCTTGCGAGAAGTATTAGAACCCCTCCCATAGGCCCCCAATGGACGCAGTGTAGAATGGCTTGACCTCTGATCTCTTCAGGCTCGGGGTCCCGCAGGGGATGCTGTTTGGGGGCACGAGGAGGAGAGGGCCTACGGTTCCTCGTGTCCCTTCATGTAATGCCCCAGATTTGCAGCGAACAGTCGACTGGTCGATTGTTCAGTCGACTAGTAACACTGTTTACACGGGATTTGAGAATGAGATTGAGAAATATAGTCCCACATGGGAAGTATACAAAAACTAATTTGAGTATAAATATAATTAGCCAATGATCAAGAGTCACCTAATTGGTTAACCACCTTTTGAGAGGCAACCTGTGGTGGGCAATTGTACTACATAGTATCTAATTTGTCTTCTAAAAATATTAAAAATTGTCTGAGTATTGGGGCGGGGCGTTACAGAATGGTATCAGAGCCGACTTTCGACACCGGGTGTATCTGCACGTCGAGGGTCTTGAAGGCCTATTCGTGGGGTACACGGTAGGGAGATAATTCTCCGGATAGGCAGGGAGATAATTCTCCGGATATGTTCGCGTGTCGAGGGTCTACGGACCTATTCACGGAGCATGCAGGGTGTTAGAAAGGCAGATCCTACACTAGATGTGTGCCCTGTACTCAGCGAGGACGCTGATTTCTAAAGGTGGGGTGTATGTAATGCCCCAGATTTGCAGCGAACAGTCGACTGGTCGATTGTTCAGTCTACTGGTAACACTGTTTACACGGGATTTGAGAATGAGATTGAGAAATATAGTCCCACATGGGAAGTATACAAAAACTAATTTGAGTATAAATATAATTAGCCAATGATCAAGAGTCACCTAATTGGTTAACCACCTTTTGAGAGGCATCCTGTGGTGGGCAGTTGTACTACATAGTATCTAATTTGTTTTCTAAAAATATTAAAAATTGTCTGAGTATTGGGACGGGGCGTTACACTTCAATCCCGGGCATCTTCTCAGGTGAATTCTCGGAGGTACCCTCATTGGATGAGGGCCTCGATTTCGTCCTTCAGGGCCCGGCAGTAGTCGGTGTCGTACCCGTTGTCCCGGTGGAAACGACAGTAGAACCCCTGGTCCCTTTTCTTGTTGCACGTTGGTCGATGGGGCATCTGGACGAGGTCCCGGTCTTCGACCGCTAATAGGATGGCTGACACGTTTTGTGTCAGTGGCGTGTACCTCTCAAAATGCGAGATCGGAGGGACCCTCTTCATGCTGGTCCCGTCTTTCGGAACCTTCTTAGCTGGCTCTGCCTCATCGGCCTTGCGCTTCCCTTTCCCTGGGACCTATTTGGCATCCTCGAAATTTAGGGCCTCCTAGGCCCGAATGTACTTCTCGACCCGATTGAGCAGATCAAGGAAATCGAGGGGTGGCTTCTTGGCAAAGGATGCCATTAGCTAGCCATGTCGGACATTGTCGGAAGGCTGCAAGGCGACTCCAGCATCGAGGGAGGAGACAGGCCTCGCCTCTGCGGTGAACCTCCAGACGAACTGTCGGAGTGACTCCCCTTCCTTCTGCCGGAGGTCTAGTAGGGACGCACTTGTCTTCTCGGCCTTCCTGCTGGTCACGAAGTGGGCAAGAAAGTTGGCCTCCAGCTGGTCGAACGAGTAGACCGAGCTGGGGACGAGCTTAGAGAACCATTCCCGAGCCGGACCCCGGAGGATGGCGGGGAAGACCCGACACAGGAGGGGATCCGAGGCACTGTGAATCATCATGAGGGTCTTGAATCCCTCCATGTGATCGACAGGATCACCCTTGCCATCATAGGTCTCGAACTGGGGAGGTCGAAAGTTCTGGGGTATTTCTACTTGTAGGATTGCAGTGGAGAAAGGAGGTCGGGTCGGCCTATGACCCTAAGCCGGCCTCGGGCCGCCCTCGCCAAAGTGGTTGAGGTGGTTTTCCATTTCCTGTAGGCATCTTAGGACGCCCTCGTCCCGTTCCGGCAGGCGGGTAAAGCCGCGAGACTCGCTGGCTCCGGCGTTCGACCGCGAGTGAGAGCGGTGAAGTGTCTCATTCCCGGGGGTCCCTAAGATGGCATCCAGGATTCCATTCCGAAAGTTTTGGAACTCGAGGTGCGTGACTGGAGCTTGTCTGGCTGGGTCGCATTGGGGTGGCGGCCTTTGGTCGGCGCGACTAAGCTCCGTCTCCCGCTCTCGGGTTGGATGCCTGGGATAGTTCGGGGCCGAGTTGGAAGTTGCCCCTCCCTTAGTTCGGCTGGCTTGTCGATTCTGGATGACCTGACGTAGGTCGGTTGCGACCGAGCGAGATGCGCCCGATATGGGTTCGCCGTTGACCCTCGGATGGTTGGATCCATGAGTGTCGGCGGGGACATCCTGGGGAGGAGCATCTGGATGACGGGCAGAGGTGACAGCTCCTCTAGCCTTGGGTGCCATGTAAGAGCTCGGATTGAGGGGATGATGTTCCTGGTCGAGGTCGGACTGAGGTCAGTACCGAGGGTTTCCACAGACGGTGCCAACAAGATGCAGTTTGTTTTTGGGGTGGCTGCACCATGTGTGAGTTGTCTCAATTTGTAAAGTGGAAGTCACGGTACTGGCTATACGCTCGACCCTCGGGTGAGAAGGTGGCTCGGGAATAGTGGGAGTGAGGTGTAGGACAGATGCTCGGCTCGGATCTAGGGGGCTCGGCTTGGTCTTGTGCACCTGGACTCGGCCTAGAAACATCGGGAGATATCCCGGTGGCAGACCCTCCGACGGTCTAATCAGTTACTAGAAAGCAACAATAGCTAGGATTTTAGAGGGGAAAGATTGATTACCTTTAAATGGAGGGGAGGGTCTGGTATTTATAGGCAGAGCAAATGGGTCTGGGACCTGAGCGGGCCGGGCTGCATCCGTTTTCCTGTGGGCCTAAGGCGGTAACAGCCCGTTTGACTTCTTTTAACGCGATGATCAGGAGAGAGCGGGTTTTGAGGGGATCTGGTGGCCCAAGAGGGTCACGTCATCTGATCCATATCAGGAGCCCCCCATTTCTGGAGAGCTGGGTAACCCAGCCGTGTAGGAGTGGTTTTGCCTCTATAGGAAGAGCGGAGTGGTGTGTATGGCGAAGAATGGGGTCCGTATCTTCCTGGAGAGGCCAACGGGGTAGGATGAAGGGGATCCCCTTTTGGAGTCATGAGGGGCGTCGAGTACCAAATCATACACAATTAGTGTTGCGATTCTCGCAGTTAACATATTCACTATCTCTTCCATCTCTAATATCTAATCTTAATATTATAATGGGAGAGTTGAGGTTGTCATTTGTAGACAACATGTAATTTGTAGACATTCATTCAACCATCTAATCTCAACTATTTATTTTTAAGTAAGAGTTATATTAACCATTCACTTACTCAACTGTTGTTAGTTAACATAATAACCTTAAAAGTTTAAATTTATTTACGACATAATTATTTACAAAAGTATCACTCATATAAAATAAAAGTTTATGATACTAGGAGTAATTTGTAAAGAGTATCTGATGAGTAAAGAAAAGTTTTATTATTTACTATATAAAAAAATAATAATTAAAATGTTCCTCGCTCGTGCAGTTACTAGTATTATTTATAGACCGGATAATTTAATAAAATAGTAACAATAATTCAAGAAAATTGTCAACAAAGTCTTAAAGAGACGATAATATCCTAAACCGTTTGTACAAGGAAAAATGCTAAACGTATTATTTTTGTTTACCACTCAATACACTCGACACTACTAGACTCATAGACATAGAGCTTATGTAAAATACTCTTGCAATAATTGTTTGTGAACTCCATCTTCATGGGTGCAGTAGTATCAACATAGCGAAAAGAATAGTACAATCAGCATTGCCCTAGAAATCCCAAAAAAGAAGAAAAAGAAAAAGGAAGCACAGTATTAAATTATTACTAACTTATAATCAAAGAATAGTTAGGGTTTCCAAATTGGGAAGAGATAAACCTCCAAGTTGCCAGCTTGATGAGCTAACCTCGATTAGGGTTAGGGTTAGGATTTTGACGAAGAAGAAGAAGACGGATTAGAGTATCTGTAGTCGTTCAATCTCAAATTTTTGGTATTTGGCATAGAGGAATATGAATTTTGGGTTTGAGCTGTAGTCGTTTTAACACAAAATTTAGGTTTTGATTTTAAAAAATCGACGGACGATAGATGATATCTTGCCCCAGATTCTTTTTCTTAATCACAAAAATTTGTCGGACGATATATGATTTCCGGGCCATTGTTTTTTTATTTAAAAAAAACAAGAGATGCGAAATCATTTCCCGTTTCAGAAATTAAAAAAAAAATTTGCTCACGGACGGGGAATCATTCCCCGTCCAAGAGTTGGTGCTGGAAATTAAAACTTAATTAATAATTAATTTAATCCTAATTCAATCTTAATTTAATCTTAAATCTTAATTAAATTTTAATTAAACCCTAATTTATATGCATAATAATTCTATAGGCATGATTTCATGGAATTTCTTCTTTAAATTTTGGAAAGAAATCTCTTGGACGGGAAGCCGTCCGATCAAAAAAAAAAATTAAAAATTATCAGACAGGAATTGATTTTCTGTCTAATCGTTTTTTTTATTTAAAATGATCGGATGGAAAATCATTTCCCGTCTATTTTAAAAAAATGACGAAATATGATCTTTCGTCTGATTTTTTTTAATAAACGGACGAAAAATCCACTTTTGTTGGCTATATTTTCTAAATTTCTATATATTCTCCTAAATATATCCGACCACTATTTCTTCAAACATAAATTTTAAGTATTTAGCGAACTAGTGCAGCTCGTTTTTTTGCCAAATTTTACAAAATTTGCAAAAAATGGCCACTGCAGATGCTGTTAGGGCGGGAAAGATGGAATTCTTCCGTGTCACATGATTTCAAAAGTACCACAGAGATATTTCCATAGGTTTGTGAGAGAAAGCACCCTGTAGTGGCACGTCTGTAATTATAAACAGCTCTAGTGTCATTTTGCGCACTCTTCACCCCAATTTTGCGCAATTTATATTTTTTGCTTTCGAAAGCAACCGACAAATATAGAGGTTACGATTTCTCTCACAGTGAAAGACCAAAGTGATAGTAAGTGCATGTATCGATCGTTGAGATTGGAAAATTCGAAAAAATCTACCCACTGAGTTCCCCCCTGAGCTCAGATCCGGCGTGCTCTCTCATCCTTTCCTAGGCTCCCCTTCATTAATATTGTTCGCCTTCAAGTTTCCTCCATACCCTCTTCATTTCCCCTCTCTCTCCTCGATTTCTCCCTACTAGTCTCCTGGCGTCTGGCGTCTCTCCCCTCCGGCGAGTGCCCCGCTGGCTTTCAAAGCGTTTGTCTTCCTCCCCTTCCTTCCAGATCTGGTGTCTACTCCTGTGGAGTGTGCTTCGCTGTTTCAGGAGCCAGTCCGACCCATCTTCAGGTGGCCATCGTTTAGAGGTTGTTTTTGTATCGCTCTTTCCATCTCTACCTTCATTGCCGATCACTGTAAGTTAGTTTGCTGCATGTTTTATTATTGCTTGGTTTGGCTGCTATAGTTTATCCGGTTGCGATTGAGTTTGTTTGTGATTGTGGGGCTTTTAGCTTGCGCTTCCGATCTTCTTTTCTCTGAGATCCTTTGATCTCCTGTTCTCGTTTTCTCGTTGTATCTTCAGTCATCCTCTCCCGTCCGCTTTCTTCTCTGCCCCCCTCGCCTCTGAGCGTTCCCTCCACCTTGCCTCTCGCTGGGCAGGCTTGTTTGGCGGTGGGCACTCTCTTCCGCCATTACCACTCACCCCACCTTGTCTCTAGTTCTGATTTTGGTGGGCTTGCCCTTTGGTGCGGCCCTATGGAATTGTCATGGGTAGAGGTTGTTAAAAAAAAAATTGAAGGCTTCTTTTTACCAGTGGCCCTCTGGGCCTTTTTCAGGGATTGGGTCTGCTGGCCTTGGATTGTTTAGATCCAACCGATCCATTGTTCCAGAGACTTTGAGACCCTTGCCTTCCCGCCCTATTGCCAGCACTACCTCTTCACCTTCTTACTCTTCTCAATATTCTTCAATCCCATCCTCTTCCACCTGCTTCCGGTGTCTGCAAAAGGGCCACTTGAAGTTCTCTTGCAGCGCCAAAATGAAATGCCTGTTCTATCTTAAGGATGGCCATGCGCGCCATCGTTGTTTTGCCCTCCAAAAACTCCTGGGGCTTTCCGTTGGTGTTCCGATCGCCGACCAGGTGCTGTCCGCTCTTGATTTTCCGGCCTTGCAGCGTAAACTGGCAGACATGCCAGCGGCTAAATCAAAGAAAAAGAAAGTCTCTTCCTTATCCCCTCTTCTCCCTACTCCCCCTATGGCCTCTCGCCTCCCGGTTCCTCCTACTTCTACTGCTAATGTTCTCGTTGCCCCTCCGCCTTCTACGGTGAAACTGTTGGTAGCGCAGGTCTTCTTACCGGACACCGAGCTGTCGGAAAGATTGAAATTTTTCAGCAATTACGGAGCCATTTCCTTCCTCAGTGGTACGATACCTTTCTACACCCTCAATGCTTTTCTGTGCAACTCTTGTAACGTGCGAGATTGGAATTGGGTGCTTTACTCTTGCTCGAATGGAGACGCTATCATCCAATGCCCTTCGCCCCAGATTCTCGAAGAACTGTGTGCTAACTCTTCCCTTGTGATCGGCTCCATCTCCTTAGCGATTCGCAAGTGGGTCCTGATCTCCTCTGCCTCCTCGTCTTTGAACTCGGTGCCTACCAAGGTTTCCATCGTGGGTCTCCCCCATTCTGTGATTCCATGAAATTGGTTGCTCCTATGACCAAATGTATTGGGGAACTAGTGAGCTTGTCTTCCTACGCTAGGCTTGCATCAGGCAGCCTGCAGGTCGAAGCTTTGTTCCGCTGTCCCAATAGAAAAGATCGTATTGAGGCTTACTGTCTGAATGACGGTATTTCTGCATTTACTGTTTCGGTTCAATATCACGATATTGCCCCCCCCCCCTTCGGGATCCCCCAGTTCTTCATTTCGTATCGAGTCTCCTCCAGTTTTTCAACCTGGTTCTTTGTCAGTATCTAAGTCTGAGATTGCTATCGGAAAAGCTTCTACTAAGCCCCCGGCTAGGAAGGCAGCGCCGCAGCATCGCAAACCTTTCCCTCTACCTAGCTCCGCGAAGATCTCGCCGTCCAAGGCGCCGAACTTAGTCTGGATCAACCCCGAGCGTGCCTCTCAGTTGGCACCTAGGGGTCGCTCTCCTGCTCCCTCCAGCGCGCCGCTGCCGTTTCCTTCTCAGGTCCCTCCCAAAGGCCCGTCCCCAACCAAAAGTGTGCCGGCTTCTGCTCCCAAGGCTCCCATCGATGGCCACTGGCCCGCTTGGGACCCTAACCCCTCTTTTGCCTCGGATTGGGACCGATTCCGAAAATTGGCGCATTTCCCCACCTCCGGCGTGCCTTTTTCTCCCCTATCAAGCGCTCTGCTAAGAGTTCTTCCCCCCCTAAGGCTCTGGATTGGGTGGATCAGGATGATTTGCTTCAAGAGGAAGTTGCTGATTTGCATTCGGTGCAAGCTTCCAAACAGGTACCAGTTTTATTTTTTTTCAGTCTCCTCTATGTTTGTTCTTGTTTTTTCGTTAGATTTCCGGGTGCATGGCTATATTTTTGGTTGTTCGGCTGCTGTTTTTATGGCCCAGCCGCGATGGCCTATTTGGGCCTTGCGTCCGCAAGCCCTCTTTTCTAGTGCTCTTAAATGGCTATCGCCCGATACTATTGCACGGGTTCGAGGACATCGGAGGGTTCAGCCTCCCGAGGTTCTCCCCGTACCACCGTATCGGTGGGCCTCGGAGTTTTTGTCATCCAATTCTATCTCTCCTTTAATATCTCCTTCAGTCTGCTTTATCCAAGACTTTCCACAACCCTCTGTTCCCCTTGCTAGCGAAAGCCGGCAGGTCTCTCCTCCGTGGTCCTCATCGCCGGACTGTCGTTCGCATCGGGTTATCCATTCTAGTGCATGCCTGTTGGCGTTGAATATGGCGCGCACTAACTCTTCCCCCTCAGGGGCTTCGCTCTCTCCCCAAGACCTTCATTCATCCCCTACTAACGTAGCATTAGGATCCTTCTACCTCCCTTTCGACTCCGTCTCTGACGGTGAGATGGAGTCCATTGCTCAGTCGCTGGGTTTCATATTTGCATCCGATTCCGATTGTCCGATTCGGAATCTTAGGCTTAAAGAACGTTTTAGATTCCGAGAGCATTCCGTCTCTGATGATTAGTATCTCTTGGAACATCCGGGGTCTCAATTGCCCCGTTAAAAAAAGAGCCATTTTTGATCTTATTGCTTCCTCCCATTGCGACCTGATTTCCATTCAGGAATCGAAAATAGAGTCGCCCTCCCCTCACCTTTTCCGGGTGTTAGGAGGTTCCTCCATCACTAGATGGATCTCTTTGGATTCTATTGGCGCGAAGGGAGGTATCCTCCTGGGCTTCAAGGAATCAATTTTCTCACTTATCATGGTTCACCGCATGAGATTTTTCTTGATCGTCCAGTTGCACTGGACGCTCCTCAATTGCGATCTGACAGTGATCTCGGTTTACGGCCCTTCGTCGTCACAGAATCGGCCTCTTTTCTGGACCGAATTCCTATCGTTACACAATTTCGTTCAAGGTCTATGTTTCTTCTGTGGAGATTTCAACGTTACCAGGTTCGCATTCGAAAGATCGAACCTGGGTGCCTCTTTCTCCCAATCCTGCATCTTTAACGATTGCATCAGGGATCTCCAGTTAATCGACATTCCGATTAACGGGAGAGCTTTCACTTGGTCCAACCAGCGGTCTCCCCCTATCTTAGCCAAACTGGATCGTTTCCTCGTTTCCCATTCTTGGTTTTCCAAGTTCCACAACTCTTTCACCAAAGCCCTTCCCAATCCATCTTCTGACCATGCTCCCATCGCTCTACACTCTAAATTTCACTTCCCTCATCATCACCAATTACGCTTTGAAAATTTTGGCTCCAAGACCAGATTTTTGTTAATCTGGTTGAGGAATGCCTCGCCTCGGTAACTAGGTCTTCGAGTCTAGGCAACCTCCTTCTTAAGCTACATGCCATTAAGCATGGCTGTAAGATCTGGCGCCGAGAAAGGCAAGTCAACTCCAATTTTCTTAAAAGTTTTCTGCTTGCTTCCATTGAAGCATTCGATGTTATGGAAGAGCAAGGTCACTTATCTGTGGCTGCTAGGGACGAGCGCTTAGCATGCAAGCGTGAGTATGCCAACTTCCTCCTTCAGGACCATACCAAATGGGCTCAAAGGGCCCGGGTTAAATGGCTGAAGGAGGGAGATGGGAACACCGCCTTTTTTCATCATTTTGCTTCTCACAGGCAACACTGTAACCGTATTTCTTTGATCCAAGATAACGGTGTGGATCTCCACAATGAAACGAAAATCCATCAGGCTTTTCTTTCCTTCTATAAAGAGCTGATCGGATCGCCAAAACCTCGTCAAATCGTCCTTGATTGGCAACAACTATACGGCCCACATCTCTTTGATCTCTCCTCTCTCGAGGCTCCTTTCTCTATGGAAGAGATCAAAGCTGCTGTCTTCGCCTTAAAAAGCGATTCGGCGCCAGGACCGGACGGTTTCCCGGCTTTTTTCTTTCAAAAGTTCTGGTCCTGGCTCAAGGATGTCCTATTTGTTCTTTTTCAAGACCTGTACCAGGGTTCTTTCTTCTTCGACCGTATCAACTATGCGCATATCATCCTCATCCCTAAAATGGCAGGGGCTCATATGCTAGTAGACTTCAGACCTATTAGTTTGATCAACACCTCATTCAAAATCATCATGAAAGTCCTAGCCGTTAGGCTTAGTACTATCATTTCCCCCCTTATTGATCTGGCCCAATCCGACTTTATCAAAGACCGCTTCATTCTCGATAGCGTTGCTTCGGCTCAGGAGATTATCTCGCTCTGCCATCATTCCAAATCAGAAGGCATCCTTCTTAAGTTAGACTTTCAAAAAGCTTATGATAATGTCAGTTGGGATTTTCTTCTTGACATTCTCCTTCATAGAGGCTTCGGTCCGAAATGGATTGCGTGGATCAAATCTAGCATGTTCGAGGGTACGTCCTCTATCATTATCAATGGATCAGAAGGCCACAAATTTAAGGTCAAATGCGGCCTTCGCCAGGGAGACCCCCTCTCCTCCCTTCTATTCTCCTTGGTGGCGGATGTTTTCAGTAAGTTGCTTCGCAACGCTCGCGAAGCTAAAGTTATTGATGGTCTGGGGCGCTCTCAGCATTTTGATGGTATCCTTAACTTGCAATATGCTGATGATACTATTATTTTCACAAAACCAAACCGCTCTTCTTTGCGTAACCTTAAACTCCTTCTTTATTGTTTTGAACTGGCTTCGGGCCTCTCCATCAATTTTCACAAATCTTCGATGATTTGGCTGGGAGGTGACCACAGCCGTCAATCCGAGATCACCTAATTTTTTGACTGCAACATTGCGGAATTCCCAATTACCTATTTAGGTATTCCACTAAGATGGGGCAAGCTGCTCAAAACTGACTGGATCCCCCTCATTGATAAAATCGAGGCTAGACTTAATGTCTGGACCGATAGATTATTATCTCGCGGAGGGAGATTAGTCCTTCTCAATTCCTTCCTATCTGTCATCCCTCTCTATATGATGTCTTTCTATTATCTTTCCTCCTGGGTCATCAAAAGGTTAGACCAAATTAGAAACAACTTTTTCTGGTCTGGTTCTTCCAGTTTTAAGAGGGGTTCTCACCTTTGCAACTGGAAACTTATCTGTTCTTCGAAATCTAGTGGTGGTTAGGGAGTATTAAACCTACGGGACCATAATGTTGCCCTTCTAGGCAAGTGGCTCTGGAGATTCTTTAAACTTGACCACCTATCTTGGGTTCAGTGTATCAAAGAGTATTACTTCTCTGGCCGCCCTTGGTGGGTTTTGAACCCCACCAACCATAGATTGGCATCCCCTTTCTGGAAAGGCATTTGGAAGACCGCCGAAGCCTTCCAATGCGGTATTTACCGTATCTGCGCGGATGGCTCTCGAACCAAATTCTGGACAGATCTCTGGATAGGCAACACCAAACTCTCCTCGGCCTATCCATATCTTTTCCAGCACGCCTCCTACCCAAATGCCTTTGTGTCCGACTCTTTCTATTGGGTCCAGTCTACTAGACAATGGTTTATCCCATTCTCTGTGGAACTGTCTCCCCACCTGATGTCTGAGCTTCTTGATATGTTGCACACTCTGTCTCTATTCGAGTGGCAGCCCATCGAAGATATCGGGTGGCGTTGGGGCACCTCCGGGTCTTTCTCGGTTAAATCTTTCTATAATTTTCTTAATTTTCGTGGTATTAAATCTTCTTCAGCAAGTTTCATCTGGAGATCTTGTGCCCCTCTCAAGGTCAAGATTAACACTTGGCTTGCCCTTAACAATAAATTGCTTACGGTTGAGGTCCTTAACAGGAGAAATCTAGCTTGGGGACAACTCTGTCCGTTGTGCTCAGATGCTTCGGAAGATGGTAATCATCTTTTTGTTAGCTGTCCTTTTATCGTTCCGCTTTGGAAGATTGTTTCTCTGGCTGGGGAAAACCCAACATTACCTCCCAATCCTCTTTCGTGTTGGTCTTCCCCAGCCTCGCGTCCTAGATATCGCAAAGGTTGGAATCTATCGGTTCATATTGTTATTTGGATTGTGTGGCTAGAAAGGAACCGTAGACTGTTCTCGCATAAAGCTGCTACCATTTCTTCTTTGATCGATGAGTTTTTATTTCTTTATAAATTTTGGTCATCGAATGTTAAAACCCAAGATAGAAACACTTCTTTTTTTAACCGTTTAGAAAAATCAGTACTATGCCTTTACAATCTTAATGCTTTATAATTCTTTTCCTGGGAGTTTTGATCGCTTGGTTCTCTTCGCAGGTTTAAATTGGGTGACGGCTTCTCTGTTCTGGGTCTCCTCTGAGCCCTTTTTGGTGCTGACCTTTTGTGCGTCCTTTAGCTCGGATGTGAGCTAAGGCATTGTTTTGCTGGTTTGTTTCACTCAGTTGGTGGGTATTGTGGTCTGGGTTTGTGTCTCTTTTCTTGTGTCTCGGATATGGATCGAGCTTAGTGTTGTTGTGACCGCGACCTTCATGATGGTTGAGTCGGTCTGTTGTATTTTGTTTCAGCCGACCCATGCCCTATGTTGTCAAGGCTAGCTCTTTTAATTTATTTCTTCTCTAATCACTTTAGCTTTCTTTGCTTTTCTGGATGGTCTGCCTAGTTGTGTTGCTAATGTGGTTTTTCATGCCTACTGTTATGATTTATCTGTTCTTTCTTTTATGTCTTGGCACTGTGTTGCTAGTGTGAGCTTGCTCCATTGCTCTGAGCTTGTGATATTGATTATTGGGCATCCTGCCTGAGCTAGTCTAGATTAATGGGTTGTTTTCCCCTCTTTTCTGGCTCCTTATGGGGCTGGCTGTGTGTGTCTTTGCCACTTTGTTTTTTTCGCCCGGCTTCTAGGTTGGCAGTCATGCCAGTTTCTATTTCTTCGTTCGGCACCTCTCCTGCGTCGTGCTGGGCTACGCGCTGCTCGCCTTTCTTCAGGCCTCCCGGAGATTCAGTTTGTCGCCTTTGGTTCACCGAGCTTTGCTTCCCCCATGTCTTGTCTATGGCATCACAATGCCGCTTAAATCGACCGTCTACTCTCCTGCTGATTGTTTGTTTGTAATTTTTGTTCGCGTTCATTTGCGCTGCCAGGCATCGGTTTTACGCCTTGTAAAACTTTTTATTATTTTGCTGTATATGTTTGTACATTCGTTGATTATTAATATATATTTTTGATCTGGCTGGAGTCTTCGGGCTCTATCCGTTTACATCAAAAAAAAAGAAAGACCAAAGTGCTGTATATGAGTATTTGTTAAACAGTAATTGATGGGCAGCGGTGCTCCATCTTTACTTTAAAATAAAATAAAATAAAATAAAATTTGATGGGCAGCGGGCCACCTCCTCGTCATATTAGCTAACTTTGAGATCCGCGCTGTCTGATTCAACAGCTCTGACGCCTGGAGAAAAAATAACAATGGAGGGTTGTTGGACTTTGGGCCTTCATGTGGGCGCGCGCCTTCGAGGGCTAGCTTTCATTGTTCGACTGGGTCATATTTTTTTCTTTGTAAGCTAACAAAAAAAAAATGAAGTTCTGTAAATGAATAAATCAGAAATGGCATGTGTTGTTTGTTTTTTAATACACACCTATGTTGCATAACATAACAATATCTCTACTATTTTAATGGGAGGGTTGGGATTATAAACAAACAAACCCTAATTTTGTAACTGAGCAAACCTGTACAATATACGTGCAAACTACATCCACCAAACATCCCCGTGTCATGCACGTTAAATCAAAATATACAAATTCATTTAATTTTTTTATTTAATTTAATGGGAGAGGTGGGGTTGTAAACAAATAAACCCTAATTTTGTAACTGAGCAAACTCGTAAAATATACGTGCAAACTACATCCACTAAACATCCCCGTGTCATGCACGTTAAATCGAAATATACAAATTCATTTAATTTAATAACTAAACTCTTTTATAGACGTACATCGCACGTGCATTATACTAGTCTTGTTAATTCTTTTTCTTTTTTCTTTTTTCTTTTTTCTTTTTTCTTTTTTCTGGAGACTTCAACGTTACCAGATTCGCGTCTAAAAGGTCGAATCCGGTAGCCTCCTTCTCCCAATCCTGCATCTTTAATGATTGCATCAGAGACCTCCAGTTAATTGAAATCTCGACTAACTGGAGATCTTTCACTTGGTCCAACCATCGTTTTCCCCCTATCTTGGCCAAACTGGATCGCTTCCTTGTTTCGCATTCTTGGTTTTCCAAATTCCACAACTTGTTTGCCAAGGCCCTACCCAATCCGTCCTCTGACCACGTTCCCATCGCCCTATACTCTAACTTCCATTTCCCTCACCATCACCAGTTCCGTTTTGAAAAGTTTTGGCTCCAAGACCAGATTTTTGTTAACCTGGTTGAGGAATGCCTCGCCTCTATCACTGGATCTTCTGGTCTTGGCAACCTCCTTCTTAAGCTCCATGCCAATAAACATGGCTGCAAGATCTGGCGTCGTGAAAGGCAACTCAACACCAATTTTCTTAAAAGTTTTCTCCTTGCTTCCATTGAAGCCTACGATGTTATGGAAGAGCAAGGCCCTTTATCTGTTTCTGCTCGCAACGAGCGTTTAGCTTGCAAGCGCGAGTATGCCGACTTCCTCCTTCAGGACCATACCAAATGGGCTCAAAGAGCCAGAGTCAAATGGCTGAAGGAGGGAGATGGGAACACTGCCTTTTTTCACTACTTTGCTTCTTACAGGCAACGCTGTAACCATATTTCCTTGATCCATGATAACGGAGTGGACCTCCACAATGAAACGGACATTCACCATGCTTTTCATTCCTTCTATAAAGATCTAATCGGCTCTCCTAAATCGCGTCAGATTACCCTTGATTGGCAACAACTATACGGATCCCATTTCATTGATCTATCTTCTCTTGAAGCTCCTTTCACCATGGAAGAGATCAAATCCGCTGTCTTCATTTTAAAAAGCGATTCGGCGCCTGGACCGGACGGTTTTCCGACTTTTTTCTTTCAAAAGTTCTGGTCCTGGCTCAAGGATGATCTTTTTATCCTTTTTCATGACCTGCACCAGGATTCCTTCTCTTTCGACCGTATTAACTATGCGCACATTATTCTCATTCCCAAAATGGCGGGAGCTCACGTGCTAGCGGACTTCAGACCCATTAGTTTAATCAACACTTCTTTCAAAATCATCATGAAAGTCCTAGCCGCTAGGCTCAGTGCTATCATTTCTCCCCTTATTGATCCGGCCCAATCGGGTTTTATTAAAGACCGCCACATTCTCGATAGCGTCGCTTCAGCTCAAGAGATTATCTCCCTCTGCCACCATACTAAATCGTAAGGCATCCTTCTTAAACTGGACTTTCAAAAAGCTTACGACAATATCAATTGGGATTTTCTTCTTGATATCCTCCTTCATCGGGGTTTCGGTCCTAAATGGATCGCGTGGATCAAATCCAGCCTATTCGCTGGTACATCCTTTATCATTATCAACGGCTCTGAAGGCCACAAGTTTAAGATCAAATGCAGCCTTCGACAGGGAGACCCCCTCTCTTCCCTCCTGTTCTCATTGGTTGCGGATGTTTTCAGCAAGTTGCTTCGCAACGCTCACGAAGCTAACGTCATTGACAGGTCTGGGCCGCTCTCAGCATTTTGATGGTATTCTTAACCTGCAATATGCCGATGATACAATTATTTTCACTAAACCGAATCGCTCATCTTTGTGTAACCTTAAGCTCCTGCTTTATTGTTTTGAACTGGCCTCGGGTCTCTCCATTAATTTTCATAAGTCCTCGGTGATTTGGCTGGGTGGTGACCACAGCCGTCAAACTGAGATCTCCCAATTTTTCGACTGCCACCTTGCGGAGTTCCCCATTTCCTATTTGGGAATTCTGCTGAGATGGGGCAAACTGCTCAAAACAGACTGGCTCCCCCTCATTGATAAAATCGAAGCTAGGCTCAATGTCTAGATCGGTCGATTGTTATCTCGCGGAGGGAGATTTGTCCTTCTCAATTCTGTCCTCTCCGCTATCCCCCTCTACATGATGTCTTTCTTTTATCTTCCCTCCTGGGTCATCAAGAGGTTAGACCAAATCAGAAGCGATTTTTTCTGGTCTGGTTCTTCCAGTTTTAAGCGAGGTTCTCACCTTTGCAACTGGAAACTAATCTGTACTTCGAAGGCTAGCGGTGGCTTGGGGGTTTTAAACCTTCGGGACCATAACCTTGCCCTGTTAGGTAAATGGCTCTGGAGATTCCATAAACTTGATCACCTTCCTTGGGTTCAGTGTATCAAAGGGTATTACTTCTCTTCCCTCCCTTGGTGGGTCTTCCACGCTACTACCCATCGACTAGCCTACCCTTTCTGGAAAGGTGTTTGGAGGGTCGTTGAAGCATTCCAATGCGGTATTCACCTGTATCTGCGCTGATGGCTCTAGAACTAAGTTCTGGACTGATATCTGGATAGGCAAGTCCAAACTCTCCTCGGCCTATCCTAACCTTTTCCAGCTCGCCTCCTACCCTGACGCCTCTGTGGCTGAATCTTTCTCCTGGGTAAATTCCACCAGGCACTGGCTTATCCCGTTCACTGTGGAATTGTCTCCCCCCTTAATTTCTGATCTTCTCGAACTTATTCATGCTCTGGACCTCTTCGATTGGCAGCCTTTTGAAGATGTCGGATGGCGTTGGGGAGCCTCCGGGACTTTCTTGGTTAAATCTTTTTATAATTTTCTTAATTTTCGTGGTATTAAATCTCCTTCAGCTAGTTTTATCTGGAACTCATGCATTCCCCTCAAAGTCAAGATTAATACTTGGCTAGCCCTAAACAATAAATTGCTCACGGTCGAGGTTCTTAGCAATAGAAATCTAGCATGGGGACAACTCTGTCCATTGTGCTCTGAAGTTTCGGAGGATGGTAATCATCTATTTGTGTGCTGTTCCTTCATCGCTCCTCTATGGAAGATCGTTTCTCTGGCTTGGGTTAACCCTACCATACCTTCCAATCTTTTTTCTTGTTGGTCCTCTCCAGCCTCGCATCCTAGATTTCGCAAAGGTTGGAACCTATCGGTTCATATAATTATTTGGATTGTATGGCGGGAAAGGAACCGTAGGCTTTTTTCGCATAAAGCGGCCTCTATTTCTTTCTTGATCGATGAGTTTTTTTTCTCTATAAATTTTGGTCTTCAAATGTTAAACTCCAAGATAGAGAAGCTTTTGATTGCAGTCGTCTAGATGAATCCTTTCTTTGCCTTACCACTCTTAATGCTTTAAGATTCTCTGTTTTGGGGGTTTTGATTTCTTCTTTTTATCGCAGGTTTAATTTGGGGTCTGGCTACACTATTCTGTATCTCCTCTTGGCCAATTTTGGTACTGATCCTTTTGTGCCTCCTGATGCAGAGCTGAGCGCTAAGGCGCTGTTTTGTTTGGTCTATTTACACAGTCTGTGGGCTTTGTGTTCTGTGGCCAGTTCTTTTCTTTTGGCTCTGTGTTGGATCAGGTTTCGGTTGTATTTTGTTGCGGCCAGCGGACTTTTTGCATGGGCTGTTTTACTGTTGTTTAGCCGCTTTATGCCTGATTGTGTTCAGGGCTAGCTATGGATGTTTATTCGCTGTTAATTACGTTTTGCTTTCTTTTCTTTAGTGGCTTTAGCCTTTTTCGCTTTCCCTTGCTCGGTTCCTGTGAGCCTTTCTGAATGTTTGGTTGGTTCGGTTTCATTTCTGCGATTAATCCTTCTATTGTTTGGCGCTTTGGGGCTACTGTGATCGTCCTGCTTCTGAGGTTGTTTTGTTGTTTTCTTGGGCCGATATTGCTGAGCTATCCTAGTTTTTTGGGGATGTTTCCCCTCTTGTCCTGCTTTTTTTTGTGACTACCGGTGTTTAGTTTTTTCTGTTTGTTCGCTCGGCTCCTTGAGTGTTTGTGTGCCAGGTTCTGTTTCAACGCTCTGTGTATTTCCATCAGCACTGAGCCGAGCTTTGCGTTGCTTCAGTGGCATCAGACTCCGTCTCTCCCTGTTGATGAGCCGCGAGCGGCCTCTATTGTGGGCTCTTAATCCTAGGCTAGCGAGCGTCGCAATGTTCGTCGCTTGTGGGCATCTTATCGTCTGGTCCTGAGGCTCTCCCGTGCCCCCCTGGCTTTCAGTTAGGATCCGGCGTCGCCTTGCCTGCGGACGTAGGAAGGTCCCCTCTTTGGCTGCTGCCCAGGGTTTCTGTTTGTTGCCCTTGTCTCGTTGAGGATTGCTTCCCTCCAATCTCGCCAGCGGCTCACCAGTGCCGGTTGCCATCGTTTAGTGTCCCCTGTTTCTTGTTGTTTTTTTTTCTTTTTCTCGCTGTGGCGCGCGCATTCCGACTTCGGTTTTACGGCTTGTAAAACTTTTTCCTTATTGTTTGTATTATATTGTACATACGTTTTATTTTAATTTATTTTTTTGATCTGGCTGGAGTCTTCGGACTCTATCCTTTTACATCAAAAAAATCTTCCATGTAAATCCATACACACATCAAAGTAATTCCTGCAATCAATATACCCCCCAAACACAGTAATAATCTCGGAAGATCGGTTAATTGCAACTAAATATCACCTAAAATTATGTAGTAAAGTAGAACACAATTTTATTCTCATAAATAGTGCTTCCACATGACTAATGTATACATACAAAAAAGGCACCGCAATCAATAAAATAAATGAATGAATAAATGACCACATACACATACATATATATGATCAAAAGATCAAAAGAACAAAACCCCTTCTAATTAAATTTCCTCACAGCCCCAACCCCATCACCACTCCCAGCCCCACCACCACCACTGCACCCACCACCACCCTGCGGGCCCCGCTCGTCGGGGCCAATGCCGGCCCATTCTCAAACCCCACAGGAGCAGGCGCTGGCGAGGGCGAACCACCAGTCACAAAAAACTGACCAGCATGACCCTGCTGCTTCCTCTCTGCCATCACAACCACTGCCATCTTCTGCCCCTTGTCACAAGCACCATTGCCAGCTCCACTGATAAAGTAGTACGGCCCGGACCGGTCCAGCTTGACAACGACACTGGATCCCCCCTCTTCGTGGGCCCCAATTGGGCTGGATGTGTTGCAGCTCAAATAGTCAGCGCGGCTCACTTGCAGCACTGAATCCTTGTTGTCTTTCAAGTTCCACACTGTCAAACCACAATGTCAGTCAGTTCTTGAAAAAAAAGAAGAAGATGATGATGATGATGATGATGAACAGGAGATTTGAAAAAAGGACACAATGGGGGGATTATACCTAGGGAGTCGCCGACGTGGAACCGGGTCGATTCGGCCCATTCGTTGAGTGTTTGGGAAGTTGGTGATGGGACTTTCCATGCATTGTTGCTCCCTCCTACTAACAGCTCTCTGGCTTCTGTGATTGTTGTTGTGAAAATGAAGAAAAATATGAAGACAGAAGAAGAAGAAGAAGAAGAAGATAGTGAAGCCATTAAAAGCAGAGGAAATAAGAATTGAAGGGGTTTAGTTAGTTAAGAAACGGGACTGTGGGAGGCAGCTTTCAGCTTTGTGTGTGAATTTATTAATGAAAAGTAGCCGTTGTGACGCATACGGAGTTTGTTTATTTGTGTGCTCAACGGTAAAATTCTGGCTACTTCAATTCCTTGGTGGAATCCAATGCTGACAAAGTAGAGCCTTTGGATCTCCTCAAGATCTGTGCCCCCCTCTCAATGCAGAACACACGGCACGGTCCTCCGAGGGGCGGAGGGAGTAAGGGGGTAAAGGGGGGCATTTGGGATCCCAATTTTTTTTTATAAAACTCCCTTATATAAATCAAAATTTTTACTTGTCCCCCCCCCCCCCTCCTTCCTAGTTAAATTTTTTTGAACCCCCAAGTTTAATCCATCTCTTATTAAAATATCAAAATAGTGGTATGAGCTTAGGGCTAAAAATTAACAGTGATATTTATTATTTGATCTGTATGATCATTGGATAAAATTTTGAATAAGAAACTAGTGTGTACACAAGTTACAAGTATATTTATTCATTTAAGTCTCATTTCTTAGCCTCTAGTATTATAACAATATAAATAGTGTAGCATGATTATTGATTAGTATTACTCTTACCAAATTTAGAGTACAATTGTATATGTGCTAAAAATACATGATACTAAGAATATGAATTCGAATATTTACTTTAATTATAATTTTATTTTGATCTAATTACTTTAAATTTTTAAAACAAAAATAAAGTAAGATTTTCGGCAACAATTACGTCGATGTCGGGAAAAAAAATAGACACCTATTTTGATTTGTCTGGCTCCGTCACTGGATCAACCTTCTCAGCCGTGAAAAAAATGGCCATCTCTGTTGATAGATAGCACTCTTTAAAGTATTGAGTAAATAACTAATTAAAACAAAATAATGAAATAATTCTTTAATGAGTTGCTCTTCTGGTTCTTCCACATTTATAATTTATTATTACACTAGGTATGTCCGTGGGCACGTGCCTACGCCACATTTTTAGAACAATGCAACATATGAAAAATCATGTAAACAGTAAATGATGATATATATAGATGTTTATTTGTCAGTAGACATTGATATATTGTTGTACTCTGAAGTAGGATTATGGAGTGACAGTGATGTTTATTGGTTTGTATATTGTAGGATCATTTGTCAGCAGGTTGGGATTCAAAAATAATATTGTAAATCTACAACAGTAGTGGACTGAAAATTTCTTGCTATGTGTGACTTGAGAATAAGAGATTTCTTTTTTGATTTGGAGCCTCACATAAGTAGCAATTCATTTTCTAATGCAGTTAACGCCTCAAACTGCATGAATTAGTTCCTATTATTTGTTTTTTATGTAGTTAACCATGCATGAATTTAAAAGAGAAAATTTGTTGTGATATATATGTGAAGTGAAATTGCATCAAAGCAGATCAATATACAATTTTGCAGCTACTAAAACCTGAAATGCAGATTTTAAACATGGATTTATCCATAAAAGCACGATCAAGCGAGTCAATTAAAGAATTTATAACGATCTTTCAACGCAGCAAATGCCCAAATGTTCAAAAAAAAAAAAACATAATCCGAAATTGCATAATAAAAAAAACGCATTCTAACAAAAATTAACTCAGTGGAGAATTCTAATGTAAAACAATTACTCAATGAAGTATTCTACAATCAGATCAAATATGGTAATTTAAAAGCAATTAAATAGAAGTGAATGCTATTGAGTTACGAACGCATAATCCGAAAAAAGGCATAATTAAAATTTTGAAATAATTAAAAAAGCATAATCTGAAATTGTATAACTGAAAAAAGCATTCACAAATTTTATTTTTTTTGACATACCTAGGTAAAAAAGGGGGAAGAAAGAAAGACTATTAAGAATTCTGAAAGGACCTTGAGCATAAATCTGGACCTTTGATTTCCTTCCAAATAAACAAGAGCCACTTGATAGCTTTTTTTTTAAAATTGCATTGTGTTCTATTATATAGATGTAGAAACAAAGATGCAACACATTGACTGATTGGGAATAAAAAATAACAATACTTTACATTTAAATCAATTGAAAATAAGATACTGACGACATGATTACAGCCGGTTTTACAGAAATCTATATAATAAAACACACGACAAAGTTATCAAGTGATTCACCTTTAATCGAAACAAAATCAACCGTTCAGATTTACTTTCCAAAAACTTTTTCCCCCAAAACCAAATTCCATCCCCCCCCCCCCCAAAAAAAAAAAAAAAAAACTCATTACTTTATTACTATCTCTCTCTTCTCTCTTCACTTTTTCATATTTCTCTCTTTCTCTCTCTCCCTCTCTCTCTCTCATTATTTCTTTATTTACTTAGAAATTTCGACTTTCAGATTTGTAAATTTTTAGAATTTTTATGTTTTTTTATTTCTCATGTTACATTGAAAATATCAAATATCTCTTGAACAGTTAAAATTCATCATTTTCCGCTCTCACTGTTCTAAGAAGTTGGATCTTACACCTCCATTTATAATTATTTTTCAATATATACTAATGGAAATAGAAACTTTTATTTACAACTAATTATTGTCATACTATTCAAACTTAAGCTACATAATTGTTATTTTACTGTTTACAGGGCTTTTCGTGTGCTGTATCGTTTTGAAGACGTGCCGTAGGCACGTGCCCACTGGAAAATCTACTACAAATATAAAAAACAGTCAAGAGTTAATAATGGTCTCTATTTGAATCATCGGGAGCAAAAGAAATTGTTTTCTTGGTATTTCTAATAATATAATAATCTCTAATCTTTAATCAACTAATCTAATATTCTAATCTAATATTTTAATGGGAGAGTTGGAGTTGTCATTTATAGACAAATTGTAATTTGTAGAAAATCAACCATCTAATCTCAATCATTCATTTTAAGTGAGAGTTATATTAACCATTCATTTACTCAACTGTTGTTAGTTACCATAATACCCTCAAGGTTCAAATTTATTTACGACATAATTATTTACAAAAGTGTCACTTATTTAAAATAAAAGTTTGTACCATTAGCGATAATTTGTAAAGAGTATGTATGGGTAAAGAGATGTCTCAGGTTCGAGACCAGATTACATCTTATTATTTACTCTATAAAAACATGATTAGAACGTGCATCGCACATGCAGATTACTAGTAATAATAATAATAATAATATTATAATGGGAGAGTTGGGGTTATCATTTGTAGACAACCTGTAATTTGTAGACATTCAACCATCTAATCTCAACCATTTATTTTTAAGTGGGAGTTATATTAACCATTCATTTACTCATCTATTGTTAGTTACCATAATATCCTCAAAGTTTAAATTAATTCACGACATAATTATTTATAAAAGTGTCACACATATAAAATAAAAGTTGGTGCCACTATGGGTAATTTGTAATGAGTATGTGATGAGTAAAAAGAAGGTCTCAGGTTCGATGCCAGATTACGTCTTATTATTTACTATATAAAAAAATTAATTAGAACGTACATCGCACGTGCAGATTACTAGTAACTGTTATAATGGGAGAGTTGGAGTTGTCATTTGTAGACAAACCAACTTTAATCTTAACATCTCATTTTTAAGTGGGAGTTATATTAACCATCCATTTTAAATTAATTAGCCAATTAACATAATATCCTAAAACTTCAAATTTGTTTACGACATAATTATTTACGAAGGTGATATTTATATAAATAAAAGTTAGTGCCACTAGAGATAATTTGGAAAGAGTAAAAGCTTAAGGGAAAAAAAAGCATGCATCACATATGCAAATTAACCCGATTTTGTTGGTTATAGTCGATTACTTTTTATCGATTTCAAGAAATTATGAAATTTTAGCATTATGTCCCGAAAATGTAGGTTGTACTCACTGGTTTTTTGGCGGTTTCTAAAATTTAAAAAAATGTAAAATTTTCGGCCATGTTTCGTGGGTTATATACTCAAAGATATTTTGACTAATTTTGAAAAATTCTGAAATTTCTACTACTCTATATACTTTTGTGGTATATTGTCAAACTATCTGAGCCGATTTTGAGAAAGTTTGAAATTTCTGAAATTTCAAAGTATCCGCTTTCTACTCACTAATTTTGACCGATTCCAGAAATTTCAAAATGTTTAATTAGCTTTCCCGTGTTGTTTCATGCGTTATAATTGATTGATTTACGCTAAATTCAACTTATTTGGTAGGTTGCAGGCCCATTAACTTTGGCCAACTTAGAGAAATTCTCAAATTTGAACATTATGGCCCCAGTTTTGTAGGTATCCATTAATTTTTGGCAAATTCTGAGAAATCCTGAAAATAAGTTATTTGACAAATTTCAAGATTTCTGAATTTTCGCATCATGGCTGGATTTCGTAGGTTACAGTCCACTAGTTTTTGGCAATTTCAAGATTTCCTAAAGGAAAGGAAGGCTTGTCTCGATGATTTGGAATGTTCTTGTGTGTCGGGGAAAAGAATTCCAGGGGAACGAATTCCTAGTGAAGAGGTTCAGCTTAGGGAGTTAGGCATTGAAAAGGATTTGCAGCTTTCAGCTTAGGGTCCCTCCCAATTTGGAGCAAGTTTGCTCTTCTGACCAGGAAAAGAGATGGCTAACTTTCTGAGGACCAAGTCCCCTTCTTTGAGGTCGGTAGGACGGACTCTCTTATTGTATGCCAACTCGATCCTTCTCCGGTAGCTTTGTTGACGAATGACAGCTCTTTTACGGATCTCATCAATTAAGTCTAGATTTGCTCGGAGCTCTCTGGCATTTTGTTCTTCTTCATAAGCCATTAGACGAGGAGAGGGTATACCAACTTCTAGGGGGATCATAGCTTCGGACCCATAGGTGAGATTGAATGGGGACTCTCTTGTCGGGGTCCATTTTGTGGTGCGGTAGTTCCACAGCACGTTGGGAAGCTGATCGGCCCATAAGCCTTTGGAGCATTTATCCAACCTCTTCTTAATACCGGAGAGAATCTGTCGGTTAGCATTCTCCACTTGGCCATTCGACTGTAGATGGGAGACGGAGGAGAAACGTTGTTGGATGGCGAGGTCTTCACATAGAGCTCGGAAGGCAGCCCCGGTGAACTGGGTTCCGTTGTCTGTAATGAGGACCCGAGGGACACCAAATCGGCAGATTACGTTCTTCCAGAAGAACTAAAGTACTTTGTTCTCAGTGATTGTGGCCAAGGGCTCGGCCTCTATCCACTTGGAGAAGTAGTCGATTGCCACGACTAAGAATTTGAACTGACCGGGAGCTAGTGGGAAAGGCCCTAGTAAATCCATTCCCCACATTGCAAAAGGGATAGGACTTGATAGGAAAGTGAGTGGAGCTTGTGGGAGGTGACGGATGTTGGAGTACCTCTGACAAAAGCTGCATTGCCGAACGTGCCGTTCGGCGTCTTGTAGGAGAGTGGGCCAGAAATATCCGTAAGTCAACACTTTGCGGGCTAGGAATCTGGACCCTGAATGCGCCCCGCCGATGCCTTAGTGAAGTTCTTGCAGGGCGTAGTCGGCTTGTTCTGGGGAGAGGCACCTCAAATAAGGCCTGCCTTCTACCTGTGTGAAGGAGCGCTTGTATAGGATGCCCTCGATAAGTGTGTATCGCTCTGCTAGGGTTCTCACTCGGCGAGCTTCCTTAGGATCTTCGGGGAGGAGACCATCCCTCAGGAACTTAACGAGGGGTTTCATCCAATTATCTTGAAGCAGGACAGGTAGAAACTCCATAGAATCGGGAGTTTCGTCTTTTATACTTGGCTTCAGGAGTACCTCAATCAAGACGGTCTGCTCGAGACCTTGGAGGGAGGAGGAGGCTAGCTTGGAGAGGGCATCGACCTGGGAATTCTCTTCTCGGGGGATTCGCTGGATGAGGGCTTCTTCAAATAGGACCATGAGATTCCTGACCTTGGCTAGGTACTTAACCATTCGGTCATCTCTTGCTTCATATTCGCCTAGGACCTGATTTACGACCAGCTGAGATTCGCTAAAGATCCGGAGGCGCTGCATCCCTGCATTGCGAGCCATTCCGAAGCCGGTTATTAGTGCCTCGTATTCTGCTTCATTGTTCGAGGCCTTGAAGTTGATACTGAGGGAGTATTGAAGGATGAAATCATCTGGGCCGGCCAGAATGACCCCGGCTCCGCTTCCCTCGTTACAAGAGGACCCATCCACATAAACGGACCAGACAGGTGGTCCCTTCATTGCTTGGCTGAACTTGGGGATGGTACTTTCAACTATGAACTCTGCTAGGGCCTGAGCCTTGATCGCGGTCCGAGGCTGATATGTTATATCATACTGGCTCAGCTCGATAGACCACTTCATAAGCCGACCGGAGGTCTCTGGCTTGTGGAGAACTTGCTTCAGCAGTTGGTCGGTAAGAACGACCACCGAATGAGACTGAAAGTATGGGCGAAGCTTCCTTGCGACCATGACTAGGGCATATGCCATCTTCTCTATCCTCGGATAGCGGAGCTCGGCATCCCAAAGCACCTTACTCACGTAATAGATGGGCTTTTGGGTCTTATCTTCTTTCCTCATGAGAATGGCGCTGAGGGTCTGCTCGGAGGCTGCTAGGTAGAGGCAGAGGGGTTCACCAGGAATTGGTTTGTTGAGGAGAGGAGGATTGACAAGGTAAGCCTTGAGTTGGTCGAATGAATCTTGTTGCTGCTGACCCCACTCGAAGCCTTTAGCCCCCCTGAGAGCCTTGAAGAAGGGGAGGCACTTCTCCCCTAACTTGGAAAGGAAACGCCTATGGCTACCAGGCGACCTGTTAGCCTTTGAACCTCTTTGACATTCTTCGGAGGAGCCATGTCTAATATGGGCTTGATCTTTTCGGGGTTCGCTTCGATTCCTCTTTGGCTGACCATAAAGCCTAGGAATTTCCCCGACGAAACTCCGAACGCACATTTGTTCGGATTGAGCCTCATATTGTGTTTCCTGAGTACATCGAATGCCTCTTGCAGATCGACCACATGATCGGACCCGTGGATGCTTTTCACAAGCATGCCGTCAACATATACCTCCATATTTCGACCGATCTGAGCTTGGAAAACCTTATTAACGAGGCATTGATAGGTGGCACCTGCATTCTTCAAACCGAAGGGCATAACCATGTAGCAGTAGAGGCCCTGGTCGGTTACAAATGAGGTCTTCGGGATATCTGGGGAGAACATACGAATCTGATTGTAGCCTGAGAAGGCGTCCATGAAGCTGAGGAGTTCATGGCTCGAAGTGGCGTCAATTAAAGTATCGATGCTTGGAAGAGGGAAGGGGTCTTTGGGACAAGCCTTGTTGAGATCGGTAAAATCGATACAAATCCTCCAGGTCCCATTGGACTTCTTCACCATGACTACATTCGAGAGCCATTCGGGATAGTTTACCTCCTGTATGAACCGGGCCTTTAAGAGCTTGTCCGCCTCCTCTTTTATAGCTAGCTGGCGCTCGGGGGCGAACTTGCGCCTCTTCTGTTGGACCGGTTTGGACCCCGGAGCAACGCTGAGGTGGTGGACCAAGAGCTCTTCGGAAATTCCGAGCATATCTGCAGCTGACCAAGCAAAGAGGTCTCGGTTCCTTCGGATGCATTAGACTATGTCAAAGCATAGGGCGGATGAGAGGGTCTTGCCAACAAAGAACTTTCGGCTTGGATCCTGCTCAGAGAAGAGCACTTCCTCCAACTCATCCACTGGCTCGGACGTTGGTTGGGTAACATCTTGGGGGATTTCCAGAGTTTCCAGGGAGAGGACTGGACTGAGGGTAGAGGTCATGTAGCACTTGCGGGCCGTTTCCTGATTGCCTTTTACTTCCCCTACTCCTGCCCGGGTGGGAAATTTCATCTTGAGGTGATAAGCGGAAGGGACGGCTTCAAGGGCGGCTAGGCCGAACCGACCCAAAATGACATTGTAAGCTGCAGGGACATCCACGACCATAAAGTCCATCGACTCTATTCGGGTATTAGGAGTTTTGCCAGCAGTTACATCGAGGGTGATCACCCCTTCAATAGTCACTGGCACTCCCGTGAACCCATGGAGTGTATAGCCGGCAGGCTTGAGTCTGTCCCGGGATAGTTTGAGGCCCTTGGAAGCGACGAGGAAGAGGATGTTAACGGAGCTGCCATTGTCCACTAGGATCCTTTCCACGTTGAAGTTCGCCATATGGAGGCTGATGACAAGTGCGTCACAATGGGGCGTTCAGACACCCTCAAGGTCTTCATCCGAGAATGTGACGGGCACTCCGAGGCCTTTAGGAGGAGGGGTGGTGCGAACCGAGTTGACTTCCCTTATAAACGCCTTTCGAGAGGAGTTGGAGGAGCCCCCCATTGGGCCCCCATGAATGAGGTGTAGGACACGCTCCTCTTCGAAGTCGGGCGTTTCATCGCGTTCAGGACGCTTGTTAGCCCCCCAAGGCGGGGGATGAGGATCGGTTCGGTCCTTTCTCACAAACTTGTTCAGCTGACCCCTCTGGATGAGGGCTTCTATCTCGTTCTTCAGGGCCCGACAATCATTGGTGTCGTGGCCATGGTCCCGGTGATAATGGCACCACTTCTCTTTATCCCTCTTCTTGTCGGGGGTGTTCATTTTTGGTGCAAGAGGTATCACCCCCTCCTTCTCAACTTCCATGAGAATTGTGGAGATGTTGGCATTAAGGGGAGTAAAATTTTCAAATCTGGGAGGAGGTCGGCGCTGGCTGCCATTATCCTTCTGGAGCTTCTTGGCCCCTTCCTTTTCTGTTCCCTTTCTCTTAGACCCGGAGGAAGACCCCTTCAAGTTGGGGCGGTGCTCAGCTTCTTCGGCCTGAATATACTTTTCGCTTCGGAGGAGGAGGTCAGAGAAGTTCTGTGGGGGCTTCTTGGCGAGGGAGGAGCAGAGGCTGGAGTTGAGGACATTAGATTGAAATGCAGCTGCAGCGACCGACTGGTCGAGGGATGCTATGGACCTGGCTTCCGCTGTGAACCTTTTCACATAGTCTCTGAGCTTCTCACCCTTCTTCTGGTTGAGGCAGAGTAGCGAAATGCTGGTCTTCTTAGTTCTGCAGCTACTCACGAAGTGGGTGACGAAGAGGGTCTCGAATTGCTCGAAGGAGAATATTAAGGATGGGGCAAGGCGAGAGTACCATTCTCGAGCCGGACCCTTGAGAGTTGTGGGGAAGATTTTGCATAGCAGAGCATCGGAAGCTTGATGGATGAGCATGAGGGTCTTGAAGCTTTCGATGTGATCGACGGGGTCTGTCTCCCCGGAATAAGTCTCGAATTGAGGAGGTTTAAAGCCAATTGGTACCGGGGCCTCCATTATGGTTCGGGAAAAAAGAGGTTGACTAAGGCGAAGGGTCCTTCCTCTAAGCTCTTCTTCTCGGTCTAACTGACCCAAGCGCCTCTCTATTTCGTGGAGACGGCGGTAGACAACGTCATCCCTTCGACGGTAATCAACCGAGCCTCTAGACTCGTCTTCGTACGAGGGAGAGCGGGGGCTACGACGACGGTAGCTCCTGGAGCGGTGAGGACTTGGCATATGCCGGGGGTTGCTAGGAGCTGGGGGAGGAGTTAGGGACCGTCGGCGAGGACTTCAGACCGGAGGAGGAGTGGGAATCCTAGGAACATTGGTGTTGTTTGGACGGAAATTGAGAGCTTGTAGGATGGTTGCTTGGAACTGTTGGAACTTGGCATGGGTGATGGGTGCCTCATCGTTCCTTGGATGCCGACCGGCAGGGGAATGGGGTCTTCTCCTGTGATGCTCGGGGGGCTCTCTCCGCCCCCTTCGGGTAGGGGACCTTCTGTAGTCTCGGCGGTGAGGAGATCGCTCATCCGGACGTTGTTGGCGGGAGGCTCCCTCTCGGGCCCGCTTTTCATCCAGACGGCAGCGAAGATCCTCATCCTTTTGCCGATTGAGGCTGGTGTTGCGAAGGTCGGAAGCTCGGGGATTATGGGAGGCCATAGAATCCGAAGAGGCATTGTGGATGGAGACGTGGTCCTGATGGAGAGGTTGTTTCTGCGGGTTGGGACGCGAGACCCCTGCACCGGCATTTGAGGACCGGGGGGACCTTTAGGAGGTTGTTGATTCCGAGGAAGGGGCTGGTCTTGTTGAAGAGGGTCCTCGGCTTGAGGCGGAAGTTGTCCCTGCTGCTGAGCGGGTTGAATGGGGACTTCCTGTTGCTGATCGGGGTTGGGTCCTCGGTTGGACCCTCTGGATCTTGCTTTCCTAGGAGGCATGGCTGGAGAAGGTCTGACCAACGGGAAGAGGGGAGGCTGCTATTCGCTTTTCCCACAGACGGCGCCAATCTGTTGCCGCTGAATCTGGTGTGGGGGAAAACAGATAGTATTTGTGGATTCTTGAAAAACTTTGAATAGCAAACCTGTTGCCTGTTCCGCCGGAGTTTGACCGCTGGCTCCCGCCGTTCACCTGCAAAAAGTGCGAGACACCGGGGTTGATCCCGGTGACGCACCCTCCGATGCTCAAGTCAGTAACCAGAAGTGATTATGAAAGAGCGTAAAAACTGGCAAAAGATTGATTACCTCTTAATGGAGATGGATGGGGGGGTATTTATAGGCATCGTTGGGGGTCAGATTTAGGCATGTAATCCCTGTGGTTAGATGAGGAATGTAATCCCTAATCCCCTGGTGAAAGGATAGATGTGAATCAAGGTCGTTGATTAGTATTAATCAGAAACCCTAATTCTACCCTGGTGGACCGGGTTTGCTGCGGGTTGAAACCCGCACCCAGTTGAGGTGGATCTGTTCGCGGGTTATTGGGTTTTATGGGAAAAAGACCCAGGACCCGCTTCAGACCCATGGGTAGGTGAAATTACCATTTTACCCCCAAGTTTTAAGATTCGTTCCTGATTTGGACGGTTCCGATTTAACCCCATTTTTAGCCATATCAACAGTATTGGTGCAAACGGGTCGGATGGGAACAGCGGGTATGGGTAGAGTAAACAAGGTAGGTTAAGTAGTAGTTAAATGGGTTTTGGGTAATAATTAATTAACTAATGGGTAGGGTTAAATATAAATTGATATGGTTTAACTTGGGATTTAGGAGTTCTGAATGGGTATTAGGGTGCAAGCAATGGATAAAAAGATCCGAGAATCAAGATAGAGCAAAGGAATAAAATAAGAGAGAAGAATAATACGAACAAATAAAAATACTGGAGATCAAAATAGGAGTTCAAACGAACAGAGACGGACCAAAAAGAGACAATGGAAACAGGGAGATCAAATAGAAGATGACAAAAACAAATAAATAAATATATTGAAAATAAAAATCCAATATACGGTCCAAAAGAGATACAATAAGAGAAAATACACCAAATAGAAAAATACGCTAAAAAATACACAAAATAGAAAACAGAGGTTACAGAGTGAGAGAGAGAAAAAAGAGTTTTTTTTAAAAAATATCCACTATGCCTTAGACCGTTGTTTCCAACTACGGTGTAAGTTATAATTTTTTGGCTAAATTAAAAAAAAAAACCTTGAACTATGGCCTTTATGCAGAAAACCCCCCTGACCTTTTTTTATGCAGAACACCCCCCCCCCCCCCCCCCCCGCGCGAACTATTATTGCAAAAAACCCACACTGCCAACGTGAGAATTCTGCTAAAGTTGAAGGAGGTTTTTGATAATAATGCGAAAGATAGATGATGTTTTTTGAAACAACTTGTAAAGATGAAACAACCATACTTCAAGGCGGTTTTCCGCATAAAGGCCATAGTTCAAGGGTTTGTTTTTTTTTTTTTTTTTTTTTCAAATTTAGCCTAATTTTAAATAAAAAAATTATAACTTAGCCCATCGTTGCCAACGACAGGCTAAGGCAAAAAATTCACCAAAAAAAAACATAAGCGATATGAGCTATTGGATCTAGATCTAGATCCAACGGCTCAGATCGTCGTTTGCAACGGGTCTATGCAAATAGACCCATTTGCAATGGAAGAAACATATATATATATATATATATATATATATATATATATATATATATATATATATATATATATATATATATATATATAATAAATAATAATAATAATAATAATAATAATAATAATAATAATAATAATAATAATAATAATAATAATAATAATAATAAAACACAAAGAAAGCTATCAAGTGGCTCTCATTCAATAAGGTTGAAATCAATGGTTCAGATCTAACCTCATAAAACATATTTTTCCGCTCAAAAGTTCCCTCCCAAAACTCAAATTCAAATCCCCCCAAAACAACTCATTTATTTATTTATTTCTCTCTCTCTCTCTCTCTCATTCTCTCTATTTACTCAGAAATTTATATTTTCTTATTTCAGGTTTGTAAATTTTAAGATTTTTTATGCATTTTTTAATTGCTCATGTTACATTGAAAATAGCAAATATCTTATCTACAGTTAAATTTCATCATTAACCACACTCAATGTTCTAAGAAATTGGATTTTACACCCCCATTTATAATTATTTTTCAACATATACTAATGAAAACATGGACTTTTATTTACAACTAATTATTGTTGTACTATTCAAACTTGAGCTATGTACATAATTGTTATTTTACTGTTTACAAGAATTTCATATGTTGTATCGTTCCGAAGACGTGCCGTAGGCACGTACCCACGGGTAAATCTAGTATATATATATAATCAAAATCTACTATATATACAAAGCCAATGGGTTAAGAATAAATTGATAAATATGGTGTTTCTTTTTCTCATTAACTCTCTTCCCTTTCTTGTTTTCCTGTAATTTTGATTTTCTTTTCTCTACCATACAATTTGATGTGATTAATAGAATATAGGAGTTATAGTTATATCTACTATGTAATGATGTTTGCTTTGTTTTTAATTTTAAATTGTTGACACTCACTGTTTGATTTGTTGAATTTTAAACCAATTGTATTTTTTCGTAGTAATTAATGTAAGGTAATGACTAAATCATTGGTTTCGTAGTTGTATTTGTGTTTTTTTAAGTTTTTGTATGTCTCTTTCTAATTATTTGAATTAATTAATGTTTTCTAATAATTTTGTAGATTTAGTAATTTGTATTTAGTATTTTGATTATTTTAGACGTTCGAATTTTAGTCGTAGTTGTTGTTGTATGCTCAAATTGTAGATTTAGTCGTATTTTTAATTGTTCGATATTAGTAAAACCGCATAAACGTTCTCAAAAAATCCAAAACTTTGCGAGTAGGCCAGACTCACCCCACACAAGCAAACGTAACTTGTAGATGTGATTTTCGACTCATGATTTGCGAGATAAAGCTGTGTATCGCTTTTGGTCAATAAAAACCAAAATAAAACGGTACACGGCCTTTTCTTGTAAACTGTGAGTCGATACTCACTTCTACAAGTTGCGTTGACTTTTGTTAAGTGAGCCTGATCCACTTGCAAAGTTTCGTATTTTTTGGATGTGAATTGTACTAAAAAATGTCGTAGTTTAGTTGTTGTTCAAGAGACGTGAGAAAATTGCACAAGTGGCATCAAAAAATTCTGAAACTTTGTAAGTTGGTCGGAGTCACCCCACAGATGCCAACACAACTTGTAGAAATGACTTCCGAGTCATGATTTGCGAGATATGGCCGTGCACCGCTTTATTTTCATATTTCTTGACCCAAAGCGATACACGGCCGTATCTCGCAAATCGTGAGTCTAAACTCAATCCTAAAAGTTGTTTTAGCTTGTGTGTCATGATTCCGACCCACTCGCAAAGATTTGGAATATTTGGATGTCGTTTGTGCGTTTTTATATCATTCATCGTAAGCACAACAACTTAAACAACTAATTTTTGAAATTATGAGTACGAGAACGTAGAAAACCTCACAAACATCAACCAAAAAATCCAGAACTTTGTGAGTATGATGGACTCACCCCACACAAGACAACACAAATTGTATAAGCGAGTTTTGACTCACGACTTGCGAGATACGAATTTGTACCGCTTTATTTTAGCTTTTCTTGACCCAAATCGTTACACGACCATATCTTGCAAATCATTGTCAAAAATCACTTCTATAAGTTGTGTTAGCTTGTTTGGGGTTAGTCCGACCCACTCGCAAAGTTTTGAAACTTTTGGATGCTGTTTGTATATTTTTATATCATTCATCGTAACTACAACAACTTAAACAACTAATTTTTGAAAATTTGAGTAGAAGAACGTCGAAAACCTCACAAACGGCAACCAAAAATTCCGAAACTTTGCGAGTAGGTTGAACTCACCCACACAAGCCAACGCAAAATGTAGAAGTGAGTTTCGACTCACAATTTACAAGATACGACTGTATACCGTTTTATTTTGGTTTTTCTTGATCTAAAGCGATACACGGCCGTATTTTGCAAACTGTTTGTCTGAACTTTTAGTCCTTTACAATGGGCATATGATATTTTGGTTTAATCTATATAATTGTTTTTTTCTTTTCTTCATATTAATTTATTTTCAATACTTAGTCAAATGAATGCTAACATCAACAACCTTATCTGCACATATTAGTTTATACATAACTAGTAGTTTACACATGCAATGCATGTATTAATAAATATAATTTTTTTAAAATAAAAATTAATATCTGATCTAAAACCTCATTTACAATAGTTATGCACGTGCGTTGCACGGGTTGGCAGAAGGACAAATTACACTAAGGCCTTCTCCCATTATAGTAGTAGAGATAACCAAATTCTGTGCATGTACGGATTAAATTTCTAGTTTTATCTTGACAATCTTGTTAAAAATTTTAGTTACCTATTATCTTACTTTAAAAAAGGAATTTTTTTATAATCAAAATAGGGCCTTAGACTTTGATTATGGCCCGGGCCCTCAAATTTTGAGTCCATCCATGATCCAGATCCAGATCCATCCATCCAGAATTGAAAATCCTTTCCGCTGCTGCTACTGCAGCAGTATCATCTCTACTATTTTAATAGGAGAATTGGGGTTGTAAACAAATAAATTCTAATTTTGTAACTGAGCAAATCCATACAATATACGGCCAAACTAAATCCACCAAACATACCCGTGTGATGCACGTGTAGCCCCTAATAAAGGAATACTTTAGCAAATGCCTCATATTTAAAATGTAAAAACTAGCATATAATCCCACTATTTTTAAAAACTAAGAAATACCCCTATCTCTAATATTATAAATGTTTTGTCAATCTACCAATTCGTACAATACACGTGCATAACTATTATAAAGAAGGTTTAAAGTTTAAATCCAGATTATGTCTAAATTTTTATTTTAAAAAACTATATTTATTAAGACGTGCATCGCACGTGTAAATTACTAGCTACTAAATTAACGGCATAGTTTCATATCATTATCATTGACTCCATCTCCCCCTCAATCTCATATCCCCTATTTCTTCAACCATGTTTTTTTAAATATATTTCTCCATACATATGTTCGATCTGCCTCGTGCTTCTCATGTTCACACACGTGTCGTTAAATTGAAACTAATAATCTTCCTCTTATATGTCAATTTGTCATATTACTTACATTTGTGAACACGAAAATTTCGAATTACAAATTGATTTATTAGACGGACAGATGAAGCAATTTGGATGGTTGGGTGAATGCTACCTTACTCTCACCTGCTGACAGCTTGCACTCTCGTCGTGCACGAAAACAAAACGACGAAAATATTAGAAGCACCACAGCCCCCATAACCACAACCAGAATATTCCCCCACTTCTTCAAGTGTCCTGGTACGGGCAAAAAAATCTCAAATTTCATCCTCATTCAAAAGCTAAAATTGAAAAAATCCTTTTAAACTATTTCATACTAGTATCATGCACGTGCGATGCACGTGGAGGAAGAAGAAAAAAGACAAAAAAAAAAGGAAAATAATTTCTAAACTGATCCACTGACGAAAATATTTACCAAACTGGTCCACCTTCGCACGTGCACGCGGGGAAGAAGGAAAAAGACAGAAAAAGAAAAATAATTTCCAAACTGATCAACTGCCGAAAATATTTACCAAACTGGTCCACTTTCGAAAATATTTACCAAAATGAGTCATCTGGCTTCAAAATGACAAAAAAAAAAAAAAAAAAAAAATGATGACAAATACCACTAAGCCCTTCTCCCATTATAATAGTAGAGATATGCAGAAAACCTCACTTACTTTTTTTTAATGAAGAAAACCACACTCAATTATACTGCGAAAACCCACATTATAACTCCGTTAGGATTCCGCTAGACTAAAATTGAAAAAACCTCCTTAAACCATCTCATATATGCATAAAACCTTGCTCACCTTTTTTTTATGCAGAAAATCTCACTCATCTTTTTTTTAATGCAGAAAACCGCACTCAACTATGATACGAAAAACCACCCGTATAATGGAACCCAGTCATGATGTGGTTTTTCACAGCATAGTTGAGTGCGGTTTTCTACATAAAAAAGGTGAATGAGGTTTTCTGCAGATATGGAATAGTTTAGGGTTTTTTTTTTTCAATTTTATCCTCATTCAAAATTCACCCCAAATAGATGAATAAATAAATAAATAAAATTTAATTATTACCAATGCCTCCCTTTATAACTCGGCCGATTCTCGAAATCTCGTTGGTCTCCTAATCTTCTTCAGCCAAACGATGTCGATCCAACTCGGCCGATTCTCGAATCTCGCCGTTCCATCGGAAATTCGATCCCGATCCACGGACAAACCCTCCAGAATCGCCGTCTTCCGATGCTGCTCCTCGTCCGCTGGTGGTGGTGCTACGGCGTTGGATGCTAACTTCGACAAAAAGGCCTTCCGTCATAACCTAACCCGAAGCGACAATTACAACCGCAAGGGTTTCGGTCACAAAAAGGAGACCCTGGAGCTCATGAACCAAGAATTCACCAGTTAAGAGACTACTATTACTACTACAACCAACCAGGGCCGGTGAGGAGGCCGCCTTAGGCCCCGATTTTTTTTTTTTAAATTTTAGGGAGCTCCAAATTTGTATTTCTCTTGTAAATATAGATAGCGCTAAAAAAATTATATTGTTATTAAGGACTCCAAAAATAATTATTTGGGTCTTTCGCCTCCGGTTCCGGGAACTTAGAGCCGGCCCTGACTACAACTTTTCATAATGATTCTTGATTTTTGTTCAAAATTTAGTAGGATTGGGGATTTTAATTTCTCTGAATTTGCAGGTGACGTAATAAAAACTTTGAAGGAGAATGGGAACGAGTACACGTGGGGAGATGTGACGGTGAAGCTGGCAGAGTCGTATGGGTTCTGCTGGGGAGTGGAGAGGGCTGTGCAGATTGCTTACGAGGCGAGGAAGCAGTTCCCTGAGGAGAAGATTTGGATTACCAATGAGATCATCCATAATCCCACTGTCAATCAGGTTGTGCAACTTATTTCGTAGTTCGTACCCCTTTTTCAGGTTTAAACATGTTTTTCAATGGTGCGATGGAGATTCATTAGATAAAGTGCTTGATAAAGTAGGATAAAGTAGTCTTTTCGTTCAACTTTTGTTTAGAATTAATATGGATACGACAGCCTCAACCCTTACCACTACTTTAGAGTTTTGGTCTAGTGCCAGGCTCTCTAATTCGATATCGCAGCAACCCAAGTTCAATTCCCACGCCACCAACTACACATATTGTACATGGATTAAAATAAATGAATATATTGTGCATGGTTTGGGATTTGGCCCCTATGCACCTAGGTATCGACTCTTATGGGCTCTCAACCTGAAGTGTGTGTTAGTAATTTATTGATATAAATACTAAAACCCCAACCTTTACCACAACTTCTGTGGACTTGGGGGAGAGAGAGAGAGAGTGTAAAGGAATTTCTATTGAGGAAATGAAGTTTGAGTATCATGTTTGAATATTGTACTAACTCAAGGTATAACTACATGAATCTCATTCTCTGTGTTTGGTTATAATTATCATGCATGAATCATACTTCTTAAGTAGCACATACACATCTGTTTGGATGTCGTGTTGATGCACAGATCCAACACCCAACACGACACTAGCTATTTCAATGCAATTCTTCAGGGCTGTCCTTGTGCTGATGTATAGCCTTGCAACTCATCAATGCCAGTGCTTCTTAGTATACTAATAATCATTTCAGATGATGAAATGAATACTCATACAATGCCTATCTGTAATTGTAGAACAAGGCTTTAAGAGTGAAGAGAGTCAAGACATCATTAAGATGTTCAGATAAAGTGATTGTTGATCCACATATTTTTCAAAAGATAGAATGAGGTCAAAGGTGCATCTCTATTTTGCTTCCATTTATGAGTGCATCAATATTTTTAGTTACCTCTTGGAAACATACATACTACACTTTTCGGAATGTTTATTTATTAAGGATTTGGACATCTCTTAAATGGAACTATGATTCTCGAGTATTGGGTGTCAATCTTTTATTGTGCCAAACATACGAAACTTTAGGCTGTTATGAACTCAACTCATAAGTACTATATATTTATTCTTTAGAGGCTAGTTGAGATGGAAGTCAAGGACATCCCCGTGGAAGCAGGGAAAAAACAGTTTGATGTTGTTAATGAGGGTGATGTTGTAGTCTTACCTGCATTTGGAGCTGCAGTTGATGAGATGTTTACTCTGAGTCAAAAGAACGTACAAATAGTCGACACAACATGTCCATGGGTTTCAAAGGTATTATCCTCCTTTCCATGTTATGGGTTTCAACTGACATCCTTTATTTCTATCTCTCTCAGCTAGATCTTTAGTATTTCATTATTCTGGAAGGTATGGCACACTGTTGAGAAGCACAAAAAGGGAGATTATACTTCAATAATTCATGGTAAATATTCTCATGAAGAGACTATAGCAACCGCTTCTTTTGCTGCGAAGTACGTAATTGTGAAGAACATTTCAGAGGTATGTTGAAGCACTTCCAACTAATTTTGGGTAGTTTTGATAATTAACTTATGTTCT
Source organism: Hemerocallis citrina (assembly GCA_017893485.1). NCBI lineage: Eukaryota > Viridiplantae > Streptophyta > Magnoliopsida > Asparagales > Asphodelaceae > Hemerocallis > Hemerocallis citrina. The sequence continues at coordinate 7,592,056 of CM030365.1, read as the reverse complement.
TTAGTGTTTACATGATGGATTGATATTAGGCAATGTATGTATGTGATTTTATTCTTGGTGGTGAACTTGATGGGTCTAGCTCCACAAGAGAGGAATTTCTTGAGGTATTTTTTGTGTCCGTTAGATTTAATTTACTGTTTGGTGAATGGTAAGAGCTGTGCTTTAAGTATATCTGTGCATACACAGAAATTCAAGTTTGCCGTCTCTCCTGGATTTGATCCTGATACTGATCTAATGAAAGTTGGAATTGCCAACCAAACAACAATGCTCAAAGGAGAAACTGAAGAGATTGGTTAGTAACAAGAATATGATGCTCTGTTACTTTTACTTTGCATTTTTTTGTACTTGCTTGTTTATGCTTTTGCTTCTATTATTAGGTAAGTTGGTTGAGAAGACAATGATGCGGAAGTTTGGAATTGAAAACATAAATGAGCATTTCGTTAGCTTCAACACAATTTGTGATGCTACTCAGGTAAATTGTGCAAATTTGGTTAGTATAATGACGTATTTCTCTCATTATTTATGTATATAGTCGAGCTGGATTACTTCCAAATGTATCCAGGCGATTCTTCCAGTCTCACTTCATGTATCCAAAATTCCAAATTGAATCCACGTGATGTAAAACTAACCCTAAATAGAGAATTTTCAAGATTCTTAATAGATTAATTTTACCAACACGTAGTGCGGATCAAAGTTAGAAATTTTAAACAGTTAATCGGTTTGATAGATTTTCAAGAACCGTATCACGTTTAACAATCTCAATTAATAATTCAATTCTAACGATCAATAATTAAATCCCTAAGTGTTCTTAGCAAGTAAAAGAGAATATTGATTCGTACTCTAATCAAGCAAGTAGAACACTCAATCTCAATTGTTTTTGTGGACGACAGGCAAATCAAATAATATAATAGAGATGATAATTAATAAAGCAGTATAACACAAATATTTATAAATTGGAAAGAGTATACCGAGAGTTCAAAGAACAATTGCGACAATCAAAGGTGAAGCCACTGTTGGAAGGAGGACTGGCCGCTGGATCTGGTAATGGCTGGCGCTGCTGCAATTAGGATTGAAGGCGGCAAGGGAAAGGACCAGGGGCGGCGCGACTGGCTGGCTTCGCTGAAGCGTTGCAAAGCTGCTAGCGCTGCTGGCGGCGTGATTAGGGAGTGGAGGTGAAGGGGATGGTTGACAGAGGAGGGAGGGGTTGTGTTGGTGAGGTCGCGAAGTGGGGAAAGTTAGGGTTTTGGTCGGAGTTGGGAACATGAGGACGAAGGCGATGGAGAGAGGATGGGTTCGGTGTAATGGTGACGGAGTTTCGGGGTGATGGCGAGGGCGGTGGATGGGCGTTGACGTTAGTGAGGAGGGGGTGGTCGACAGGGGATCAGTGCGACGCTGGTCGGGGGTCGCACAGGGGATAGGAGAGAGATTGGGAGTTGGAAGGTTGCGGGTGGAGGTAGAAGACAATGGAGAGATTAGGGTTTTGGATTTGAGGGATTAGGATTTGGGTTAATTTTATTTGGGGGATTTTTTTTTAAATTTGGGGTAGATTTTAGAGTTTATCACAAACTCTAAAATTGTATTAGGATTTATCACAAATCCTAATAAGTTGGATCTCAATTGTATCACACAAAGAAGAGAAAAAGAGCAAAACTCAACACGATAAATTTTAATCAAGAATAGCATGATTTCTCATTAATTTTCAAGGCCAATAAATAGGCTCAAAACAAATTTTGATACAAATCACAAAATATTCTAAAATCTCAAAAATATTCTAATGTATAAAAGAAAGATTACATATGACTATAATTGCCAAAAATAAATATGGTACTGAAATAAAATACTAAAGTAAACAGAATAGATGTCCTCATCATTCTCTCCGGGTGGGAAAGAGCTCGACCTAGTCGAGTCAAAACCAATGATCCTGTCATGGTGCTCTAAAAGATCTGGATCCAGTTGCGGAAGCTCCTCACGATCACTACAAGTGTCATCCAACTTCGGCTTGTTCTTTCACCTAACCAAATACTTATGCATACCACCATCTCTTGTAGAGATTATCAGATCATCGAAATATTATTCAATTCTTTTGTCGGTGGGTAAATAGTATCAGGTAGAGGGGTAAATGTGGGAATCTCACCATTAGGCTGCAAGATGGGTTCATCTATAAGAAAATTTCTATGGTTGAATTTTGAGCCTTCATAGAGTAGTAGATCCTCAATATTGAAAGTCTTACTTATGCCAAAGCCTTCAGGAAGGTCAACGACATAGTTATTATCATTGATTGTTTGTAGAATTTAAAATGGGCCTGCAGCATGTATGTTGAAGTTCTTAACGGATCCACCTGGAAATCGTTCCGAACGAATCCGAATCATCACTTCATCACCAATATCATCAGTTATAAATTTTCTTATAGTATCTGCTATTAAATTGTAGTTAAAATTATTCTCATTAAGTTTCTTAGAAATTTCTCTATGCAAGTCATGAATATGATATGCAAATGTGGGTGCAGATTCTGTGACTCTAGGATGTTCTAACACATGGATAAAATCTATAGGTTGCCAAGTGACTTGGAAAAGGATGGGTGACTCAGGTACACTCAACGAAGGTGACTAAACAGACTGAATACAATTGAGAGACTGGTCATTCTCTTTTTCATCAAAGTCATCACTTACATTAGGTTCATAGGTAAACTCTTTGTCGGGCTCATCAGCGATGACTGCAGTACCCTATACTATATTGATCCAATTTGGGCTGGGACAGTTATCAGCAACATGGCCGTATTCCTTACATTTATAGCACTTAGTGAGAGGATCAATCTTAGAATAGTTTCTTTCAGTGTTCTTACCCGTGTTGTCATTTCTAAGTGGATAGGAATTTGAAGTATGTTTGTTTGGGTAAGACTTGTTAGGGTACTGAGGAGAGGAGTGCTCAGGTCTAGAGGGATTAGTAGGATTCATTCTGGAGGAATGATCCATCGAATCGCTGGACTTGTAATGAGAACTTGCTTTAAGGGAATCCATATTAAGGACAAGAGCATAAGCTGCCGCTAATGAGTCCACATTTCTATGAATTAGCTAGTTCCTCAGATCGGCTCGTAATCCAGCCTTGAACCTAGAGAGAGTTTGTTCTTTACTCTCTTTACCTAAAGCATTGCACCGAATAAGGAAGTCATCAAATTTATCAACATATTCTTGTGTAGATTTACTTTCTTGATAAAGTTGGTTCCATGAATCTAGCAATCGGGTGTGGAACGATAATGGTATATATCTCTCAGTGAGCTTCTCTTTCATAGCTTCCCAAGTGGCTATGGGTGTCAGGCCTCGGCCTCTACGGGCATGTTCAAAATTGGTCTAGTGTTGTTGAGCCTTACTCGTCAATTTCATTGTGACAAATTTAATTTTCAGGGCTTCGCTCATGTCAAACCACACAAAGTAGTGGTCCATGGCACGGATCCAATCGAGATAAGCTTGGGGTTCCATGTGGCCTTCAAAATGGGGAATGTCAGCCTTAACGTTCTTTTATATTGTTCGTCAGGGTCACGTTTTTGACGTCGATCGTTACGAACATTACCTTGAGAGATCTGACGATTAGCATGAAGCTCAGGGGCAACAGTTTGATTTAATTCCACTTTCTCAAGTCTCTGATTGATATTGGCAAGGGTTGCTTGAATGGCAGCTAGGGTGGCGGAAATTTTAGAGTTGTCCATTTTAGTTTGTGGAGGGGTTTGCGGAGGTTTAGGATTCCTAATTGGGTGATTTGGGAGGGATAAGAAAGGCTCGTCAGGATTTTTGATGGTGCTGCAAAGACACATTCACCAAAAGGGAAAAACTAGGGGTCGTGTGTGTACTTGTTTTAAAAAAAATAATAAATCTAAAATGATCTAAAATAAAGAAAGAAATATAAAAGACTACATGATCCTAAATGAATGCAGAAATTGATGCCTAAATGATGCAAGAACTAGGGTTTTAAGAATCTTTGTTCTGATACCAAAATGATGTAAAACTAATCCTAAATAGAGAATTTCCAAGATTCTTAATGGGTTAATTTTACCAACACGTAGTGCAGATCAAAGTTAGAAATTTTAAACAGTTAATCAGTTTGATGGATTTTCAAGAACTGTATCACGTTTAACAATCCCAATTAATAATTCAATTCTAATAATTAATAATTAAATCTCTAAGTGTTCTTAGCAAGTAAAAGAGTCAATATTGATTCGTACTCTAATCAAGCAAGTGGAACACTCAATCTCAATTGTTTTTGTGGACGACAGGAAAATCAAATAATATAATAGAGATGATAATTGATAAAGCAGTATAACACAGATATTTGTAAATTGGAAAGAGTACCGAGAGTTCAAAGAACAATTGCGACAATCGAAGGTGAAGCCACTGTTGGAAGGACTGGCCGCTGGATTTGGTGATGGCTGGCGCTGCTGCAATCGGGATTGAAGGCGACAAGGGGAGGGACTAGGGGCGGCGCAAGGGGCGGCGCGACTGGCTGGCTTCGCTGAAGCGTTGCGAAGCTGCTAGCGCTGCTGGCGGCGCGATTAGGGGGTGGAGGTGAAAGGGATGGTTGACGGAGGAGGGAGGGGTTGTGTTGGTGAGGTCGCGAAGTGGGGAAGGGTAGGATTTCGGTCGGAGTTGGGAACAGGAGGACGAAGGCGATGGAGAAAGGATGGGTTCGGTGTAATGGCGACGGGGTTTCGGGGCGATGGCGAGAGCGGTGGATGGGCGTTGACGTGAGTGAGGAGGGGGTGGTCGACGGGGGATCAGTGCGGCGGTGGTCGGGGGTCGCACAGGGGATAGGAGAGAGATTGGGAGTTGGAAGGTTGCCGGTGGAGGTAGAAGACGATGGAGAGATTAGGGTTTTGGATTTGAGGGATTAGGGTTTGGTTTAATTTTATTTGGGGGATTTTTTTTCTAAATTTGGGGTAGATTTTAGAGTTTATCACAAACCCTAAAATTGTATTAGGATTTATCACAAACCCTAATAAGTTAGATCTCAATTGTATCACACAAAGGAGAAAAGAAGAGCAAAATTCAACACGATAATTTTTAATCAAGAATAACATGACTTCTCATTAATCTTAAGGCCTATAAATAGGCTCAAACAAATCTTGATACAAATCACAAAATGTTCTAAAATCTCAAAAATATTCTAATGCATAAAAGAAAGATTACATACGACTATAATTGCCAAAAACAAATATGGTACTGAAATAAAATACTAAACTAAATAGAATGGATGTCCTCATTACCACGCCGTTAGATGTTATCCATGACAAAAACTGACCAGATAAAATTTGAATGGATACTTTTCTGAGCTTCATGTGGCTAAGTTAATTAATTCTAGAATCTTGATTATTTTATGGTCGCATGATGCATTAATAAACTTGTGATAACGTTCGAAATTTGTATCTCGGTGGTTTTATGATATAAATCATATAAGATGGAATGACTTTTTTAGTTTGGATGGTCTATATTAATTCAAAGAGTTATTACATATTTTTGAATTGTAGCATAGTTCGACTCTCTGTACACATTGATTTGTTAACAGAACTACTGTGAGATTATAGGAATTAGATCACATGATGTGGCATTTCCCTCTCATTTGAATGGATTCATATTTTTGCTTGGAGTTATATTTAACAAATTAGATTTCCTGGCAATGGCCCTCTTGAATATCGGTTTGAATATCGGTGAGGAGGCATGCACACACAGTGAATCTTGCTTACTTCATTTGATACTACTTGGAAATTGATCAAACTCCTAGGAAACCTTGATCAACACCCAATAAGGATCCAAAAACGAAGAAGCAGAAAATTGGAAAAGATTAGCTGATAGAATTCACAAAAATTTACCATTGGAAAAATCATCCAAAAGATTGAAATTTCTAATTTGAGGCATAAGCAATGTATAAAATAGCATGCTATGAAGCTCGAAATAGCTCGCTATATAATTTAACTCTAGCCGTTTTGCTATAGAACTCATGTGCATAACCCATTTTCTACATAGCTCTGTGCTATTTTTATGTAGCACACACTATTTACACATCATAGCTTAATTTAAATAGCATGTGCTACAAATATACCCTTTTATTTAATTAAAAAAAAGAGAAACCATTGAGTTATAAATACAAGTGACAAAACTCCTTCGTTTTTTTCCTCCTTCATGTTTTCTGAAGACTAAGACACCTAATCCTTGATGGAGCCAGAATTTTTCCATAAAAGGGGCAAGGTAGAAAAATGTTTTATAATTGCTAATGAACTATTACAACAAGTCTAAAGGGTTGCAATCGGGTACAATTTGTATCGTTACCAATGCTATAAAATAGTTATAAAAAATCAATGATTTGAAATAATCTTTCTCATGTAAGTTATTAAACTAACTATTATTCATGGATCTTTTTCGAAAGACACACAATGCTAGTTAAAACTAAAACTAAGTTGAAGTCAATAGAGTTTTACATTAAAAAAAAGAACAAACTGAAGATATTAAAAGTCAAGGATATGATTGGAAGTTAAACTTTAAATTCAAAAAGATAGTCACAAAATTCAGTCACATAACAAATCAAGCTTTAGAAAAAAAATTAGACTAAGAGTTATATATATATATATATATATATATATATAGAGAGAGAGAGAGAGAGAGAGAGAGAGAGAGAGAGAGAGAGAGAGAGAGAGAGAGAGAGAGTCAATGGAGTATGCAAAAAATAGTGTTTTAGTGAGAGAGAGTCAATGGAGTATGCAAAAAATAGTGTTTTAGTGTCCCATATCGGAAAAGAAAGTGCACTATGTTCTTATTGTATTAACTTCAACACTCAATTTCACATGAAGTGGCATGCATGTATTGTTTCGAAGGAGAAGGTGGAAAGTTACCATGCATGTTATGTTAATTGATTGCCTTTTGAGTTTAGAGCATGCATTCAATTAAGAGGGGCATTATCATCTAAATTAATTGTATAGGCTTAGTTTATACCTATTGCTTTATAGTTTCGTCGAAGATTAAGGGGGCAGTTGCCTCCTTTCCCTTCAATGTGGCTTTGCCACTGTTTGTGAGGAATCCAGTTTCTTAAGTGGCGGCGAAGACACCAGTTTCTGGCTACCATGGCTCCATTACCTGCAAATTTCTTAGTATATCTTTCCTTTCTCTATTTTTGTTTTATTCCAGCTAGCAGCCGTACTATTAGGGTTTCTTTTATTATATGTCTCCTTTCTCAACTCGTCATGATTTCTCTTCGTAGTCGATTCCTCATGATTACAATCTCTCATATTTAACTTTTCGGATTTTAAGTTTGAATTTTGGGTATTAGATTAGAGTTAGAAAATCCAATGTACTTCATTTACTTTGTACTTCTATTTTTTATTCACATTTATGTGTGCTGTGTGCTCTTAGGCCTTATAACTTGAAGTCTTGGTTCTTGAACTTTGAATTCTCATTTTGGTGAATATTAGCATTTTTGAGCCTTGAATATTTTTTTTAAAATTTTTCGGAAATTATTTAGAATTCTTAACTTTTTTTGCATAGTTAAGATTTTAAATTAAAAAAAAATAAAAAACTTCATAGCTTACATTATGCGTTACACTATTGACGTTTTGCGCTATTGGTGGCCTATGCGTTACATTTGCGCTATCGCTATTTTCAACATTGGGCATAAGTAAGTTTAGTGGGCCATAATACACTAAAGTTTTGGTCATTAAAGATCCATCACCGAAATTTGAAAAATGTAGGTTCGGGCATAAATGAACTTGAAGCAGATATACACAACTAAATTTCAGCAATTGAAAATTAGGTTCATAAATGAATGCTGGGTTGGCAATTATATTCTATAATCCGAATCTGAATCATCTTTAGGGTATGGATTCTGATGGGTAGGGTATGGATCCTAAAAATAGATCCATTTTCTTATTGGAGTCTAGATATGGATCTTTGAAGATCCGAACCTGATAACCCAATAAATAATTTGAAATATTTATTTTGTATATGTTCATTTATTTTATATTCCTTATTCTATATATAGAGATTCTCAAATATTCTTTCTTTTTTTTCTTTTTTTTTCTTCAGATCAACCAGAAATGAATTCCATTAATGAACCAATACGAACATTAATATACTATATAGTTCATGGTATACACTTAGTGAAAATTTCTCGTTTCCCTTTGTTAAAGAGAAATTTGTGCCCAACTATTTAGATAAGTTTATTTTTTGATTATATAGAATTTATGTTTATGTTTATTCATTATTTTAAACATGTGGTGAGCTACTTTTCATTAGACAAATTGTAATTTTCTTGTCCAGGATTTGATAGTATTAATAAAGAAATAATTAAATTGGATTGTTCGAAACACAAATGCATATTCAAATAATAAGTGGGATTGGATCTACAAGGGCATCCTAAAAGATCTTAGTAGATCTGCAAGTGGATCTTGTAAGACCCAAGTACCCAACCCGAATCTAACCAATTCCCACCCTTGCTGAAAGCTGATGTTTTAGGGGCATAAATGCACTATACTACAGTGGAACTTTGGTCAATTGAGAATTTGTCCCTTAAGTTGAGAACAACTTGTTTTGATCATAAATGAGCACTGCACATGATAATAGACTAAAATCCTCGTCACAAATAAAACGTCTTGAATGTTAAGAATCATTATTTTGGGGCATAAACATGCTTAATTGAAATTATTACCACTGAAAAAATTATCCTGAGAAGTTGGAAACTTTTGTATTGGACATTAACAAAGTTAGTGGGCAAAAGTAATCTACAATTACATGCGGAAAAAAAAATGCAAGCCATTAACACGATGAACATTTGGCCTGCAAATTGTGAATAATTCTAAACAGTGCTGCTGTTTCTGAGGCATTCATGAGCTGAATAAGCAATAAGACATTGAGGTTTTAGTCAGAGAAAGCTGATTTTTTAGGGCATAAACAATAGCACTGTCAACGGGTCGGGTTAGGTTAGGTATTGGGTACCCGAACTCTACCTTATGACAACTTGTCGGGGTATGGGTTCAGGTATATTCAAAAAAAGTTGTACCCTTCAGACATTGGGTCCAGGTAATTAGTAGATGTACCCGGACCCTATACATTTTTTGGGTCCAACTCGGGTCCGGATTTTTTTTAATGGATATAATAACACACGACATTCGTTTTATTTTTCAATATTTACTAAAAATATCAACATGAAGAGCACTAGAGATGAGCTAAATAGGGCTAATGGCAATTTTTCCACAGTTCAGTCCAGAACAAACACAAGTCACAACACAAATCTATACTAGTAAGAAATAATTAGAGCAATAAATGAAAGCAAGTAACGAGAGATGGGATGAGATTTTTAAGGTGATTCGGCCAACAACCGCCTACTTTCACCCCCTAAGGCCTCCTTGGGCTTTTTTATACACAAACTTTGCCTAGAAATTCTAGACAAACAACCAAGAAATTTGTACAAGTTGTGAAGACTTTCTCACTGAAGAAGCTACTACCCCCAAGGGAAAACACTTCTTCATACCCAGCGCACTACAAACACTCTTGAACAACAAATAATAAATATGAAGTTGGTTTCTTTCATAATACACTTTGAAGGTAAAAAATCAGATGTATTTGAGAGGAATAGCAAGTTCAGAGCTCAACATCAAAACAATAGTTTGGAGGTTGAAGATGAGAGATCTTGAAAATGCAAGGGATGATAAAATAACATTAGAAACATGTTTAAATATGGTCCAAAAAAATAGTTGTTTTTAAAGAAACCAATAGGAAAATGGTCAAAAGGAGTCAAAGGAAGAAATGCCCGATAAGAAAATGCATAACGAAAATGTTGGTCGACCGCGCGGTTTTGTACCCAAGCATAAAATGGTAAGATTGTGCTTGGGTGTACACAATCTCAGTGGTTTATACAACATTATCAACAACAACAGAGGTTATCTCCCAAAATTTTGGGGTCGGCTACTTAAATCCTTCTTTTCCACTTAACACTACTAGGGTGCATCTCCTCCGTCCAATTAAGACTTGTCAGATTCCTATTAATATCTTCAACCCAAGTTTGTCTAGGTTTACTCCTTGCCCTTTTTGCTTTTCTAACTACCATCCTATCAGTTATCCAAATTAGTCTGGTTACTAGTCTTGTTGAATGCTTCCACATCATCTCATCCTTAACTACTATAATATACTTCAATTTTGTACAACAAATAATTCTGTTTGAGATGTAAACGATCTCTGTTGAGTATAGACACTGTGATTTAGCTGTTATATTTTGCCATAAACAATCTCACTGAGCTATTATACAATTAATTTTGTCCAACAAAATTTATCTCGTACGTAACAAAATTGTTGTTTTGGCCATAACCGATCTCAATTGATTATAAGCTTGTAAGAGCATCTATAGTCGTTGAGACTCAATTTTCAAATATGTCATTTGAAATAGAAAATTTGAGTTCTCGTTGGAGTCATTCAACTCAAAATTTGAGAATTTAGTTTCAAAATAGGCTCTAACGGTAGATAGAATCTTGTCCCGTTGAAAATTTGTTTTTTTTAATTTGAGTTCTTGTTGTAGTCGTTCAACTCAAAATTTGAGAATTTAGTTTCAATAGGGTCGAACGATAGATAGAATCTCGTTCTGTTGAAAATTTGTTTTTTTTTAATTTAAAAAATGACGGACGATGGATTAATTCCCGTCTGAGATTTTTTTAAAAAAAAGGGAAGAAAGGTATCCAATCCCGTCCGAGAATTTTTTATAAATTAAAATCTTAATTAAAATTTAATTTAATCTTAATTATATCTTAATTCTTAATTAATTGTCAATTAGCCCTTAATATGTACCCATAATAATCCTATAGGCTCTATTCCATACAAAAAATAGGAAAAGTTGGGGGAAATGTTCAAGGCGGAAGAACTTTCGTCTGTTCCCTCTTTTCTTTTTATATTTTTTTTGGTTAGACAAAAGAAGCTCTTTCGTCCGATCACCATTTGGGATTTTAAAAAAAAAATGTTAGACGCAAGATGATCTTGCGTCCAACACCTTAAAAAAAATTGGATCGGACGCAAGATGATCGGTCCGACACCCTTTTTTTTATAAATTTTATTGTAAATATCATACGAAAGATCATCTTTCGCCCGAGGAATAGAATTTAAATGCACAAAAGATGATATTTCGATTCCTATATTTGGGAAATTCCTATATCGTCTCTCAAATATAGATGGGTACTGTTCTGGAAATATAGGGAACGACTACAGCAGCTCGTTCCCTATATTTTTCAAATTTTGGAAATATAGGGAACGACTACAGATGCTCTAACATAGTCTAATTTAATTGTTATACTTGTGGCAATATAAATGTCTTACATAGGCTATAACCCATGTAGATTTAGTTTGGCAGTTCATTCTGAAAGCTAAGAGATGATTCGAGGCATAAAGAACTAGTTGGCAACTGACTAACATTTATAACTACTATTTTTTGGCATAAATAATCTCATTGGGTTATAATACATTGAAATTAAAAAGAAAATTGTTCGAATAGTTGAAAATTGGTGTTTTAAGGCAAAAATGAGTCGAGTGATTGGTACCATTAGATCTCGCTAGAGAGGGAGTTGGAAACTAATTTCGGAGTGTTAGTATGCTAGTGGGCTATACTACAATGAATTTCCAATTGAAAATTTTGTTTAGAAAGTTGAATACTGTTAGTTTGGCATAAACAAGCTCAATGTCTTAGTGCTAAAAAATACAATAGTGTTATGGCCGACGGAACACTTGCCCTTAAATTGAAAATAGATAATCATTTCTTTGGCTCCGTTGGTGGCTAGATCAACGTGTCATTGGCTCAAGAGAAATTCCCATCGAAGTTCAATATGAATCTTTGGGTACTTATCATGAAATTTATGGGCACTGTTTAATAGTAGGAAGTGTGTGTCTGTATATATGTATATATATATATACTCCCTCTGTTTCACTTTAAGTTATATTCAGGAGTTTTGCATACAGATTAAGGAAGGGTGAGAAACATTTGTTTCCCTCTACACCCTTATTAATAAGTCTCCATGATTTAATTACTAATCCTTTTTCCAATACAAATTCTGATTTCAAGAAATTGTAATTAATGTTTTCTCAATACAAATTCTGATTTCAAGACATTCTTTTTACATCATTTACAAAAATAAAAAATAATTCCAAAAATTAAAAAATTTTCCCTCCATAAAATTTCAGTTTCATGTATTCACTTTGTCCAAAACTAAAATTCCCTCCATAAAATTTCAGTTTCATGTATTCACAGTTTCATGTATTCACTTTGTCCAAAACTAAAATTCCTCCATAAAATTTCAGTTTCATGTATTCACTTTGTCCAAGACTAAATTTCCCTCCATATTTTCACTTTGTCCAAAACTAATTTAAATTCAAAAATAATCAAAAAGAAGGCAAACCAATTTCTATTCATTCATTTGTTGTGGCAAAAATTTGAAAATGTCTATTTCAAAACATTTCCCACCAATTCTTCCCTCCATTAGTTCATTCTAAAAGGCTAGTGTATAGTTGTTTATCTTTTCATTCCTCAGTAGTGGTTTTCCTAATCTGCATGAGCATGGATTCTTCTTCAGAAAATTCTCAATAGTAGTTGTTGTCGACTTAGTAGTAGTAATAGGAGTAGTACTTTTGATTTGGAGAATATATGGAAAATTTTTGGAGAAAATAAAATCTAGAAAGTTGAAACTACAATTTTCTAAGAATGTTTGGTAGGAATAAGATGAGTAATTAAGATAAAATTTCAATATAAATAACGGTTTTCTTGGGAAAAATGGGAATTTTTTTGATAATTTCACTTAAAGTGAAACAAGAAAAAAATCCTAAATGTCACTTAAAAGTGAAACGGAGGGAGTATTTATTTATTTAGAGAGAAAGAGTCATCTTCCGTTGTGTACCACTTTGGTGTGCACTCACGGAGTAGAGCCCCCATGAAAAATCCGAACCGCTCATCATGTTCTACACGCCGAAGATTACCTAACAATAAGAAACCAAGTAATTTGAAGTTCATTTGCTCATCCATCATGTTAGAATTTTTGGTCATACAATTCTGTGATGATGTAAATCATATGCAAATGAACTTCAAATTACTTGATTCTTATTGTTAGGCAATCTTAAGCGTGTAGAACAAGATGAGCGGTTCGGATTTTTCATGTGGGTTCTATTCCGTGTGTGTACACGGTAGTGCACACCAAAGTGGTGCACAACGGAAGAGGACTCCATATATATATATATATATATATATATATATATATATATAGGGAAAGGCTCCGTTGCACACTACCTTGGTGCTCACGGCGTGAACACTACGTCTTCGGGCGTTCAAATCGAAAATCCGAACCGTTCACATTGATCTACACATCTAAATTAGTCTAAATATGTAAAATCAAATCATTTGAAATTCATTTGCCCATCCATCACGCGACTATAAAAACAATGAATTTCAGCCATACAATTTTGTAATACTTCAATGAATGGGCAAATGAATTTCAAATGATTTGATTTTACATATTTAGACTAATTTAGATGTGTAGATCAATGTGAACGGTTCGGATTTTCGATTTGAACGCCCGAAGACGTAGTGTTCACGCCGTGAGCACCAAAAGTAGTGTGCAACGGAGCCTTTTCCTATATATATATATATATATATATACTTAACCTAGGTAGAGAATTTTTCAAGAATATTAAAAGATTAAGTTTACCAACATATAGTGCCGACTAAGTTAGAAATTAAAATTATGGTTTGATGGATTTTCAGGAAATGAACCAAGTATAGCAAGCCCAATTAATGATTCAAGCATAACAATCAACAATTATACTTAATCGTTTTTAGCATGTAAGAAATGCAATAATGATTTATACTCTAATTAGCAGGTAGAAGCACACACTCGATATTTGTCAACGACAGAAAATTCAGATAATAATCTAGCGACGATAAAGCAGTATCACAAATAATTAGGGAAAAAGTTTACCGGGGTTTGATGAACGTGTTGCCACGTGTCCTGCTTCTCACACAAAGATCCAATTCCTTACTCCAAACACCAAACAACAACTTACAACCGAATCAAAACAAAATCAAATATGATTTCTTCTATTGTTGTCGTGTGCTGGGGAAGAAAAAAAGAGATCAAAATTAGGGCTACTGCTTGCGATGGTGGAACGCCGTTGATCTGCGGGGTACTGGTGACGACGATGGCGCTGATAGAGGGTCGACGAGGACGGGAAGGATTGACGACGGCGAGGAGGACCCGGGTAGCATTGGTATTGGGTCGGGTCGGGTCCTTCACTACCCGGACCCGGATCCGGTCCCATACGGGTCCAAAAATTGGACTCGGATTCGGATCCTTGAGGACCAGTTCCGATTTCGGGTCCAATTAAAAAATTCCTACCCGTTCGGATATGAGCGGGAGTGTGAGCGGCCAACGGAGGCAGTGAGTGGAGGATTTAGAATAGAAGAGAGAAGAAAAATGCACAAGTTTTGAGTTTGGAAGATGAAAGATTTAGAATTGAGGTAGAAGGAGGGGAGGGATGATGATAGAATATTTATTTTTATGTTGATTTTTTGGGTTTTTTAAATGGGTCCGGGTCCGGGTCCGGGTCGGGTTTCTTTTGAGCGGACCCAGATCCGGTCCGTAAGTACAACGTGTCTCATTTTAGGACCCGGATCCGGACCCGAACAGGTCGGGTTGGTTTCGGTCCAATGCTGGGTCCAGGTCGGGTCCAGGTTGGATCCAGGTTTTAGGTATTTATACCAATGCTAGGCCCGGGGTGGTCGACTGAAGAAGGGGGGGTAGCTAGGGGTTTCAGGGTGTTAGGGAGTTGGAGGTGGTGGTTGCAGGGCGATGGAGGAAGGTGGTGGTCGTCGGTGATGAGCGAGCGAGTGGCGATGGGGACGTTGAGTCGTGGTCGGGGCAGTGGAGGGGCAGTAAAGAACTTCGTCGACCAGGAGGAAGGAGGATGAGGCGAGGGTGAGGCAGTGGATGGGTTCGGTGAAGATGAAGGAGTTTGAAGGAGATGATGGCTGATGATTAGGGTATGGGGTGGAGATTTGGGGATTAGGGTTCGGGTGTAGTTTAGAGTTTCTCACAAACCCTAATCTTCTCTCAATTGTCTCACATAAAAGAGGGATAAAGAGCAAAACTCAATCACAATAATTTTTCTAATCAATCAAAAGCATTTTATTTATTAATCTAGATGCCTATATATAGGCTCAAAATAAATTTCAATATAAATCTCCAAAATATTCTAATGCATATAATAAATGGTGCAATTCGCAAAACTACTACATATGACTATAATTGCTAAAAGCAAATATGAGTACCAAAATAAAAAAATATTAGGCTAATAGAATAGTCATCCTAGACGATGTCATCCCTGATAGAAGCGCCCGAATCGTCTCGAACCGATGTCCTCATCATATATAAAAAAAAGGGTGGAGAAAATTCACTAGATTTGCACATGTTTTGCTCATCCATCTGCTCATCCATCATGCGATTACGATAGCAAAACATGTGCAAATCTAGTGAATTTTCTCCACCCTTTTTTTAATAGTATGAAGATCAATTTCAACGGTATGGATCGAATTTTCTTTTTTATTTCTTTTAAATATGGCCCAGTGTGTGATTCTTCGGTAGGGTGGCACCCTACCTCCATTATATATATATATCCCGGTTGTAAATGAAGTCAAGATCAATATCCACACCATTCCAAGTGATATACATGCAATACAACGTAGTAGAATAAAATTTCATTAAGTGGTTTTATTTGTTTTATTGTTAAAAAATCGTTCATTTGGCTACCTTTTATTGCATGGACAAATCATTGCCAAACTTCGTGATACTACATCCTCAGATGTTTCACGACATCTTGATAACTTTGAATGGTGTTGATCATGCATTTGAAAGGAGAGCATGTGTGAAATAAGTTCACTTATTTCACTTTCACTTACTAGATCATTAGTGTGTTTATATATATGGTATGATACAATTGAAATTTTGGCTGCCAAAATAATTCTGAACGGTTCAAAATTGTTGTTTTGGAACATAAACAAAATTCTGAACGATTCACTAGGCTCTAATACGTTGTTATTTTGGTGGGAGGAAAATCGTCATGAAAGCTGGTTATGCAGGATGTTCAGTAGTGTTCCATGTGTTATAGGTTATAACTAGAGTATTCCACGTTGCAATAATGCACATGCCCGTACTATTTCTCCCTTCCTGTTTTTACCCTTCCCTTTTTTAGTTGCACATATTTCCTTTAAAAAAAAAATTTGGTAACATTTTATTCTTTCTTCTAATTTAGCAATAGATTCTCCTTATAAAATTTTTGAAACATGGTCTCTCTTAATTGGGCAATATATTTTTTGTAATCTTAGGGGATTAATCTTATTTTAAAATATTCATTTAGGACATTTTCGTCTTTTTACTGGGTAGTTGGTAGACAGCAGGAGCAGCAACCCTGTTTGTTTAGTTATATAGTAAATTGTATTATAAAAAATCACTTCTTTCTTAAAGTTAATACATTGAAATTTTGATATGTAAATATGTAATATTAAGCTTTTTAACCTTTTTGTTGATTTTACAAATGTACAAGAGTGAAAGTTTAACTTCCGGTATTTCAGGAGAGACAAGATGCCATGTACAAGCTAGTGGAAGAGAAAGTTGACCTCATTTTAGTAGTTGGTGGATGGAATTCGAGTAATACCTCACATTTACAAGAGATTTCTGAGCTCAAGGGCATTCCATCTTATTGGATTGATAGTGAGAAAAGAATTGGCCCAGGGAACAGAATAAGCTATAAACTACTTGTAAGCTCAAAAAGTGTCATTTGATTTTGTTATTCTTTCCTCATTTATTCTGCTTCTTTGTTAAGCATGACTTAATCCATGAATATTTTCCCATTCAGCATGGTGAGCTTGTTGAAAAGGAGAACTGGCTACCATCAGGTCCCGTTACCATTGGAATAACTTCAGGTGCTTCTACTCCTGATAAGGTAATTTACGTGTGAGTCAGTTTTTACAATATTTAATTCAGAATTCACCAACAACGCTTTTTTTTTTTTTTGAGAAACAGAATTCAGTAATGTTGAGTCTGAAGGATATTACGTAGTGAGTATTTTGTGAGCAAGAGAGAAGGAAGAATAAAGTCTGATAGGCTGGGACTTGCAACTTCATGATATCTCTATGATCAAGTTTGATCACGTTTTATCATTTTAGGGTGGTATCTGGTAGAAAACATGCAATCATGAATAGAGAATCTTTAACTGGAGTTCTTAAATAGGTTTAGAAAAAGATGCTTACATTTTGAAGGGCAATCGAGCCCCATACAAAGCAGATAGTTGCATCTTTGTAAACCGTTCAACCTATATTGAGTGGCATCTAATTGTCAAATGTAAAACATTTATTCAAATAATTCATATTTGGTTTTTGAAACATCAACCTTGTAAGTGACCTACTTGTATGTTTTGGTCAAGCAGGTAGTTGAATTGGTTCTGTCCAAGGTCTTTGACCTCAAACACGAAGAATCAATGCGGATGGCCTAAGTCTGGAAAGCCTTAAACAGGGGAGCATCAGATTAAGCTCATGGAAAGTACCTCAATTCCTTGTTGTGCCATATGTAAGACTACAGTACAACACCCTTGTGTAGATTGGTTAGTAGACAGGTGCATCGTACACATACTGGTAAAGATGCCGCTGGATTAGTTGTTTTCAGATCAAATTGTAGACTTTGAAAAGTAAGACTTGTAGAGGTGGTCCTTTCCTTATTTTATATATATATGAAAAAGTTTGTGTTCGTTAAAGTTTTTCCAACAGAGCTTTTCCCTAGTGAATTTCTCAGGTCAGCTTCTCGTTGTAGCGTGACGTTAGGAAAGAGCATGAGTTTTGATTTACTTTCAATATCTTTCACTTGATTACAGACACAGAATGATTATGATAATTTAGTCTATATCGTCCGTGAAAGATGTTACACAACCAGCTGAAGGCAGCTAAAGTTTTTCATGTTTCAGAAGATAGTGATTTCTTTTCTATGAATTTTATCACTTATGCTTCCACCGAGTAAGGGGCGGCCCAAACTCACAACCTACAGATTTATAGAACTTTGTAAGTCCCCCTTTTAAATCAAGTATGATTCATGTAGACGACTGCTGGGCATGCCCCCTTTTATTGTAGGTGGTTTAGTTGCGACGAAGAGTTTCACCTGTGATAATGGTAAAAATAACAACAAATTAGGGCTGTACAATTTCAGCATAGATCTTCCTAAAGCTTCTACGGACAGATTAACCATAACAGGTATCTTTAACAGGTCCGGCATTCTTCAGGCTCACCTATAGGATATGGGCCACTTTCAAGCTCATTAAAAGTAACTAGGTCACTAGGAGAGACACCCAGCTCATGAAGGTTGTAAGTTAAATTTCTATCCCCAGACAAGTCTTGTATCTGAAGGGGGAGAATCAACAGGAGATAATGGATTCGTATCAATCTAGCAAACTCGTATCAATCAGTCAGAATGTAATTTGCAATTTCTCTCAATCTTTCTTTCTTTTTCTGGTTCTGACTTGAGCGTTGGAGGGTCTGTCGCCGGGGCCATCCCCGGTGTTTTCAGACTTTTTGCAGGTCCATCGGCCACGTCAGCAACCGTCAGATTCTGATCAAGGTTTTTTTTCAACGTTCCAGATCCAATCTCAGGAGCTCAAACTACTTTTTACGGCGACGTTTAAAGATTAGATTTTAATAGTTTCCTTCAAAATATAAACTCATTATTCGTTTGCTCCCACACCAAAGTAAGCATTAACAGATGGCGCCGTTTGTGGGAAATTATACAGATTTACATTAAAGATCAGACTTACCGTCATGCCACCAAGGTTAAGAGGGAGAGCAGTGGCCTTAAGCCGTCTAGCAACCCTCTTTGTCAACCAGCTCCTCCTGTGGATGACCCAATTCATCCTCAACAGCTGGATTCGCCCCAACAGCTTAATCAAGCTCCTATCAATGGAAAGGCATTGCGGGGGGGGGGGGGGGGGGGGGGGGGGGGGGGGGGGAGGGGGCTCCCAACAAAGACGTCATGAACTGCGTCATGAACAACGCCCTCTACACGATCATATCTCAGTCCATAATCCTTCCAGCGATTGAATGACCTCGCGAGGCCCTCGGGGGGTCAAGACATCTCTGTCAAATCATCAATGCCAGATAACAAGGGACCGATTTATGGATCCGTTTGGATAAGAGGCGTTGTAATGCCCCGATTTTCCAACACTGAAAATTCGTGACACAATCCAGAATCTTTACTTCAAATGAGTTCAAGCACAGAAAAAATCACAGGAAATTAAAAACTTTTGTTGCCACCAATGTTATTACAATGTACAAAATTGTTCAACAAAATTTACATCATGAATTTACATCGATAATTTTCATCAACAAATTACATTGTACTACAATCAGGAACCTCATCAAACAAATCGGACACTGTCTCTCCACTAAATGCCTTCCGCAGCTCGAGTCCCCTGCTCCCAGATCAGCAATCATGTAACTAACAAACTGTGGGTACGTCAGTTGAATGTAACTGACGCAATACTGATGAAACCAGTGACTCCAAAACTTCAACAACTAATATTTGATGCAAAAGGAAAACGTGAAAGCAAGTCATAAGTGTCGGTGTATGTCATGCCCTAGAGTCTAATGCACAATTCCAAATGCATGCAATGTATTTACTCTAATGCAATTCATTTGGGATTGTATGCATCCTATACTACATACATTTTCAAATGTAACTTCAATAGAAACACATGCATTCCATAGTACATACTTTTCAAAGAGTTCGTAGTCTCCTGGTCATAGGGTTCGATCCCTTGCCATGCATCCTACCTTTGTGCTCTCTCCTTTTTCTGACATTCATTCTAGTGACTGGTAGAGTCTGCAATCGGTGTGGTCTTTCCCCGCTAATGCAATCGGATCGTGGTCCTTCTCCACTCTGAACGGCAGTGGTCACTCTACTCATTCAGATCATGGTCCTTCCCAACTTCGACAGGATAATGGTCCTCCCCCATTTCCGGTCAGGCTGGTGATCATTCAGCTTCCACCGCGGCTCTGCCGGAATCATGGTCCTTCTCTATTCTAGCCTCTACCCCAAAGTTATTGTGAACATAAGGTGAATCGTACGGCCACCCCTACTTCACCAAAGGCTGCAGAGTTAAAGTCTTGCTCCACATTTGTACTGATAACTCAGAACATAGACGGAAGCTTAAGGGCCCATCCCATAAGTTCCGACAGGACTTGCGACTTACGTCCGCATCCCACTCTTATCACTAAACTCCAGAAATTAACAGTCGGGACAATGCTGCACGTGTCCAGACGAGACGACGCCACACGTATCCCCCCTGACAGGTGAGCACAACACCAACTAGTGCATGTCCTTACCAACCAATCAACACTCGATCTAGTCCTAGAATATAATCAAGCTCAAGGTACTAATGCTAAATCAAAAGTAGGACCGCGGCTAAGAATGAGGTTAATTACACAATTATAAAATTATTATCCGATCAACCGATTTCCTTAATTCCATGACCCTAGTTCGACTTTAATCCTTTTTCATTAACTCATTATAGAAATAGAATTATTAGGCGAGTCTAGGCCTATTTCATTTTAACAAATTATCTTATAGTTAGGAGATCTACCATTTATTTCCATGCCCTAACTTGGTAATAATATTTGCTTATTTATGAACAACTTGTTATGTTCTACTTGTAGGCTCTTTTCTAGTTAACGTACATTTTTCATATTTTGAACTTCACCTATCCCACAACAGGACTCAATCTAGCCCTCCAATCCAGCC
Source organism: Hemerocallis citrina (assembly GCA_017893485.1). Classification (NCBI taxonomy): domain Eukaryota; kingdom Viridiplantae; phylum Streptophyta; class Magnoliopsida; order Asparagales; family Asphodelaceae; genus Hemerocallis; species Hemerocallis citrina. The sequence continues at coordinate 7,571,226 of CM030365.1, read as the reverse complement.
CAAGGGTTGGCCCGCCTCGGCCCACACTTGGCCCAACCAAAAGACGAACCGATTACGTCGATCGCCGCAATCGCCATCTACGCTTAGAGTTCGATCACAACCTCAGCCCGACCCAAACACGTTGCTCCCGCTAACCTTCACGCTCCACGGTCCTCGATAAGTGGTAGCACCAAACAAAACCATGGAAATCCTTCCATGAACGGCGAGCATGTCGGCGCACGAGTCGTCTCCTCTAATGCGTTCGATGCGACATGAGTTCTTCTCCATTTGTCTAGATATACCATCAAGACTTAATCCTAGAGTTTCAAAACTCTATCTAAGTGGCTCAACAAGAGTACACTACTCTAGGAATAGACCCTACACCATGAACACCCAAAAAGAGTGCTAAAAACCTGTAAAAATGGGAAAATATATTTCCAAACAGCAAGCATAAATTGGCATCCATGCCAACATATGATCTCTCCCGATCCCGTTTCAAAAAGAGACGCGATCGGGTGACCCCCCATGCCTCTACCCAAGGTAGACAACAACAAACAACACAAGTTGGTATGAATCTCACCTAAGCAATCAACATCAACACTTAATCACTTATTGTAACATTCATTCCAAAACAGTGAACAACTGATTTCTATTTACTCTTACAAAGCATATATGAGCTACACCACAATATGAAACTTAGATAATTGAAATCATAATCCATTTTCACATCCATAACATGCTTTATTAGCCACAAAACAACAATTCTAGGCTCAATCTATGAGTTCTAAATCAAGTTCACGAACATGGCATCAAAACGGTGAACTTACAGGATCTACATGCATTTGTTATATATTGTAAAAACCATCATAAATCATGTACAACTTAGAATATTAAGTTCTTAGACATTCCAAAAAGCTCTACGTGTCTACTACAACTTTCTAGTTACAAGTTTCTTCAGATTATGTCTTATAAGTGGCCAAAGTAGTCATTGTTTAACATGCATGCAATAATTTTCAGAACAGAGCAACAACTAACCAGTGCTAACATAAAAATACTTTTAACATATCAAATGAGATAAAAAATTCATGAAACTTGGAACATAAGCTCTTTGTACATGTTAATAGCACATATCTAAATTTTAAGTGAATCTTTAAATTATTTATCAAGCTATGGCTCTTTGAAAAGTAACTAAAAACAGAGTAGTTCACATTCAACTTTGTCTTTCCTTTTTAGAACAGTCAGTGCTTTCGGATTTTATTTATATAGCAAACGTTCCCCAAAAATTATGAAATTTAACATACATGGTCTAAACACAGACTAGTAGCACAGACTAAAATTTCAGCAACATATACCAAGTAGTTAAAGAGTTATAAGCTTTTGAATATCACAATCAGAACATGAGTTAGATCTGTTTTCTACACAGCCAGTAGTCAAATTCGTAATTAATTAAAATAGCAAATAAATTACAAAAATTATGAAAATTAGTAGAAGGATGCCTAACATGCATATCTTGCTGTCATAAAAATTTCAAGTCAGAATTCTTAGTATTTTTCAAGTTATGGTTTCCAGACTATCATGCATCCACATATTCAGCCTTTTACTGAGTTTCATTAACTTTTTCAAATAAGACTAGCTTGCAATGATAATTTATCACTTAAACACAACTCCATGACCTACTCATGCTGACAAAAATTACATCCAGTTTTCACCACAAGATTATTAACACACCGAAAGTTTTAGAGACACCCACCTTAAAATTGTAGACAAGAACACCTTCAAGCTCCACCTAGTTTGTTCTTCTCCTCCTTCCTCCTTGCTCTTGCCCTTCTTGCTCCTAGCCCTTGGCTCTCCTTCTCCTTGACTCCTTCTTCTTAAATCAGTAGCTTAGGGAAGAAATGAAGTGCTTGATGTAGGTTGAGGTATAGGAAAAATGTTAAGTGTGGGAGAATGAGGAAAAATGAGCTAGTGCAAAAGAGAGGGGATTAAATAGAAGAGACTTCATGATGGGGGAGAGGGTTGAGTGTGAGAGTGAACAAAGATACTTAGGGTTCGACAAGATGCTCTTGGAAACTCTCACACCTATCATGATAACTATTTAAAAATCAAAACCCTAGCTCTCTTCCCTCAAAGCCCATGATTTTGCAATATTATATTTATATATGTGTACATAGTGTAGTGTGCAGTATACTATATATGTATATGATGTGCACATGACATGTTAGGCTCATAGAATCAAAATTATCATGGCTAGAGCCCAAATGTCCAACCATGTTAAGTTTGGTTGACTCAAACATACACTCAAGTTGGTGCACAAAGAAAATAAATTTGTACAAATAAATTGTAGCACACTCAAAAATAAATTTTAAGACAAAATTTTATAAATACAGGCAATCATATTCATATATTATTATACAAATAATAGTCAATTATTTATACATTTCATCTTTAATTATAATTGAGACAAGTATACCCTAACTATGGTTCTACAATTGCACCTTTGTTGAGTTCAAAACATATCGAATAATAATATGTTTCAATACTTGCTCAATTAAAATTGAGAAAATCCATTAATACGTGCAACTCTAAATCATGCACGAATAAAATATAAAATAGATATATACTATTTTGCGGGGTCTTACATTCGTACCCGAACCGAGCCCTTCCGCTCAGAACGTCAAGCAAACCAGTGAAGCAACTGTCCCCACAGGCAGAAATCAAGACACTCCTCTCATGGGGGCGTACTGTAGAAAGAAGTCCGACTCATGAGAGTCGAAAGCATATTTAGAGAAACAAAGAGCCAAAGGCCCCAGTCACTCGGGCCGAATTGGAGAACTTCGAGCATGACATCCTCTGAGCCATTCAAGGTACTCACACCAAGGTCGACGCTCTTGGAGTCGCTACTCTACTCCTCCAAGACCAAGAGAAGAAGAATCCAACGACTGAACTAGATCCAAGGGGAAGGACGACCAAGTCCTACACAACATCCGAGAAGTAGAAGATCGCCTGGAACAAATAAAAAATGAGGGGAACCGCTCCAGCAGGGCTTACCGCCGAGTGGACCTTCTTTCAGCAAATCCATCCTTGATGCACCAATTCCTAAGAACTTCAAAGCCCCTCAATTCGAATCTTGCGATGGAGAATCTGATCCGGCTGACCATATTGAGAGTTTTAAAACTCTCATGATGGTCTATAACGCCACCGATGCGTTCATGTGTCAAATGTTTCCCACAACTTTGAAAGGATTGGCAAGGAAATGGTACTCCCACCTCACGCCAGAGTCAATATTCTCTTTCAACCCGCTCGATGAGCTCTTTATAGTGCACTTCATTACTAGCCGCAAGGCTAAAAAAATAACTGCTTTCTTGTTGGAACCAAAGCAAAAGGACGGAGATCTGCTGAAAGACTTTGTCAATCGCTTTACAGCCGAAGCAAGGTCCATCTCTCTCTAGACTCATCAGTGGCGGCTTCCGCTTTTCGCCACAACATCACTAACAAAGACTTGAAATCCTCTATCGCGAAGAAGTCTCCTAAAGATTACACTGAGCTCCTAGAAAGGAGTGACACATATATCAGGGCTCCTAGAAAGGAGTGACACATATATCAGGGTTAAATTTGGAAAAAAACCTTGAACTATCCCCCTTTATGTAGAAAACCTCACTGAACTATTTTTTGTTCAGAAAATCACACTTAAGTGTGGTTGTAAAAAACCCACTCTGATGGCGTGAGCTTTCTGCTAAAGTTGGTGAGGTTTTTTGACAATAATGAGAAAGGCATGATGTTTTATGAACCAACTTGCAAAGATGAATGAGGTTATCTAATACAAGCAGAAAAGTTAGATGTGGTTTTTTTTGAAAATATACTTCAGTGAGGTTTTTTGAAAACATACTTCAGGGAGGTTTTTTGCGCAAAAAATAGTTCAGTGAGGTTTTCTGTATAAAGGAGATAGTTCAAGGTTTTTTTCTTTTTTTCAAATTTAGCCCATATATCAGAGTCGAAGAAACTCTCTATCCTCAAAGCAAGAATGATTCACCTTATGGGAATAGATAGAAGAATGCAAGTGAGGAGGGATCCAGAAAGTTTCAAAAAGATGGTGCAGCTCACAATGCTTCGACAAGTTCACTCCTCTCAATATAAGCATATCATCCATCCTCATGGAAGTTGAGAACCACAGAATAATCCGCCCTCCACCCGAGATGTCTACAGCTAACAAGAAAAGAGATAGGAACAAGTGGTGCACATTTCATAGAGACTGTGGACACACTACCGATAACTGTCGAGCCCTCAAAGAAGAACTTAAAGGCCTGATTCGTCTTCGCTATATCCCTCATTTTTTCAACAAGACAATAATGGTGAAATCCCTCTGGCACAGGGGGCTAATAAGCATCGAGAGAGGCCCTCTGAATCGCAACACTCAGAACACATGGCCATTATTCACTCTATTCACAGAGGTCCCATGGGGAGAGATTCAAACTCCTCCTGCAAAGCCTTAGTCAACGAAGTCAACTCAGTACATAACATCCAACCTGCAAAGAGCACCGGGGTCCCGATATCTTTCTCTGACAATAACTTAGAAGGTGTAACCCCTGTTTTTCATTTTCTGTAATTTGGGTGTATTTTCTTTTCTGTGTATTTATTCATTTTGTACTCTTCTATTTCTTCTTAACCATGTATTTGTTCTTCGTTCTCAATAATAAATCCATATGTTTTGATTTTTGACTCTATTTTGTGGCCTTGAATATTTTTTTGATTTGATTCTGATCTTTCTGTCCCAATTTATTGGCTCCGATTTAAACTGTTTTGCTCCAATTAATTTTGTTCATGGCCTATTCGATTACTGTTTAAGTCCTATTCTATTTCTTAATGGATCTTTATACCCTATATGCTTTTGGATCTCCTTGAATAAATCCATTAAGACCCAATACCCTATAACCAATCCCCACTCGTTAAGCTCCATAACCCTAATTCTACACTATATATATTCCCTATTCATCCCTAACACCCTAGCCGCCTATTACTCCCGACCTTCAAAACCCCTATTTTCCGACCTCCTTCCAACCCATCCCGGTGCTCCTCCGTCTCTCTCCTCCCTTCCTCCGACACCCTGCCAGCCAGCGACCCCGACCACTCCCCCTTTGTGCGCCCGTCCTGGTTCCCCGACCACCACAGCGCCAGCCCTCTGTCTGCTGCAATCCCACGACTCTAGCGAAGTAGCCAGTGCCGCCGTCTTTCCTTCCCTGACTCACTCCGACGACAGACAATGCCCCCTGCGCCTGTGCTCCCCTCCAACGATAGCAGCAACGACAGCAGCATCAGCACTGCCCCTGTGCGCCGTCAACCGACCGCTGCCAGTGCATCATCATCATCTTCATCATCTTTGAATCTGGGCCGTCGATCGCCTTGGTGATCTTGATCATCACATCGTGATCATCATCTATTCAGCCCTAGATCAGAGCCGCATGATCTGATCTGATCTGATCTAGATCTCTTGATCTCAGCCGTTCGATCTGATCTGACCTGATCGTGGTCATCATCAACTCTTGGATCTAGTCGTTCGATTGTGTTCGTGATCATCTTGTTCGAGTTTCGTTCGTTGGTATTGTGTTCGTGCTGGGATCCATTCCCGTTATTGTATTCTTTTCGTCGGGTCCGTCGTCAATTGCAAGGCAATTAACTTGTATTTCTTTTGATGTATAATACAAGTACTAAATACCGCATGTAGTGTAGCTTTTGTTCCTAGAGTCAATTCCCATGAAATCCCTTGTTTGATCTTGTCTCTAGTTGTTGATCCATCCGTAGTTGTCTCGTACACACACGACATGAAATAACTTAGATCTAATGAACTCTTGATGTATACATGCATGTTGTTCGTGATTTATGAGGTATTGTATGATCTTGTACGCTTGATGTGTTAGGAGTAGTATAACTTGTTGTAGACTTGTAAAACACCCTATACCATGTTGCTTGGACATCTAGTATACCATATCGCGTATTTTGTTATGATTTGGATGTGTTTTATATAAACTCGTTGATTTTATGCATAAAGAAGATTTCTGTTTTTGTTGTGATCTAGTTTTGTTCAGTATTTTAGACCCTATTAAGGTCAGTATATGAAAATTATTTGTGAATATGAATTATAGAGAATTCTGTCTACTTTCCATAATTTCTGACAGATCTCAGTTTCGATTTGTGATTTGCAAGTTATTGCTGTTTTACTACAGATATGTAGAAAATTCCAGATTCTGTTTTATATGAATTCTGTATGGTTATTTATTTTTATAGTGATGTTAAAGATAATATTTTGTTGAGTACAACTAGAACTGCTTGGGATTAACCCCTAATTTTTGTGAATTTGATTGATGACTTTTATAAACTATTTTATGCTTGTAAACAACTACTATACTTGTGGGATTTTCATGCCGTTCAGTAAAGAACCAAAATTTCAACCTGATTCTATTTGCTGTTTATAAGAACTTTGTGAGTATGAAATGTAGCCTACTGTATCTATTTATCATTCTTTTGACAGATTCAGATTTCGATTTATATTCTGTAATCTATTGTTGTTTTAGTACTGCTGTGTTTATAGTTTCAGATATACAAATTTACTGTATCTTGTTGTTTTCTGATTTTATTTGACCATACTATCCTTGTTGGAAAATTATGAAACTTTATTTCCTGATACTAGACATACTAGGGAATACCCCAGATTTTTCTTGGATTTAATCAATAAGTTTTTATGCCGTTTTCCTGTTTATGAATACAAACTTCTGGTTTCTGGCTGAACATATTTTCTGTATACAATTCTGTTTTGAGTCCTGTTTTTGTGAAATACCATATGACTTATATATATTTGCTGGATTCGGCCGAGAGTCTATTTTCCATATTTTTTGACAGATCTAGATTTGCATGTTCGTGGCAACGAAAATCCCAGATTTGGTGCAGTACTGTCTTGCTGTCCTGAACTAGAATTTTCGTTGTCTTAGTCTATTTTGAGTCTTTCATCACCCGTTCGTATCCTTTGTTCAACTTGTAATTGTCCCTTATTGTCTCTCCATGTTTCTTGACTTGTTTGTGCACGTCCATGCTTGCTTGAATAATAATAATAAGAAACTAAGCGGGAGATTAAAGGAAAAGATCTAATAGTGGAAAATATAGAAACATGTAATCGGAAGAGGATTCATAGATCCTACTTGGTTATTTGGAGCTTGATACTTGGTTATTTGGAGCTTGACACGTGATTACTCGACACTTGCACACTTGACACGTAATACTTGGTTACTTAGAGCTTGATACTTGTTACTTGGAGCTTGTTCCTGAGTACACTGCCCTCTATGATCCACTATGAAATCTAAAACGTAATTTGCATGAATGTAGCAACCATGTGGTAAAAATATGGGACGCATGAAGTGCTACATAGATAGGACTAGATATAAGACTTGAACATAATTACTTGACACTTGCTACTTGCTACTTGTTACTTGTACATGATACTTGATTCTTGACATTTGTTACTTGTTACTCGTTTGCTTGATACTTGACACTTGTTACATGCCACTTGCACTCGTTCATCTTGCCATGCTAGTTGTTTCTGTTCTTGATTTAGAGTAGTTCTCTATTTTATTGTTACATCCTTTCCATACTATTTTTGCTTCCGCTGTTACTCTATTCTTGTCTATCATTTCCTGTACTTGTTGTCTGCACTACAAGCGGCCCGTAACTTGCATTGATGGGCGTTTTGTTTCACTTTTCTTTTTTCTGAAATTTGTTAAATTACAGATTATGGTGATCAGCTGCCTGATGAAGTAGGTGATCTAAGATTCTAGTTGGCTGGAGTTCTTGCTATATCTATTTATTTCTTGTTGCTTATCTTGAATAAATATAATTGCTACATGGATATTTGTATTGGGCTTTGTGTCCCAGACTTATGTTTTTGTTCCAGACATGATTATTTGAAATTTAGTATTCTTGCTTCTTGTTTCAAGTAATCTTGTTGACTATATTGATTCAGTTATGCATGCGTGGTTGACTATTCTTCTTGTATCTCTCTTGTTTATACTTGTGCTTGTTGTAAAGATCCTGACAACTTATGAATGTTGAAAGCCATTCGCTGGACTTAGTCACGTATCCGTATTCCGTATCTCCTTTTTGGGAAGCGAGGCATGACAGAAGGTGTCTGAATACCTCACTACGATGCAGTGGTCATAATCTTTTGCATGATGAATTATATGGTACGTTTTATTCTGATAAACAGCGACAGCTCGGTAAATATCTTTTTCATGAACACTTTCAACGGCCTCATGCTCTTCTGAGACCGAATCAAGCCAGCCGGTTGTACACTCCACGGATTCTCTAGTATCCCCAATCGAATAAAAGGAATCATCACACTCGATGTGACAGTAGGAAAAGCCCCCGCTATTCGAACAGAAGCACTATACTTTATGGTAGTTGACGTTAGAGCTGCATACAATGCAACATTTGGCCATCCAGGCCTGGCGGCCTTTTCATGCTGTTGCTTCCGTTTATCACATGAAAATGAAGTTCTCAACAACAGAAGGCACATGCCAAGTTGTAGGGATCCAACAGGCAGCATGAACATGCTACATCGCCACAATGGGGGGCTCGGTTCTCCCCCTCGACACCAAAGAGCTACCGCCGAAAAGTAGTCAGAGTAACTCCAAGTCCGCAAACAAGCTTGTATCCAATGCCATAGAAAATCATGCAAAGAACTTCCAAACCTGCCAAATTATCTCCCACTAGGTCCAAATTCGTTCTCATCAGAATACAGTAATAGATTTGAACCCATCGCCCGAAGCCACTCCGCCCATTCAACGGAAAGAAACAGTCCTGCCTAAACACATAGGCGAACTTGAAGATCTCCACTTCTCTCTATAAAGCAGGGGGAGGCTCCAAAACAGGCAAGTCCAGGCAAGGTCTACCAAGTTGTTCGTCTAACGGCTCATAATTTGAAGACTCGGGGGGAAAAGAGATATCAGCACAGACTTAGAATGTGGAACACCTCATGAACTTCAACAAAGGGCACTTAACACCTGCCTTCTCTTTATATTTTCAATATTTTATTGTAAAGGTCAGCCACTAGAGCAGCCGTTTAGTTGTATTTTTCAATAAAGACCGCATTCTCTACCAGTCACTGCATGTAATAAAGGTCAACCACTAGAGCAGCTGCTTAGTTTTATATTCCAATAAAATTTTGTATTAATTTTTGTAGATTTATTTGTACAATTCTCTAGATGCAAACAATGAGTTAAAATGCCAAGATTACTCCTAAAAAAAGCACCAAAAACTCATTAGTAGCTCCTTATAAGTCGAGTTTGGAGTCCATACCCGTGGCTCAGAGTTACTCTAGCAATTTATAACAAAACAAGTTCAGAGTTTAACTCTCCATTCGATATGGTCATGCAACTCGTTAACACCTCAACGACAAGTTCGAAGTCGGACCCCGGGCAATGAAAAGAAAGCTTGCCCAAGCACCAAAACAGTCCACAATAACGGGTTCCAAAAGCGAAGAATCATTTTTCACAGTTGACCCATGGCTAGGAGTTGCTTTAGCAACCTACAGTCAAGCACATTTAGAGCTCAACTCGCCATTTGATCTGCTGCTGCAACCTATTAAATCCTAAACAACGCGTTCGGAATCTATATCCATGGCTCGGAGTTGCTTTAGCAACATGCAATCAAGCACGTTTATAGCTCAACTCGCCATTCGATATGTTCCTGAAACTCGTTAAAATTTTCTTAATGGTAGAATAAACCATTATCGTGGACCGTATTTACCCCAGCAAACTTGCAAAGAAGCAAGTTTTGGAGTTCTACCCTCCACTCGAAGTGACTCCCATAATTTGTTAGATGACCCATATATCAAGTTCGGAGTCCAACTCACTTCTAAAGTTTCTCCTATAACTAGCTAAGTACAAAACAGCAAGTCCGGAGTCCAACTCTCCCTAAGAGCAGATCCTACAACTAGCCACCCCCAAGATGACAAATCACAGGGCAAAGCACCGGTATGTAAAAGATTTCTTATTTTACAAACAACAAGTCTCGCTACAACTGTAGAATTGCAATGAGTCTACATTTTATGCCTGAGAATTGCTACAGAAGTCTTGCAAACACTATACAACAATCTGTCCTATAAGTCGTCCTTCCGGCTACATGATAGATGTGATGGAACTGCGATGATTCCCAGGACCACGGATTGGTGTGCGTATCGATCATAAAAGCTTAATAAATTTAATACGTGATCTAACCCTTTATAGCGGAATCTAGGGTTCACGAATTATATCTGTGATGAGAAGAAGACGATAGTTTCTAGAAACCTCGAGCCGTCAGCGACCCCAAGATCTTCTGCACGTATTCCTTCCTCGGGTTGGACGTCGTGTGGGCGACGGTCTACCAACTTATCTCTGATAATGATATGACGGCCAGAGAATAGAGGATATATATATAAGGCTACGGCAGGGACCATGAGGAGAAATTAGGGTTAGGTCTCCTAACGAATCTGGGTATCCCGTGTTCAGCCCGAACACACAACCCAGGCCCATTAACAATAGCTCGGTCCACTAAAGAGCTATTGTTGCATTACCTTCCTAATCCCAAATTATATTTATGGGCTCCTTTTATTATATGCTCGTTCAGCTCCCCATGTTAAGATATCGAATGTCCGTCGATCAAATTAAGTTACTGACAACTATATTGATCAACATCTTTTATCCTTAAGTAGTACCACTCAACTTTATTTGTCATGTCAGATGTAATCCACCTGCAGGGTTTACATGACAATCCTTATGAGCTCCTTAAGGGGACATCATCAACCCGACGTATCGGGACATGGATTCCTTTTACAATCAACAGCCCATCATACATACGATGCTATTACCCAATTCATAGAGGTTGTTGATCCATAATGAATCTCACTCTTTTATGAGTCAAAGTAATGCACACTGCATATACATGTCTGTTATTATATCTGGATTAAGAGCATAAGCATCCATAATAACAGAGGTGTTTGTTCTCTTTTGTAGTCAGTACAAAGAGAACAACCTCAAGTGGTCCTGTTCAATACACACAAAGTGTACTAGTGTAAACCTATAGTCAAGATAGACTAATACCAGATTACACTACAACCTTTCCAATGGATTGTCCAAGTCTGTCTAGGTTGTGAACTATTTATATATTCCATAGGGAACTGATAATATGATCTTCTGTGTGTCTCCTCACACCATATTATCAACCTTATAGAATATCAGATACTTGCATTAATATTATAATAAACACAATATGCAAACATATGCCCATATGATTCTCATTCAAAAAAAATAAGAAAATAAAGTTAATACAAAAGTGATGCTTTCAGTATATAACCCTAACAATCTCCCACTTATACTCAAAGCATTGCTTTTCAGTATACTGTTAGAAATCTCCCATTTATACTTAAAGCCATGCTGCTACGCATCTGACTCCCATTCCCTCAACATGACTATCAAAAGCCTTAGCTGGCAAGCTCTTAGTGAAGGGAATAGCTAGGTTGTCTGCTGATGCTATCTTGATCACAGCAACTTTTCCTTTCTTTACGAAATCCCGTATCAGGTGGTACTTACACTCAATGTGTTTACCTGTCTTATGGGCTCGTGGTTCCTTCGAATTTGCAACTGCACCACTATTATCACAATAAAGTGTAATAGCCTTAGGAAAATTAGGTACCACATCCAAGTCCAATAAGAAGTTTCTAAGCCAAACCGCTTCTTTAGCTGCCTCAGAGGCTGCCACATACTCGGCTTCCATGGTAGAATCAGCAATACATTTTTGCTTGATACTCCTCCATATAGTGGCTCCACCTCCCAAAGTAAATACATAACCTGAGGTTGATTTCCTGGAATCCCTATCTGACTGAAAATCTGAGTCTGTATACCCCAAGGCAACTAAACTATCTGCCTGGTAAACTAGCATGTAATCTTTAATCCTTTTCAGGTACTTCAAAATATGCTTTACGGCAGTCCAGTGCTCTTGTCCCGGGTTAGACTGATATCTGCTAACCATGCCAACGGCAAAGCAGATATCTGGTCTCGTACATAGCATTGCATACATTAAGCTTCCTACTGCTGAAGCATAAGGAACTGCTTTCATGTTCTCTATCTCTTTAGGTGTCCTCGGACACTGCTCCTTTGATAGGGCAATTCCATGCCTAAAAGGTAAGAAACCTTTCTTAGAATTTTGCATGCTAAAACGAGTTAGTATAGTATCGATATAGGAAGCTTGGGACAAGCCCAACATCCTTTTCTTGCGATCTCGTAGAACTTTGATCCCAAGGATGTGACCTACTTCGCCCAAGTCCTTCATATCAAACTGTTTGGATAACCATACCCTTACGTTAGATAATACCTTCACATTGTTTCCAATGAGTAAGATGTCATCCACGTAAAGTACTAGGAATACCACTACGTTTCCGTCACACTTTTTGTATACACACGATTCATCTTGACATTGATCAAATCCATAGGATTTTATCACCTGATCAAAACATATGTTCCAAGATCTGGAAGCTTGCTTAAGTCCATAAATGGACTTCTTGAGCTTACAAATAAGATGCTCTTGGCCCTTTTCAATGAACCCTTCTGGTTGCTTCATATAGATGTCTTCCTCAAGACTTCCATTAAGGAAAGCTGTCTTGACATCCATTTGCCAAATCTCATAATCAAGATGAGCTGCAATAGATAAAAGAATCCGGATAGACTTAAGCATGGCTACTGGCGAAAAGGTTTCCTCATAATTAATACCCTCTCTTTGAGTAAAACCTTTTGCAACAAGCCGAGCTTTAAAGGTTTCAACCTTACCGTCTGATCCTCTTTTTCTCTTATAGACCCACTTGCATCCAATGGCTTTTACACCAATAGGTGGTTCTACAAGCTCCCAGACTTGATTAGAATCCATAGATTCTATTTCAGATATCATTGCTTTTTGCCAAGACTCTGCATCTTTATCTTGGAGTGCTTCATTGTAGGTATAGGGATCATAATCTTGTTCCTCAGGGACAAAGTCTGACGACTCTCCCAAGAACATATATCTATCAGGTTGTATCACAACCCTCCCACTACGACGAGGCACTATCGGTTGTGGTGTAACAGTTGTGACACGTTGTGCAGTTACTGGTGGTACATCCTGTTGTACTGTTGGTACTGAAGTATTTGGCGTCTCACCTCTCAGTTCTTCTAGAACAGCTCTACTTATGGGTTTATGGTTCATCACATAGTCTTCCTTTAAGAATCGAGCATTGGTGCTAACAATGACCTTCTGATCCTTAGGACTATAAAATAAACCTCCTTTCGTTCCTCTTGGATAGCCTACAAACAAGCGTACTTCTGTATGAGATTCCAACTTATCGGCTTTCCCATTCAGCACGTGTGCTGGACTACCCCAAATCCGAACATGTTTCAGACTAGGCTTACGCCCAGTCCACAGTTCTGTGGGAGTAATTGGTACTGACTTAGAAGGAACCAAGTTCAAAATATAAGCTGCAGTTTCTAAGGCATATCCCCAAAACGAATCTGGTAAATCTGAATAACTCATCATTGATCTAACCATCTCCATAAGAGTCCTATTCCTTCTTTCTGCTACACCATTCTGTTGGGGTGTTCCAGGTGCTGATAATTGGGATGTAATCCCAGCCTCTGACAAATAGTCTCTAAACTCCCCAAAGAGATACTCGCCACCACGATCTGAACGTAATGACTTGATACATTTTCCATGACGTTTCTCCGTTTCTGCCTTGTACTCTTTGAATTTCTCAAAGCACTCAGACTTACGGCGCATCAAATAAATATATCCATACCTTGAATAATCGTCAGTAAATGTGACAAAATATTCAAAGCCACCTCTAGCCTGGACAGTCATGGGCCCACACAAATCAGAATGAACCAATTCCAACACATCTTTGGCCCTATACCCCTTTGCCTTGAAAGGCCTTTTGGTCATTTTACCTACCAAGCAGGATTCACAGCTGGTAGTGCCTCCGCTTCCAATGAACTCAAAGGTCCATCTTTAACCAGTCTTTGAATCCTTCTTAGGTTAGCATGCCCCAATCGCAAGTGCCAAAGGTATGTTTGGTTCATACAAGAAGGTTCTTTTCTCTTATTTATGTTAGAAGACATATTATTCATTTCCATAAGTTGCATCGTGGGCAAAATAGGATTAATGACATATAGATTATCAACCAATGCACCAGAACAGATAAAATGCTTATTTTTTCTAATAACAATATTGTCATTAAAATAAACTGAATATCCATCCTTAACTAGCATGGAAACAGAAATTAAATTCCTTCTAAGTGAAGGTGCATAAAGACAATCTCTCAATGTCAAAGTCTTATTTCTACCAAAAGATAAAATAACATCTCCTATTGCAACGGCCGCTACTCTTGTAGCGTCACCCATAAACAAGCATATCTCTCCATCACTGAGCCGTCTGGTTTCCTGGAACCCCTGCAATGTATTGCAGACATGATTAGTGGCTCCTGTATCTACACACCAGGTGCTGGTAGATAACACCGCTAAATATGTTTCAACAACTAGTAAATGAGATATACCTTCTTTGTTCTCTTGTTTGAGAAGTGGACAGTTAGTCTTCCAATGTCCTGACCCTTTGCACTTGAAACACTTGCCTTTTGGCTTTTTCACAGCGCCTTGAGGTCCCATGCCCTTCTTTGCTGAGTTTACTTGTTTCTGAACTTTCTTCTTCTTACCACCTTTCGGCTTAGAAGTAGAGTCCTTTTCAGTCACATAAACATGGGCATTCTGCTTGAAGAGAGCTTCAGCATCCTGTAGTTCTTTTGCAAGTTCTGCCAAACTATACAACCTTTTGTTCATGTTGTAATTAAGGCAAAACGAGTCAAAACTTTTAGGCAAAGTCCCGAGAATGATATCGACCTGGGTTTCCCCATCGATTTCAGCACCAAGGATCTCCATCTCATTTAGATGACCCATCATCTTGAGAACATGATCCTTTACTGGTGTCCCCTCAGCCATAGATGCTCTCATCAAACTCTTCATAGCAAATTGCCTAGCTGCTCTACTCTGATGTCCGAAGAGTTCCTTAAGGTTGTACATCATATCATAAGCTGTGGGCATGGCCTGATGCTGATGCTGCAGTACATTTGACATAGATGCCAAAATGTAACACC
Organism: Hemerocallis citrina; assembly: GCA_017893485.1. Taxonomy (NCBI): domain Eukaryota; kingdom Viridiplantae; phylum Streptophyta; class Magnoliopsida; order Asparagales; family Asphodelaceae; genus Hemerocallis; species Hemerocallis citrina. Next base: position 7,556,063 of record CM030365.1, on the reverse strand, counting down.
GCGCCATCTCATCTGCCTTTTTCCACTTCTTATAAGCCTCTTTGACCTCTTCATCAGAGTTAGCATCAGGCTTAGGTGGGCATTCCTCATTGAGTACAAATTTGTACTCTTCAGCAGTTAAGACAATATTCAAGTTACGTTTCCAGTCAATATAATTAGGTCCAGTAAGTTTGTTTTCTTTAAGAATCACCATAAGTGGACTGAAAGAACCCATTTTTGAAATCCTGAGAATCACATAAAAAAATTATGTAGGGCAAAACTTTTTGAATTAATTAAATATTGATTCCCTCAAAACAATAAAAAAAATTCACCAACACCTTAAACACCATGAATTTAGCATGCCACAATAGTGTGGACGTATACAAATTCAATATTTGTTCAAGTAGGTTTTTCCTATTAATTTTACTATCATGTCAACACAACTTTATGACAAATAAAATTAATCTGTTGGTCTTGCTCTGGTCCTACAAATAATAGCAGTGACTCCGATGGGGAGGATACCATTATTTGTATCTAAGTGTATACCATTGCTTAATACTAAGTCCATTATCTTGTATTGAGTTCCTTCAGATGGAGAAGTGAACACATACTAGGTAACTTTCTACAATTATCCCTAAGGAAGTTTGTACTGGTGATCCATAATTATACTCATCCGATATGGAGGAAAGCACTAAAGCCAACACGCAAGTATAATTATATCATCTACAAACCAGCAATGGAGACCGTGGGATTCATGTTAAATGAATTCCCTCTCCCACTTAGTTATTTAACAATGAGGGTTTTTCTACTAGTTAATTTATGTCCATGTTGTCCATTATTAATGTGATCCTAGTTTTTCAAAAAAATCACAAAATAATAAACATGCATAATCAGAATAAGCAATAATGGCAATAAATTTGAAAATAAATATCCAACTATTATGGCCATCTTTCCTGATTCTTCCCCGACTGTGCGAATCCCAAATCTGACCCTGCGCAGAGTTATCAGGGGTTCGACCGTTTTTTTTTTTTTTTTTTTTTTTTTTTTTTTTTTTTTTAAAGGTTTGGCTGCCGATTTCTTCATCGAAAACCATCTGTCGATCTCCGGACTGCCTAAAAATAGCATCTCCTCCAGCATCAGAAACAGCCACCACCGCCATCACGATCGATCGAAAAAAATTAAAATTACATCAATCCTATGCCTCCCGAAGGAGTTCACACATAATCTAGATTGAAAAATTAAAATTATAAGCACGATCAACCCTCGTGATATTAATTACATCCACAAAACAACAACAACACAAACAAAACATGCATTGGACCATAATAGTTGGATCTAAGATGCCTGCAAAATCGAGTTAGAACAGATCTACATCTACCGACTATCATACAACGCAAGTTTTATTGGACAACATGGATGTAACAATCAATACGCAGATCCATTACCGGCTCTGATACCAATTGATGGAACTGCGATGATTCCCAGGACCACGGATTGGTGTGCGTATCGATCATAAAATCTTAACAGATTTAATACGTGATCTAACCCTTTATAGCGGAATCTAGGGTTCACGAATTATACCTGCGATGAGAAGAAGACGATAGTTTCTAGAAACCTCGACCCGTCAGCGACCCCAAGATCTTCTGCACGTATTCCTTCCTCGGGTTGGACGTCGTGTGGGCGACGGTCTACCAACTTATCTCTGATAATGATATGACGGCCAGAGAATAGAGGATATATATATAAGGCTACGGCAGGGACCATGAAGAGAAATTAGGGTTAGGTCTCCTAACGAATCTGGGTATCCCGTGTTCAGCCCGAACACACAACGCAGACCCATTAACAATAGCTCGGTCCACTAAAGAGCTATTGTTGCACTACCTTCCTAATCCCAAATTATATTTATGGGCTCCTTTTATTATATGCTCGTTCAGCTCTCCATGTTAAGATATCGAATGTCCGTCGATCAAATTAAGTTACTGACAACTATATTGATCAACATCTTTTATCCTTAAGTAGTACCACTAAACTTTATTTGTCATGTTGGATGTAATCCACCTGCAGGGTTTACATGACAATCCCTATGAGCTCCTTAAGGGGACATCATCAACCCGACGTATCGAGACATGGATTCCTTTTACAATCAACAGCCCATCATACATACGATGCTATTACCCAATTCATAGAGATTGTTGATCCATAATGAATCTCACTCTTTTATGAGTCAAAGTAATGCACACTGCATATACATGTCTGTTATTTTATCTAGATTAAGAGCATAAGCATCCATAATAACAGAGGTGTTTGTTCTCTTTTGTAGTCAGTACAAAGAGAACAACCTCAAGTGGTCCTGTTTAATACACACAAAGTGTACTAGTGTAAACCTATAGTCAAGATAGACTAATACCAAATTACACTATAACCTTTCCAATGGATTGTCCAAGTCCGTCTAGGTTGTGAACTATTATATATTCCATAGGGAACTGATAATATGATCTTCTGTGTGTCTCCTCACACCATATTATCAACCTTATAGAATATCAGATACTTGCATTAATATTATAATAAACACAATATGCAAACATATGCCCATATGATTCTCATTCAAAAAAATAAGGAAATAAAGTTAATACAAAAGTGATGCTTTCAGTATATAACCCTAACAAGATGGATGTTCCGCCTAAGAGAAAAAAACCCTCTTCATAGGCCTTTTGCCAGCTAATAGCTCCCCAGGGTCGCCCCAACTCTTGACGATGAAATTCTAGAAAAGTCTTCCTTAGTTGGGCAAGCTCCATGTCTTTCTTACCACCTTTACCTGAGCAAGCTCCAACTCCAATTCGCGTGACGTGCCGCGCAAACAGACAAGTCCCAACTCCGTCAAGCGCAGAGTATTGCGAAGGAATGCAAGCTCGACGTCTAAAGACATCGTTCAGTATACACAACTATTGGTCAGCAAAAAGAAGAATGGAGTTACTTCAATGCTGAACAAATGCAAAAGACTTCACTTTAATATCAAGAAGATTTGGAACAAGTTCCTCCCGCAACTCATTAACTCCGAACAACGAGTTCAATACCCTGCTCTTTACATGAGCCCGAACTACAACTTGTTGATTGCATACAACGAGTCTGGCTCCGTGCTCTCTGCCCGAGCTCCTTCGGTAACCCGTTGACTCCAAACAATGAGTGCAACGCCTCTGCTCTCCACTCGAGCTCCATCAGCAACTCGTTGATTCTAAACAACGAGTTCAATGTCTTGCTCTTCGCTCAGGCTCTATGAACAACTTGTTGACTCCAAATAACGAGTTCGACGCCTTGCTCACTGCTCGAGCCCCATCGACAACCGGTTGACTCCAAATAACGAGTTCAACGCTTTGCTCACCACTTAGGTCCCATCGACAACCTATTGACTCCAAACAATGAGTTCAATGACTCAATCTCCGCTCGAGCTCCATCGAAAGCTTGTTCGCTTTATACAACGAGTTCAATAGCTTTATCTCGGTTGAAGCTCCATCAATAACCCGTCACCTCCAAACAACAAGTTCACTGTCTTGCTCTTCGTTCGAGCTCCATCGACAGCTCGTTAACTCTAAACAACGAGTTCAACACCCTGGTGCCTTGCTCACTGCTCGAGCTCCACTGGCAACCCATTGACTCCAGACAACAAGTGCAATGCCTCTGCTCTCCACTCGAGCTCCATCAACAACTTGTTGACTCCAAATAACGAGTTCGATGCCTTGCCCATCACTCAAGTTCTATCAGCAACCTATTGACTCCAAACAACGAGTTCTTTACCATGCACTTCCCTCGAGCTCCATTAGCAACCTGTTGACTTCGAACAATGAGTCCGACGCCTTGCTTACTGCTCGAGCTCCATCGGCAACCCATTGACTCCAAACAATGAGTGCAATGCCTCTGCTCTGTACTCGAGCTCCATTAGAAACTCGTTGACTCCAAACAACGAATTCAACGCCTTCCTCTTCGCTCAGGCTCCATCAACAACTCGTTGACTCCAAACAATGAGTTCGATACCTTGCTCTTTGCTCAGGCTCCATCAACAACTCATTGACTCCAAATAATGAGTTCGACACTTTGCTTTTTGCTACGAGCTCCATCAACAACTCGGTGACTCCAAACAATGATTTCAATGTCTTGCTCTCAGCTGAAGCTCCATCAACCCCTCGTTGACTCCAAACAACGAGTTCGATGCCTTGCCCACCTCTTGAGCTCCATCAATAACTTGTTGACTCTCAATAACTAGTTCAACGCTTTACTCTTTGCTTGAGCTCCATCAACAACCCGTTGACTCCAAACAATGAGTTCGATGTCCTGCTCTCTGCTCGAGCTCCATCAATAACTCGTTGACTCCAAACAATGAGTTCAATGCCCTGCTCTTCGCTACGAGCCCCATCAACAACTTGTTGACTCCAACAACGAATTCAATGCGTTGCTCTTCGCTAAGGCTCCATTAACGATTCGTTAACTGCAAATGATGAGTTCCATGCACTGCTCTTCACTCGAGCTCCATCAACAGATCGTTAGCTTTAAACAACGAGTTCAACGCTCTGCTCTTCGCTCGAGCTCTATCAACAACTCGTTAACACCATACAATGAGTTTACTAACCTGCTCGCAGCTCGAGCTCCATCAACAACCCGTTCACTCCCAACAATGAGTTTAACATCTTGCTCATAGCCTGAGCTCCATCAGCAACTCATTGACTCCAAACAACGAGTTCAACACCTTACTCACTGCTCGAGCTCCATCAACAACTCTTTCACTCCAAACAACGAGTTTAATGTCTTGCTATTCATTCGAGCCTTATTAACCACTCGTTAACTCCATACAATCGAGTTTTATGCCTCACTCTTTGCCTCGTTCAATGCCTTGTTCTCTGTCCATGCTCCATCAACAACACATTGACTCCAAACACCGAGTTCAACAACTTTCTCTCTGCCTAAGCTCCATCAATAAATCATTGAGTCCAAACAACGAGTTCAATGCCTGCCTCTTTGCTCGAGCCCTGTCAACTACTTGTTAACTCTGTACAACAAGTTCAATACTTGCTCTCCGCTCGAGCTCCATCAAAAACTCGTTGAGTTCAACACCTCGCTCTTCACTCGAGCCCCATCAACAACTCGTTAGCTACATACAACGAGTTCATCTCCTAGTTCTTCGCTTAAGCTCCATCAAAGCCTGTTAACTCGAAGCAACGAGTTCAACGCTTTGCTCTCCACCTATGCTCCCTCAACAACTCGTTGACTCAAACAACAAGTTCAGTGCTTTGCTTTTCACTCGAGTCCTTCCAACAGCACCTTATCTTCATACGATAAGCTCTACGTCTGACTCCATCTCAGAGTCGTCTTTCCAAACTTGTCGGCATCAAACAACAAGCTCTACGTTCAAATCCGTCTCAGAGTTGCCTATCCAAACTTGCTGGGCACAAGCAGCCAGTTCAAACAACCAACTCCGTCTCAGAGTTGCCTCTCCGAACTTGCTGGGCACAAACAACAAGTTCAAACAATTAATGTTGTCTCAGAGTTTTCTCTACAATCTTGCTGAACACAAATATCACGTTTAAACAACCAACTCCGCCATAGAGTTCTTTATTAACTTGCTGGGCATAAATGACAAGTTAAAACATCCAAATCCACCACAGAGTTCTTTATTAACGTGCTGGGATCAAACGACAAGTTCAACAGTCAGCTCCATCTCAGAATTGCCTCTACAAAACTTGCTGGGATCAAATAACAGGTTCAACATTCTACTCCGTCACAGAGTTTCCTCTACAAAACTTGATGGGCGCAAACGGCAAGTTCGAACATCTAACTCTGTCGCAGAGTTCTCTATTAACTTGTTAGACACAAACAACAAGCTTTACATCAACTCCATCTCAAGTTGCCCCTCCAAACTTGCCGGGATCAAATAACAAGCTCTACGCCCAACTCCATCTAAGGGTTGTCTCTCCAGACTTACTGGGATTAAACGACAAGCTTTACGACCAACTCTGCCTCACAGTTGTCTCTATATAGTTGTTGGAATTAAACAGTGAGTTTTACGACCAACTTTGTCTTAGAGTTGCCTCTACAAAATTTGTTGGGTGCAAACAACAAGTTCAAACGTTCAACTCCGTTCCACAATTGTTTCAAGAAACTTACTGGGATCAAACAGCAAGTCTGCAGTTCATCCACCTTCCAGAGTATGTCTCTACAACAGCTCTTCTATGTTAGCCACGTACACAAGATCCAACGATCGAAACACACAGCTTCCGGACCAATGGAACACCCGTCCAACAACGAAATGCTCAATCAAAAAAAATGAGCAAACAACACAACGGTTGGTCGACAAAAGAGCAATTCAACTAAACGAACGACGAGGCATTTGATCGACAAAACAAGCGAACAACACAATGCTTGGTCAACGAAAGAGCGGTTCAACGAAGATAGCGACGATATGTTTTAATCGACAAAACAAGTTGATATAATCACCAAAAAAATATTATATTGATCCATAAATCAAGGGTTATGAAATAAAACTTTGTGCGCGCGCGCGCGCACACACACACACACACACACACACACACACACACACGCACATATATATATATATATATATATATATATATATATATATATATATATATATATATATATATATATATATATATAAATATATATATATATATATATATATATATATATATATATATAATTCTATGCAAGAACCAGCATGCCCTCTCTTCACCATTTCTCCAAAGCTCCTTACATGCCCCGCACAATCCAACTGAAACCAAGGGTATCGAACATTAAGTCTAACCTAATTTTGGGACCGACTTAACTCTAACTTCAATCTCCAAAGAGCTTAGAGGTGAAACAGATACAAAGCTCAAGTCTCTTGAGAAGCATCTTCAAGATGGAGCTTGCCAAATTCCTTGTTCACAGATTCAAGTTGCCAACCCGAGCACCATCCACTTTGAAGACCTCAAACTTCATGTGCAACCCAAAAGCTTGCCACAACTCAACAGAAGCTACACCCCATACTCCAACTCCAAAGCTTTGGAGATGACTCAAGAACCCGAAATCCAACTCGACAATAGTCTCGAACTCCAATAGTTGACCCTAAGCTCCTCACAAGCACAAGATGGCCAAGGCTTCAATCCCAAACCAGAGCTTCAAAACTTCGTCGAAGCTATGGCCAAAACTCAAGATCCCAAAAGCATTAGAAGAGCACCTGGTTACACAATGGGTTTCATCAAAGCCCAAGTGTCGAAGCCCATACAGTAGCATCGAAGCACGAAGAGTTCGCCAAGCCTAAGCTTCTGGTCGACAAGCGACTCCTTGCTCGTTGAAGACCTCAGGATACCGAAAACTAGCTCGTAGCTCGCCAAAGGTGGCACCGCTGAGCTCATAGCTCACCCAAGATGAACTCGCCGAGCTCCATTTCCCAAAACAACGTGTAACACCCCAAATTCCAAATAAGACTGAATTCGAAGTTCCACATGATCTTTACACTTCACTTCGTAGAATTTTACAAGGAATTTAAAACTTTTATGACAACAGAGTTTACATCAATGCAGCGGAAATATAAATTACAACATGTTACATAAATTAAACAATAACTTGAACATTTCTTTAAGCAGCATTCATTCTTTTGATTTTTCAATCACTTTATCCTGCATAGAAACTGTGGACACGTCAGTTGCATACAACTGATGCTAGGATATAATACATCAATTTCTCTTACTTAGAAAGCACACACTTGTCACAAACAAAGCTAAGGGGAACTATCCTATTGTTGTCGTGTGTGATTGTACACTTAGTCCTTAATGCAGTTATTTATATTGCATGATACTAATGCGCACTTGTTCGGATTCTATGCATCCCATACTACATAGGTCCGAGGGCAAGCCCTTAATCGTTCTTCATCTTGTAGGGTTGATTCTCTCACCATGAGTTAAACTACTACGGTAACTACAGTAAGTATGCTAGGTGTTCTATGAGTTACGAGCCCATGCCTAGACATCCTGGAGGGAATCCCACGCATTGACATGACGCATCATGCAGGCATTCTATGGACAATTTGCCTCTGCCATGGAACGATGGCACTACGTAGTCACTGAGCACCCCACAAGCGTCGCCGACGGTACGATATCCTGGAGAAGTATCCACTCCCTAACATGACGCATCATGTGGACATCCTGTGAACACTCTCACACCGTAGATCCGAGGGCCGTCATCATTATATTTTTCTCTTACTTTCATCACATCTTCTCTATGTGTCTAATCCTTAGATAATTGAATCATGAATAAAAATCAATACTCTAGAATTAGCGTGACCTCTACATCGGTCTTAAACATCAATCATGACCCAATCTTGGTCTTTATTTATCACATTTTTCTTTCAAGTTTTTCATTCATGTCGATGTGAGGAGTTAGCTAAAACTCTAGTCTCAATTCTTTTTTCATGCTCATCATAATGAGAGTATACATATTCACAAATTTCACCTTTCATCATGTTTCTTTTACTTTATTTCATACACAAAATTTCATAATTTTGAACAATAATCTCATATCTAATCCCACCTAATTTTTCATGACATATTTTCATTGATTTTAATCAACAATCTCATATTTCGTTTACTAAATATTTTACATGTCACTATCATTTTTGAACTCTTCACAAATTTCTCTATGTTCAACAAAATATTTGTATCTTTAATTACCAAGAAAATCACATTCTAAAATCTTATTAATTTTTCTTCTCAAAATTTTACTTCTAATTCTCATTATAAAAGGTCAATATTCAAGAAAATAATTTTTCATGAAGTCTAGGCATTTTTAGAATAATTCTAATATTTTTTTCTCAATTTTTTAAACATTAAAAACCATAGAAATATATTTAAAAAATCAAAACTAAATTTTTTGGTCAGAGGCCAGATCGAACCCACGCACACTCATCCGCTAGTGAACAGTGATAGCACCGTGTCGCACCCGAGGACTAAAAGTCCACAGCGACCAACTGTTTAAAGGAGGACTTGATTTATACTTGGGTTTTGGGCTTCGGGTTCGAGTAAAAAATTGAATTTCAGAAAACAAAGTCTCTGGAGAGACTCGAACCCAAGACCCAGGGCTCCGCTGTGCTGCAGTAACCCTCTTAAAATGCACTCGAAGACCAGTAGGTCCGAGTGACTCACCCGTATAGGAAATCAGTAAAAAATGCTTTTGTGTCAAACTGTACTGTTTCTAGTTCCTTTTAGAAACTCGAATTTTCTCTCTTTCTTTATTTGCACTTAGAAAATCTAGATCTTTTCCTGATTACATTTTTTGGAAATACAGTAACTTGTACTTTCATAAATTGTATAAAGCTCATTTCAAAACATAAAAGACTATTTTTTTTCTTCTCTTAGTTCATTTTAAAAATGATTCATGAATACATTTCACCATGGGAATATATCTTTTTTTGAAAAAAATCGCTTATCAACATATTCTCCCTCATTCATAATGAGTTCTTATAGTTATTATTTTCATTCTTTAACACAAACAAGATCTTAAATTAATCTTAGTTTCACAAATTGCTCTTTTCTTATGTTTCAAAAGACAACATTGATGATAATTCTAGTGACTACAATACTACTCATAAATGACAATTAAAACACACTTTTTTTTTACCACAAACCAATCTATTTCTTAATCATGAGTACTAGTTTGCATTCTATAATTTATTCATAGACACAATTTTCTACATATTACAGCCTACCAATCATTCATAAGCACATTTTTCATATAAATCATAATTCATCAATCCTAGCATGCCATTATATTAACAAGCCATCATAACACATTTTAAATAATACATTTCAATTTATTTTACTTACTTTTCATGTAGAGCAATTAGAACTTCTTTTTTTTTATTAATCTCTTTAAACAAAAGTAGGGCAATCTTTCCTACTTGTTTCTAGCATATTCACAATTTCAATCCTAGCATGGTATCTAGTTTAAAAGCTTGACAAATTGCCCACCTTAAATGAAGAAACACTTGAAAAACTCATGGAAAGCTCCTTGAACGCACGAACCGGTTCCTTCTCCTCCTAGATTGTGCCACCAAAAGTGCCTTCTTCTCCTTGCTTGATGGAACCCGAGCTCCTCCTCCTTGCTCCTCTTGATGATAGGCTGACCTCCAATGTGAAAGGGACACACACACAACTCTCTCAATCTTTTTTATCACAATTGGTCTCAATCTTTTTCTCTCAACTTGTTCTTTTCTTTCCTTTTTCTCATGCAAATTTTCTAGTGCATTTCATGAAGAAGATGAGGGGGTATTTATACATTTTTCATACACAAATAGAGGGCTAAGATTGATTTAGATGAGTGTAGATGAGAGGCTAGGATGAATTAGGGAGTTAGAACAACCACCCATGATCAAAATAACTACTCACCACTCACTCCATCTCTCCCACTCTCCATGTGTAATCCGGCCTACCATCTCTCTAGCATTGGCACGTCCAAGTGCAATGCACGTGTCACATAATACACACCTAGTTACTAATTGTTCATGTTTATTAATTAGTTTGTTACAAAAATAAGTTTACCCTACAAGTTGTCTTATTTAAAAAGAGAATAAACTAGTGGGCTAAAAATCCATGGGCTTATTAAAATAATTAAATTAATTAGTGTGGGCTAGAATTAAACAATTAGGCCTAGAGTTTAAAATAGGCTTTTAAATAAAAAGAGAAGAATGTAAAATACTTGTTCATGACATAAAAATAAATATTTTTTTAAGGAAAAATGTACATAAATTTGCACGTGCAAAACACGTGAAATCAAACAAACTCATTAAATTATAGATGAAAATTCAGGATGTTACACAAAGTTTGCCGAGCTCCAAAGATGGTCGTCAAAATACTTCGAGCTCGCCTTACGAAGCTCACCGAGCTCTAAAGATGGTCGTCAAATCACTTTGAGCTCGTCGATATCTTTCCTCGCCCAAAGAGGCGTCGCCAAGCTCCTCCCTCCTCGAAGAAGCATCGCAGAGCTCCTTCCTCGCCCAAAGAAGCGTCGCCAAGCGTATCTCTCGCCTAAAGCAGCTCGGTTTGAAGTAGCTCACACAAATTCCAAGCCTGCCCAAAGCAGCTCAGCGAAAAGCAGCTCGCCCAAACTCTCAGCTTGCCTAAAGCAGCCCGACGAAAATGCAACTCATCCAAAATGAGCTTGATGAGTAGTAGTTAGTCCAAAGCAGTGGTTGCCGAAGTCTTAGCTTGACAAAATCCTTGGTCACCGGAGGAAGATGGTCGCCGTGGCTCTAAAATCTAAAAAAATTGATGAATGGAGCTCGGCGAAATGGTCGGCCGAGCTTGGGGGGTTCTCATAGCCATCGCTAACCTTCGGATCACCCAGAAGATCGGGCACGAGTGAGATGGACGACCGAGATTGAGCCACGTCACTCCGCTTCATCCCTACCACCTCGCTGCAAATTTCATTCGCTTGATCACTCAAATAAGCGAGCTCGCATGAGATCAATGCTCCTAATCAAGCCACGTCGTCGATGAACTGCACTTCGCTTCTCAGTCTCTTGATCTCATCCGCATGTGAGCTGATCTGATGGAAGCTCCGGATGAAGCCACATCACCCCTGCATCCCAGCTACTTCATCCCCACCGTCCGATTCACTCACCGGGCGAGCCCCGCCTGATGAACAACTTAGATTGCTCCAAATTTCGTGCCGATTCGATAAATTAATAAAAATTGCCCAAAAAATTATTTAAAATTCAAAATTTTAATTAAATATTCTAAAAATAATTATTAAATTCTGAAAAATAATTAAAATGTCCAAAAAATAATTATTAATTGGGGAAAATTATTTAAAGTCAGAAAAAAGTCATGGAAAATTCTTTTAAAAATTGAAAAAGTCCAGGAAAATATTTGCCGCCTCAAGAAGCTTCCGATCAGTTCTAGGTATCTCCAAATGCCCCTAAAAGCTAAGATTCTAGTCTAGAACTCTGAAATAAGGCAAATTACTTTTCGAAAGCCAAAAAATATTTTTTCGGGAGTGGGAGGCTTATGATAATGGTAAAAATCGCAGCAAATCAGGGCTATATGATTCCAGCACAGATCCTAAAGCTTCTACAAACAGATTAGCCATATCAGGCCTCTTTAGCAGGGGGGCCTTCTTTTGGCTCACCTACAGGACATGGGCTGCTTTCAAGCTCATTATAGGAGAGACATGCAGCCCATGAGGGCTGTAAGTAAAATATCTTATCCCCAGACGAGAGAGTCTTATCTCTTAAGGGGGAGATTCAACAGGAGATAATGGACTCGTATCAATCTAACAGACTCATATCAATCTCCTAAACTGTTTCTCAAGCCTATAAATACCCTCAGAAGGTAATCTGCAATTTCTCTCTCAAACTCTCTATTTCTTTCTGTAACTGACTTAAGAATCAGAGGGTCTGTCGCCGGGACCATCCCCAATATTTCAGGCTTTTTGCAGGTCCATCGGTCGCATCAGCTACTGTCAGATTCAGATCAATGTGCTTTTTCAACGATTCAGATCCAATCTTACGAGTTCTAACTTCTTTTTATGGTGACGATCAAATATTAGATCTTTAGTAGTTTCCTTCAAAATATAAACTCACTGTCTGTTTGCTCCCACACCAAAATAAGTAGCAACACCTTGTTTGGACTGAGGTTATTGACTTAACTATATCTTGATATGTGTGGTTATCTTATGTATTATCACTTAGAAGTATGTATATATTTATATATAATGAAAAGCGTGAGAGCATAAAGAACAATCTTTTGAGGATAATACTATTTTATTGATTTAGATAAGAGGTAACTTCATCTTGTACACAAGTATTAGATTAATTGGTTTGGCGCTATGCAACCTGTTATGGGGACGGTGGTTCAGAACTTAAAAATATTAGATTTTTCTCTTCTTCTTTCTTTTTTTTCCTTCATATATACACATTTCACATAACCCTTAGACCTAGTATAATTTGTCAAACAAATCGATATAAAATGACATGTCGTGTAAGATGATGTGGCAAGTATGTTGTCTGGATTAAGGATACCTTGAGAATTACTTTTTGTTCAAAGATATTTTTTGATTTATTTTCTGAATTAAATTTACATACGGAAATAAATTGTTTCTTTGTTTTGTTTTGTTTTTGTTTTGTTTTTTTTTTTTAATTTTTTTTTTAATTTTTTGTTAAGCAAAGAGGTCAGGGCTAAGCGACTTTCCTAACCCTAGCTATTTATTGAAAAATAAACAATTAAAACAATCAACGAATGCAGATCAACCTCTCGCATCTGTCTCAATTACAAGCATTAACTAAGGGTCAACATTAGCAACAATAATAAGATCCCTCTCGGCCTTTCTCTCTCGTTCGACTAACACAAAATTTGCTTCTCTAAATACATGCTTTACACAATGAATATGATGTCCACTTGGTAAGTGTTGAATATCATACTTGATGAGGGTAAAAATAGTAGACGATCTACACCGCTCGATCCTGGCACGAAACTCGAGGAGATCCTATAACAGCTTGTGGACCGACTATAGGCCCATCATCCAAATCCAGCCCAACGTGAATCGGGTTGCATACCCTAATCAGGGAATATTCCCTAATCTGTTTGTCATGCCTACAAATACAGTGCTACCTCTACAGTAACTAGGTAATCGCTATTTTTGCCACTTAAGCCTTTCTTAATCCTCTAGTTATTGACTTGAGAATCAGAGATTTTGTCACCGAGAGTCCTCCCAATGTTTCAGTCCTTTTTGAATGTGTCCGACGATGGTTGATTGTTCCCAGATCCACCAGAACCAATCACCTCAGCATCACAGCAGAGTCAGTTCGGCAGACGAGATTTGAGCTTCCTCTTCCCACATTATCTGTTGCTCCTACACCCGAAAACAAACAGCATCAGATTGGTACTGTCTGTAGAAAACGTAGATTCGAGCCTTTTCTTCATACTCTACTATGTGACCAACACTTCCTATGGCTCCCAAAGTCAAGAAGACCCCACCCGGGGGGAACCAATCTGACCCTCCACTTCCTCCTCCGCGCCCGATGCAAAGTGAGCAACCACTCAAGGATCCCGATAGCCGTAGGACCAAGGGCTGCAGAATCCTGCCCCCGAGCGCATCCCGCTCGGTAGTATGTGAGGTCACCCATCCGGTGGTGTCCGACCTGAGAAATGTCATCAACAATCGACAGAATGAGGACGACCTTCGAAATCGTCTCAGCCATCCCCGAACGGAGGGGAGCCCTCGAACCACAATCCGAGTCGAAGCCACCACTCCTCTCACGGTCGAGATCGAGAGCACAGTAGTTCCTCAAGGGACCGCTGACCCTCGAACAACCGTAGAGACAGAGGTCACGTGACAAGGGCAAAGTTCCATGAATTTCGGGATGAAATCCTTCGGGCCCTCCGAGGTGGAGCCCGGACTGAGCAATTTACTGACTAAGCAGGAGAACCCGAGCATGGCGGGCCAACCCGATCTGAGGGATGAGAAGACCCAATCCTCAAGTGACTACAAGAGATGGAAGGCCACATTGCTCGGATTGCCGAAGGTGGGAGGCAATCTGAACAGAGATACCGGCCGAAAATGCCACAATTCTCCTCCCACATCCTAGACGCACCCATCCCGAGGAGTTTCAAACCTCCAGCCTTTGAAACTTATAACGGAGAAACAGATCTTGCTGATCAAATTTAGGGCTTCAAAGCCCTTATAATGATTCAGAGCGCCTCAGATCGCCTTCTTTACCATGCGTTCCTGGCCACCCTGAGAGGCCCTGCACGGGGATGGTTCACCAAAATTGCCCCAGTTCAATTTACTCCTTCGACCAGCTCGAGGAGAATTTTATCGCTTACTTCATGACCAGCCGGAAGGCTGAGAAGATGAGCTCCTTCTTATTGGACCTCAGACAGAATGACGGAGAATCCTTCAGAGATTTTTTCCAGAGGTTTACGGCCGAAGCACGGTTGATCCCCTCCCTCGACGCCGGGGTAGTAGTAGTGTTCTTTCGGCACAATGTCTGCCATGAGTCATTGAAAGCAATCCTGGCTAAAAATCCACCCATCGACTTCCCTAACCTTCTCCATAGGAGCGAGAAGTACATCCAGACCGAAGAGGTCCTCCACCCCGGGGGTCGAAAGGGATACCCACTAAAGGAAATAGGAAAGCTGATAACTCCGAACACTCCCTGAAGACCTAGAAAGACACCTTGAGGAAGAGGCACCTTCCCCCGCATTGACGGTTTGATAAGTTCACTCTATTCAATATGAGGAGAAGAGCAAGCTAGGGGGAAGCTTGGAGCTTGGAATTTTATCTTGTCTACACTTGAGGTGGGTGTTCTTCAACCCTTATGACTTTTGATTGTGTGTTGATTGTGTGTAGATTGCATGTGTAGTGATGGATATTAGATTGTGTGTAGTGATGGTTAATAGTTTGTTAGATTATCTATATGGTGCATATTTATGTATGAATGGAATTGTGGTTGAAATAATTTGGATAAAATTAGGTTTTAACTCCGAAAATCATAACTCCTTGAATATAATAAATTTAGGGTTGAAATTTTTATGGTAGCATCTCATATGTGTCTATAACATCTCTACCAAATTTCATAATTTTTTGGATAATATTTGATATTTTATTAAAATCCGAAATTATCACTAGTCAAGAACTTGTTCTAAGTTCTGTCTTGATTTTTCAAACCAAGTTCAAAAATTCATATCTCACTGAATATTTGGAATTTGAAGCCAAAATTTTTATATGTGATAGTCGTATGTGTCTAGTTCATTCATACTAAAATTTATAAATTTTGGACTTCATTTGTTATTTAGATAAAATCCAAAATTGTAACTTGCTCATAGTTTTATTAGTTGCTGAAAATTTGTATACTTTTCAGTTCGTGGTCATTTTAGCCTCTTAAATGAAGTATTTTGAGAAAACTTCCATCTAAGGAATTGTAGTAGACTGGCTGAACTTTCTTTAGAATCCGAGATATAGATATTCTAAGAAGTAGGTGATTATTAGTGATTTTTTTTACAACTTGCAAGAGCTGTGTTTTAAATTTGAACTTACTATTTTGGGTGTATGCAAATTTTCATCTCTTTAGGACTTCTTAACAACCTTAGAAATGTTGTTTATTAACTCTTAATTTATGTTATGATAGATAGTGAGTTGTGTAAGATTATATTTTAAGTTTGCACATGTAAGTGTGCGATGGAAGGCTTGTATATGTTCAAGTATGAGTACATGATATATGGTTGTATGTTAGGATGTGCGAGTTGGTATTGTTTGGGTTCGAATAACCCTTGGAACGGGTTCAAGAAGAGCTCGTTAATAGTCATTATTTGGATTCTACCATTCCAAAGTGTTGTTGATTATTGTTCAATCGGAGGCCAAGTTGGGCCTTAGTTGGGACTAGTTGATTAGGAATCTGTGAGTTTCGTCTAGTTGCTTTACTCTTGGAATGTAAGGGTAGATGAATTGGCCGGGTTTATTGTCGAGGAAGATAAGATCGGTAGGGTATGTTAGTTCTAAGTCGTGTAACTATCGTCTAGTAGGATAGACACTAGTTAGGCGTGTACTCACCTATTCAGGGATACGTGCGGTGTTGTCTCGATTGTTAATTTCAAAAATTTGGTGATGAGAGTGGGACATAGACGTAAGTCACAAGTCCCGTCAGAACTTAAGAATTGGACCCTTAAATTTCCGTCTATGTTTTGGGGTATCTATACGAATGATGAGTAGGAGTTAAACTCTGTGTCTCTTGGTGGAGTAGGGAAAGGCCTGCCGGTCTGCCTTATGATTGGATAACTTTTAGTATGGTTCAGGAGTGGAGAAAGACCATCGGTTTCGACAAGGCCGAATGATCACCAGTCTGTCAAGAAGTGGAGAAAGACCACAGGTCCCATGCAGAGTGGAGAAAGTCCACCAGTCCCAGCAGAATGGAGTGGTCACCAGACTGCTCGGGAGTGGAGAAAGACCACCGGTCGTAGCAGTGACGGATTGACCACATAAACTGCAACTTTACCAATCACTAGATGAATGTCAGAAACAGGAAAGAGTACAAGAGTAGGATGCATGGCGAGGGATCAAACCCTATCATTTGGAGAACACGAACTTGATTGGGGGGAGTATGTAGTATGGGATGCATATGTTTCCAAATCAAATTTGCATTAGAATAGGAGCATGGTGTGCATTCTGAGTTTGTGCATTATAATCTAGATCATGATATATACCGACACTTCCATTTGGATGACTTTCACTTTTTTTCGGTTGCATTAATATTGATTATTTATGATTTTGGAGATCACTGGTTTTATCAGCATTACATCAGTTGCATTCAACTGATGTGCCCACAGTTAGTTAGTTTGCAAGAATAGCTGATCGTGGGAGTAGGGGACTCGAGATGCGGGAAGCATCTAAGTGGAGGAATCAAATGTAATATCGTTAAGGTAGTAAAGGTTTTTGTTTCTCATAACTTTTTGTGTTATGTACTCACTGAAGTAAAGATTCTGGATATGTGACACGAGTTCCAGTGTGCGGAACTTGGGCCGCTACAAACACCATCCTCGGTCGAACAATCCCAACAAGAAGAGAGACCAGAAGTTCCACTGCCGTTTCCAACGGGACCATGGCCACAACACCGATAACTACTAAGCTATGAAGAACGAAATCGAGGCCCTCATCCGGAGAGGGTACCTTTCCAAATTCACTTGGAATGGGCCGAGAGCCTCTCCGCCCCCTCGGGGAGCGAACTAACGTCCAGAGCTAGAGCTCGAGCATCAGGACACTGAGAATCTGGCCATCCTCCACTGTGTTCATGGCGGACCCATAGGGGCAGAGTCTAGGTCCTTCCTCAAGGCCTTCATCCAGGAGGTAATCTCCGTTCACAATTGCCCCCCTCCCCGAGGTCTCGAGTTAGCGGTCTCTTTCTCGGACAAAGACCTCAAGGTATCTTGTGATGCCTTGGTCATCCGCCTTGCACTCGTCAATCAAGAGGTCTGCCGTATCCTCGTCGACAATGGAAGTTCAGTGAACAGCATGTTCCTAGCAGCCTTCGAGGCTTTAAAACTGTCTCGGGAGAGACTAAAACAAGCAGGGTACACCCTCCACGACTTCTCCGGCGCCCCAGTCTAGATCGAAGGAATCGTTACCCTGGATGTCACCGCAGGAAAATCCCCAACCTCCCGAACGAAGGCGACGGACTTCATGGTGGTTGATGTCAAATGTAACACCTGTTCCCGCAAATACGTATTTTCAGTGTATTTTCGGTATTTCAATTTTTGTAAATTATTTTTCCGCTTTCAAATTCTTTTTGTTAAAATGTATTGTTGGATCTTCTTTTAAAGTCTATTTTTAATTAATGATTTTATTTGTAACTAGTTTACAATGATTTTCATATTGTAATGCGAATCTTATTATTATTATTATTATGACTTTGATACATATCATGATTATTATTATTGTTACTATCATTATTATTGTTTCTGTTATTATCATTATTACTATAAAATTCTATTGTATTTGTTAGTATTTGAGTATTAACTCAATGTATACAATTTGATTCATTGTACTATTGTATTACTAATTATTATAATTGATTTAATTATTTACTTAACCTAGATCCTAATTGTTTTCCCTATTGGATTTAAACAATTTAACTGATCTTTAAACCCTATACCCAAACCTAATTTCCTATTGGATCATATACCCAATAGCCCAATAACCTATTCTATATAAACCCCCCATTAAACCTAACCCTAACCAACCCTACCCTAGTTTTCCTGTGCAAACCTAACATAGCCGCCCTTCATCCTTACCTTCTTCTCCTTCCCACCTGTTTGATCCCGAGACCACCTCGAGATCCTCGCCACGACCTCTCCTCTCCTCCTCATTGTCATCCCCTCGTTGAACCCTTCGTCTTCACTACCACCACTGCACCCCATTGCCGAAGCTTCCCTCCTCTTCGAGCCTCGCCTACTATCGTCGAGCCGTCCACCGCGACTGCCTGCTCTGAAACCCAACCGCCTTGACCTTCGTCGCCCTCGTCGATCATCCTCGTCACCCCGCCATTACCCTCGCCACCAAAGATCCCACCTTCCACCTCCATATCACCCATCACCGCTCCTCCTCTCTTCCCCTATTTTCCCATTGAAACAGAGCTCCTCCATCTTCCTCCTCGCATGTGCTCATCCCCTGCAGCCGCCTCCGAAGCTCCTGCACCTCTGCCCTTCACCGTAATCCACCCTCATCGCCATTACTTCGTCTTCCTCCTCATCAAACCCATTGAGCCTTCACCTCCTCCTGCCATTAACGTTCGACCTTGCTCTCACCCTCCACCATTTTGCCATCAACCCTGAGCAACCCCAGCCCCCTGCCATCGCCGCCCTATGCCCCTGTGCCGATCACCATCGCCGAAGCCCCGCCATCGAATCGAAGTCGCGGAGCACTTTCCCCCCTTGCTCTGATTTTGTGATGGCTATGAATCTCAGCCACCCGATTTCCTCCTGATCGTGATCATCACCTTGATCTTCTCTTGATTGAGATCAGATCGATCAGATCAGATTAGAGCCATCTGATCCCTGATCATCACCATCACCATTAGCATCAGATCAAGACCATATGATCCCTATCGTGATTGTGATCTTTGATCTCCTGATCTCTTGATCTTCGTCGTCCGATCCGATCGTGATCATCTTCATCAGATCGATCTCAGCCATTGATCATCTTGATCATCATCAAGATCCGTGCTAATCCGATCCATCCGATCTCGATCGTCGATTGACGCCCTCATCCAATCAAGGCAAGTATCTTTTTGTACAATTCGTTATTCTAGTACAAGCTTTTATTTGAAAATACCGCAAGGAGATTGTAGTTGTGACTCTCCGTTGGCTTATCATATGATGATCTCATTTTACTTATTGTCGTACTTAACAACTCGATGTCATAAGAGAATCTTTCGTTGATATATTCGTTTCAAAACTAGTTGGATCTATTTTATCATCTAATTATTTGAACACATGAAATTAAAAATCACACTGACTTGTAGATGTATGTTGTATGATGTATGTAGTGACTTTACTTTCTTTTGAGTTGAGAAATAAATGTGACTTACTGATTTGATATTTATTACATCCTGATTTGCATCACACACTAATTTAGACTCATAATAGTCATTAATCATGCCACTCTTTATATACAAGAAACCACTTTTGTTGTTGTCCCTGTTTTTACTTGCAGTTTCGACCCTGATGACATCAGAATCTGGACTTGAGTTCTAAATATAAAATTTAGCCCCAGATGTCTAGTTTACTACCCTTTTTATGAAATAGAATTCCGAGTTATGGTTTGTGAATTATCACTACTTTAGTACTGCTGTGTCTGAAATTTCAGATTCATGAATTTACTGCATCACTTTGTTTTACAAATTAAATTAACTATGCTACCTGTAAGATAATGACTTGAAACTTTGCATGCTGATACTAGACACACTATAAGACCTTCCCAAATTTTCTTGGAATTAATTGATGAAGTTTCCTACCTTTTTCATATTTATAAACACAACTTTACAAATTCTGGCTGAACACGAATCCTATGTAGTTTGTTGTTTGACACCAGTTGCTACAAATTTTATGTATCTTGCTTATATGAGCTATATTCGGCAGAGAGTCTAGTTTCTAGGTTTTCTAACGAATCCATATTTGCATTTCTGTGGTGGTGGGAATCTCAGTTTTGGTGCAGCAATGTTTTGCTGTCCAGAATTGGAATACTCGTCGTTTTTGATAATTATAATTTGTTTGATATTCGAATATGCATTTTACTTAGCCTAAACTTGTTTCCTATCCTTGATCATGGTTACTTGACCTGTTTTGCACACTTTCATGCTTGTCTTGATAAATATAATAAATAACAAGTCGGGATTAAGGGAAAGACCACAGTAGTAGATAATATAGTTAAGTGTACTCGAAAGGAGGCCCGTGTTTCCCATGATTTTAAGTTAAATGGAACTAAGTGCCACGTCAGGGATTTACGGGGACCACCTCTAGTGCCTGTGGGGGTTACCTCTAGTGCCCATTATATGATTACATGATATGTGTTTGCAATCAGATAGAACTAAGTGCCACGTAGAACTAAGTGTCACATCAGAGATTGATGGGGGCCACCTCTAGTGTCTGCAGGGGACACCTCTAGTGCCCATGATTTGATTACATGCTCGTATTTCCTACAGGATCTAAGTACACGGCTCTATAAAATCCACCACTAGGTCTAAACGTAACTTGTTTGTAAGTAGCAACCATGTGGTAAATAAATGGGACGCATGAAGTGCTACCTAGATAGAATCTAACAACAGACTTAAGTATAACATGTTCACTTGCAGATTATGGTTACCCGTTCCTGCTACTTGTTACATGTTATATGTTATTTGTTACTCGAGACTTGTTACTTGATACTTAATACTCATTACATGCTCACTTGTTACCTATTCTTGCCACTTGTATTTGTTACCCGATCCTGTTACTTGATTTGTTTCACTTGCTAGCTAGTCTCTTGAACTTCACTACTTGTTGCATTCTTGTCAGATCATGTTGTATACTCTTGATTCCAATCTTATTTTATATTTTCTTGCACTTGTTTTCATATCCCTTGCTTGTACTACTTGCGGCCCGTAACTTGCACTAACAGGTAGATTATTCTTTCTGTTTTCTTGTTTCTTATATATATATAATACACACACACACACAAACACACACTTTGGAGACGAGCTGCCTGAAGGAGTGGGTGAGCAGATCTTCTAGGCTTCGCTTAGGAAAGTTTGCTTTAGTTATTTGTATTTGAGTTATTTAATTCTTGTTGCTATTTAAAACTTGTAACAGGCTTGTAGTCCCGAAGTTTTTTACTTTTGATCCAGATCTTGAATTTATTTGGGATATTTACATTTGTTTCAAATAATTTTTGTTGGTTAATAAATTATTCATGCGTGTGTGGTTGAGTATATTCTGTTATATTTCCTGTTATGATGCTAAGTCGATCCTACAACTTATGAATGATGAAAATCATTTGCTGGGCTTTGTCACGTACTCGTATTTCGTATTCCATTTGGGAAGTGGGGCATGACATCAAGGCCACCTATAACGCCATCCTGGGCTAACCCGGCCTTGCTTCCCTCCATGCGGTACCCTCGGCCTACCACATGCTTCCCAACCAAGTCTGGGGCCGGGGTTGTAGAGAAAATCAGGAGGCAGCTCGAGCCTGTTACACCACCACGGTTGGGGGCACAATCCTTCCTATTGAAGCAGTCGAGATCCCGTCGAACCGAAGTTCAATAAGTTCCGAGCTGGTAGACAAGCTAGAGGAAATCCCGTTCTTCGAGGCTGAACCTGTCAAATGCTTCAAAATAAGCAAGTCTCTCCCCCTGCCCTAAAGGGGGGCACTGTTTGTTTTATTCGTCAGAATCGAGACCTGTTTGCTTGGACACCCTTGGACATGCCAGGAATATCTGAGGATCTCATCATGCATAGACTGAGTGTCCACCCAGACTCCAAATCGGCACAACAGAGATGCCAAAAATTTGCCCCAAAAGGCAACTAGTGATGAAGGAGGCGGTCTACAACCTCCTCTCTACCCGGTTCATCCAAGAGACCAACTACCCAGAGTGGTTGGCTAACGTCGTGCTGGTCAAAAAGTCCAACGGCAAATGGAGGATGTGCATCGACTTTACCGACCTCAACATGGCTTGCCCGAAAATCCTTTCCCTCTCCTCAGCATCAATGCCCGGATCGATGCTACATCTGGACACGAGTTATTGAGCTTCATGGATGCGTACTCTGGTTACAACCAGATTCGGATGTACCCCCCGGACATCCCGAAGATGACTTTCATCACCGATCGGGGACTCTACTGCTACAGGGCCATGCCCTTCGGGTTGAAGAATGCTGGCACCACTTGTCAGAGGCTCGTCAACTGGGTTTTTAAAGAACATATCGGTCGAAACATGGAGGTCTATGTCGACAACATGCTCGTCAAAAGCCTCCGGGGCAGAGACCACGTAAGAGATCTGGAAGAGGCCTTTGGGGTCCTGAGGGTGCTGATGCTGTTTATTTCTGAGACACGTGTGGAAGCACCAGGTGTGAGTTCGAACTCAATTTGTATTGAAGGAGATTGCCGCTCGTCTGCCGACCTTCGGTTGACCTTCTGGGGCCTCCGATGAGCTTGGAAAGGCGTTGAGGGTTGGGCTCGGATCAGAAGGGTCGGATCCGAGGTCTTGTGTACCTGCAGAC
This sequence comes from Hemerocallis citrina, assembly GCA_017893485.1. Taxonomy (NCBI): domain Eukaryota; kingdom Viridiplantae; phylum Streptophyta; class Magnoliopsida; order Asparagales; family Asphodelaceae; genus Hemerocallis; species Hemerocallis citrina. The sequence continues at coordinate 7,532,799 of CM030365.1, read as the reverse complement.
GGTCCTGAAACACAGGGGTTTGTCCCGGCGGCGGACCCTCCGACGCTCTAGTCAGTCTCTGTGAGAGAGTAGCAATAACTAGGTATATTTAAGTGGCAAAAGATTGATTACCTCCAAAAGGTGGGTGAGGGTCTAGTATTTATAGAGAATCCCAACCGGGTTTGGTTCCGCTTGGGGGCCGGGTTTGGATCCGAAAGCCCATGGGCCTGACGTGGCAGAAGGCCCAGGGGGTTTAGGGCGGTTGTGGTGATACCAGGAGTGGTATAGGGCTGACGTAGCGAAACCCTTGGCGGTATTTGGAGCTGACGTGGCCCATCGTGAGTCCTCTGTGCCTCTGGGGGAATCGGAGGGCCTAGGCTGCGCCAGGTCATCCTTCCGCCCCGCCAGAGAGGGGGGACGGCCTGAGGGACTGCTCCGGATCGGACTCCGGGGGATACTGAGGCTCGTCAGTACGAGGAAGCCGGCACTGTGAGGGCAAACACGAGGTTCGGCGCCGACCCTGAAGGGGTCCGGAGCCGAACCAGGTTGTTATTCTTGCTTTCCTGAGTAGGAATTGTATTGGGCCCTGGATGGGCCTCAGGCCATTTTTACACTGTCACACAAGCCCCCCACTCCTGCAGGGGGTGCGGGAGCTAGCCGTGGAGGAGTGCTCATGGTTGTAAAAACGGGATGGTAAGTCATTGAGCCTTCCTGAGAAGGGTACCCGGGTGCCAGACAGGACCTCGAGCTGGCGAGGGATTACGGGCTGGTAAGGGTGAAGGCGGGCCGTTGTTTCTTCCTGAGAATAGTACCCCGGTGCCAGACCGAACCTCGTGATGAGGGGGAATTACGGGTTGGTAAGGGTGATGACCAGCCGGTGGATCTTCCGAAGAAGAGTACCCAGGTGTCGGACCGGACCTCGAGCTGGCGAGGAATTACGGGTCGGTGAGGGTGAAGGCGAGCCGTTGTTTCTTCCTGAGAAGAGTACCCTGGTGCCAGACCGAACCTCAAGATGAGGGGGAATTATGGGCTGGTAAGGGTGATGGCCTGCCGGTGGATCTTTCGAAGAAGAGTACCCAGGTGCCAGACCTGACCTCGAGCTGGCGAGGGATTACGGGTCGGTGAGGGTGAAGGCGAGCCGTTGTTTCTTCCTGAGAAGAGTACCCTGGTGCCAAACCGAACCTCGAGACGAGGGGGAATTATGGGCTGGTAAGGGTGATGGCCAGCCGGTGGATCTTCCGAAGAAGAGTACCCAGGTGCCAGACCCGACCTCGAGCTGGGGAGGGATTACGGGTCGGTGAGGGTGAAGGCGAGCCGTTGTTTCTTCCTGAGAAGAGTACCCCGGTGCCAAACCGAACCTCGAGACGAGGGGGAATTATGGGCTGGTAAGGGTGATGGCCAGCCGGTGGATCTCCCGAAGGAGGGTACCCAGGTGCCAGACCTGACCTCGAGCCGGCGAGGGATTACGGGTCGGTGAGGGCGAAAGCGAGCCGTTGTTTCTTCCTGAGAAGAGTATCCTGGTGCCAGACCTGACCTCGAGCTGGTGAGGGGGAGTTACGGGCCGTTATGGGGCGAACCGCTGTGCCTTGGGGTTGTTCTGAGTAGCGTGGTCCGTTGTTTTCGCGAAGCATTTTTTGGGGGGTGCCTTGGGACCTGTGCAAGATTCCCATTTCCTAGGTGCGTTAATGGCGCCGCTAAATAACGGTATGGCGCATGGTCTTCCGTCGTTTGGTTTTCCCCACATCATAATGGCTGGCCCCTGGGGGGGGGGCTTATAAGTACCCACCTCCCCCTTTCTCGTTGTGGTTCAAATCCAGGCAAAGGTGGTCTGTTTGGCTCATAAAGGTGTCTGCTTCGGCGGACGCCTGTTTTTTGCAAATTCTTGCCCCCGGTTTTGTCGGAGAGGTAGTTTCTTTGTCGCCCGATCTTCTCTTGGATCTGATGGCCCTGATGCGGCGGTCAGATCCAGGGGGGGGTCCGGGCGAGAGGGATAACGACCGAACGTCGAAGGGTGAGCCGTCTGTAATAGCGGAGGTTCTATCCTTCCGAGAGGGATGAAGGGCGTTCCGGGCCGGTTGTTTGCAACTGCGAGGGTTCGGTTGCTGGAGCAGGCTGGGCCTTTGCAGTTGCATCAACTGGCTCGGAATGGAGCACTTCTTTCGGCCTTCGGGTGTTGATTTGCTTTTGACCGGTGTGCTTTCCGAGGGGGGCATCTTGAAGCTTTGGGCCCCGGGTAGATGAGTAGTTCTCCGATCGGAGGCTGACTATTCTGTGTCCCAATAGGGCTCCAGGTTGAGGCGGTTTCTGTCTCACCCGGGAACAGTTCGGGTCTTCGGCCGATGACGCTGTAAGCCCCGAGCTGCTCGCGGGTGAAAGGGGAACCGACCCAGTCTCGGAGCCCGGGGCGTCTGTCTGAGGACGGCACCTTAAATCTTAAAAAATAAAAATGTTTCCTCTTCCGAATACCTCTTCCACGCTGGCCTCCTTGACTGGCTGCCCGCCTGTTAATGGATGATGTCAGCGTCGCACGTTTTGAGGATGTGGCGCGAATTCTTAGGCGGCAGTTGCATGTTGGATAGGTGAACAGTATTCGCGGGAATCGAGGAGTCGCTTCTATCTCCTATAAATAGTCCCCCCTCTCCCCTATTTGTCCACTCCTTTCTATTTCAAAAAAAAAAAAATTTCAACACTTCAGCGCTCATCTTCGCGTCTTGCTGTACCAGACTTGCCCTTCCGGAGTGACCCCAGGCGAGTTAGCAAGTCTACCTGGCCTAGGCATAGATGGACAGGGCTCAGTCCGGCTCATCAGCGTCGACGTCTCGGGGGGAGGTGGAGCCTATCTCTGACTCGACGTCCTGGGAGGAGCCCGTACTCGAGGAGGAGTCAGTGTACGTTGACGAGTCTTCTGACACGGTCTCGTGGGAGGAACCGGTGGTTGAGGAGGCGGCATATGGTGCGAGGCGGTCGCGCTCCCGTCGTTCCTTCGTGGTGGAGAGCAGTGAGTCGGAGGAAGCGACTGACGGTTCGGACGACGTCCGTGTTTTGGAGCCGGCTACCGAGGGTGAGAGAGGCGAGGGCAGCATTGTAAGGAGATCCACGGTTCCGGGGGCAGGCCCGAGTTCCATGCTGACTGGTCGGGGGCCCTTATTCACTCCCTCGTCGGAGCGATCCGAGAAGAGGAAGAAGGCTCCGAGGAAGGTAGGGTTGGGGACCGGTGGCTCGAGCCAGGGGACTGGTTCGTCCGCGCAACCGAAGCATTTCCGTCAATATCCTGACGACCTGTCCGACCAGGAGCTCTTTGGTGTGCAGGCCTCTTCGCCGAGTCGGCCGAGAGTGTTGATGGACGCGATTCTGACCGCCTTGGACGGCGGGGATTTGGAAGTCTTGCAGTTGGCGTACCACATAGGTCCTAGTTTCGAATTGATGCTGCCGAGCTCTACTCTTCGCCCAACCGATCCCCTGTCTGCTTGGTATTGTGTCTTCCCCGTGGACGCGTTTATTTCTGGACTGAGGCTGCCGGTCCATCCGTTTGTTCGGGAAGTGTTGAACTGGGCCTCCTTGGCGCCGATGCAGTATGGGCCGAACTCTTGGGAGCAGATAATCAGCTTTGTACTGAGGTGCGAGGAACAACGGGTACCCTTGCGCTTGAACGTGTTCCGAGCGATGCTGATGTTTTGTTCGGCAGCCGAGGGGGTTTACTATATCACCCCCCGGAGCAGGAGGAAGGTTGTTCATAGCCATCCTGACTCTATTAAGGACTGGAGAAAAAGGTATCTTGTGATCCGGAGTGAAGGGCCCTGGGACATTCCGACTCGATGGAATTACTCCAAGCCGAGTTATCCTGCGCCGGGGCAGGGGGATCTGATGGTCGAGGAGTGGGGGTTTGTCGAGCGTCTTCGTTTGTCCCCTAGTATTAATTGGTCGAAGGTGACGGAGGCTCGCCTGGCGAGCGTTGGACTGAGCCCCGCCGTTCTCCGTATGTAGTTGTTTCTTTTCCCTCGATCCTTTCGTACATTCTTGCTCATTGCCCTTAATGGCTTTTTCTGCAGATATGGATGAGGCATCAATCCAAGCAAGGCGGCTCGTCATGAAGAAGGAAAATGCCGAGAAGAAGAAGGCGGTGAAGAGGCCGAGGGAGCTGCCCCTTGTTATCTCGGAGGTACCGCTTGAGCCGAGGGCTAAGAGGACTCGTTCGGAGACAGGCAAGGGGGGTGCCTCTTTGAGGGGTAAGGGCCCGGCGAGGGCGTCCGATCTCGATAAGGGGAAAGGTCCCTTGGTAGGGGTCGAGGAGGAGGACCCTGTGGTGGAGTTGTTGCGGCAGCGGTGGGTGCCGGACTGGTCGGTTCGGATGAGCGACTGTCTGACCGGGGAAGCCCAGGCCGTAGAGGTGGTGGAGAAGCTGGCAACGCCTCGCGATCGCCAGATGATGGAGAACGAGCCCGTGGAGGTGGCATTCACGCGCCTGGCGCAGGCCACCGTGTCGGTAAGCTCGTCGACCTCCCCCTCTCCGTTTGGTCTTGCCTTAGGAGTTTGCTTCTAATCCGTTTCTTTCGGCCGCAGGCTTGTATGCAGGGGGCTAATGTAAAGAATCTCTACGAAGCGTCCCTGTTACAAGAGCGTGCTCGGGCGGACAAGAGCGGACGAGAGATGAAGGAGATGCGGATCGAGCTCGAGGGTTCGCGTCAGAGGGAGCAGCAGATGAAGCTGGAGCTCGAGGCCAAGGACACCGAGTGGGAGAAGGGGGTGGCCTCTTTGAAGAGGAAGTTTGCCAGGGAGAAGGGGGAGCTACTAGCCGCGTTTGCCAAGGAGAGGAAAGAGCTGACGGATGCGGGCCAGCGGATGGTGATAGCCGCCCAGGATGAGTGCTACGCGAAGGCGCTCAGTCACGTGAGGCATTTCTATCCGACCCTCGATCTGTCGAACTTCGAGTATGACATGGAGCTTGACGGGACTCCGAAGGTCCCTGCCGTGGAGGGGCTTGTGGACCACCCGGCCGATGATCGTTCTGTGAGCCCGATCGGCGTCGAGGAGGGGAACCGAGATGTATAGTTTTGCTTTTCTTTCTTCTTTCCTCCTTTCGATTGTATTTGCCTCCCGCGGACTGGCCCCCGCCTTTTTGTGCTTATATATAAAAGTAATTCGGACCTGCCATGGGTTTTGATGCCAGTCGTTTCCGGATTTCCCCGCTTAGGTGCTTCGGGTTGGCTCACTTCGTAGGTTGCAGTTTCCCTTCCCGTGGTGGGTCTCCCGTAGTTTCCACGTGGCTCACTTCGTAAGGTTAAGGTCCTGGAGGCCGCACTGGCTCGTCATCGAAGGGGGGCTCGGAACACTGATGAGGCTTGTAACTTTTATCGGAACAAGTTCGCCGTCTTAAGCACGGAGACGCGCCGGTTGAGAAGAGTGGTGTGGGATCGGGAGCTCGGCGGCGCGGACCTTAGACAGGCCGGGCTTAGTACTTTGGTGCCGAGGTCCTCTCCTGGGGGGTTACCCCGCGACGTCTTTGCGGAGAAGGAGATGGGGATGCCTTGTTACAAGGCGATGTCGGGTGCCTCGTTCTCTTCCTCCGTGGGTCGACAGGCGGAGGGGGTTCCCTCTGCGCTGCTGCTGTTGCAGTGGGCGCGACCGGATGACGCCCTGAGCTCTGTGGCTGGAGGGTCGAATGTGGCAGAGGCCAAGGAGCACCATAACGAGGGGAGGGGCCCCTAGTTGCTTGGCCGAAATACTCTCCGTGCCTCGTTGGGCCCGAGGGGCCCTGATCTTCCTGATTTGAGATGAGTGGAGCGGTCTTGTTTTTCTTTCGTTTTATTTTTCCTCTTTGGAACGAGAGTAAAGGGGTATGAAAGGAGAATCCTTTTCCTTCCTCGCTCCGGCCAGTAGTGTAGTACGCAATGTTGGAGGTAAGGTCTGGCTCCATCGTTCCGCAAGGGATCGAAGAGGGGCTATAGGAAGGACTTTTGGTCCGGACTCGTATTGAGATTATCGAGACATTTGGGTTCGGACAAAAAGGGATATTTTTAGCATAAGGTAGGGAGGGCCGCTAAGGCAGCCCTTTACAAATGAGGGTTTACACAAAAGCAGATTTACATTTAGCCGGGTCATAACCTATGCTCGTTCGGCGTCGAGGGGGAACACACCTCCCCCGACGGTGGTCATGTAGCATGATCGCGCCGCTTCTTGGCTGCCTCGGACGATGCCGACTCCTTGAGGGGTGGGGAACTTGAGTTTCAGATGGTAAGCCGAAGGCACTGCTTGTAGGGAGCATAGTCCAGGCCGGCCAAGTATGGCGTTGTAGGTCGTCTTGACGTTGACCACCATGAAGTCCATGGATTCGGTCCTCTTGACAGGAGTCGATCCGGCGGTAACATCGAGGGTAACAATTCCTTCTATCACGACAGGAACGCCTGAGAACCCGTGTAGGGTGTACCCGGCTGGCTTGAGTTTGCCTCGGGATAACCTGAGATCTTCGAAGGCTTCGAGGAAGAGAATATTCACCGAGCTACCGTTGTCGACGAGGATCCTGCGGACCTCCCAATTAGCCATGTGAAGGTTAATGACGAGGGCATCGCAGTGGGGCAGGCGAACTCCTTCAAGGTCTTCCCCTGAGAAGGAGACCGGCCTTGATTGTAGTTTGGGCGAGGGGTTGTCTCTGACAGCGTTCACCTCTCGGATGAAGGCTTTTCTGGAAGTTTTTGATTCACCTCCCATCGGCCCTCCGTGGACGCAGTGCAAGATAAAAGGGATATCTGCGGCTCCCTCGGAATCGGGGTCCCGACTCAGAGTCTGGTTTGGAGGAGGGTTCGGAGTCGATTGCCTTCGGTTCCTAGCGTCTCGCCGATCCCGTGGGCCTTCTCGGGTAAATTCTCGGAGGTACCCTCTAGAAATGAGCTCTTCAATTTCGTCTTTCAGGGCTCGGCATTGGTCGGTCTCATGCCCGTGATCTCTGTGGAAGCGGCAGTAAAAGCGCTGGTCTCGATTCTTATTGTTATTAGATCGGGGGGGTAGTCGGACAATGCCCTTGTCTTCGATTTCCAAGAGGATGGCGGATATGTTATGCGTCAGGGGGGTGTACCTCTCGAAGCGGGGGACTGGCGGGACCTTCTTCATGGCCCCCGGGTCCCTTGGAGCTTTCTTTGGTGGTTCGACTTCCTCGGTCTTCCGCTTCCCTTTCCCGGTGGGATCCCTGGCATCTTCGGGATTTAGGGCCTCTTCTGCCCTAATGTATTTCTCGACCCTATTAAGGAGGTCGGGAAAGTCGACGGGGGGTCTCTTGGCCAGAGAAGCCTTCAGCTGTCCGGGGCGGACGTTGTGACGGAATGCCGCTGAAGCGACGCCTGGGTCGAGGGAGGAGACCGACCTTGCCTCTGCGGTAAATCTTCGGACGAACACCCTGAGTGATTCCCCCTCTATCTGTTTGAGCCCGAGTAATGAGGCGCTGGTCCTTTCGGTCTTCCGGCTAGTGACAAAATGGGCAAGAAAATTCCCCTTGAGTTGGTCGAAGGAGTAAATGGAGCCGGGGGCGAGTTTCGAGAACCACTCGCGAGCAGGACCCCGAAGGGTGGCCGGGAAGGCTCGGCAGAGCAGGGGATCCGAGGCACTGTGAATCATCATGAGGGTTTTGAAACCTTCCATGTGATCAGCAGGATCCCCTTCGCCATCGTAGGTCTCGAATTGAGGGGGTCGGAAATTCCGGGGTATTTCTGCTTGGAGGATGGGGGCGGAGAAGGGAGGACGGACAGGCCTGTACCTCTGAGGCGCTATTTGGCCGTCGTCCCCTATGTGATCAAGGCGGTCCTCCATTTCTTGCAGGCGCCTTAGGAGTACGTCGTCGTCTTCTGGTTGGATCGTTGAAGGGCGGGACGCGCTGGCTTCGGCGTCCGACCCTGTTTGGGAATGGAGGGTTTCTTCCTTGGGGGCCCGTCGGAGGGCTCCCAGCATTTCTCTTCGGAAGTCTTGGAATTCCTTATGAGTGATGGGGGCTCCTTCGGCCCGGTTTGGTTGGTCCGAGGGTTGTCTTCCGACTCGGCTGAGCGCGGGTCTGCGCGCCTCGGGCGGTGGCCTCGGGCGGTTCGGGGCCGGGTTGGAAGCGGCCCTTCTCCTGCTGTGGGTAATCTTGCGGTTGAGGATTATTCCCCGGAGGTCGGGCTGGGCTGGCCGGCCGATGCTCCCTTGGGACTCCCGAGAGGGAGCCTTGTGTTTCGACGGGCGAGGCCTAGCTTTATTGGTGGGTGGGGGCGAGTCCCGTTGGTTGACGGAGGAAGCAGCCCCCTTGCCTTTGGAGGCCATGAGGATTCGGCTGTCGATGGCCTTTGAGGGTCTGGGTCGGATCGGCTTCTGGAGCAGCTGTTTCCCACAGGCGGCGCCAACCTGATGCTGTTTATTTCTGAGACACGTGTGGAAGCACCAGGTGTGAGTTCGAACTCAATTTGTATTGAAGGAGATTGCCGCTCGTCTGCCGACCTTCGGTTGACCTTCTGGGGCCTCCGATGAGCTTGGAAAGGCGTTGAGGGTTGGGCTCGGATCAGAAGGGTCGGATCCGAGGTCTTGTGTACCTGCAGACGGTCCTGAAACACCGGGGTTTGTCCCGGCGGCGGACCCTCCGACGCTCTAGTCAGTCTCTGTGAGAGAGTAGCAATAACTAGGTATATTTAAGTGGCAAAAGATTGATTACCTCCAAAAGGTGGGTGAGGGTCTAGTATTTATAGAGAATCCCAACCGGGTTTGGTTCCGCTTGGGGGCTGGGTTTGGATCCGAAAGCCCATGGGCCTGACGTGGCAGAAGGCCCAGGGGGTTTAGGGCGGTTGTGGTGATACCAGGAGTGGTATAGGGCTGACGTGGCGAAACCCTTGGCGGTATTTGGAGCTGACGTGGCCCATCGTGAGTCCTCTGTGCCTCTGGGGGAATCGGAGGGCCTAGGCTGCGCCAGGTCATCCTTCCGCCCCGCCAGAGAGGGGGGACGGCCTGAGGGACTGCTCCGGATCGGACTCCGGGGGATACTGAGGCTCGTCAGTACGAGGAAGCCGGCACTGTGAGGGCAAACACGAGGTTCGGCGCCGACCCTGAAGGGGTCCGGAGCCGAACCAGGTTGTTATTCTTGCTTTCCTGAGTAGGAATTGTATTGGGCCCTGGATGGGCCTCAGGCCATTTTTACACTGTCACAGGTGCATAATATGAGACTCAACCCCTCCAAATGTGCATTCGGCTTCACCGCAGGAAGGTTCCTCGGCTTTATGGTCAATCAACTAGGGATAGAAGCAAACCCCGAGAAAATTCAGGCCATCCTGGACATGGCCCCTCCCAAGAATGTCAAGGAAGTGCAATGGATCACCGGCCATCTTGCCACCCTCGGTCGTTTCCTTTCGAGGTCAGGGGAGAAGTCCCTCCCTTCCTTCAAAGCTCTTTGGGGGACGAAGAATTTTGAATCGGGGGAGCCCCAGCAACAGGCTTTCGATCAGCTCAAAGAGTACCTCTCCAATCCCCCTATCCTCAGCAAGCCGAAGCCAGGCGAAGTGGTATACCTCTACTTAGCGGCTTTGGAGCAGGCCATCAGTACGGTCCTGATCAGGGAAGAAGATGGAGCCCCAAAGCCCATCTACTAGTTAGCAAAATCCTCCATGACGCTGAACTCTGATACACAAAAATGGAAAAGGTTGCCTACTCCTAGGTCATGGATGCTCGAAAGTTCTGTCCATACTTTCAAGCTCACTCTGTTCTGGCCCTTACGGATCAGCCGCTAAATCAAGTCCTCCATAAACCCGAGACCTCTGGCCGCTTAATCAAATGGTCCACCGATCTGAACCATCATGACATCAGCTATAAGACGAGGATGACCATTAAGGAATAGGCGCTCGCCAAATTCATAATCGAATGCGCCATCCTCATTCAATGGTCTAGATTGTATGGTCCTAGTGGAGGTCCTTGTTCAACCAAGCATCAACAAAGAAAATTCTGAAGTCCTCTGTCTTGACCCGCCCACCAAGCAACCAACCTGGATGGATCTGATCCTGAACTGCCTAATAAGTGAGGAACTTTCTCAAGATGACTCCGAGGCTAGGAGGATCCAGATCAGGGTCGAGAGGTTTGTGCTTATCGGCGGCATGCACTTCAAGCGGTCCTACACAAAGACTGAAAACACATCTTGCCCCGATGCCTATCTCTAGTGGAGGCCAAGTATGTGCTCGACGAAATGCATGTGGAAATCGGCAGCTGCCACATGGGCAGCAGATCCCTTGTAAGGAAAGTACTTAACCACGGGTACTACTGGTCGACCCTAATACAAGACACTCCTGACCTGGTAAAGAAATGTGGCCCATACCAAAGGTTTTCTTCGGTCCAACATTTGCCCCGAGCCAATCTCAAGTCGCTAGTTAGCTCAGCTCCATTTGCTATGCGGGGGATGGACTTGGCCGGACCGTTCCCTAAAGCTACGGGTCAAAGGCGCTTCCTCATTGTGGTTGTCGACTACTTCATGAAATGGTTGAGGTGGAGCTCCTGGCCACTATCACTGAGCACCATTCCAAAAATTCCTTTGGAAGCACATCGTTTGTCGATTCGGAATTCCTCGAATCCTCGTCACCGATAATGGTACCCAGTTCGTACGAAACAGCTTCCAAAAGTTTTGCAAAGACCCAGGAATCCAGCAGAGGTTCTCCACCGTCTCACACCCCGAGTCCAATGGCCAGGCCGAGAATGCCAACCGAAAAATTCTTGACGGCCTCAATGAGATTAAACAGATCCCCCAAGGGACTGTGGGTCGATGAACTGCCCAGCGTACTGTGGTCCTACCACACGACCAAGAGGATCCCCATGGGCAAGTCACCTTTCAATTTGACCTTCGGCACTGAGGCAGTAATCCCCCTAGTAGTCCGGTTGCCATCACAACGTGTCATGAGCTTCGACGAGGATTCAAACTCAGATGGCCTCCGGCCCAACCTGGACCTCCTCAACAAAGTTTGCAAAAGGGTGTTCATCAGAAGAAACATCTACCAATAGAGGATTGAACAATTTTACAAGCAGAATGTTCGACCCACGAACATCAAAGATGGCGATCTTGTGCTCAGGAGACTCGAGATATCCGAACTGAGCAAAAAGAGAAAACTCACGCCAAATTGAGAATACCTGTATTGGCATCTCCAAAGTGGTCCGCCCAGACAGATACCGACTTGAATTTCCTCGGGGACAGGGTAATAGGAGGAAATGGAACGCAGAAAACATGATGAAATTCTACAAAGGGCCCTAGGGGTCTGCCCTGGTAATGAGGCCTTCAATGGCCGATACATGTACTTGTCTTTGACAGTCAGTGAATAAAATTTAATTTTCATTCCACATTCAACTCATTGGGTCACTTGCAATGGGGCTCGAGGCCCAGCCTCAACGCTAGGATATCTTTTTCTGGACGACATCCGACGTCGAAGGCTTCAACACCAAAAATCCCTAAGGATATCCCCCTCCAGGTGGCATCCGATGCCGAAGGCTTCAACGCCAAAAATCCCTAAGGATATCCCTCTTGGGGTGGCATCCTGTGTAGTTTGATGTTTGACACCAGTTGCTTCCGAGCATTACAAGAAGGACGTGGATCGCCTTAAGGAGAGGATCGAAGAAGAGGCGGTGAAGGGATGGAAGGCCTTGGAGAGGATGCAGGCTGCCTCGGCGGACGCCCTGATCATGGCGCAGGACGAGGCATACGACCGGGCCAAGGAGCATTTTTGGAGGATTTATCCGGAGCAGAATGTGGACCACCTCCACTACGGTTGACAGCCGGACCTTCCGCCGACTCCCGGTGGCGAGGAGTGGGGGCGATAAGGCTGACGAAGAGGTGCCACCCCCCCCCCCCCCAAGCATAGACTAGGTTTTTCTTTCTTTTTTGAATGTGTATGCCTTTTGCGGACTGGCCAGCACAGTTTCGTATCACCATCTTTAAAAATAATGGAAGATAGTTTTTTTGCTGAGGCTTCGTAACTTGCACATTTTCTAGTTCTCCTTTGTGATTATTTGTTTTCTCTCATTTTTTGATAGACGCACGAGGTCTTGGTTGTCGACCCTGTTTCCGCCGAGGAATTCCTAGTTCGAGCCGGGAAGGAGGCCATGGAGGCAGCTCTGGCTCGCCAGCGAAAATAGGCTCGGGACCGAGCGGCCGCAGTCTGGAGGTGGCTCGTCTGAAGAAAGCCATAGCTGACCAGGACTGGTGGATAATCGAGACGGACTGGTCCATCTCGAATGCCTTGAGTGGGCGGTCGGCTTCGAAGTCTTTCCTTCGTAAGGCCGTTGTTAAGAAAGAGTTGGAGATCCGCAGGCTGAAGCTGGTGTTGGGCGCGGGTTTGATCGAGGAGACGAGCAACTCGACCCCGGGGCGGTCTCTGATATTTTTATTAGAGGGTGCCCAGCCTGAAGATGCGGGAAGCTCAGTGGTAGGAGTCTCTTACTTGGTTGGTCCGGCCGAGCGTGAGAGGATCCCTGAAGGGAGCGCCAAATTCGAGTTTTAAGCCGGATGTGAGTGAGTTGTAAGCTGTGCATTATCTTTGTACCGATGTTCAATGAGTTGTAAGCGATGAGTATAATAAGAACATTCGATTTTCTAAACCCTGATAGTCTTATTGGGTGAGGATGGTCGCCGAACTCAGCACACAGAGGGTCGCCGCCGAGGTGACCTGGTGCAACGGGAGCCTACGCAGTGGCATTGTTCCTTTCGATAGTCATTAATGGCGACGTTTCGCCTCCCAATAAGAATTAATGGCGACATTTCACCTTTCGCCGTTTGGGATTCCCAAACGCAATAACTGCGCGTCTTAGGGGCTATATAACCCCCACTCCCCCTCGTTGGTTGTCAAGAAGAGTGGTTGATCTGTCGCTTGACTTGGGTGCCTGCCGAAGGTGGGGGCTTCGAAATTAAAACTTTTCCGAAGGCTCCAGATTGGAGGCACACCAATCACCCTCGAACAATTCGGGGTTTGGGTCTCGAGGGCCGTAAGACCCCGGGTTGTTCGTTGGTGAGTGGTGGGCCGAACAATTGGTTCGGAGCGTCGGAGAGAGCCGAGGGTCGGTGGCTCCCCTGGCGTCCTCGAACAATTTGGGGTTTTGGCTTGTGAGGGCTGTAAACCCCGGGTTGTTCGCGGGCGAGAGGAGGGTCAACGGAAAGACTCGGGGAGTCTGGCGAAGGCGGACGCTCTAAACCTTAATGAAAATTTTGCTGATGTATGGGCGTGGCTGGCGGTTGCCGCCGTGCGCTTGGGTTGGTCGGCTTGAACCCATGCCAGGGACAGATGCTGAGTCCCCCTCACCGGGGAGAAAGCTAGTAATGGGCGGCCAGACTTCGCCACCGGGCGTATCGGCCGAGTGGCTTTGAAGAAAGCCACTGCCTTGCTTGGGGCAGATGCTGAGCCCCCACACTTGTTCTCAGGAAGACGGTATGGGTGTGGCTGGCGGTTGCCGCCTCGCGCACAGGTCGGTGGGCTTGAAGAAGCCCCAACCTATGCCAGGGGCAGATGCCGAGCCCCCACACCGAGGAGAAAGCTAGTAGTGGGCATGGCTGATGGTCGTCGCCGAGTGTATTGGTCGAGGTGCTTTGAAGAAAGCCCCAGCCTTGCTCGAGGTAGACGGTGAGCCCCCAAACTTGTTCTCAGGAAGACGGTACGGGTGTGGCTGGCGGTTGCCGCCTCGCGCACAGGTCGGTGGGCTTGAAGAAGCCCCAACCTATGCCAGGGGCAGATGCCGAGCCCCCACACCGGGGAGAAAGCCAGTAGTGGGCGTGGCTGAAGGTCGTCGCCGAGCGTAATGGTCGAGGTGCTTTGAGGAAAGCCCCGACCTTACTCGAGGTCGACGGCAAGCCCCCACACTTGTTCTCAGGAAGACAGTACGGGTGTGGCTGGCGGTTGTCGCCTTGCACACAGGTCGGTGGGCTTGAAGAAGCCCCAAACTTGTGCCAGGGGCAGATATCGAGCCCCCACACCAGGGAGAAAGCCAGTAGTGGGTGTGGCTGAAAATCGTCGCCGAGCGTAATGGTCGAGGTGCTTTGAGAAAAGCCTCGACCTTGCTCAAGGTCGACGGCGAGCCCCCACACTTGTTCTCAGGAAGACGGTACGGGTGTGGCTGGTGGTTGCTGCCTCGTGCATAGGTCGGTGGGCTTGAAGAAGCCCCAACCTGTGCCAGGGGTAGATGCCGAGCCCCTACACCGGGAAGAAAGCCAGTAGTGGGCGTGGCTGAAGGTCGTCGCCGAGCGTAATGGTTGAGGTGCTTTGAGGAAAGCCCCGGCCTTGGTCGAGGTCGACGGCGAGCCCCCATACTTGTTCTCAGGAAGACGGTACGGGTGTATCCGAGCGCCGAGCCGTAAGCCTGTAAGGGAAGCTTTTCTGGCTCGCGATGCCGTCCGAGCGCCGAGCCGTAAGCCTGTAAGGGAAGCTTTTCTGGCTCGCGATGCCATCCGAGCGCCGAGCCGTAAGCTTGTAAAGGAAGCTTTTCTGGCTCGCGATTCTGTCCGAGCACCGAGCCGTAAGCTTGTAAGGAAAGCTTTTCTGGCTTGCGATGCTATCCGAGCACCGAGCCGTACGCTTGTAAAGGAAGCTTTTCTGGCTCGTGGTGCTATCCGAGCGTCGAGATATTTTCTTTAATGGGAATCAAAACGAAGCAAAAACTTGTTTTAAGAAAGCTGGCATATTTACAAGATTTTGGAATTTTACAAAAAACAGGGCACGATGTGTCGATTACATTCTTCATAATTTACATGGGGTGGAGGCTAATCTCCTTCTCCTAGGAACTTGATGGGGTGCTCCGCATTCCAGGGCCTCTTGATGGCCTTGCCGTCTGAGTTGGTTAGGCGGTACGTGCCCAAACGCACGACCTCAGATATTCTGTAAGGGCCCTCCCAGTTTGGGGCCAATTTTCTTTTCTGGCCGGGATTGGATATCGCCAGCTTCCGGAGAACGAGGTCTCCGAGTTTGATGTCGGTGGGACGCACCTCCTTGTTGTAGAACCTTTCGATCCTTTGTTGGTAAATGCTCCTTCTAATGGCAAACTTTTCCCGGACCTCGTCTATGAGGTCCAGGTCGGCTCACAGCTGTGCAGAGTTGCTTGCCTCGTTGAAGGCCATGATCCGGGGCGAAGGGATCCCGATTTCCAGGAGAATGACAGCCTCCGCGCCGTAGGTGAGATTGAATGGCGACTCTCCCGTAGGGATTCTCTTTGTTGTCCAGTAGGCCCAGAGAATGCTTGGCAGCTCATTGACCCATAAACCCTTAGATGAGTTATCGAGTCATTTCTTGAGGTCGTCAAGGATTTGGCGGTTCGCGTTCTCGGCCTGACCGTTGTACTGGGGGTGGCATACTGAGGAGAAGCGCTGCTAGATCCCGAGATCTTCGCCGAATTTGCAGAAATGCTTACCCGCAAATTCAGTCCCATTGTCTGTGATGAGCACCTGTGGGATCCCGAACCGACAGACGATGTGTTTCTAAAAAAACTGTTGGGTCTGTTGCTCGATGATCGTTGCTAATGGCTCTGTCTTGATCCACTTCGTGAAGTAGTCGATCACCACTATGAGAAACTTCCTTTGGCCCGTTGCCTTCGGAAATGGGCCTATCAGATCCATCCCCCACATTGCAAAGGGGGTCGGACTGGCCATGGAACAGAGATTTGCTTGTGGAGCCCTCTTCACGGGAGAGAACCATTGACAGGGACCGCACTTCTTTACTAGGGCAAGGGCGTCTTGCAGCATAGTGGGACAGTAGTACCCGTGATTCAAAGCCTTTCGCGCTAACGAGCGGCTTCCCATATGGCATCCGCCAATCCCCTCGTGTAGCTCCTTGAGGGCGTACTTTACTTCATCAGGAGTCAGGCAGCGGAGGTAGGGTCTACCATCCGTTGTTGTGTAGGACCTTTTGAAGAGGGTTGCATCGATTATGGCGAACCTTTCTGAACGGACCTTGACCCGCCTCGCTTCGGCCCGGTCTTCGGGGAGCTCTCCCTTGATTAGAAATTTTTTGATAAGAGTGGTCCAGTTGTCGGGAGGAGCTCCGTCTTCAACGCATAGAGCCTCAGGGAAGTCTGTGCTCGGCTTCAGTAGGACTTCAATCAGGACGGTTCGGTCGAGGCCTTCAAAGGATGAGGAAGTTAACTTTGACAGGGCATCGGCCTGGGCATTCTGCTCCCTGGGGATCATTAAGACGGCTGACTTGACGAAGGACGTTAATAGCCGGTGGACTACGGCCAGGTATCTGATCATCCGATCATCACGGGCCTCGTACTCCCCAGTGATTTGGTTGACCACAAGCTAAGAGTCACTAAAGGCCCTGATCTGTCTGGCACCGGCCTGATGAGCCAGGGAGAGCCCGGCGATCATGGCCTCGTACTCGGCCTCATTGTTAGAGACTGGAAAGTTAAGGCAGAGGCAGTATTGAAGGAGAAAACCGTCTGGACCCCGCAGAATGATGCCCGCACCACTCCCTGCTTTGCAAGAGGAACCGTCGACGTAAACGTCCCACGTCTGGTCGGCTTCCTTGCTTGTCGGCTACTCGGAGATGGTGCATTCTATGATGAACTTGGCGAGGGCCTACCCTTTGATGGCCGTCCTTGGCTGATAGTCGATGTCATACTGACTGAGCTCGATCGACCACTTGACTAGTCGTCCCGAGCTCTCGGGCTTATACAACACAACCTTCAGGGGTTGATCCGTGAGCACCTGGACTGAATGTGCTTGAAAATATGGACAGAGCTTCCGTACGGCCATGACCAAGGTGTATGCTACTTTCTCCATCCTGGAATATCTAGTCTCGGCGTCGAGCAGGACCTTGCTCACATAGTATAGAGGCTTTTGGACTCCTTCCTCTTCTCAAACGAGGACGGCGCTGAGCACGTTCTCCAAAGCCAAAAGGTAGAACCAGAGTGGCTTACCTGGTTCAGGCTTGCTGAGGAGAGGAGGATTGGCGAGGTACTCTTTTAATTGGGTGAAGGCCTCTTGTTGCTGAGTACCCCACTCGAACCCTCCGGTGCCATGCAATGCCTTAAAGAATGGAAGGGACTTTTCTCCATACTTGGATAGGAAACGGCCGATGGCCGCCAGTCTTCTCGTTAGCCTCTGGACTTCTTTGATGTTCCTGGGAGGGGCCATGTTTATTATGGCCTGGATTTTTTTGGGGTTTGCCTCGATGCCGCGCTGGCTGACGATGAACCCGAGGAACTTTCCCGAGGAGACGCCGAACGCACACTTCGCCGGATTGAGCCTCATGTTGTGGGTTCGAAGGACCCCAAAGGCCTCTCCCAGGTCGGCGATGTGATCCCTTTCCCACTTGCTTTTGACGAGCATGTTGTCGACATACACTTCCATATTACGCCCAATTTGATTCTTGAAGACTCGGTTAATGAGTATCTGATAAGTAGCACCGACGTTCTTCAGCCCGAAGGGCATGACCCAGTAACAATAAAGCCCTTGGTCTGTAACAAAGGACGTCTTGGCTATATCGGGAGGGAACATCTGGATTTGGTTATAGCCCGAGAAGGCATCCATGAAGGATAGGAGCTCGTGACCCGATGTGGCGTCGATAAGAGCATCGATGCTGGGGAAAGGGAACGGATCCTTAGGGCACGCCTTGTTGAGGTCGGTGAAATCTATGGAAATCCTCCAGCTCCCGCTCGCCTTCTTGACCATGACGACGTTTGCCAGCCACTCAGGGTAGCTGACCTCTTGTATGAAGCGCGCAAACAGGAGCTTGTCCACTTCCGCATTTACCGCCTGTTGTCGCTCCGGAGCGAACTTGCGTCGCTTTTGGACAACCAGCTTTGACCCGGGGATCACGCTGAGTTTGTGCATGATGAGATCCTCGGAGATACTGGGCATGTCAGAAGGCTTCCATGCGAAGAGGTCGACATTGTGGCAAATGTAGTCGATCAGGGCGGACTTGAGGTTGGGAGCGAGGGAGCAGCTCACTCGGAAGCACCTTGACGCATCCTCTGTCTCGAACGAGACATTTTCGAGTGCGTCTGCCGGTTCTGGCTCTGGCTGGGTTCTCTCGGGCTGTAGCTCGATGGCATCGAGGGGAAATACACTGCCCCCGACCACCGTCATATAGCACGATCGTGTTGCTTCCTGGTTTCCTCGGACAATTCCAACACCAGTGTTAGTAGGGAACTTCATCTTCTGGTGATAGGCAGAGGGAACCGCCTGGAGGGAGCAGAGCCCGGGACGGCCGAGTATGGCGTTGTAAGCTGTCTTGACGTTCACAACCATGAAGTCCATTGATTTGGTCCTTTGGTGTGGGGTCGTACCAGCTGTGACGTCCAAAGTGACGATCCCCTCTATTGGCACCGGGACGCCAGAGAATCCGTGCAATGTGTATCCGTCTGGCTTCAGCTTGTCCCAGGAGAGCTTTAAGTTCTCGAAGGCCTCCAGGAAGAGGATGTTTACCGAGCTTCCGTTGTCAACGAGGATGCGGCGGACTTCGAAGTTCGCCATGCTGAGGCTGACGACGAGCGCGTCACAGTGCGGGAGCAGAACTCCCTCCAAGTCTTCTCCTGAGAATGAGACAGGGAGTCGCTGGACCTAAGGGGAGAGGGGTCCCTGGACAGCGTTGACATCTCGGACGAACGCCTTGCGGGAGGTGTTGGACTCCCCCCCCATGGGCCCTCCGTGGACGCAATGCAAGATGGCTTGACCCTCAAGGTCTTCAGGCTCCTGATCCCGCTCGGGTTGCTGTATGGGTGCTCGAGGAGGAGGGGAAGCCATCCTGTTCCTCGTATCCCTCTAGTCCCGAGTGCCTTCACGTTTGAACTCCCGGAGGTACCCTCGTTGGATGAGGACCTTAATCTCGTCCTTCAGGGCACGGCAATGGTCTGTGTCGTGCCCGTTGTCCCGGTGGAAGCGGCACTAGAACCGCTGATCCCTCTTCTTGCTGTTGTTGTTGGTCGGCCGTTGTGGGAATTGCATGAGGTCCCTGTCTTCGATTGCTAGGAGGATAGTTGATACATTTTGCGTCAGTGGAGTGTATCTCTCGAAGCGAAGGACCGGGGGGACCCTTTTCGGGGCACCCCCATCTCTTGGGACTTTCTTTGCTGGCTCGGCTTCGTCGGCCTTGCGTTTCTCCTTCCCGGGAATTTTTTTCGAGTCTTCTGGGTTCAGGGCTTCCTCAGCCCGAATGTATTTTTCGACACGATTCAGGAGATCTGGAAAATCAATCGGAGACTTCTTCGCCAGGGAGGCTTTCAGCTGGCCATGCCGGACATTGTGTCGAAATGCTGCTGAGGCAACCCCTGGGTTAAGGGAGGAGACCGACCTGGCCTTAGTGGTGAACCTTCGGACGAATACCCGGAGCGACTCCCCTTCCTTCTGCTGGAGGCTGAGTGGGGACGCACTTGTCCTTTCGGCCTTTCGGCTAGTCACAAAGTGGGCACGGAAGTTGCCCTCCAATTGGTCGAAGGAATAGATGGAGCCGGGGGTGAGCTTGGAGAACCATTCCCGAGCTAGCCCCCGGAGGGTGGCGGGGAAGGCTCGGCACATGAGGGGATCCGATGCGCTGTGAATCATCATGAGGGTTTTAAAGCCCTCCATATGATCAGCAAGATCACCCTCACCGTCATAGGTCTCAAATTGAGGTGGGCGGAAGTTCCGGGGTATTTCCGCCTGCAGGATGGGGGTTGAGAAAGGAGGTTGGATGGGCCTATATCCCTGGGCCGGCCTCGGATCGCCGTCACCGAAATGGTCGAGGCAGTCTTTCATTTCTTGGAGGCACTTCAGGATGTTGTCGTCATACTCTGGCAGGACTGTCGAGATGCGAGATACACTGGCCTCGGCATCCGAACGTGTGTGAGAGCGATTGACGGTTTCATTGGCGGGGGTCCCCCGGATGGCCTCTATGATTTCTTTCCGGAAGTCATGGAACTCCTGGTGGGTGACAGGAGCTTGCTCAGCTCAGTTTTGCTGAGCCTGCGACCGCCGTCCTACGCGGCTGAGTGTCGGCCCCCGCCCTAGGTGTAACACCCCCAATTTTTTTTTTTTTTTTTTTTTTTGAAAACCAAACCTCCAAATTCAATTCTATCAATTTCTATATCACTTTAAACATAAACTAAAATAGTTATATTTCAATAAAAATTTGGGCAAAGTTACACCTGTAATTTTTGCCCCGAAACACAATTGGCTTACGGAATTCTGCTCTAAATTCCGTAGCTCACATCACAGGCAATAATATCACGGGCTCCCCAGGCCAAAATGAGCAGAATCACACAGGCAATATAATATCATGCTCTGGGGGCCAAACTCATAACGGATTATCAAATATTAAATAAAAACCATAAATTCCTTTGAAAACATATAAGATTTTTGTAAAAATTTTGGAAAACATTTTTAAAAGCCAACCACAGAACCCAATACTCCACAACGAGGTGGGTACGGGCTTTCTCACCTCATCACAGCACTATATGCATATACCTTTACCATAATACAAAATAATACATCAACTATTCACTCTTTTACTTATACTAAATACATAAATAATCTAACATCTCGACAAAATAAAATTCCTAACTCTATAACTACCTCGCCATGCTGCTACCAACCTGCAGGAGAGTTAGGGTTGTCCGCTCTCCGGGAGGGACCCCCCTAACCCCCAGAAAATATCAGGGGTTAGCCATTTCTGGTGTGGGTAAATTTAAAAATCTAACAAATGAATTAAAATGTATAAAGAAAATAATTTAACTTACAAACATTAAGTAAGAAGATACACCTTGAACATCTGAACTTAAAAACATCATCAATACAGTTTTATATCAAAATACTCTTCAAATCTGCATCGAATTATAAAATTACCTGTAATTCACACATTCCACTATACACTTCACATCAACCTCATATATATATATATATATATATATATATATATATATATATCCTTATTTTACAATCGCATAATGCGAATTCACATACAATCCATTACTTTTCAATTTAAATTCCCTAACCCGAATATTCATTCCTCCACAATTATCACCATATTAGCATTTCACTATTTATATAAATATCACTTACATGATGCTATTACATCTTTCTTTAATAACCATTTATATGGATACAAACTCATAACACATCATACTTTCTGCATTAACCATTTTCATAACCACTTTCATAGTACAAGTATTTATTTTATTGCATTAAATCATGTATCACATCAGAAACATATGCATTCATTCCCATAATGCCATATTCATTCACGTCATCTAACACAAACATAACCTCTCCTTACACATTATAATTAACTTGCATTTCATCACATCATCACCGTATCACTTATGCGAATGCACATTCTTATTGCATCAAAACATGTCTTATAGCTCATTCATATCTCACTACACCACTTTAGTATGTTCTCATTCTTATAAGCAAGATTTCTTATTATCATTTTCACTTAATCCCCAAACACAATTTGGGACCACAACATATCACACCCCATAGCCGAGGGCTTGGGTAATAATCACTGCACCTCAAACACACAGTTTGGGTAATATCACATCACATCTCAAGCCGATAGCTTGGTTATTAATTCACTTCAATCACTTATCATCTTTACTTTATTTAATTCTTCAGTTCCATTAATCATTACCACTATTTTACCAACTCCCCCTGCGAATTATGCCAAGGCAGGTAGTTCCCACAATTTCCACAGAAATAGCAGGCAGGTAGTTCCTTGACACAATTCCAAGGTGTAACAACTTATATCACACTGTACTTTACTTTAATAATCACTTACATAATACAATTTCTTCGTACTATTCATATTAATACATGTCTCTTTTATTATTCCATTTTAAATTAACCACGTACTGCACTTATCACTTCTTTTCATACACTAACTCATAACTCGTTTTCCTTCACATTTACTTCATTCACAACTACTTTCTTTCTCATCCACAATTCACAATTCACTTTCTGTACTTTCACATTTTTATTAATACTTAGTTATTTTATTAGTTTGTCGACCAGTGAGCCACAGTATCCCAACATACCGAAAGCCGACAGCCCAGTAAACACGCGGCCCGATGCTCACACAGAGTCTTACTCTTCCGAGGCTACGTCTTCCTCCTAGCCGAACTAGCGAGGGAAAAACCACGTCCCAGGTAAACTGGGTGCTTCCTCGCGACGAATGTCATCGAGGAAAAAAACCACGTCCCAGGTAAACTGGGTGCTTCCTCGCGACGGCTATCATCGAGGGAAAAACCACGTCCCAGGTAAACTGGGTACTTCCTCCCAGCCGATAGCTAGAAGGGGAAAAAACCACGTCCCAGGTAAACTGGGTACCTCCTCGCGACGGTTGTCATCGAGGAAAATCGGGCCTCAAGCCGATAGCTTGGGCGATAAAATCCACTTACCCCAAACATAGTTTGGGTCCGCTATTCCCAAGTCGGTCCTTGGGCGTTAGGGGGGTCTAGCCCAAACCCCCAGGATTGCTGTAGGTATTGGTCAACAAAACCATCTGTTATTAGCATTACTCATTTCATCATTTCAGCTTACCTTTATTTTTTCACAGCGCTACACTTTTGAATTCAATAATAGCCACCACCTTGATTTTATCACGTGAATTAAAGACAGTTTATTAGCACGCACCATCTTATCTTTTCTTTTATCTTACCATTTAATACATATCCGGTGAGCACAATATTAACCCTCATATCATCATATAAAACATCATAACATATGATTGCATAATACTAATGCGCCAAGATATTTATTTTGCCATAACAACCCACATTAAGGGTACCATGTTATTCATTACTTCATTATATCATATATAGGCATACACCCAGTTATAACATTAACAGAAGAACTACATTAAATTATTCCCTATAGTAAAAGTGTCAAAATATATACTTCATCACGTTATAATATCGTATTATTACCCATTAATTCACTTCAAACATAATCAAAATGTAAACATGTACCCAATTATTAATTTCATCAACTATTACATCACATATCATAATCATCTATATATAGTTTACAAATATACACCACACATGCGGGTTTCCCAGAAAAAGGGGTCAAAATCACTTATTTCCTCTAATTAAATCTTATAATATCTAATTATAGCACACTAGCTCATACACCATGCTCCATGTAATTATAATTACCTATAAAGGGCCTATATGCCCCAAAACATGCACAAAACATGCATTGGATAAAAATATGCATAAACAATCTAATCTAATTATTTTTTATACTTCCACAGATCACAATAACCCATACTATAGATTTTATATACTTAAAATAGTCACTTTCACCACATAACTCAAAAACCCATTTTGGATCCTTAAAAATCCGTATTTTCAATAAAAATCCACTTTTGGCATAACTCCCACAAAATATATCAAAAGGCCACGAAATTCGGCCACAATATAAAAATACTTATAAATACACATACTCACCTGACGGATCGAGCAAACGATGTCCCACGTCCGTCCTATAGCCAGTCGAAGTTCGACTTTTCCCACCTAAATAGAAAATTATAGGATCGATTAGCATGAAACTCAAAACTCAACCTACAGATATCCAAATTCAAATCCGTCTTCACCCACAGGTCACATATAACATACGAAGGCGAGCTACATCGACGGATTCCAAATTCGAACCCTAATACAAGAACTTACCTATTGATCGGAGGCTTTCTAATAGGAAAATTTCCTATTTCCTAATTTCTTCAATCCCTTTGTTCTAATATCTCAAATTAGGGTTAACAACAATAATGAGACTCATCTACACCTCCGAATTCATCAAATTTTTACCTCTATATCGCGCGGGCATTTCACCGAACACCCGGCGTGCACTTTTCACCTATAGTCTATTTTACTCAATTTAATTGAGCTTAAGCCTATAAAAATCATCCTAAATTTATATTAATCCTTTCATAATACTCTACACTCTCATATGCATTTTCTACAATTATTTGGATCGAGTTTTCTACCCGATTCCATAAACCCTATAATCCGAGTTTATGCCAAAATCACTACTCCCCATTTTATTCTAATGGTTCACTACAATTTTTACCACCATATAAGAGATAATTCTTATAGATATATATATCTCTATTTTACAAACCCAAAACCCTAATTTACTAACAACTTGTAATTTCTCTAACAATCCACTAATTCCTCAAATCTACCACTTCCAACATTTCTAAATCTCTCTACCATAATAATCCTACTCAATAAAACTAACCACACTTAATTTTATACGAATAAATAAAATAGGGTATACCTTTTCGAAATCCTTTCGAAAATCCGACACTTCCACGATGTAGAGAACCCTTCAATTAGCTTGCCCCCTAATTTAATTTGGATTTGGCGAAGGAACGAAGTGGATTAGAGCGGGAGAAGGGGAGGCCGAATGGGTTTCGGCCGAAGGGTTCGATCGGGAAGAAACAGGGAAAGGAAAGGGAAAGAAAGAAAAAGGAAATGAGAAAGAGGAGGGGGGGGGGAATTTGGAAAATTGTATAAATATATATATAATAAGGAATAATTATATATAAGCCCCCAACCTCCAAAATATTTCAAATAGACCCCCAACTCTCACACTTTAAAAATACCAACAACATCAAATACATAAAATTGTCTCATAATAATTTTTCAAAAGTAGAAATTAAGGTAAACGATATTTCTTCATATAAAACTCGACCTATAACTCCAATATGTCATTAATACCAATCTACCACAAATATCCATACCAATATCAATATTTAAATAAAATACATCAAAAATAATTTTCATTACTCAAAATATATAAAAACAGGCATTTTCGGTATTTCACAGATTCAAGGTGTTACATTAGGGACGGGGGCATGGGATGGTTCGGGGCCGAGTTGGAAGCGACCCCTCCCGTGGACCGACTGGCCTGCCGGTTTTGGATTACCCCTCGGAGGTCGAGCTGGACTGGTCGGGAAGCACCCGATTGGTGTCTGTGACTGACCCCTGGGTTGTTGGATCCATAAGCGTCGGCGGCTGCGCCCTGAGGGGACGCGTCCTGCCGACGGGCAGAGGTCACGGCTTTTCTGGCCTTGGGCGCCATATGAGGTCGGGTAGACGGGGTACCGTTGATGGCTGGGCTCGGGCTGGTGTCGGCACTAGAAAGTTTTCCACAGACGGCGCCAACCTAATGCAGTTTTTTTTTGGGAGGCATATGGATGCACCAGGTGTGAGTTCTTACTCGATTTGTATTGGTGGAGGAAGCTCCGGTGCGGACGACCCTCAGCCGGGCGAACGGTAAGGATGTAGGCAGGAGTGAGGTGGAGGTTGGATGCTCGGTTTGAATCAGGAGGCTCGGATCCGAGGTCTTGTGTACCTGCAGACGGTCTAGGAACACCGGGGTTGGTCCCAGTGGCAGACCCTCCGACGATCTAGTCAGCTACTGAGAGAGAGTAACAGTAACTAGGGTTTTGAGTGGGAAAGATTCATTACCTGGATAAGGTGTGGAGGGTCTGGTATTTATAGGAGAAGTCAACCGGGTCTGGACCTGTTTGGGACCGGGTCTGGACCCGATTGCCCGTGGGCCTGAAGCGGTGGAAGCCCGAGCGGTATAGGGCTGACGTGACAGATGCCTGGGCGGTTTCCAGGCTGACGTGACAGAGGTCCGGGCGATTTTCTGTTGCTGACGTGGCAGATCCAGATGATCCGGCGATGCACGTTTCCTGAGGGGATCCTGTGGTCCAGGAGGGGTCACGTCATCCGACCCATTTCAGTGATAGATTATTTTCTACCGAACTTCTGACAAATTTACCAAATCTTGTACCCGCATCTTTGTTGTGTCCTGTACCATTAACAGCGTTTGTTCTTCCTACCAACAAAGTTTTAGTTTGTTCTTCAGCCATTTCTCACTTCCTCTCCCTGTTATTGTCTCTTACGCAGTAGGCTTCATCTTAATGTGAATGGGAGAGAAGTTAGATTCTCCCGCGATCATTTATCATATGTGACAAATCATCCTTTTTATCATTTTTATGTTAAGCATTGATTATAAGTACTGATGTTGTGACCGTAAAATTGAGTGTGGTTCTTTGTTTATGGAAATTGCATAGATGCACAAAGTAGAGGTCCTAGAGGAGAGTACCACAAGTAATAGGGATAAAGGAGCTAGCCTTTGTGTATGTAACAATCAATTTACTGTTAGAACGTTTTTCTTTAGGATGAGTTTTTTCCTTGCCAGATATGTCATCTCTTTCAACAGAATCTGGTTTTAATATTCGACATATTTTGTAAGAGAAAGGGAGCCTCGTACTTGTAGGAGGAGCCGATAGAGTATTTGATGTAAAACTAATCCTAAAATAGAGAATTTTCAAGATTCTTAATGGATTAATTTTTCCAACACGTAGGTGCGGATTAAAGTTGAAAATTTTAAACAATTAATTGGATGGATTTTCAAGAACTGAATTACGTTAACAATCCCAATTAATAATTCACTCTACAATTAATAATTAAATCCCTAAGTGTTCTTAGCAAGTAATAGATTCAATATTGATTCGTACTCTAATCAAGCATGTGAAACACTCAATCTCAATTATTTATGTGGACGACAGGCAAATCAGATAATATAATAGATAATAGGACAGTAGAACACAAATATTTAATAGTGGAAAGAGTATACCGAGTGCGAAGAAACCAGCGTAGATCTCAGAGTTGGATAACAACTAAGAACACAGCACTCCAAGAGATAGCAATGGCACACGGCAACTTCAAGAGCAATGACAAGGTGGTCGGCGGCGTCACTGGTAGACGTCGACGACGACAGTGGGCGGCGCGAGCGACAGCGGCGAAGTCATCGGGAGGCGGGGCGAACGGGGGGCATAGGGCCTGTGATTGCAGTCGGGGCTGTTGGTGATCTGTGGGATTAAGGTTTTGGTTGATGGGTTGCGGAAGGAGTCGGGGACGAAGGCGACGGGGAGAGGGCAGGGTGAGGGCGACGGTGTGAGAGCAGGGTGCTGGGGTGTCGTCAAAGCTAGGGTTCGGGATGGGGGACTGGGGAAGACGAATGAGTGGGTTTTCTTTTTGATCGGGATTTGGGGTAGAGGAAGAAGAAGATGAAGAAGGGGATTGTGAATGGCGGCTGGTGTAGGAGTAGGGGATTAGGGTTTTGTGTTGGGGATTTGGGAAATTAGGGTTTAGGTAATTTTAGTTGGGAATTTTTTTAAGGGTTTTTAACGTGTATGCCCCTAACAAATATGCTAATATCATATATGTCCTTCAAAAATGTGTATTTTCGTATATGCCCCTAACAATATGAGCTTATTTCTTATTTACCCCTAAAAGTTGCATCAAACTACATGTATTTAAAACTTATAAGATTAGTAACGAATTTGGTTAGAAAACATGATGAAAAAGAAGAAATAATAAAGATGTACTGTAAATTTGTCAATTTATTAAGAAAATTGAAGAAAAATTGAAAAAAAATTGAGAAAGATTGATGTGTTTCAATTGGTTTTATAGATGATTCAGTTTATAAAAAGTAAGAAGAATAAGCTTAACTAGTAGACGAAGGGCATTTCAGTTATTTTACATAAAATCTATGAAACATAACTGTATATTTCATAATTTTTTATGTTTTTAAAGTAGTTTTAACTTTAGGGATAACTAAGAGGTTGTATACACATTGTTAGGGGTACATGTGAAAATACACATTTGTGAGGGGTATATGTGATATTCACATATTTGTTAGGGACATACATGTTAAAAACCCTTTTTTTTTAATTTGGGGTAGATTTTAGAGTTTATCACAAACCCTAAAATTGTATTAGGATTTATCACAAACCCTAATAATTTGGATCTCACTTGTATGACACAAAGAGAGAGAGGAAGAACAAAAACTTAACACAATTTTTTAAATCAAGAATAGCATACTTTCTCATTAATCTTAAGGCCTATAAATAGGCTCAAAATATATCTTGATACAAATCTCAAAATACTTTCAAAATCTAAAAAATGCAAAATAGATTACATATGGCTATAATTGCCAGAAACAAATATGGTAGTGAAATAAAATTCTAAACTAAATAAGCAGCTGTCCTAGACGACGCCCGCGCTGATAGAAACGCCCGAATCGTTTTGAACCGATGTTCTCATCAGTATTTATAACTACTTGTTGGGGGCTTCCTATCGAATGATTACACTGTTCACTTTGATATTTATGTCCTAATATGTATACCTACAAATATCCACTTGTCTTGACTCTTGAGATTGTTTGTCCATGCTTTAAGTGGTTGCAAAATGAACGGTTTTTCAACAACATATAAAATTGGACCATGCGATGCTTGGTAAAAAATCTCCAAACAAATTGTTTTTTTATACACATACATCTTATGACATCAAAAACAAAATAAACGATACGGATCGTTCATAGAATGTTTCACCATGAGTATAAGTATTCTATATGAGGAAATTTTCCTCCAAGTGATAGGTACCTTTTCCTCAATTTGTAATATGAAACTACGGATAGGAGTTGGCCAACTTTTTGTCCAAATTATTACCTGTAGAATTGAATTAGAGAAGATCGTTCTTGAAACTAGTGCTTGCAAATTGATAATTTCCATGATGTGGAAGGTTTTAGCATCTAGCGGATAGCTGAAGTTTTTGTCCCATTTTTTTCGTGGAATCATATTGATATATCTTAGTCTATAATTAGCTCCTATTGTAAGTTAAACTGCTGCACTGCATGAATGAAATAGTTTAGTTTTTCTAGGGATGAAGAACTGGTCAAATGGGCCGGACCAGACCTAATCCGTACGGGTTGGCACGTATCTTGGACGGACTCGGATCGGTTTGGCCACTTAGCTGGGCCGGGCCCAAATTTGATTTGGGTGGCCCGTCCAACCCGTGAACCCTTTAGGGTTCAATCCGGATCGGGTCGGGTCGACCCGCGAGTTGGCCCGTTTATATAGGTAGATTTTTTTTTTTGTAGCTTAAAATAATAATAATAATAATAATACTAAGTAAGTAATAATACTAATAAACAATAAAAACCGTAATAATAATAATAAGATTAAAAGAGTGAAATTGGCAAAAAATTTTGAAATATTATTCATTTGAATTTAAGTTATACAATTTTCACAATTTCTAATGAATTGAAGAATTCAATTCACAAATAAGTTTTATACAATAACATATTTCTTATATACAATTTTAATTGACTCCAATTTTTCTAATTTAACATAACAAGTAAAGATATAATACAATTCCTAACGTGTCGGTCGAGTTGCTATTGTTGATGCAAAGCAGCTATTGTTGTTGTTGTTGTTCTTGTTCTTCCGGCGAGTTGCTCCCACTTGTGGACATTGATAGTGCTTTCCCTTGTGTCCTATCTTCAGCCTTCAGCCAGTCTTCTGTGCAAACGAACATCTCTAACGAGTCGGACTTCAAGCGATTCCTGTAATCAGTTAGAACTCTGCCACTTGAAGAAAATGCACTCTCAGAAGCAACTGTAGAGACATGAGGAGTTAGTAAATCTTTAGACATAATTGACAGAATACTAAAAGTGTGTTCATGGTCTTTCCACCATTGTAAAATATCTAGTAGAGAAGTAGATGGCTCAGAATCTTGTTGGTTATACCAATTTAATTCATTTGGTTGATTAGTCTTAGGTTTTTTTGATTGAATTTGTTCAAGTAAATTAAATGTTCTATCACCAATTCTACTTTTACCCTTACCTTTAGAAGTACCAGAAGAAGAACTAACTACAGAAGTTGAACTACTAGAAGCAAAACGTCTATCATAATAATCATACAAGTTATTTAACGTAGATTCAAACTGAACTAAAAAAGTAGCGCAATCAATTACTAATTCTACATTTTCCCCAAGTAATGCAAAAAACATTTCTATCAAACACTTCGTACCTTCTAATTTGATACGAGGATCCATAACGGTAGCAATACAAATCAACAGAGGAGGAGAAAAATAATACTTCAAAAAAAATTTGAATACAGGTTTTACAATCTCACCAACATTGATATCATTTAACATTTCGTTAAATGTTTGCATCATGCTAACTAATTCAATAAAAATGCTACTAGAAGTAGATTCATATATTTTTGAAAATTTTAAAGTTGTGGTTTTAAAAGGTTCTAAAAATTTCAACAAAGATTCGGCAAAAAACTAATCGGGGGGAGTCATTTCAAAATTATGCATATTTTTTGCGATACAAAAATCATTTACAACTGCTTTATATTCGGTAACAACATTTAGTAAATTAAAAGTAGAATTTTATCGGTGTCTAACATCCTTTGGAAATCTTCTAAAAGGTACATTTCTAACCCTACACCAAGCTTTCCATTCTTGTAATATGCTTGGACTTAATGCAATGAAATGTACACAATTTCTAATTTTAACTATATATGGATCGGCTATTTTTAATGCATCTTGAACACATAAATTTATAATATGACATGCACATGTAACCTGAAAAATATTGTCAGATGGAGGGTTTAATACGAATTTTAAAGTAGTAATTGCTACATTGTTGTTAGATGCATTATCAAAACTAATACACATAATTTTATCGCGAATATGAAAAACATCACAAATTTCTATAATACGATTTGCTATTTTAGCGCCACTATGGGGATACGGCAACGCCGCAAGTAATATGATTCTTTTTTAAAGAATCCAATCATTGTCGATCCAATGACAGGTTATTCCCATCGTTGGAATATTGTTGACACCCTTCCAACAATCCGAAGTTAAACTCCATAAAATTGCAATCAAAGCGTCATTCATTTCGATGTACATTTTAAAACAATCCAATTTGCAAGTATTTCTCAAAATTCTTCTAAAATGAGGGTTTAAGGCAGTTTGATTAAAATTTTCTAAGACCCTACTCTCGGGATAAGAAAATGGTAACTCTTCCTTAATGACTAATCGGGTCATTTTCCGACGAACAAGATCGGGATCATATGGGTGGCTATCAACTAGACCGGTCCTAGGGTTGATTTTTGTTGGCCTTGTAGGTCAGCAAGAAGGTCTTTATGGTTATGTTGGATGTGTCCACTAATTGTACCGGTGCCGTCACCCCTCTTAAATTTGTATGTTTTACCGCATGTTTTACAAACTTTCAAACCTATACCCGGAGTATGTTCATCCGGGATATAATCGTAAAACTTATGCCAATCACTAGTTTCGCCTCTACTTTTTCTACTACTACGGGATTGTGTGGTTTCGGTTGGTTGTTGTTCTTGTTCTTCTAATTATATGTCACCTACAACCTCGTCATGTGTACCCCATTGTTGGGTAGGAGGATCATGGTTGTCTTGGGCGGGCTCACTAATTGGGACAATTGGTAGCCTACGGAAAGAGGAGGAAGAATCTTGTCCGCTACGACCGCTACCGCGTGATCTAGATATAATGTAGTAATGTATGTAAAAAAAAATACACAATGTAGGAACGGTGAATTATAAAAAAAAATCTAAAAAACAAGAGGGGTGAGATAGAGAAGATCAAAAAACCAACAATAATTTTAACTACAACGCAAAAAAATATATAATGAGAGAGGTATGAAATTTTGATACCGTTCACCGTGGAATACGCGTATGTAAATAAACCGTAAAAATAAGAATAGAATAGAACTAGAAAGAAGCACTTTGCCGATTCCGTAATTGAAGAGTTGAGGAGAGCTTGAAGGAGATTTGACGAGGATTGAAGAGAGTTGAAGACGTTGAAGACGTTGAATTTTGATTTCGATACAATCGAAAATTGATCGTGTATATGCCTCGTTGTAGACTTGCTAGTTGAATACTACAATTGTTGAAAAATTCCTTAGAAATGATGTATAATAGTAGAGAGAGTAAGAGAGTAAGGTGTGGTTTTTTAAGGAGATTTTTGGGTGTATTTATAGGCAAAAAATGTGAAAAAAAAAACAAAAAAAAAACCAAAAAAAACCAAAAAACGGCTAAAAGAGCCGTTATGAACGGCTCTGTTCTACAGCAACGCCCCAACGGGCCGCTGACCGCGGGTCAACGGTCGACTCGTCGCGGGTCGAACATTCGACCCGTACGGGTCCAACGGGTCGTAACCTGCGGGTCGACCCGCGGGTTGGCGGCGGGTTGAACTGTTTTAAATGAGTTCGCGGGCCGGGTTATGAGGGTTGGATTCGCGTTTTCTTCGACCCGGGTCGATCCGTTACTGCGCACGGGTTCGATCCGAACCTGCCAATCTCTTAACCGGGCCGGGTTCAACGGGCGGGTCGCCGGTTGACCCGGCCCAGTTACCATCCTTAAGTTTTTCACTATCTAGTAGGATTTTGTAAGTTCCCCTTTGATAGTACTTAGTACTTCAATCTTGAATTCATAGAGCTTGCAGTAGTTCGGTCCAATATCTCTTGGAAACCTCCCCTTATAGCGAGGGATTTTATGAACTCACCAACCTTTTAGTTAGTTTGAACTAAAGTGAGGGATTTTATGAACTCACCAACTGAATCTTTGAACTAAAGCTGAAATTTAGCATTTAATATCTGAGCTCAGTAGTAGTGTTGGGCATAGTTCTCTTTGATGAGTAAACACACACACGCACCCCCATGCATCTCAGTTTGGCTCTAGACTTGAAAAATATGTAATGCATTTATATTTGTATATTTATTCTTTTTTCTAGATACAACACTGGATCTATAATTTCCAGTTTCTTTGATCTGGTAAAAGTATAATCTGCAGCAGATGGATCATCTAATTAAATTGTAGACATCAATTCCCTTACAAATAAACAAACTGGATTGATGTTACCAGATCAAAATATGTTGGAATAATACCTTTGAAGGATCTTTTTTTTTTTTTAGGTTAAAGGTGGAATAACGCTACCCTGTTTCATTAATAAGAAATTAATAAAACAACCCCGGTGTACCGGGAGAAATACAAAAGTACAGTGCAGGAAATAAAACATAATCCCCCAACAAAATCCTGGGGGTGGGTCTAATCATCCATACAACATACAACCAAAAGTACAGTAGGTCGAGACAAAATACAAAGTAGCGGAGACTGCGGCTAATGGAAATCCGATGAGTATGGAGGGCGCCTACCCCTCAGTCCAGTGTCGGCCCAAACTCTACCTCCTCATCATCAAATTTCTCCACCTGGAAGACTCTGGAAATCCTCCCTCTCGCTCCTATGGCAGCAGCTGTAATCCAAAAATAAATAAAATGCATGATATGAATAAGGTTACCAGAAATACTATT
This sequence comes from Hemerocallis citrina, assembly GCA_017893485.1. Classification (NCBI taxonomy): domain Eukaryota; kingdom Viridiplantae; phylum Streptophyta; class Magnoliopsida; order Asparagales; family Asphodelaceae; genus Hemerocallis; species Hemerocallis citrina. Next base: position 7,499,669 of record CM030365.1, on the reverse strand, counting down.
ACATGAAGCACGAAAATAGAAACTATTTCTGTCTATCCATAACACCCAAGTAGTTGCCGCAATGGCTATGTACCACGCATGCTTCATTCCATGGCGAATCGAGGTAAATTTGGGACCAATCCATAAATCCTCATATTCGCTGGAGTAGTCATCTGTTCCTAAGGCTCGTAATACCTCTACTATGGTTGCCTTACTCCTTAGGCAGTGAATAAAAAGGTGATTCAAATTCTCCGCATGCATGTTGCAGAATCCACAGTTGGTCGCCATCTGAGGTTGTCTTTTGGCAAGGTTCTCTCTGGCGAGGATGGCATTATTGAGCACTAGCCAGAGGAATGCCCTGACTTTAAGGGGGGTTTTAGCCTTCCATAACACCTGTGTCCAGCTGGGTCTGTATCCTCGATAGTGAATTTGATGATACAGAGATCTAACCGTGAAAGCTCCCTTGATCTCGAGTCCCCAGCGCATCTGATCTGGGCCTTGAGCAAACATTGCACCGGTCCGTGTGATGTGTGCTTGCAATTCAAGCAGTTGCTAATGTAATTCTGGGGTAAGAGTTTCTTGGAACGACGGTCTCCAATTGCCCCTCTTCCAAGTCTCGGCCACTGAAATATTCGGTCGAGTCGTTATCTCATACAGCACTGGAAAAGTTTCCTTAAGGGTATGGACACCACACCATTTGTCCCACCAGAATCTGGTGGACCGTCCATTACCGATAGTCGATGTAACTGCTGAGTTGAAAGGTTCGCTTGCTTTGGTAATTCCCTTCCAGAATCGAGAAACTCTAGACCCTACTCAGAAGCCTAAACTTCTCGTACCTTTTTCCCGAAGGTATGATTGAATGAAATCCTGCCATCCTTCTCCGCTGTGGTGAAATACCTTCCACCACCATTTCCCCAAAAGGGCAAGGTTCACATCTCTTAGGTCGATGATGCCTAGCCCTCCATGCTTCTTCTTCATGCAAGCAATACTCCATTTGATCAGGTGGTATCCTCCCCTATTCGAGTCTGCCCTTTTCCAAAGGAATCTCTTTCGGATTCGGTCAATTCTTTGGATGACCCATTTAGGAAGCTCAAAAAATGACATGTAGTAAATGGGCAGATTAGACAGCACTGAGTTGATGAGAACCACTCTGCCACCGAGGGAAAGCGATTTTCCTTTCCAACCAGACAACCTGTCCTCCACCCTGTCTATGATAGGTAGTCAGTCCGTCTTAGTAAGCTTCCCTGGCTTGAGTGGGAGTCCTAAATATTTGATTGGGAACTCGTCTGTCATACAGTTTAGTATGATCGCATGGTGCCTCTACATCGGAAAGTACAATTGGAATCAAAGCACTCTTGTGAAAATTAATCCTGAGACCTGACCAGACTTCAAAACAGTAGAGGGCCCCTTTAAAGCAGACTGTCTCTGACCTATTCTCGTTATCAAAGAGTAGGGTGTCATCCGCATACTGAAGAATCGTGCACCCTTGGTTAGAGTGACTGTTAGCCACGGGCGTTATCCAGCCTTTTCTCCGGCAGTTCTCTAGCATGCCCCTCAGTACATCTGATACGATAGTGAATAGCAGAGGAGACAGCGGATCCCCTTTCCGTAGCCCCTTCTTGTAAGGAAACGGTGGACCAGACCGCCTATTAACCGAGATTGCCGTTTTACTAGTGTATAAACACTGTTTGATCCACCTAATCCATTTAACCCCGAAGCCTCTCCCTCTGAGAGCTTCCAGCAAACACTCCCAGTCGACGGAGTCATATGCTTTCTCAAAGTCTAGTTTGAGGAGGAAATTCTTAGCCTGGCCTGTATGGTAGTGGTAGATGACTTGTTCTGCAGTAGCCACACTATCTAGGATACATCTGCCCTTGATGAAACCAGTCTGTGTTTTGCTAATTAAATTGTCCATTATGTTTCCCAGGCGGATGGCCAGGACCTTTGTGATGATCTTAATCGAGCAGTTTATGAGGCTGGTCGATCTAAAATCCTCCACCCTCGAAGACTCCATCCTCTTAGGTATGAGAACAACTTCCGCAAAGTTGATCTTACCATGAACCTTGGCCTGTTGACTAGAACTTAAGGATTCAAACAATCAAAACCTTGTACTCCCTGTGCATATGCATATTTTTTGCAGTAAGAGCATGTGTAGTCGTTGGCTATATATCCATTTTATGGATATTTTTGGAAAAAAAACCTATGTAGTCGTTGTCTATATACCCATTTTTTAGGGATAGGATGAACAGTAGACGTCTATATTTTGCAGCAGAAATGGCATTATGCATATTTTAAAAATCGGAAGATGATTTATCATCTTTGTGTTGGACGGTATATGATCTACCGTCTGAGAACATTTTTTAATTGTAAAATATTGGGACGGCATATGATATTCCGTTTGGAGAAAAAAAAATATTTTAAAAAACAATGTCAAATGAGATGCTGGCATTTTGTGGAAAAAAAACCAAAAAAAATGCAAAAGTGTTGGACAGGAGAACGGGAGATGATCTCGCGTCCTTCAAAAAAAAAAAAAAAAAAAAAAAAATCACTCAGTGCACGATTGAGCAAATTAAAAAAAATGGAAAAAGAAAAATGGTTAGACGGCAAATAATATGCCGTTTGAGAAAAAAAAATAAAATTAATTAATGTGTCGGACAGGAGATGATCTCCCATCCTTTACAAAAAAATTTTTCCCATCAAACGGCATATGTTCTCCGTCTTTCAATTTCTTTTCTTCCACTTTTTACGAAAATTGTTTACACAGTATATCATGTTCAGTTTGATTAAAAAAAAATAGTCATTTTTTGAGTATTAACATTTACGGCGCAAACCCAAAAAAGCTATTTCTATAATTTTCATATACCCATTTTTTAAGAAAACGGCTACAAATGCTCTAATCGCTTACTAAGAGCATCCACAGTCGTGGGCTAAATACCCAAAATTTGGAAAATTGGGGAAAAAACGAGCTGCAGTCATCGTCCAAATACCCAAAATTTGGGTATACGATGAACAGTTCGTTGCCAAATATAGCAGACGATTTGGCTATTTCCAAAATATAGCTAACGCAAGATTATCAACCGTCCGTCCTAATTGACGGAAGATAATTCTCCGTTTCGTACAAAAAGTACGTTAGCCCAATGATTAACCAGTTTTTTGAAAAAAGGAAAAAAAAAAAAAAATTCAACAGACGGGTGATAATCAACCGTCCGATCAAAATGACGGTGCATATTTAACCGTCTGTGCGTTTTTTTTTTTAAAAAAAAATTTAAACAGGGACGGTATATAAAACACCGTGCGATGTAATTAACGGTTCATAATGAACCGTCCCAGACCATTTTTTGTTTTTTTTTTTTTTAAATTTTTTTGTCGTTTAGTGCATTAAAAAAAAAATTTAAAAAGTCAACTTTTTGTACACATCACAGGCAAAATGACGGCACATTATCAACCGTCCCAGGCCTTTTCTTGATTTTTTTTTATTATTATTATTATTTTTTGTCTTCTAGTGCATTAAAAAAAAAAAAAAAAAAATATATTTGGAACGGACGATTATACTCCGTCATTCTTAATGGACGGATAATAATCTCCCGTCCGGCTATATTTTAGCTTTCAACGACTGCGGCAACATTCTTTTTTTCCTATTTTCCAATTGTTATATACCCAAAAATTGGCATGAACGACTGTAGATGCTCTAATAGCCTTATATTTTCACATGTTTCCACAGGTTCAAAGCAGCAGTCCCATCAAGGTTACATGCAAAAAACTGATAAAGCAAGACGCCATAGGCTGTCTTCTGGACAACCACCTGTCAGAGTGTCTGAGAAATAACGCTTCGACTATTTGATGTTGCTTCCAGTGAAGGATCGGTTGAATGGAAGGATGCATTATGTATTAAATATTAGTCCCAGTTAGATTTTGAATTTCGAAAGAGTTCGGATTAAGGGTTTATAGTTTTCGGTGATGTTCCAAATTTTGAGAACAGTTTTTCATTTTTTAAATGATATAGTGCCTGCCGAAACCATGGCTTTGTTCCTTAACATTGCCAGTTTGTATGTTGTACCAACCTACTATACTCTTTGGTTGCTTGATGTATGGATAGTTAGACCCATTCCCCAAGGTTTGTTGGGGGAGTTTGTTTGTTTTCTTTCATTTTCTTCGTGCATTGTACTTTTGTTTTCTCCCGGTACGCCAGTATTGTTTTATTAACCTCTTATTAATGAAACAGGGTGGCCTTATTTCACCTTTTACCTCAAAAAAAAAAACATTGCTTATCCTATTTATTTGTTATATTATATCCTTGGCATGTTTAGTTTCTCATGTATATCCAAAACATGTTTAAAATTCCATGTGTATGCTTGAGTTTACAACAATTCATAATGATCCCGACATTGAAATTTTTTGTGTTACAAGTAGTTTCTTGCAAGAATCTGAGGCAAAAACTGAGATCTTAAATATCTGTTGATTAGTGAATTAAATAAGATGTTTTCTGAAAATTTTTGCTCAAAGTTAATCAGAGGAAATAGTGCAGATTCTAGTTAACATCAGAGCTGTGGGGTTCTGGAAACCCTGCCGGTTGGAGTCTGGCTGGTTATATCTTAACCAGTCACGAGTCCGGACGCTCATTAGAGTTCGTCCTACCTCAAGTTTTACTCCCATAGTATATTACTGAAATGCCGCAGGCTGCTAGTTTTACCCGAATGTAAAGTCTGATTTTGCGAAACTTGGAATAATTCTAATGGTGCAGCAAAAAGATAAAGAATCAAGTTGAAAGAATGGATCGATATAACCAGAAGAACTAATGAGCCATCAAAACAATTAGATACAACTAACTTCAAGAATTCACTATAGAATGTACAAAGGTTGAGGGGAAAAAGGATTTCTTATATTCCGGTTACAATTGCAATCAGTTTCTATTTCTATCTTCATCGGTGGAGTCGCTATATCTACAGGGGCATTAATCTCTTATACTTGAAGAACCAAAGAAAGGAACCGAAAATAATAACACCACACAACCCAGTGATGACGAGTACCCACTCAAAAGTGCTCGGTTCTTCAAACAATGGTATGGCAAAGTTCATACCAAACACCCCAGCAACTACTCCAAAAATGGCGACAACAAATGTAGCGGTTGTAAGTAGCAGTTCAAATTGAATCAACTGGTTCCGGACATTGTCCTGAAAGTGCAGATATTTAGACAGATCAATAGGTAAGCGAATAAATTCTGAAAGCAGTTGATAACATGAAAATTCCAGTAATTTTCCCAAAGGATGCCAGCCAATATAATATATATATATATATATATATATATATATATGAAAATCTTCCATTGTGCACCACCCCTCCGTGTGCACTCGACCTTCCCGCCTTCGTATCGACGATCCAAACCGTTCATAATGTTCTACACATCTAAATTATTCTAAATATGTAAAATCAAATCATTTGAAATTCATTTGCTCATCCATCATGTGATGCTAAAAATAATGATTTTCAGCCATTCAATTTTGTAACACTTCAATGCATGGACAAATGAATTTCAAATAATTTGATTTTACATATTTCGACTAATTTAGATGTGTAGATCAATGTGAACGGTTCGGATCATCGATACAAAGGCAGAAAGGCCGAGTGCACACGCCGTGTGCACCATAGATGGTGCACAACGGAAGACTTCTACACATATATATATATATATATATATGGGTAAAAGGGATATGAGCAACTTGCTTATTTAGTAAATGAGCAAGTGATTATGTGGCATGCATGTGATACATTGGACAACTAACCCGTTTAAGGATTTTCCAATCACATGCATGCTAGTGCCACATCATCAAATACTTATTTACTAAATGAGCAAGTTGCTCATACTCCCTTTTTCCTATATATATATATATATATATATATATATGAGCTTTCTTCCATTGCAAACGCTACTGTAGCATTTGCAAACGTGCACACCACTTAACCCGTCATTGGCAATGACAGGTTAAGGCAAAACACATAACCCGTCATTGGCAAGGACGGGTTAAGTGGTGTGCACGCGTTTGTACAACATTTGCGTTTGCAATGGAAGATAGCTCTATATAATATATATATATATATATATATATATATATATATCTCCAAAAGTACATCTCTTCTACAAAAAACTTATGCCATAGAATTTTTGCGAAAAAATAACTGCAGCTTTTATTGGAGTGCATTTTGGAACTACACTATGGTTCTACTAAAGTAATATATAACACTTCTTGACGTTAGGTGAACATTGCTCGTTAAATATAAGGAAAATAAGAACACTTACTAGCTGAATGTTGATGAAATCTTCAGTGTCATCAATGTACTCCTTCAACTATAATGAGAATAGGGGGAAAAAACAAGTTTTCAAATTCCAATTCATAATTCTGGTGCTAAGAAAGAAAATCCAAACAGACAGAATCAAGCATTACCGAGGTGAGTGTGTTGAGAGTGTTATCAATGACAACAAAATAAGCCTCTAACAGCATTTCCAGTTCTTCAATGTTTTCCATGGTGCTTACTGAGCTTTTGGTACTGTCATGCCGGCTCCTCGAGAAGCTCAAACCTGACTCAATCTTCCGGGAAGAACCAGGTTGGGAAGAAACTGGAGAAACAGGCGCAGAAACGGAAACACCTCCGCCATTAGAAAGGAATCCTTGTAAAGATTGCTCACCATACAATGCGACTTCCATTCGCTTCTTTTTCTCTGTAAGATACATTTCAGCCATATCACCATCATCATCCATCAGTTGTTCTACCTCATCCCTAACCTATCCAAAACGAAGCATCAATCTTTTTGCATTGATAATGGGGTAAATATACTAAGAGGTTATTTGTGACCAAGGAAAGATCATGTAATAAATGATATATAAGTAACTAACTATATACCTTTTGAACTCTTCTAGTCAATGCCACCAGTCTACTTTTCAATTTGCGTACACGTTCTAAGTTTAAAGTACTGATCTTTGATGTTAGCTCATCCAATAGTGGATATGCTTCAATTCGGAGTTCCGTTGCCTGTTAAAAGATGAAGACCTTTCAACACGTATTCACTTCGAGTTATAAAGACCACACAGAACTAAAAAGGATACAAGAAATGGTAGTGCTTTAAGCTATATGACAAACCTGAAAAGAAAAAGAAAAAAAGACAATCATATTACAATAGCATGGATACAAAAGTTGGTGATGTAAACTTAATCCTAAGTAGAGAATTTTCAAGAATTTTTAAAAATATTAAAAAAATTAAGTTTACCAACATGTAATGCAGATTAAGTTAGAAATTAAACTATTAAATGGTTTGATAGATTTTCAAGATATGAAATAAGTTTAACAAGCCCAATTAAAGATTCAATCCTAACAATCAATAATTATACTTAGGCGTTCTAGCAAGTAAAATAGTCAATAATAATTTGTACTCTAATTGGCAAGTAGAAGCACACACTCAATAATTCGTACTCTAATTAGCAAGTAGAAGTTGAAAGGATTTACCGAGATTCGATTGAAAGTGTCGAAGATGAAAACAGGATCTTCGAGTGGTCGACGACAACAAGAGGGAACCGGCAGGGCAGCAAGGCAGCAAGTTATTACTGAGTTGTTGCAGGTTGGCGTGAGGGCAGCGAGGTGGGTTGCGGAGGCACTGACGTCGTCGGTGGTGGGTGAGGGCAGCAACGGCAAAGTGGAGAAGAAAGGGAATGGGGGATAGGGTTTTATGAGACTTGGGAATTTGGAGTATGAGTTTTTGATTTGATGGAGATTTGGGAATTGGGGCTTGAAGGTGATATCTAGGATTTCTCACAAACCCTAAATTTCTTAGGATTTCTCACAAGCCCTAATAATTTCTTATGGTATCACACACACAAGAAAAGAATTCAAAGCAATAACTGAACACAGTAATTTTTTTAATCAATAATAGCATGCCTTCTCATTATTCTCAAGACATACATATAGGCTCAAAACAAAATCTCAATACAAATCTTCAAAATATTCTAATAATACAGAAAATAAAGGGTGCAAATTGCAAAACTACTACATATGGCTCAAATTGTCAAAAACAAATATGGATGTTGAAATAATATAGCAGGCTAATAGAACAGTCATCCTAGACGATGTCTGCACTGACAGAAGCACCTGAATCATCTCAAACCGATGTCCTCATCATTCTCTCCGAGTGGGAGAAGGCTCAACCCAGTCGAGTCAAAAAAAAGTCTGTCATAGTGCTCCAAAAGGCCTGGATCCAAGCGCTGGAGCTTTTCACGATCAATCCAAGTATCATCCAACTCCGACTTATTTTTCCATCTTACCAAATACCTATGAATACCACCATCTCTAGTAGAGATTATCTGATAATCTAAAATATTGTCCAATTTTTCTGTCGGTGGGTCAGTATCAGGTAGAGGGGGAAGTGTGGGAGTCTCGCCAGTAGGCTATAGGATAGGCTCATCTATAAAAGGATTTCTAGGGTTAAATTTTAGGCCTTCATAGGATACTAGATCCTCAATATTGAAAGTCTTACTTATGCCAAAACCTCCAGGAAAGGTTAACGACATAAGCATTATCATTGATTTTATGTAGAATTTTAAATTGGCCTGCAACACGTGTATTCAATTTCTTAACGGATCCAGCTGGAAACCGTTTCAGACGAATCTGAACCATCACTTCATCACCAACATCAAAAGTTTTAAATTTCATTCTAGTATCTGCTATGAACTTGTAGTTAAAATTATTCTCATTAATTTTCTGAAAAATTTCTCTATGCAAATCATGAATGCGGAATGCAAATGAGGATGCAGACTCTGTGACTATGATGGTCTAACACAGAGATAAAATCTATGGGCTGCCAAGTGACTTTGGAAGGAATGAGTGGCTCAGGTACATTCAATGGAGGTGATTGGATCAACCAAATACAGTTGAGAAACTGGTCATCCTCTTCTTCACCGAAGTCATCACTTACATGAGGTTCATAGGTAAACTCAATGTCGGGCTCATCAGCAATGACAGCGGTACTTTTTACGATGTTGATCCTACTAGGGTTGGGACAGTTGCCAACAACATGGCCGTATCTCTTGCATTTATAGCACTTAGTGAGAGGATCAATCTTAGAGTAGTCTCGTTCAGTGTTCTTATCTGTGTTGTCATTTCTAGGTGGATAGAAATTTGAAGTAGATTGGCTTGGGTAAAACTTGTTAGAGTACTGAGAAGAGGATGGCTCAAGCCTAGAGAAATAATCTCTCAAATCGCTGAACTTGTAGGGGGAACTTGCTTTAAGGGAATCCATATCAAGAACAATGGCATAAGTTGCTACCAAGGAGTCCATATTTCTATGAATTAACTCGTTCCTAAGATCGGCTCGTAGTCCAGCTCTGAATCTAGAGAGAGTTTGTTCTTCATTCTCTTTACCCAAAGCATTGCACCGAATGAGAAAGTCGTCAAACTTATCTACATACTCTTGGGTAGATTTGCTTCCTTGATAGAGTTGATTCCACGAATCTAGCAATCGGGTGTGGAACGACAATGACACATATCTCTCGATGAGTTTCTCTTTAATGGCCTCCCAAGTGGTTATGGGTGTCAGGCCTCGACCTCTGCGGGAATGTTCAAGATTGGTCCAGTGTTGTTGAGCTTTACCAGTCAATTTCATCATGACAAATTTAACCTTCAGGACTTCGCTCATGTCAAACCACACGAAGTAGTGGTCCATGGCACGGATCCAATGAAGATAAGCTTGAAGTTTCATGTGGCCTTCAAAGTGGGGAACGTCAGTCTTAACATTCTTCATGTATTGTTCATCAAGGTTACGGTCTTGACGTTGACCGTCACAAACATTCCATTGAGGTATCTGACGATGAAGCTCAGGGACAACATTTTGATTCAATTCTACTTTCTCAAGCCTCTTATTGATATTGTCAAGAGTTGCTTGAAAGGCAGCGAGGATAGTGAAAATATCAGAGTTGTTCATTTCAGTTTGAAGAGGGACTCGCTGGATTCTAGGGTTCCTGATTGGGTAATTTGGGAGGGACAAGAAAGGTTCTTCGGGATTCGTGATGGTGCTGCGAAGACGCATTCACCAACGGTGGAAAACTAGGGGTCGTGGGGACGCGTGTTTGCTGAAATTTGGGGAAACGTGTCCTAAATGCATACCGAAGTTTTTTTTAGAAATGAACTAAAAATAGTCCTACAATGATCCTAAATGAATGCAAAAATTATAACTAAATGATGCAAGAACTAGGGCTTTTAAAAAAAATATTCAATCTGATACCAAAATGATGAAAACTTAACCCTAAGTAGAGAATTTCAAAGAATATTAAAAGATTAAGTTTACCAATATGTAATGCAGATTAAGTTAGAAATAAAACTGGTTTGATGAATTTTCAAGATATGGAATAAGTTTAACAAGCCCAATTAAAGATTCAATCCTAACAATTAATAATTATACCTAGGCATTTTTAGCAAGTAAAAAAGTCAATAATGATTTGTACTCTAATTAGCAAGTAGAAACACACACTCAATATTTGTGAACAACAAATAATTTAGATAATATTCTAGAGATGATAAAGTTGTATCACAAAAAAATGGAGAAGTTAAAAGAGTTTACCGAGATTCGATGGAAAGTGTCGAAGATGAAAAAAGGATCTTCGAGTGGTCGACAACAGCAAGAGAGGAGCGGCAGGGCAGGGTAGCAAGGTAGCAAATTATTACTGAGTTGTTGCAGGTTGGCGTGAGGACAGCGAGGTAGGTTGCGTAGGCACTGGAGTCGTCAGTGGTGGGTGAGGGCAGGAATGGTAAAGTGGAGAAGAAAGGAATTTGGGGCTAGGGTTTGATGAGACTTGAGGATTTGAAGTATGGGTTTCTGATTTGATGGAGATTTTGGGATTAGGTCATGAAGGTGAGATCTATGATTTCTCACAAACCCTAAATTTTTTAGGATTTCTTACAAACCCTAATAATTTCTTATGGTATCACACACAAGAAAAGAATGCAGAGCAATAACTCAACACGGTAATTTTTTTAATCAATAATAACATGTCTTCTCATTATTCTCAAGGTCTATATATAGGCTCAAAACAAAATCTCAATACAAATCTTCAAAATATTCTAATGCAGAAAAATAAATGGTGTAAATTGCAAAACTACTACATATGGCTAAAACTGTCAAAAACAAATATGAATGCTGAAATAAAATATTAGACTAATAGAACAGCTATTCTAGACGATGTCTGCGCTCATAGAAGTACTCTAATCGTCTCGAACCGATGTCCTCATCGGTTGGCCAAGGTAAAGGATAGATGACTATAACTTCCTAACTTTTTTCTTAACTAGACATAAACTTCAACCCTGTTTCTGACAGTTCTTCACTTTAAAAAAAAGTATATACCTACTAGTGAATAGAAAAATAAAGATTGGATGAGGTGTCATGTCAATAGGTAAACAGCAAATGTTTTGAAGATCATAAGGATAGTTATACTAATACATCAAAGGTCTGAAGACCACGAAGGAAGGATCTGTCATGAACAAAAATTAACCACAACGACGAACAAAAACAAACACGACTGTAAAAGTTCAACCACATCTCATCTCGATGCCGCCAAAATCATGCATACACTCTTCGCAGATTGAGGGTATTTCTTACCCGCCAAAATCATGCATACAATGCAAATGAGAAGATTATAAAAAAAAGGCAAAAATATGTGAATGAATTACTAAGCGAGGAGCATGCAACTGTTATAAACTAACGAATAAAAATGTCTCTTATTGGGTAAAGAAGTTACTAAGCGAAGAGCAAGCAACCTGCACCAATCTGGACGTGTGCGGATAAAGAAGCTAGTCCAGAAAAATAGGCTTAGGTTAGCAACTTGGAATATAGGAACATTAACAGAAAAATGCATAGAACTAGTAGATATGATTAGAAGGAATATTAACATAACTTGTTTACAGGAAACAAAGTGGGTAGGGGAGTAAGCTAAAGAGATAGATAGTTTTAAATTATATTATACCGGTAAAATTAGAAATAAAAATGGAGTAGGAATTTTAGTTGATGAAAAATTCAAAAGAGATGTAGTAGGTGTTAATAGGAAAGGAGATAGAAAAATACAAATTAAGCTTTGTATTAGGGGAAAACATAATTAATATCATTAGTGTTTATGCACCCCAAGTAGGATTAAATGTACAAGCTAAAAATAAATTTTGAAAAGATATAAATGAAATAATCCAAGAAGTACTCTTAGGTGAGAAACTATTTATAGGAGATTTCAATGAACATGTAGGAGAAGCTAACATGGGATATGAGAGGGTGCATGGAGGACATGAATTTGGAAATAAGAACGATGGTGGAGAGGCTCTATTAGATTTTGCGGCTTCGTATGATCTTATACTAGCAAATACTAATTTTAGGAAGAGTGATGAACATTTGATAACCTTTAAAAATTGGGCAAATAGGAGTCAGCTTGATTTTTTCATCATTGAAATCTCCTCCTATAAATAGTTTCTCACCTCATGGTACTTCTTGCATTATCTCATCCATTTATAAACTTGCTAAACAAAGGGATAGAAAAACAAAAGATCTGGATACAATTAGATGTATTAAGAGAGAGGATTCAAAAGTCTTAGTAAAAGATGAGGAAATAAGGAAAGATGGCGAAATTACTTTAAAAAGTTATTAAATGAAAAAGTTGTGGGCAACTTAAATATAGAGGACTCAAGGAAAAGTCGAGAGTATATGTTTTTCCGTAGAATTAGGACCACGGAGGTTCAAAATGCTCCAGGAATGATGAAAATAGGAAAAACATTAAAACCGGATGATACACCCATTAAAGTTTGGAAGTGTCTGGGGATTTAGAAGTGGATTGGCTAACAAAATTATTGAATGAAATTTTGAGGACTAAGAAGATGTTTGATGAATGAAGAAAGAGTATTTTTGTACCAATATATAAAAATTAAGAAGATATACAAAGTTGCTCCAACTACCGAGTGATTAAATTAATGAGTCATACGATAAAAATTTGGAAGATAGTGATCGAACATAGACTGAGACTAGAAACTATAGTGTGAGAATCAATTTGGATTTATGTCTGGGAGGTCAACAATAGAAGCAATTTGTGTACTGAGAAGACTTATAAAAAAATATAAGAATAAGAAAGATCTACACATAATTTTTATAGATCTAGAAAAAATATATGATAAAGTCCCTAGAGACATAGTATGGTGGGTGTTAAATAATAAAAGAGTAATTATTCAGTATATTGAGGTAGTTAAGGATATGTATGAAGGGGCAACAACAACAATTAGAACAATCACAGGGAGACCAGTGATTTTTCTATTACAGTAGGTTTACACCAAGATTCGGCTTTAAGCCCTACCTCTTTACTTCGGTTATGGATGAATTGACGCAAGAAATACAAGATGAGGTGTCTTGGTGTATGCATTTTGCCGATGACGGCGTCTTAGTGGACGAGACTTGAGCAGGAGTCATGCTAATTAGAATTGTGGAGAAAATTTTTAAAAGCTAGAGGCTTTATGATAAGCAAAACTAAAACATAGTATATGGAGTGTAATTTTAGTGATATTCGGAACACAATGAGGAAGTAGTGAAGCTTGATGGTCAAGAAATACCTAAGAGAGACCGTTTCCGATATTTAGTCTCGATTATACAAAAAGATAGGAAAATTTGTGATGTTATACATAGGATCCAAGCAAGATAGCTTAAGTGGATAAGTGCTAGTGGTGTTTTGTGTAACAAACGTATGCCTTTGAAGCTGAAGAAATTTTTTTATAAGACGGCTGTTATGGAGCAGAGTGTTGGGCAACAAAGAAACAACATATCAAAAAAATAAGTGTAGCGAAGATGAGGATGCTAAAATGGATGTGTGGTAAAACAAGAAAGGATAGAATAGAAATGAGCATATACGGAACATGCTAAAAGTAGCTCCAATCCAAGATATGATAAGAGAGAATCGTCTCAGATGGTTTGGGCATATCAGATGTAGACCTAGTAGTGCCCCCGTTAGAAAGAGTGATTTGATAAGTACGGTAAAGTTAGGGGTAAAGGAAGACCTAAATAAACTTAGGTGGAATCGGTGAGAAAAAATATGATAGCTTGTGACCTTACAGAATATATTGCGCTAAACCGAGCACAATGGAAAACCTGAATTCATGTAGCCGACCTCAACTAGTTGGAAAAAATGCTTTGTTGTTGTTGTTGTTGTATAAAAACATCTCTTATGTCAAATATGAGTTTGAAACATCCCAATATACTATATCTATTCAATGCTCACTATGAACGTCATACAAGAAGTCTACCAATATACACAATAGACTCCTTACCTTCGATATATCCCAAATGAGGAACCATTAAATTCCTTCAGCTCCATGTTTCTATAGAAGTATTAATAATTTGCAACCACGGAGACAACTAGGGATGAAAAATGAAGAAGCATAGGTCATTAGTGAAACAAACCTCCTTCCCCTCCCTTGACCACATCATTGCCATCTCTGCTATCTCCACTGTTTCAAGGCAGAAATTCACCAAATTCTCACTCTTTGTAGGATCTGCTCCAATCACTGACATTCTTAGACGAAACCACCATAATGTCTTATTACTTTATCAAACACCATATTAGACGGGATCAGCAATTTCAATGTAGTTTTTCAAAATTTTCTCTATGCAGTGTGCCTCCCCATGGTTGTTATTTAAGAAGTTATCCTAATTAAAAGGTTCACCAAATTCTTACTCTTTGTTGGGTTAGTCCAATCGCTATGACATTCTCAGACCTACCCTACCAAGCACAAACACTTCTATATAGAAGCACTAACTCAAGCACTATCAATTTCAACATAGTTTTCCAAGATTATCCAAGTGTTGGATGTTATCTCCGGTCGCCTCATGTTCATGTCCATATTGTTCGCTAAAACACTACGGTAATCCATTCAATCACAAGTTTCAATCTCTTATGAGCACAAACTCAAGTTTCTAAATTAAACCAACATAATCAACAACCAAACACAAACACACACACAAAAACCCACCTTACCAACCCAAGTACACACCCTAAATCAGAAAAGATTACAAATTAAAAATTTTGGTCAAAAACCCTAACATGTACATCAAGAAACATGCACTGCTATGTCTCATCGGATTAAACACACATATCTGACTTGACGCTATCCAAGTCTCAATATAGTTTTTCAAAATTTTCTCCTTGTTGGTGTCTCTCATGTCACCTCATCTCCATGGCTGTTAGATTAAAGATTTCAATAATTCATTCAATCCCAAATTCCAATCCCTTAGAGCATATGTCGTTGTTTGCCAAATATCTAAATTTTGTAAATTTTGGCAAAAATAGTCCCTCAATTGTTGGCTAAATATCCAAATTTTGGGTTTGAAGGGAACAATAGCCGACTATATATGGGAAGAAATATAGGAATTTGAAAAATAAAACTAACGAAATATCATCTTTTGTCCGTACAAAATTTTATCCCAAAAATTCATCGGACGAGAGATGATCTTTCGTCCCAAAATTTTTTTTTTTAATAAAATAGAACGGATGGGAAATGATATTCTGTCCGTGCATTTTTTTAAATTTTTATAAAAAAAAGTCTCGGACGGAATTTGATCTCTCGACCAATGCATTTTTTTCCCTTAAAATTGAGGGTGTTTATATGGAATTAGGCCTAATAGGAATTGTTATACGTAGGTTGGCACAGTACTCTGTGTTTATTTTGTTAATTTCTGATTAATGAAACATGGTTGCCATATTCAACATTTTCCCTCAAAAAATTGTTATGTGTATGTATTAGCTTTGAGGTGTGAATTTTGGGATCAAAGATGGAATGAATACTATAGGAATTGTTATGCGTATGTGTACATTTTAAAAAACAAAAATCTTACTAAAACAGTCTCAGACGAAATTTTAATCTCCCGTGCGTGCTATCGTTTTTTTTTTTGCATTTTTTAAATATTCAAATGACGGGATTTGAACAAAACGATCTATCATCCACCGTCCATTACAATTTTTGAAAAAAACCCAAATTTTGGATTCAAACGACTACCCAAATTCCTATTTCTAAATGCCAAATACCCAAATTTTGAGTTACAACTACTCCGGATCCGGATGCTCTTATCGACTGATAAAGAAAAGCCCAAAACCCTAAAACACTAACTAACCTGCGCATCCAGAAACGTGCACGCGGCCTCGAGCGCCACCTCCACGGCCCGAAACTCAAACGGCAAGCAATCACCCAAATTATCCAAAATCCGCCGCTGCAACTCCCTCACGTACTCATCCATCACATATCCATCCAACGAGTTGAGCAAGAACACCTCATCCGCAGTAATCACACACCGAATCTGCTCGAGGTTGAGGACGATGGCCTTGTCCCGGCCGAGAATGGTGGAGGGGTAGACGAAGAGGGGATCGAGGAGGCGGAGGTCGCGCGCGGGGAGGTCGCATGTGCGCATCATGGTGAACTTGTCGATGGAGATGAGCTCGGCGGAGGCGGTGGCGGCGTCTATGCGGATCCAGGAGCGGAGGAGGGTTTGGGGGTTGCGCCTCTTGAGGTTGAGAACCGAGGGTTTCAAATCCGCCATTAGTTAAAAAGGAGCGAGCTTTTTTTTTTGTTTTGTTTGTTTAGATTGAAGAATGTCTTATGTCGCAGTTGGGGAATCAATGGAGGTAAATGACTTGATTCGATGATAAAATGAAAAGCGGGTCGGGTCGAGTCGGGTCCTACAAGATCCAAGAGAAGATGCAGAAGGTGACCCATCTCCTTTACCTATGATTAAGTTAGGCCCACTAAAGTCATTTGTTGGCCCACCATCCTGTTACATTTCACTTTTTGGTTTGACGGATAGTCTGTCAAAGTACACACACATTTGATGGCCCACACAGAGCAAGTTTTAAAATGAAGCCCTTGTAAGTTTACAAAATAAAAAATAAGAATTATTTAAATTCAAACAAACTTTGAGCCTAGAGGACAAACTACTTAAATGAAATCAAATATATATATATATATATATATATATATCCTTCCCGAAAAAATTTAATTGATAATGTACGCATTTTTTATAAGTGGCAAAAAGAAACTCGGACAAACTCTAACAATAAAAACGAAATACATGATCTCAACTATTTTAAAAAGTCTTACTTGCTACATTTAAAACTTTAACACTGCATACAGAATCCATGTTCACCAAAGCAAGCTCATTGTTTGCATCCAAAATTTGCCTACAAAATAAAACACACACAAAAATATTACTTAAACATGACTCTTCTCACATTTTTAGAAGCAAAATCATTGGTTATGCTTTGATAGTTGAGCTTTCCTATTAGATCATGTTCAATTGATAACATGGCTAACCCATTCAACCTTCCTTGTGACACGGTTGACCGAAGATAAGTTTTGATCAACTTCAACTTTGAAAAACTTCTTTTCGCTGATGCAACTGTAACTTGTACAGTTAGCAAAATTCTATAAGCTATCCACGCATTAGGAAAACCAATATTGCCATTTCTTTCTTTCATAAAACTTAGCACTTCAGTTGGTCTCTTTGCTTCATCTGGTAAGACTTCCTTTAAAATTTTCAACTCTAAAAATAAGTCTTTTTCATCCACCTCTGAGACATCGCCTTGTTTCAAAAAAATTTCAAGATTTAAACAATCACTCTTCAAACTACAATCACTTGCACAATTTAACTTCTTCAAATCAAACAGAAATCCAAATATCTTTTCAAATGTTTTAAATTGTTCAAACCTACTCCTTAGAGAAGAAAGAGCTTGATCTACAATAAATATGAAATAATTAACTCTAAAGGATTATTGTTACGCCCCGCTTCCCAGAATATAGGAACACAGGCACGTAACTGAGGCCCAGCGAATGATGCAGATACATCATTCATAAGCTGTAAATTTAACTCAACAACAAGATAACAATTTCAACCACGAAAACATATAAAATCACAACAGGATAACAAGGTACATGACATATTACATGAACATAACCAACAACTGGAAAGAAACATAGTTACGGGTCAAACACGCCCGGATTACAACAAAGATTACATGAATAAAATAATAATTAAAATAACATGAAATTAAATAACACTAAAATCTCTGCTCAGCAACACCTTCGGGTAGTTCTCCATCTGGGCCTGCAAGTATATTATAACAAGAGGAAGAAACAAAGAGATACCCGTTAATGCAAGTCACGGGCCGCAAGTGGACAAGCTTACGGGACAATAATAGAATGAAACAAAAGCAGGAAAGAACAGAGAATCAAGAATCATATGATAGAGCAAATACGACATGCAACAGAATCAAGAACAAGACCTCATGAAACAAATAGCATGCATGTAAACAATTAAATAATCCATAGTAACATGTAACATGTAAACGAGTAAGCAAGTAAATGTGTCAACATAAACGAGTAACATGTAGACAAGTAAACAAGTCATCATAACCATGTAACATGTAAACGGATCATGCAAGTGTACGTGTCATGTCATGTCTTTTATTAACCTAACTAGGTAGCACTTCATGCGTTCCATACCACATGGTTGCTATCCGAAATCAAGTAAGCGTTTAGACTAGTGGTGGATTCTATAGGTCACGTACTCGGGAAACATATCCAGTCGAGTCAAGTCAAGTATATCTTGTATCAAGATACGTACAATGCGGACATAGTGTAACGTAGCGTGAAACATAGAACATAAAATTTGCAAATTTACAATTTGCAACTTGCAAATTTGCGTCGGGGAACCACGAGCCCCCATCCGAGTATGCTCTTCTATATTGCCCACTACTAAATCTTTTCCCTTTATACCCCGGCTTGTTATCTTTTTTTTAATTACAATTAAATATGAACAATAACTACATGCAACAACAGGGACGGGTAACATGGCATGATCAAGTATCAAGACTTATACGAGACAGGAAACGTATTTCAGGGCTTATAGAACATGTGATGCGACTAATGACATGTACAATACTTAATCAAAAATATAATATATTATAACAACAAGCAACCTAATAACAAGCAATTCATGCACAACATCATGTATATTTATAGGAGTATATATGTGTGTGTATTAATTTTTTGTGTTCGTGTCATGCATACGAGAACAAAGTATTCACGATCACATGTGAATACAGATCGACAGATTAGGTATGGAAACAGGTATCAATTCGACTTATGAATGCGATTTGGAGTCAAAAATAATATACTTGCGGTATTTTTACAAGGGTTTGTACTAGAACAAATAAAATTGTACAAGAGACACTTGCCTGTTAGTCGACGACGATAAAATTGAGGACAAGAATAACGGGATCAGTATCCCGGGCAGTAGAATATGTGCAAGATATTTGTGGCAGCCATGCCAAGTCAGCAACTGCAACTCCACAAAGCAAACTCCCAAAATAGCTGTCAGCTCCTTTCACAACTCCAAGGCAGCAACACCTCCAATCCAATCTTCTACTCCACAACACCAAACAGCAACAACAATCTACTTAGCAACAATACTCCACTTCACAAACACCAACTCCAATACAAACACCCAACACAACTTTAAACAGTAACTTCAATACCAATATAATACTCAAATCCCCAAATTCTATCTTCTTCTTCACCCCTTTTTTTTAATACACAGAGAGAGAGAGAGAGAGCGTGCGCTCGGAGAAGACGAGTGGGAGAGAGACTCGGCAGCGACTGGAGCGAAGTGGAAGACGAGGGCGGACGGCGACTGAGCGACGGTGGGCGCAGGCGACGGCGTGCTCAGGGAGAAGCGATGCACAGGAGGCGGAGTTCAACTG
The DNA here is from genome assembly GCA_017893485.1 of Hemerocallis citrina. Lineage (NCBI taxonomy): Eukaryota > Viridiplantae > Streptophyta > Magnoliopsida > Asparagales > Asphodelaceae > Hemerocallis > Hemerocallis citrina. The sequence goes on along the minus strand of CM030365.1, from coordinate 7,479,885 downwards.
TGGTGCTTCGAGTGGAGGCAGTGGAGTGGTCGAGTGGTTCTGCAAGGAGGGCGGCGAGAAGACGACGGGGACTCTGCGGTGGAGGGCTGAGCGGGAGGACGAAATAGTGAGCGGCTGTGGATGTCGACTCGACAGGGGAGGACACAGACTCGACTGGTGGTGCTTCCAAGGTGGAAGACAGCGAGGTTCAAAGCTTGAGCGGAGGAGGTTGACGATGACTGGCGGAGAAAGCGGTGACGATTGTGAGAGCGGTGGTGAGCGATTGGGTTGAGGCTGTCGATGGAGAAGGCGAGCGGCAGTAGGGGCAGAGCTTCGACTATGGTCGCGACGGAGTGAACGGAGAACGGAAGAGGAAGCGGCACGGCAATGGCGGGGAGCGGAGTGGTTGACGATGGCGAGATTGGTCGGGCGGAGATGTTGGGTTCTATGTGGTGATGGCATCGACGAGGTTGTGAGAGGAGAGGGGAGCGTCAGGTTGTCGAGGCGAGCGGAGGTGCGGGCTCGATGCAGGCGGAGGTGAAGCTTGAAGGCTGTGGTGGAGTCGAAGTGAGGTCGGGAGATGGAGGAAGGAGTGAAGAAGACGAAGTGGAAGGAGGGAGAGTTTGGGTTCTCTGCTTTGGTTGAGAAACAGAGAGGGAGGGGTAGAGATTGAATGGGAGAGAGAGTGAGAGTACGGGGAAGGGAATTTATATAATAGATTAATAAATAATAAGATAGTGGGGATAAGAAGTGGGGTAGTTACTAGGAGCGTGGGAAAATGTGCAAGTACGGGATAGAAGAGTGGGGTAAAGAAAAATATTGTATACGGATAGGTGTCTACACAATTATATGAGTTCTGGTTTAGTGGGCTTGGGCTAAAAAGGGATTCAAAATATTTAAACAAAACCATTGGGGTATTGGGCTTAGATTTCTGGGCTCAGATTTAATTTAATAAAAATCAAATACGAAATTGGGCTTCACCAAATGGGCTTATAACAAAATAAAATAATAATTAGGGTATTGGGTTAGATATTTGGGCTCAGATTGATTAATTAAATAAATAAGATCAAAATACAAGTTTGGGCTTTGGATTAATTTAATAAAATCAAATACAAATTTGGGCTTTAGAACAAACAATTGGATTTCAGATTAACAAATAATAAAATACAAAAATGGGCTTTTAACAAGGTTAAATAATTGGGCTTTGAACTAAATATTTAAACAATCGAAAAATTTGTATATTGGCTCATAAAATAGTTTGAATAATAATATAATCAATTAGGAGAAAATACTTACAATTTACTAATGATTTAAAATACAGAAAAATACTTGAAAATTACGTATTAATGAAAATAGGGGTTACAATTCTTCAGCTAATTGTATCACATCTTCACTGGGAGTTTCATCAAATTGTTTTTTGTAAAGGTTGATATCTTATAGCTTTAACACTTTCAATACGACTCTCCAAACGTGTTTGTGATAATGGTTTAAGAGTTAGGCCTTTTACATTATCTTTGAAAATTTTCCAACGCTTTGTAGAAGCTGAAAATAAACAATATATGCGTTGGATAATTCCAAAAAAAGATGTAGCTTTAACACAAGAGTTAGTCATATCACAAAGAGCAAGATTAAGACTATGACAACTGCATGGAGTGTAAAAGGCTCTAGAATTAATTTTAAGTAATCTTTTTTGTACACCTTTATGTTTTCCTATCATATTAGATCCATTGTCATATCCTTCTCCTCTAATATCATCAATATTAAGTTGATTACTCTCTAATTCACTTTCAAGCTCCTTAAAAAGGCCAAGACCCGATGTATCATGCACTTTCAAAAAACCTAAAAAAAACTCTTCTACTTTGATTGGATTTGAAGAAACATCCACACATCTTACGACTAGTGACATTTGTTCTTCATGGCTTATATCTGGAGTACAATCAAGTATAATTGAAAAATACTTCGCTTCCTTAATTTTCTTCAAAATTATATTTTTAATCTCATTCGCCAACATTTGAATTAATTCATTTTGAATACTAGGACCAAGATAATGATAATGGATTTCACTTCTATTAATGCGCCTAAGATGTTCTTGCATTACAGGATCAAACTCACCGATCATTTCAATAAAACTTAAAAAGTTTCCATTATTTCTTTGATAAAGTTTTTCAATGTGTCCACGAAATCTCATATTATTTTTAGCAAGAGTATTCACAAGGGCAATTATCCTCACTAATACTTGCCTCCAATGCTCTCTTTGTTAATCTCTTCTTGCACGCTTTTATCAATTGTTTGACTTTTTTCAATCTAACTTCCAATTCAAGCCATTTATTTAAAAAAGCAAGATGATCACTACTAGTTTCATGTTCTTTAAGTCTTTGACCAAGATTTCTCCAATCATTATATCATTCGGAAACTAAATTAGAGACATTTGTTTGTTGCGTAAACAATTTACAACAAAAGCAAAAAACTTTGTCTAAGGAATTTGAATATACCAACCAAACTCTATCTTGTTTCTCTCCGTTTTGTAATTGTCTAATATAGTATGAGCAAGAGAAATGTCTATTGAAATCATTTAGAGGAAAGTTGATATCATTAACTCTAATTGGACCTTTTAATACTAATAAGTCTCTAAAATCTTGATTAACAATCCTCCATTTTCCTGGATCATAATTTAAAGGTTCATACTCTTTGTGTACATATTCATTATCTTCAATTTCATTTACCAGTTTATTAACTTGGTTACCTTCTTCATTTTCTAAATTTTCAAGTCTATCATCGTTATTATGCTCTTCATTCACTACATGTTCAAATTCCTCATCAATTTATTCATTTATATGTTCCTCATCAACCAAACCTTGAGGTTCAACATTTTCACTAGCCAAATTAGTTTGCTTAGTATTTTTTAAAAAATTGTCCATTGCACCTTTTTTAGATATGGTAAATTCTTCAATTCTTTGTTTTTTTTTCTTTTTTCATGTCCGGAATCATATTTTCTAGGAGGCATACTTAAAATATTAAATTAACAATACAAATTTAAGTAACAAAGTTAAGGAACAATAGTACCTAATTGTTGTAGCTTCGAAATTTCCCTTTTTCTTGAAATCTTTAATAATTTTCTCCAATTTCAGTCCCAAATTAGGAAATAAATGCTCCTTCTCCAAATGATAACTGAAATTATAAAATACAAATACTAAATTTTAATGTAATTATTTCTTTACATAATCTCAACAGTAAAGTAATAGCTCAACAGTAAATTAATAACTCAACAGTACAATTAATTTAAATTTTTTTAAAATAATTGCATTAATTTAATAACTCAACTCTAAAGTTATTACTTATTACTAAACAAACGGTCAAACTCTTAACTCATTGAGTGATTAATTTAGTATTTTGGTTACTAATAATGTTACCGCTAAATCTGGTGTGGGGGCAAACAGATAGAATTTGTGGATTCTTAGGAAAACCGAATAGTAAACCTGGAACCTTTCCACCGGAGTTTGACCGTTGACTCCCGCCGTTCACCTGCAAAAAGTGTGAGATACCAGGGTTGATCCCTCCGACGCACCCTCCGACGCTCAGGTCAGTAATCAGAAAAGATTATGAATGAGCGTTAACTGGCAAAAGATTGATTACCTCCTAATGGTGGTGGATGGGGGGGGGGGGGGGGTATATATAGCCGCCTTTGGGATCAGTTTAGGAATGAAATCCCTAATTCCCAGTGAAAGGATAGAGCGAATCAGGCCGTTGATTGAATACAATCAGAAACCCTAATTCTATCTAGCTAAACCGGGTTTCTTGCGGGTTGGGACCCGCACCCAATTGAGATGGATCTGTTGGTGGGTTAATGGGCTTTTGGAGAATAGACCCCGAACCCATTTTAGACCCATTTGTAAGTGAAATTACCATCTTACCCCCAAGCTTTGAGATTCACGCCTGATTTGGACAGTTCCAATTTAACCCCATTTTTAGCCATATCATGAGCCCCCCACTCCCGAAGACTGAGTTTGATCAGCCTTTGAGGAGTAGTTTTACTGTTTTAATGGCTTGCGGAGTTGTATCGGAGCCCAATTAGGAGGTGACGAATCCTTGTATGGAGATTATGGCAATTGTTGAGTTAGTTGCGTGCTCAAGGTTATTCTTGAGCTCTCTTGGGCTTCTGGTGATTTTTCTCAATTTTGCAAAGTGGTGATTTGTTATTCGGAGGTCTTAATTAACCATTCTAAGCAATAATTATTTACCCAGGGGCTCAAAAGTATTTCCCCGGATTTATAATTATTTTTTAGAATTTTTAATTATTTTTTCTAAATTTTAAATCATTTTTTCGCAATATTTAGGGTAGACGACTCGCTATTATTCACGACGCGGTGGGATCCGATCCCTTCATCAGTATTGGGCACGAATTTTTAGGAGATCTAGCACTGGTGCTTGCTTGGAGGAGTAATTTCCTCTATTTTACAGCTTATATACTTCGACGCTGCTGCCGACCCCCCTCGTACACTTGTCGAGGAGGAGGCCGAGGTCTGTGAGGGTTCGGCACCCTCCGCCGAAGTGCGGAGATACCTCGGCTAGGCTGCCGGCGCGAGGTCCCTTTTTCCCATATCTGCGGGTCGGTGGCAAGAGCGCTCGACAGCGTGTGCCGAGGTCCAGTTTTCCATATAATAGGATCGGTGGCAAGGGCGTTCGACAGCGTGTGCCGAGGTCCATTTTTTCCATATAACAGGGTCGGTGGCAAGAGCGCTCGGCAGCGTGTGCCGAGGTCCATTTTTTCCATGTAACAGGGTCGGTGGCAAGAGCTCTCGGGGAGGTGTGCCGAGGTTCAATTTTTCTATGTAACAAGGTCGGTGGCAAGAGCGCTCGGCAGCGTGTGCCGAGGTCCAATTTTTCCACGTAACAAGGTCGGTGGCAAAAGCACTCGGCAGCGTGTGCCGAGGTCCATTTTTTCCATGTAACAGGGTCAGTGGCAAGAGTGCTCGGCAAGGTGTGCCGAGGTCCAATTTTTTCACGTAACAAGGTCGGTGGCAAGAGCGCTCGGCAGCGTGTGCCTGGTCCATTTTTTCCATGTAACAGGGTTGGTGGCAAGAGCGCTCGGCAAGGTGTGCCGAGGTCCAATTTTTCCACATAACAAGGTCGGTGGCAAGAGCGCTCAACAGCGTGTGCCGAGGTTCAATTTTTCTACGTAAAAGGTCGGTGGCAAGAGCGCTCGGCGAGGTGTGCCGATGTCCAATTTTTCCACGTAACAAGGTCGGTGGCAAGAGCGCTCGGCAGCGTGTGCCGAGGTCCAATTTTTCCACATAACAAGGTCGGTGGCAAGAGCGCTCGGCGAGGTGTGCCGAGGTCCAATTTTTCCACGTAACAAGGTTGGTGGCAAGAGCGCTCGGCGAGGTGTGCCGAGGCCCAGAGCGAGATTTTTGGCGGCTTAGGAAACGACAGGCTGGCAGGTGACTGTTGAACTTCTGACGACTCTGACAGATGTGACAACCATTAATGTGACAGTACACTTTCATGTTGTAAATAATGAGACGGTTCAGCTCATTTTGTCATCTTGTGTGAATGGGCCTATCTCTTTGGGCCCATTATCATCGTTTCGTGTGCCAAGCTCTATAAAACTCCACCCCCTCCCTCATTTTTCACTTCTCCGAATTTTTACTCAGGCGGTGATTTTGTGCTAGTGAGAGCTCACGGTGATCATCGACCGTTTTCCGGTGAATTTTCCAACCGCACACGTCACTTCAATGTAATTTATACTTAGTTTATTTCCAAGTATAAATGTCTCTTCCCCCTGTCTCCGAGCCCTCCCCTCCTGCCGCCGAAGCTCCTTCTCCGAGTCAGAGAGATCGCAAAGATAAGGGCAAGAGGGTATTTGGTAGAGACACGATTGTAGAGGACTCGAAGCGCATGGGACCGTTCGGTAGGTTGCCGGGACCATTAACAGGGCTGCAGAGAGTGCGAGAACTTTCGGAGGAACATGCCGAGCGCATCATTCACGGGAGGGGGAGGACCTTCGAGGCGAACGCGGCAAGGGAGACCTCCGAGGCAGACGAAACGGTGTCCATCCTCAGCTTGGAGGACTTGGCAGCGATCCGGGATTGTTTCCAAATCCCGGAGGAGTACGAACTGATGCTGCCGGGTCCCGGGGTTAGGGCCAATTTGCCATTGCCAGTAATCATGTATTTCTAGCCGGTCGATGCCTTTATCGCCGGGGCTCGGCTACCTTTCCACCCATTCGCGATCCAGGTGCTTAGATGGTTTGGGGTCAGCCCCATTCAACTAATGCCGAATGCGTGGAGAGTAATCAATGGGTTCGTGCAAACGGCTGGGGTCGAGCCGGAGTTGAGGGTGCTTCGGACGCTCTACCGGCTTCATCAGCAGAACCGATCGGAGTTCTGGTATTACCCCGCTCCGAGGCATGGAGGTCGGCTCGTCGTTTGCCTCGACTCCATAAAGCACTGGCGTGATAAGTATCTCATAGTGCGGAGTGCGGAGGCGTGGCCCATACCCTCCAGTTGGGTGGAGGAGGTGACGAAGCGAGTGAGGGAGTCGCCAGTGCTTCACCCTCAAGAAGAAGAGGTAGTTCGGATTCTTCTAGATCGGCCGAAGTACGATTGGCGGGATCTGACCGAAGACGTCCTCTTTAGGGGAGGGCTCTGCCGCGTAGATCCCAGTACGCGGCTTCTTCTATGTTCCTTTTTACTTTTCACTTTGCCTATCATGACTTGTGTTTTTTTTAACCAACTTCTTGTTTGTTGCAGAGGCGATGGACTACGAAGCAGTGCTGGCGCAGAGGATGCCCTCGGAAGCGCAAGAGGGTCGCCACCATACTGCCATCCGCGAAGACCCAGAAGGTCGCGAGCGCGGCCGAGGAGGTGGAGGCGCCGGCGGATGTGACCCCAACCCGCGCTCCGATAGTAGCCTCGGCGTCGGCCGAAGGAAGGGAGTTCCCGATCACCGCCACGCTCGGGATGGAGGCGCCCCCGCTGACGGTGGCGGCTAAGGAGCTCTTAACGAAGGACCACAAGAGGATTCATGTTCCGGACTGGCAGGTCGGAAACTAGATGGGTTCCTCGGTGACTCCCTGGCGAGCATGCAGGTGGTAAAGCACCTGGCCATGCCAAAGGACCGAGCCGCCATGGACGCCGGCCAGGCAGGCGACGATGCCATCAAGATCGCTCGCTCAGTGGTATCGGTAAGTGTCAACTTTTCACATTTGAAGGTAGCTTTTATGTTTGATTTTCTAACTCCTTGCACTTCTCATTGTTCTGCTGCAGATAACCGTCCACTTCAATCATCTCATGGATAAGATGACGGAGTTGGAGAAGGAGCTCAAGCAGGAGTCCGACTGAGCTCGGGCCGAAAAGGCTCGAATTGGCAACGAGCTCGACAAGCTGAAGGTCGAGTTCGAGGGAAGGACGACTGTAACTCCTGTTTCCCCGTATTTATATTTTTATACTGTATTTTGCTCAATTGTACTCTCTCGTCTATTTTGAAATCATGTAATTTGTTCTGATTGAATGGAATTATTATTCTTGTCTCAACTCAAATTGTGGGTCCTTTTGTCAAATTCGATTGTGTGCCATTTGCACCGTTCTTCATGAGAAATAGCCCGATTCTTCTCTTTTATCTTTCTAATCCCCATTATTGTGCAATTTGACCATTTCTTCTGTTGGGCTCTTTTTGAATCGGATCCCCTAAACTCTCAAACCCGCAAACCCGCTAACCTAGTATATAAAAAACCCTACCCTAACCCTAATTACCTCTCTACTGTTTAACCCTAACCCTATTTCCCTACCGCCGCTATCACCTTCTCCATCTTCTCCGTATCCATCGCCTTACCCATTTCCCCTCCAACCCCGATCATCGCCACTCCAATCCGCCTCGTCTCCCTCTCGTCTCCACAACATCCACCACCGCCATCTCCCTATCACCGCCGAACCCAACGCCGCTCTCGCCCTCTGTTCGCACCCACGAACGGAGCAGCCTCGCCATCGCCGCGCCGCCTCACCGCCGTCGTCCTCCCCATCGCCGCGTCGCTTCCCGACGTAGCGCTGCCGTCGAAGAACCCCCGCCGTCGCCGCTGCACCCCCCCATCTCTCCCCGCTCTCTCGCTCTGTTATCGAACGAAGAAGAAGGAGAAAAGAGCGGGAACGATTCTCAGCCGCCAGATCTCATCAAGATTCGCGCTCTTGATCGGTGTTCCGTGTTCGTTCCGCAGCAGATCCCGATCCCGTGTGCGCTGTTCTGGCCTCAGATCCGCTGCTTCCCAGCGATCTGATTGGATCGTTTTGCTGTTTCCTGTTCGTGCCGCACCGGATCTCTCTTGCTGTTTGCTGTTCGGGCCGATCGTGTGTGCGAGGAAAACTCGATCTTTGGTATATTTTTGCACGCGCATTTCGAGGACATTTCCGGGGACTTTTCTTCTCAGTTGCTTCAACAAGCGGAGATTTTAACCGTCGATTTAAGGCAAGTAACCTTGTACATCTTATTGTCCTAGTACAAGTCTCTTTGAAATACCACATGTAGTTAGTTTGTGACTCTCCTTTGAAATATCATAGTAAAACAATTTGAACCTTCAAACTCACCAATCTAAGAGTCACAAAACTTCCTCGTAATAAATAATAATTCAATTGGACTCTTTTATCTCCTTGAACTTGCGAATCACATGGACATATGAATTAAGAACCCCTAGAAATTGTAGACGCATATAAATTTAGTGTTTTGGCAATTTGTGATTATTATGACTTGGAAAATATTATTATTCGCTGTTTGATTCCCATTACCATGTATTTGTGCCACATAATGATTTTAGACACCAAATTACGTAATTCTATGAAATCTATATTAGTGAATTATTTCCCTATGTTGCTGTCTGGATTTCCTTTTGCGGTTTCGACCCTCTTATCTTTGGAATTTGGGCCCGAGGCCTGAATACAAAACGTAGATCAGGATGTGTAGATGTCGATAGACTCCAGAATGATTGAATTTGGAGTTACGGTCTAGGAGATATGGCCGTTATACTGCAGCTGTGTCAGTAGGTGCAGTTCTGTAAAAACTGCTGTATACATTGACTTTACAAATTATTTTAGCTGTGTAAACAGCGAGCGTTTGACCCCAAACTTTATATGTAGTTGCTGGACACCCTATAGGACATCCCCAATTTTTCCTTAGAATTAATCTACATTATTTCAGCACTATTTCATATGCATAAATACAAATATACAAATTCTGCCTGAACAAATGTAATAAGCCGGGGTTAAGGGAAAGACTATAGAGTGGACAATATAGGTAAGTGTACTCAGAAGGGGGCCCGTGTTTCCCAGTACTCGGTTCATGAACCTGTTACACGTGATGTATTCATGGAGTCAGTTACTTGGCTCATGAACCTGTTGCACGTGATGTATTCATGGAGTCAGTTACTTGACTCATGAACCTGTTGTATTCATGGACCCACTGTGTGGTCCTTGAACCTGTTAGTATTCACGAACTTGCTTCGTGAACCTGTTATTAAATTTCGTATTCATGAACCGTGCCTGTCTGATACCTGAAACCTGAGTACGCCGCCCTATAGACTCCATTACTAAGTCTAAACGCAATTGATTTGACTGTAGCAACCATGTAGTAAAAGTATGGATGCATGTCGTGCTACCTAGATAGTAATCACACAAGACTTGAACTTAACACCTGATACATGATTATCCTGTTACCTGATTATCCTGATACATGATTATCCTGTTACCTGATTATCCTGAATACCTGGTTACCTGATATCTGAAACATGACACCTGAACATGACACCTGCAACTTGAAATATGAAACTTGATACGTAAAACCTGACACATGAAACATAATACCCGATATTAGTTACCCTTATAGGTGTACCTGACATGTGATTCACCACTAGCAGTTGTTATCCAATCTAGTCATTATGATGTTCCCTCTTGCTAGCTAGTCTTTGAATTTGCCACTACTTCTTATAACCTTGCTTATTCTTGATTCCAATTCTTGTTTTCCCCTTTCTTGTACTTGCTTTTACTATTTGTGGCCCTAGCTTGCACTAAGGACATTTTCTCTTGTTTTCCCTTCGTTTTCCTGTTTATATTTATTAAGCAGACTTGGGAGACAAGTTATCTGCTGGAATTGGCGAGCAGACATTTCAGGTTTTGCTTGGAGCAAGGACCTGTTGCTTTTCTTAAGGAATTTATTTCTTCTGCTGTATAAGACTTGTTCCCGAGTTTACACTTGATCCAGACATGAGAACTATTTGAATATTATTATTTGTTTAAATTGTTTTCTGTTGCTTAATAAGTTATTCATGCATGCTTGGATATATATAAATCTGGTTATATTCTTGTTATGATGCTGAGTCGATCCTACAGCTTATGGATGATGTAAAAATCATTCGCTGGGCTTCGTCACGTGCTCGTATTCCATATTTTTGGGAAGCGGGGCGTGACAACGACGAGGCTCGAGTACCTCGAGGGCCTCATCGCGAAGCTCGAGGGCGACCTTCTTTGGCAGAAGGAGGAGATGGCCAAGCAGGTGGCCGAGGCCGTTGAGGCTAAGGCTGCTGCGGTGAAGGAAGCCGAAGCGGCCACCATGGCGAAGGCACAAGGCTTCCTCGCCGCGAACATGGCCAAGGCATACGCCCAGGCCATCACTCAGGTGTCGGAGTGATATCCCGAGGTGGACTGCTCGGGATGGAGGCTCTTCCCCGGCAACGTCGAAGGCTTCGACCCCGAGTCGGAGGAGGAAGGAGGGGACGATGAAGATGACCCCGAGGTCGAGGTCGTCGGCGAGGTGCAGGGGTTAATGGTGACTCCGCTGGTAGTGGTGGCTCCTTCGGGGGATTCCGTCCCCACCAAATCTCGACGCCCCGAGAAAGAGGTCGTCCCCTGATTTCCTCTTCTTCCTTTTGTTTTTTGTTTTGTCTTTTGAACCGCCAACTGTATTGCCTAACTGCGGACTGGCCACCGCATTTTTGTTATGAATGAAAGTACACTTTTGAGCTCGACCCTGTGTTGTTGTTTTCTTTTTGAGTAGTCTTGAAATTTGACTAAGTGTTTAAACAAGATTTTAGTCTTCACTACAGCCTTGTTCAGGAGTTGGATATGAAGCTAATCCGTGAATATTTGCTGAGCGTTCTCGTTGTCTGCTTTAATCTTTTTAGCTCGCCAAGGTGACCCAGTCCGCCGAACCCACTCGCTCTGGGGAGGAGTTTGGTTCTGAGGTCGGCTTAGGGGCGACGAGACTATGTTTGACCAGGGCCGAGAGCATCTTTACGAAGTCGATCTGGGGTTGCGCAGAGCCGAAAGTGGGCGGAACCATCTGCAGCAGATCTTAGGCCGAAGGGACATCGAGATTCGGCGGCTAGAGAGTAGGCTCGCCGAGATACCACCCGTAGGCGAAGATGATGGTTCGTCGACAGCCTTCACCAATGGGCTGAGGCTTAAGTGTCTCCAGCATTCTTTGTCGAAGATGACAGCGGAGAGGGATGATATGCTCACTGTAATACCCTGATTTTTCAATAAATGAGAAATTATTTATTTTGCACGTGTTGTGCACGTGCAATATATTGTTGGATTATTTTATCATGGTGAGTATGTTTAAATATATTTTTCTCAAATTATTTTAGTACAAAAGCCTTCTTTAAAAGCCTTATTTGATTTAATTAAAAAGCCTTTTCTTAAAAAGCCCAAAAGCATTTTTATTTTATTTATTTTTATAAATTATTTTTGGCCCAAAAAGAAAGCCCATGATTAATTTATTTTAATTAAACTTGTCATGTAGAAGACTTTTTCTAACAAAATTATTTTTTATACAATTTTAGAATGTACAAATTTGGCCTAGTTGCATGCACGTGCACTACACGTACACGTGCATTGCACACTCTATTTTTTGGGCCGGTAACATTCTTTTTGGAGGGAGAGTTGAAATTTTGGGTGTGGAGAACATGGGGGTAGTTTCAAGGAGGTGGGTAGTTTTCCTAACTCCTACTTGAATCTTAGCCCTTCATTTTGCAACCACCAAGATGATCTTAGCCCTCCATTTCCCTCATTTTTTAGTATAAATACCCCCCTTTCTCATGGCTAATTTTCATATGCAAAGTGTAATTTCTAAAGCTATACTAATATATTGTGAGAGTTATAAAAAATAAGAGTTGTGTGGGTTGTATTGCTTGGAGTGGCCGGCACCATCAAGAGCATTCGGCTAGGAAGCTTTCGGCCAAGGAGGAGAAGTATTCGGCATTTGGTTGGAGGCTTGGAGTGGTGCATTCTTTTGGCTAGGAGGAGGTGTTCTCATCTACTTGATTGCTTTTGTTTGTGTTCTCTCCAATTGAGGTGGGTAAAATATTTCATGTTTCTAATATAGGGTTCATGCTAGTATATTGATGACACTATACATGGAAAATACTAATAAGAGACCACTTTAATTAAAAAGTTAGTATGTGAATGGCTTAGAATGGTGTGGTAAATTGTGTATGTAAATTGTTTGCATGAAATTATACCATATGAAGCACTTTCTATGATTATCTAGTTAATTGAACAATGATGCAATGTGACTAGCATGATGTGTGAAAGTCTTTTATTAATTACTTGCAAATTGTGTGGTTGAAACATGAAAATTGAGAAAGACATTAACACTATGGGAATTGAATAGAAAAGTATATTAAATACTTCGAATCCATGTGTAGAAGTGGCATGAATGAACCAAGGAATTGCTTGTTGTCATCATATTAGAAATGTACCAAAAATTAGAAATTGTTGAGTTTCACCTATTCATGTGCTATATGAATTCTTTTGCTAGTATGAGTATGGGAAAATCCAAAGTTGTATTGTGTTGTGAATGTAGAATAATAACCAGTAATTTATCATGAAAAGCTTTGGGATAAAAGAGGGATTAGAAGAACAATCGATTATTTTCAATGTCGAAAAATAAAAGATTTGCTAGTTTTAATTAAAATAATTAATTTGGGTGGAGAAAAATGTGTTTTTAGTACAAAAATTTATTTTACAATTACTGTTTTGAAGATGGAATAAAGAAGCTTAAATCTGGAATTTTTCAGTAGTTTATTTGAAGGCAATATGAATCAATTGTTGAACATCGAGTTAATTTCAAAACAAACAGTGGGAATATGAGTTAAATGGGTTTTAAGTCCACACTGTGACAACCTGAGCCAGTGGCTCAGGCGGTCGGTGGCGCTGTTCGGTTTCCCTGAGCGGTGTGGTTCGAATCCGGGTCTCACCAAAATTTTTTAAGTACTGTGTATATATGTATATATCAGCGAAGAGATGGCATATGTACTTAGCGCATCCTCTTCTAGTCGCTAGCACCGATCGGCCTATCGGCGGGTGCTCTGGCCTTCTTCTCTATTGTGCTGGGTTCGAATCTTTCCCCTAGCACTTAGGGAAAAATATTTTTTTTATGAGATTTTGATGTCCAAAAAATATAAGAAAAATATGGTAATTTTCATAAAAATACAAGGAATTTTATGGGATTGGTTTGGATATTATTTGAAGAAAATAAAATGTAGTTTGTGAACAAATGGTATATTAAAGCTATGGTTCTAAGACACATACTCATGGTTAGTTTCAAATTTATAAGGAGTTGTTAAAATGATTATTAGAAAGTTTTGACACAAAAGAATTTGTGGTGTGACATGATATTATAATCTTTACTTGAAGATATGGTGTAAAATATGAAGTACGAATGTATGTTTATAAGGTGCATGAGTCCATTGTATGATGATGGAGTTTAGGAACTTTGTTGATGAAATTGTTGGACTTGAATATGAATTTTGAGTTATAAGTATTCACCATGGATTTGTGAACCAATGAAATTATGAATAAGAAAGAATATGAAATTGTGACATGAAAGTGGTTATGACTTAAAGATTGTGAAATGAAATTTGAAATAGAGTAGCTAAGTCTCCCCGGCATTGAGAAAGATGAATTGAATTGAAATTAGACCAAGGTTGGTCATGTTGAAACAAATGAATAAGTCCGGATGATGGAGAGGCTAACTCTAGTGATTATTTTGTTCATGATTTTTATATAAAACTAAGGACTAGTACATAGTGGAGATGTGATGAAAGTAGAAGAAAAACACGAGTATGAGGGCCAACGGATAGCGGTGTGAGAGCGATTCACAGGTTGCCTGCTTGATGCGTCAAGACAGTGCGTGGGCGCTACTCCGGAATTATCGTCCCGGTGGCGACGCTCGTGGGATGTTCGAGTGGCTATGGGTGGTGCCATTGTTCCATGGCGGAGGCTGAATTGTCCATAGGTTGCCTGCTCGATGCGTCGTGACAGTGCGTGGGATTCCCCTCCAGGCTGCCTGGACATGGGCTCATAGATCATAGGACATCTAAGACACTACCGTAGTTACAGTAGTAGTTAAGGCATAACGGGGGATTGAACCCTATCAAGATGAAGAACGAATAAGGGCTTGCCCTCGGACCTATGTAGTATGGGATGCATAGAATCCGAACAAGTGTGCATTAGTGTCATGTAACATAATTAACTGTATTAAGGACTAAGTGCACAATCACAACACGACATCGATAGGGTAGTCCCTTTAGTTTGAATGTGACAAGTTTGTGTTTGCTAAATATGAAATGTTAAGTTATACTATTTCCGGCAAGCGAGGACGGCCGTGTATAATGATCGTCGGTTGAATAAACTGACGTACCCACAGTCTAACATGCAGGTAAATGTCATGCTAAAGATTAAAGAGGATTTGGATGCTTAAAGATTTTATCAAGCTGTTGTACTTGTATTTAATTGTTGTATTTTACTTCCGCTGTGCAAAAGAAAGATGTAATTATGATGTAATCTCTGATGTATGATGAAAAGTTTTTTAATTTCCCTGTAAAAGTGTACTAAGAAAGTGAAAAGATCCTGTAGAACATCTCGAATTCAGTATATTTGGGATTCGGGGCGTTACAGAGTGGTATCAGAGCCACGCTTTCTACACTTTCACACTTGTACAAATTTATAGGGAACGACACCCTAGTAGTGGACATTAGAGTGTGTGTTTGAATCTAGAGATTTAAATGTAAGTGACTTACATTTGTGTTGCTCTAAGATTTGTGATTTCTCCTCCCTATTTCTAAGATGGCTGATCACTTCGACCCTGCTGGAGGCGACGACTGGCACATTATTGAGGAAGAGTACCATCCTGGACAGGCAGATTCCGAGGACGAGTACTACCCTGGACAGGCTGATTCTGATGATGAGGAGTACCCTGAATCCCGAGAGATCACCCCACCTCCGGATTCATCTGATGATTCTTCTTCCGACGAAGAGGAAGTACCAGTTCCAAGTGGTCTTGTGGCTTCTCTTCAGAGGCAAGTGGAAACCCTGAAGGAGAGAGTTGGATTATTAGAGGCGCAGCTGGAGAAGCGGAAGGCTGACTATTCTGTTCTTAGCCATCGGATTTGGGAACTTGAGAAGAAAAAGAACCTAACTGATGTGCTGAAGGATGAGGTTGATGAACTGCGGGAAGAACTTCGAGCAGCGAAGAGGACCCGTAGGAGTTAGAGTGTTGTGGCTTCTGTTTTCTTTCATTCTGATGTTTAGAGATGTTTTTAAATTCGAATGTATAAACTTTTGGAATTCAATGAAATGGAAGTTGGTTTAAATTCTTGTTATATACTTCGAATTTGACGGATCTTTTGCATCAGAATATGTCGAGAAGAGGAGCAAGGAATGGGGAAGGTTTGGATCTGGAGACTGAACTTGCTAGGGTCTACCAGACGTTGAATGCTGTGGCTCAGAACCAAGCTAGGGGGCCGGCAAATCCAGTGCCCGAGGCGATAAAGCTGGTGGAATCATTCAAGAGAATGAAACCACCCGTATTCGAGGGAAAGTCGGATCCAGATTCGGCTGACAACTGGATACGGCAAGTGGAGACCATCTTCGAGGTGTTGGAAACACCGGAGGGTAGCAAGGTCAAGTTGGCAACCTTGCAGCTGGAGAAGGATGCAGCAGTTTGGTGGCAATCTGTGAAGAGGACCACGGGAGGTCTGTTGTTGGGCTGGGAGGAATTTTTGGAGGAGTTCCGCAGCCATTATTTCCCCTCCGACGTCCAGGAGAAGAAGGCGATGGAGTTCCTGTCGCTTCAGCAAGGCAGCATGTCAGTGAGAGCCTATGAGACCAAGTTCACTCAGCTCTCCAGGTATGCTCCAGAACTGGTGGCGGATGAGGCCAAGAAAGCTCGCAAGTTCGAGCATGGTCTGAGGCCTAGCTTGAGATCTCGTATGATACCCCTTGGTATCAGGAGATTCGATAAGCTGGTCAAGAGGGCGGCAGCGACGGAGGCAGATATGGAGCAGTTCCATGTTGTTCAGAACAGGAGGAACAACTGGCAGTCTGGTAAGAGGCCTGCACATTCGGGGAGTTTCAGGGGGCAACCATCTGCTCAGAGGTTCAAACCGACAGGGGCGAACGCTGTGAGTGTGGCTGGGAGGCCTGGAGGCAATGTGGTGAGACCTTCTGCGGTGACTTGCTTTAACTGTGGGGAAGCGGGACACTACCGATCTCATTGTCCCAAACTTCAGCGCAGTAATAGCGGCGCACCAACGCAGCAGGCTGGGAAGAGGCCGTACCAATCAGGGCGAGTATTTGCCTTGACAGAAGCTGATGCTGAGGAGGCAGATCAGGTCATCTCTGGTACGAGGGCTGGTGTTTAGGGTCTTTTGTCATTTCCTTTCCCTTTGTTTAGTGAGGCTGTTATGTAATGATGTATATTATGTAACAGGCGAACTCTATCTTAATGGAATTAAAGCTGTCGTATTGTTTGATACTGGATCCTCTCATACTTTTGTGTCTCCAAAGTTTGCTAAAGTGTTGGGAGTTGAACCGAAGATTTTCCCAGGCAAGATCTTATCAGTAGCTACTCCGTCAGGGGAAACTTTAACCACTGATCGGTATTATGCTGATTGCGAGATAGTGATTGGGGAGAGAATCTTTGGCATTGATCTGATCGAACTGACTATCTTGGGAGTCGATGTTATCATTGGCATTGATTGGATGTCGGTGTACAGTGCAAGCATCGAGTGTAAGACCAAGACGGTGACAGTGAAGGCTCCAGGTGGACCTGAAGTCGTGTTCCAAGGGAAGCGGAAGTGTTCTAAGCTGGTGGCTACTATCCGCAAGGAAGAGACTCCTGTGGAAGTGCAAGGGATTCCTGTGGTTCGGGACTATCCGACTGTGTTCTTGGAAGATTTTCCTGGGTTACCTCCGCATCGTGATGTAGAGTTCAGCATCACTGTTCAACCGGGAAGTGCACCCATTTCTAAGGCACCTTATAGGATGGCTCCAGTGGAACAGGATGAGGTGAAACGGCAGATTGAGGAACTATTGGGAAAAGGCTTTATTCAACCTAGTGCGTCACCTTGGGGAGCACCAGTGCTTTTGGTAAAGAAGAAGGATGGATCGATGAGAATGTGCATCGATTACCGAGAGCTGAATAAGGTCACTGTTCAGAATAAGTACCCGATTCCTCGAATTGATGACTTGTTCGATCGTCTACAAGGAGCGGCCGTATTCTCCAAAATAGATCTTCGATCGGGTTACCACCAAGTTCGAGTGAAAGCTGAAGATGTGCATAAGACTGCATTTAGAACTCGGCATGGGCACTACGAATTCTTAGTTATGCCATTCGGAGTGACGAATGCACCTGCCATCTTCATGGACTTGATGAACAGAGTTCTGAGGCCGTTTATTGATTCTTTCGTCGTGGTGTTTATCGACGATATTCTCGTGTACTCCAAGTCTGAGGAGGAGCACACTGAGCATCTGGCAGCAGTGTTGCAGAAGTTGGAAGAGCAGCAGTTGTATGCCAAGTTATCCAAGTGTGATTTCTGGAAATCTGAAGTGGCATTCCTAGGTCACATCCTTTCTAAGGAGGGAGTGGCAACTGATCCTCAGAAGATAGAGGCAGTGAGAGACTGGGCAAGGCCGACTACAGTGAAGGAAGTCAGAAGTTTCCTTGGGATGACTGGGTATTATCGGAGATTCATTCAGGGTTATGCTCAGATAGCTGTACCGCTTACAGGGCTGACCAAGAAGAATGTGAGCTTCAAGTGGACCGAGCAATGTGAGGCGAGTTTTCAGGAGTTGAAAGATAGACTGACTACTGCACCTATTTTGGCTTTGCCTAGAGCTGGTGTTGAGTATGACGTTTATAGCGATGCTTCACATCGGGGGCTTGGTTGTGTCTTAATGCAAGAAGGAAGAGTAATCGCTTATGGGTCTAGGCAACTACGACCACATGAGAAAAATTATCCGACTCATGATCTGGAGTTGGCTGCGATTATTTTTGCTTTGAAGCAATGGAGGCACTACGTGTACGGTGAGAAGCTGAATATGTACACGGATCACAAGAGCTTGAAGTATATATATCAGCAGAGGGATCTCAATCTGAGACAGCGGAGATGGTTGGAAGTGCTCGAAGATATGCGACCTGAGATCAAGTATCATCCTGGAAAAGCTAATGTTGTGGCTGATGCACTTAGCCGCAAGAGCAGTTTGGCCTGTTTGATTACAACTCAGAGGCATCTGATTGAGGAGCAGGTCAGTGCTGGCAGGTTGCCCGGTTTTCAGATCAGGGATGGAGTGCTGTGGTTCGGAGACAGGCTGTGCGTTCCAAATCAGGCGGACCTGAAAGAGAGTATTCTTCAGGAGGCGCATGCTACTCTTCTGTCTGTACATCCTGGGAGTACTAAGATGTACAAAGACATCAAGCAGCATTTCTGGTGGTCAGGTTTGAAGCGGGATGTGGCTGAATTTGTCGCGAAGTGTGAGGTTTGTCAGCAAGTCAAAGCCGAAAATCAGAGACCCGGAGGTCTATTACAGCCGTTACCTATTCCGGAATGGAAGTGGGATAACATCAGTATGGATTTCATCACGGGATTGCCTAAGAGTCCTAAGGGCAATGATGCAATTTGGGTTATAGTCGATCGACTTACCAAGTCCGCTCACTTTTTGGCGATGAAACTCACTGCTTCGATGGACAAGTTGGCTGAGATGTATGTTGGTGAGATTGTCCGACTTCATGGCGTTCCTTCGACCATTGTGTCTGATCGAGATGCGCGGTTTACTTCGCATTTCTGGAGGAGTCTTCAGGCAGCTTTGGGTACCAAGACGGATTTCAGCACTGCTTTTCATCCGCAAACCGATGGGCAGACCGAGAGAGTCAATCGTATTCTTGAGGATATGCTTCGGTGTTGTATACTAGACTTTGGAGGCAGTTGGGAGAGGCATTTACCTTTGGTGGAGTTTGCCTACAACAACAGTTTTCAGGCCAGTATTGGGATGGCGCCGTACGAAGCTCTGTATGGCAGGAAGTGCAGGACTCCTGTGTGCTGGTATGAAGTAGGGGAGCGTCAGTTGTTTGGTCCTGAGCTTGTGCAACTGACTTCTGAGAAGATTGATCCGATCAGGAAAAGGTTGGTGGAAGCTCAGAGCAGGCAGAAAAGCTATGCAGACAACCGGAGAAGGGACCTTGAGTTTGAGGTTGGTGACTTCGTCTTTCTGAAGGTATCACCCAGCAAAGGTGTGGTTCGTTTTGGCAAAGGCGGGAAGTTAGCCCCGAGGTTTATAGGCCCGTATAAGATATTGAAAAGGATCGGGAAAACTGCTTACCGGCTTGAGTTACCGGAAGAGTTGTCTCAGGTGCACAATGTCTTTCATGTGTCTATGCTGAGAGGTTATATTCCGGACCCGAGTCATCATTTGCCTGAAGTGCCGGAAGGTTTGCAGTTAGACCTGAATTACATCGAGTCTCCTGTTGAGATTGTTGACCGTAGGGAGAAAGTCTTGAGGAATAAGACGATACCGATGGTCAAGGTAGTCTGGAGAAACCACTTGGTTGAAGAGGCTACTTGGGAAACTGAGGAGAGGATGTTGAAGGACTATCCTGAGCTTTTTGCTTGATTGTATTTTTGTATCTTCTGTTTTGTTGTGTGTGTTGTATTTTTGTTTGTTTTCCTCGCTCTTGAATGTAGTTCCGGGGACGGAACTATTCTAAGGAGGGAGTGCTGTAATACCCTGATTTTTCAATAAATGAGAAATTATTTATTTTGCACGTGTTGTGCACGTGCAATATATTGTTGGATTATTTTATCATGGTGAGTATGTTTAAATATATTTTTCTCAAATTATTTTAGTACAAAAGCCTTCTTTAAAAGCCTTATTTGATTTAATTAAAAAGCCTTTTCTTAAAAAGCCCAAAAGCATTTTTATTTTATTTATTTTTATAAATTATTTTTGGCCCAAAAAGAAAGCCCATGATTAATTTATTTTAATTAAACTTGTCATGTAGAAGACTTTTTCTAACAAAATTATTTTTTATACAATTTTAGAATGTACAAATTTGGCCTAGTTGCATGCACGTGCACTACACGTACACGTGCATTGCACACTCTATTTTTTGGGCCGGTAACATTCTTTTTGGAGGGAGAGTTGAAATTTTGGGTGTGGAGAACATGGGGGTAGTTTCAAGGAGGTGGGTAGTTTTCCTAACTCCTACTTGAATCTTAGCCCTTCATTTTGCAACCACCAAGATGATCTTAGCCCTCCATTTCCCTCATTTTTTAGTATAAATACCCCCCTTTCTCATGGCTAATTTTCATATGCAAAGTGTAATTTCTAAAGCTATACTAATATATTGTGAGAGTTATAAAAAATAAGAGTTGTGTGGGTTGTATTGCTTGGAGTGGCCGGCACCATCAAGAGCATTCGGCTAGGAAGCTTTCGGCCAAGGAGGAGAAGTATTCGGCATTTGGTTGGAGGCTTGGAGTGGTGCATTCTTTTGGCTAGGAGGAGGTGTTCTCATCTACTTGATTGCTTTTGTTTGTGTTCTCTCCAATTGAGGTGGGTAAAATATTTCATGTTTCTAATATAGGGTTCATGCTAGTATATTGATGACACTATACATGGAAAATACTAATAAGAGACCACTTTAATTAAAAAGTTAGTATGTGAATGGCTTAGAATGGTGTGGTAAATTGTGTATGTAAATTGTTTGCATGAAATTATACCATATGAAGCACTTTCTATGATTATCTAGTTAATTGAACAATGATGCAATGTGACTAGCATGATGTGTGAAAGTCTTTTATTAATTACTTGCAAATTGTGTGGTTGAAACATGAAAATTGAGAAAGACATTAACACTATGGGAATTGAATAGAAAAGTATATTAAATACTTCGAATCCATGTGTAGAAGTGGCATGAATGAACCAAGGAATTGCTTGTTGTCATCATATTAGAAATGTACCAAAAATTAGAAATTGTTGAGTTTCACCTATTCATGTGCTATATGAATTCTTTTGCTAGTATGAGTATGGGAAAATCCAAAGTTGTATTGTGTTGTGAATGTAGAATAATAACCAGTAATTTATCATGAAAAGCTTTGGGATAAAAGAGGGATTAGAAGAACAATCGATTATTTTCAATGTCGAAAAATAAAAGATTTGCTAGTTTTAATTAAAATAATTAATTTGGGTGGAGAAAAATGTGTTTTTAGTACAAAAATTTATTTTACAATTACTGTTTTGAAGATGGAATAAAGAAGCTTAAATCTGGAATTTTTCAGTAGTTTATTTGAAGGCAATATGAATCAATTGTTGAACATCGAGTTAATTTCAAAACAAACAGTGGGAATATGAGTTAAATGGGTTTTAAGTCCACACTGTGACAACCTGAGCCAGTGGCTCAGGCGGTCGGTGGCGCTGTTCGGTTTCCCTGAGCGGTGTGGTTCGAATCCGGGTCTCACCAAAATTTTTTAAGTACTGTGTATATATGTATATATCAGCGAAGAGATGGCATATGTACTTAGCGCATCCTCTTCTAGTCGCTAGCACCGATCGGCCTATCGGCGGGTGCTCTGGCCTTCTTCTCTATTGTGCTGGGTTCGAATCTTTCCCCTAGCACTTAGGGAAAAATATTTTTTTTATGAGATTTTGATGTCCAAAAAATATAAGAAAAATATGGTAATTTTCATAAAAATACAAGGAATTTTATGGGATTGGTTTGGATATTATTTGAAGAAAATAAAATGTAGTTTGTGAACAAATGGTATATTAAAGCTATGGTTCTAAGACACATACTCATGGTTAGTTTCAAATTTATAAGGAGTTGTTAAAATGATTATTAGAAAGTTTTGACACAAAAGAATTTGTGGTGTGACATGATATTATAATCTTTACTTGAAGATATGGTGTAAAATATGAAGTACGAATGTATGTTTATAAGGTGCATGAGTCCATTGTATGATGATGGAGTTTAGGAACTTTGTTGATGAAATTGTTGGACTTGAATATGAATTTTGAGTTATAAGTATTCACCATGGATTTGTGAACCAATGAAATTATGAATAAGAAAGAATATGAAATTGTGACATGAAAGTGGTTATGACTTAAAGATTGTGAAATGAAATTTGAAATAGAGTAGCTAAGTCTCCCCGGCATTGAGAAAGATGAATTGAATTGAAATTAGACCAAGGTTGGTCATGTTGAAACAAATGAATAAGTCCGGATGATGGAGAGGCTAACTCTAGTGATTATTTTGTTCATGATTTTTATATAAAACTAAGGACTAGTACATAGTGGAGATGTGATGAAAGTAGAAGAAAAACACGAGTATGAGGGCCAACGGATAGCGGTGTGAGAGCGATTCACAGGTTGCCTGCTTGATGCGTCAAGACAGTGCGTGGGCGCTACTCCGGAATTATCGTCCCGGTGGCGACGCTCGTGGGATGTTCGAGTGGCTATGGGTGGTGCCATTGTTCCATGGCGGAGGCTGAATTGTCCATAGGTTGCCTGCTCGATGCGTCGTGACAGTGCGTGGGATTCCCCTCCAGGCTGCCTGGACATGGGCTCATAGATCATAGGACATCTAAGACACTACCGTAGTTACAGTAGTAGTTAAGGCATAACGGGGGATTGAACCCTATCAAGATGAAGAACGAATAAGGGCTTGCCCTCGGACCTATGTAGTATGGGATGCATAGAATCCGAACAAGTGTGCATTAGTGTCATGTAACATAATTAACTGTATTAAGGACTAAGTGCACAATCACAACACGACATCGATAGGGTAGTCCCTTTAGTTTGAATGTGACAAGTTTGTGTTTGCTAAATATGAAATGTTAAGTTATACTATTTCCGGCAAGCGAGGACGGCCGTGTATAATGATCGTCGGTTGAATAAACTGACGTACCCACAGTCTAACATGCAGGTAAATGTCATGCTAAAGATTAAAGAGGATTTGGATGCTTAAAGATTTTATCAAGCTGTTGTACTTGTATTTAATTGTTGTATTTTACTTCCGCTGTGCAAAAGAAAGATGTAATTATGATGTAATCTCTGATGTATGATGAAAAGTTTTTTAATTTCCCTGTAAAAGTGTACTAAGAAAGTGAAAAGATCCTGTAGAACATCTCGAATTCAGTATATTTGGGATTCGGGGCGTTACACTCACTGAGGTTCACCACCTGTAGATTGTGGAGGCAGAGCTCCTGGCGGAAGAAGAGGAGTTGGCGACGGCGGTGGGCAAGCTGAAAGCCAAACACGGTGAATTAATGGCAGAAGTTGACGCGTTGAAGAGGGCCACAGTGGACAGGGGCATCGAAGTCACTCAGCTCCGCCGAATCATTGCCAGCCGTCCTAGCATCCCGAGCACCGCAGTGCCTCCTCGCTTCGAGGTGGACGTAAAGATGACTCTCTGAAGCAACAGATAGCCGAGCTGGAGGTGGAAATGGCTCACCTCAAACCGCGTTCGGGACCGATCAACGTCCGAAGCACTTCGTGCACTCGTGAAGAGAGCGAACGAGGGATTTCGTTCTACGAGCTTGCGACCTGTTTGCCTGTTGCTCGGCAAAGTCCAGGTGATGCCCAAAGTGGTGTGGCGATATCATCGAGCAGAGCGTCCGTCGGTGCAACTTTCAGGAGCAGTGCCGAAGATACGTCTTAGTTCGTCGGCTTAGGGACGAGCTCCGGGATCAAGTGCTGCCGTCCCCGGGTATCTTTGAAGCGGAACTTTCCTGCGCCTAGGAGGCGTTGAAGATCTCTTGTTCTCCAAGTTTGGTATTTTGGCTAAGTGTTATGAGTAGGCTTTATTAGTTTTGGCTTTTCAACTTTTAACCTCATTGTAAAGAAGGGCATCGTCTTGTACTGTCTTCCCACACTTAATTGAAATGCGGCTTTTTTTCTTTCTTGGACTTGTGCGTTTTTGTGAGACTTGTGTCATTGTATTCTTTGTGGCTATCTTTAGCATACCGAGGTCCAGAGCTAGATTTTTGCTCGTTTGGGCGTCGGTGCCAAGAGCGCTTGGCAAGGAGTGCCGAGGTCTAGAGCAAGATTTTTGCTTGTTTGGGCGTCGGTGCCAAGAGCGCTCGGCAAGAAGTGCCGAGGTCCAGAGCAAGATTTTTGCTCGTTTGGGCGTCGGTGCCAAGAGCGCTCGGCAAGAAGTGCCGAGGTCCAGAGCAAGATTTTTGCTCGTTTGGTCGTCGGTGCTAAGAGCGCTCGGCAAGGAGTGCCGAGGTCCAGAGCAAGATCTTTGCCCGTTTGGGGCGTCAGTGCCAAGAGCGCTCGGCAAGGAGTGTCGAGGTCCAGAGCAAGATCTTTGCTCGTTTGGGCATCGGTGTCAAGAGCGTTCGGCAAGGAGTGCCGAGGTCCAGAGCAAGATCTTTGCCCGTTTGGGGCGTCGGTGTCAAGAGCGCTCGGTAAGGGGTGTCGAGGTCCAGAACAAGATCTTTGCTCGTTTGGGCGTCGGTGCCAAGAGCGCTCAGCAAGGAGTGCCGAGCACTGCTTCGAATCTCCTAACTCGTGAATTTGTAAGAGTGAGCTTCTTGCAGTGGAGAGCAGCCTCTTGGAGGATTATTTCAACTTTAAACAAACCATAAGAACCAAAGGTTAGCTCCTCCGAGTACACTTCTCCCATGTCTAGTATAGTTATAGGAACTTTGCTCGCGATGGCGGAGCTCGTTCCGACGGTTGTGGGAGCAATTCCGAATGGTGAACCACTTCTAGCTCGCTTAAGAGCAAGCTTGCGAAGCGGAGTCGAGCCAAGTATTGGACTCCGAACTCGTCGTTTGAGTATGTTTCAACGGTTATGGGAGCAATTCCGAATGGGGAACCACTTCTATCTTGTTTAAGAGCAAGCTTGCGAAGCAGAGTCGAGCCAAGTGTTGGACTCCGAACTCGTCGTTTGAGTATGTTTCAACGGTTGTGAGAGCAATTCCAAATGGCGAACCACTTCTAGCTCGCTTAAGAGCGAGCTTGCAAAGCGGAGTCGAGCCAAGTGTTAGACTCCGAACTCGTCGTTTGAGTATGTTTCAACGGATGTGGGAGTAATTCCGAATGGCGAACCACTTATAGCTCGCTTAAGAGCAAGCTTGCGAAGCAGAGTCGAGCCAAGTGTTGGGCTCCGAACTCGTCGTTTGAGTAAAAGAAATTAAAAACAGAGAGATGTACACAATGACGAAAAATATGGAAAAAAGAAGCTTTTTATTGATAACTACTTAGTTGGCTGCTTCTAAGTTGCAAGTCGCTATTACATTGGAGAAATAAAGAAGCAAAATACAAGTGAAAGGAAAGGAATGGTTCGACATATGAAGGTGCTTAGAGAGGCGCTCAGGCGCCCTCCTGGTACTTCAATAGATGGTCGGCATTCCAAGTCCTAGGAATCTCTCTACCTTCAAGATCTTCAAGACGATATGTTCCGGGCCGAACTTCTTTGGTGATCTTGTAGGGTCCTTCCCAATTCGGAGCTAGCTTACTCTTCTGGCTGGGGAAGGAGATAGCCAGTTTTCTAAGGACTAAGTCCCCTTCTTTGAGATTGGTAGGTCGGACTCTCTTGTTGTAGGCTAACTCGATCCTCCTTCGATAGTTTTGTTGGCAAATTGAAGCTCTTTTCCGTAGCTCATCAATCAAGCCCAAGTTTACCCGAAGCTCTCTAGCATTCTGTTCTTCTTTATTGGCCATGAGGCGAGGAGATGATACTCCGACTTCCAAGGAGATCACAGCTTCGGACCCATAGGTGAGATTGAAGGGCGACTCTCCTGTGGGGGCCCGTTTCGTAGTGCGGTAGTTCCACAGTACGTTAGGGAGCTGCTTCGCCCACAGGTCTTTGGCAGACTTATCCAGCCTCTTCTTGATACCGGAAAGGATCTATCGGTTGGCATTCTCCACTTGGCCATTTGATTGAGGATGGGAGACAGAGGAGAAGCGTTACTGAATGGCGAGGTCTTCACACAGAGATCGCAATGCCGCCCCAGTGAATTGTGTTTCGTTATCGGTTATTAGGACCCTAGGCACACCGAACCAACAGATGACGTTCTTCCAGAAGAACTGCATCACTTTTTTCTCGGTGATTGTAGCCAATGGTTTGGCCTCTATCAACTTGGAGAAGTAGTCGATTGCCACGACTAAGAATTTGAGTTGGCCAGGAGCTGGTGGAAACGGCCCTAGTAAGTCCATCCCCTACATTGCGAAAGGGATCGGACTTGACAGGGAGGTGAGTTGCGCTTGGGGTAGGCGACGAATGTTGGAGTACTGCTGGCAGAAGCTGCATTGCCGGACATGCTGTTCGGCATATTGTAGGAGGGTAGGCCAGAAGTACCCATAGTTCAACACTTTCTTGGCGAGGGACCTTGACCCTGAGTGTGCTCCGCATATACCTTTGTGGAGCTCTTGCAAGGCATATGAAGCTTCGCCCGGGGAGAGGCACCTCAAGTAGGGTCTGCCGTCTACTTGGGTGTAGGAGCGTTTGTACAAGACCCCCTCAACAATGGTGTACCGCTCTGCTATGGTTCGGACTCTGCGAGCTTCCATTGGGTCTTCGGGAAGGAGCCCATCCCTTAGAAATTCTATCAGATGTTTCATCCAGTTGTCTTGAAGTTGGACGGGCAGCGACTCCATCGAGTCGGGAGTTTCTTCTTCTATGTTCGGTCTCAGGAGCACTTCAATCAGGACGGTCTGCTCGAGACCTTAAAGGGAGGAGGAGGCTAACTTGGAGAGGGCATCTGCTTGGGAAT
This sequence comes from Hemerocallis citrina, assembly GCA_017893485.1. Lineage (NCBI taxonomy): Eukaryota > Viridiplantae > Streptophyta > Magnoliopsida > Asparagales > Asphodelaceae > Hemerocallis > Hemerocallis citrina. The sequence goes on along the minus strand of CM030365.1, from coordinate 7,452,869 downwards.
TTTTCTCTCTGGGGATTCGCTGAATGAGTGCCTCTTCGAATAGGGCCATGAGATTTTTGGACCTTAGCTAGATACTTAGCCATTCGGTCATCTCATGCCTCGTACTCGCCTAAGACTTGATTCACGACTGGCTGAGAGTCGCTAAAGATCCAGAGGCATTGGGCCCCTGCCTTGCGGGCCATACCGAGGCCGGCTATAAGTGCTTCATACTCTGCTTCATTGTTGGAGGCTTTGAAGTTGATGCGGATAGAGTATTGGAGAACGAAGTCATCTGGGCCTGCCAGAATGACCTTGGCTCCGCTTCCTTTGGTGCAAGAGGATCCGTCTACATATACCGTCCAGATTGGAGGCCTGTTTGTTGCTTGACTGACCTTTGGAATGGTGCTCTCAACAATGAATTCAGCTAAGGCCTGAGCCTTGATGGCGGTCCGAGGCTGGTATGATATGTCATGCTGGCTTAGCTCGATCGACCACTTCATCAGACGACCTGAGGTCTCGAGCTTGTGTAGGACTTGCTTAAGCGGTTGGTCGGTAAGGACGACCACCGAGTAGGACTGAAAATATGGGCGAAGCTTCCTAGCTGCCATGACCAAGGCGTACGACATCTTCTCCAATCTTGGGTAGCGGAGCTCGGCATCCCGAAGTACCTTGCTCACGTAATAGATGGGCTTCTGAGCCTTGTCTTCTTCCCTCACCAAGACGGCGCTGAGGGTTTGTTTAGGCAGAGGTAGAGTGTTTCCCCGGGGATAGGTTTGCTGAGAAGAGAGGGGTTGACTACATAGGCTTTAAGCTGATCGAATGATTCTTGCTGTTGTTGACCCCATTCGAAGCCCTTAGCCCCCCTGAGTGCTTTGAAGAAGGGAAGACACTTCTCCCCTGACTTAGAAAGGAAGCGCCCTATGGCAGCGAGGTGTCCTGTCAGCTTCTAAACCTCTTTCACATTTTTAGGAGGAGCCATGTCCAGAATGGCTTTGATCTTCTTGGGGTTGGCTTCGATTCCTCTTTGGCTGACCATGAAGCCTAGGAATTTCCCCGACGAGACTCCGAACGCACATTTGTTCGGATTGAGCCTCATATCATGTTTCCTCATTACATCAAATGCCTCTTGCAGATCGGCCACATGATCGGCCCCGTGGATGCTCTTGACTAGCATGTCATCAACATATACTTCTATATTTCAGCCGATCTGTCCCTGAAAGACCTTGTTGACGAGGCGTTGATAGGTAGCGCTGGCATTCTTCAGACCGAAGGGCATTACCCTATAGCAGTAGAGCCCCTGATCGGTAACAAAGGAGGTCTTCGGGATATCCGGGGGGAACATGTGGATTTGATTATACCTTGAGAAGGCATCCATAAAGTTGAACAACTCATGACCCGAAGTGGCGTCAATCAAGGTGTCGATACTTGGAAGAGGGAATTGATCTTTAGGGCATGCCTTGTTCAGGTCCGTGAAGTCGATACAAATCCTCCAACTCCCGTTGGACTTCTTAACCATAACCACATTGGAGAACTATTTAGGGTAGTTGACTTCTTGTATGAACCGGGCCTTAAGGAGCTTGTCCACTTCTTCTTTTATAGCTTGTTGGCGCTCGGGAGCGAATTTGCGCCTTTTCTATTGGACCGATTTGGACCCCGAGGCAATGCTTAGGTGGTGGACGAGGAGCTCTTCGGAGATTCCTGGTATGTCGGCAGCCAACCATGCAAAGAGGTCACAGTTCTTTCTAATGCATTGGACTATGTCGGAGCATAGGGCAGATGGGAGGGTCTTGCTGATGAAGAACTTGCGGTTCGGTTCCTGCTCGGAGAAGAGCACTTCCTCCAATTCATCCACCGGCTCGGACGTTGGTTGGACACTCTCTTGGGGAATCTCGAGCGTCTCGAGGGAGAGGATTGGACCCCCGGTGGAGGTCATGTAACATTTGCGGGCTATCTCTTGACTGCCTCTTACTTCCCTTACTCCTGCCCTTGAGGGGAACTTCATCTTGAGGTGATAAGCCGACGGGACAGCCTCTAGAGCAGCAAGGCCTGGTCGGCCTAGAATCACATTATAAGTAGCTGGGACATCGACTACCATGAAGTCCATCGGCCCCGTTCAGGTAGTAGGAGTTTTGCCAGCGGTTACGTCGAGGGTGATTACCCCTTCGATAGTCACTGGCACTCCCATGAACCCGTGGAGCGTGTAGCCGGTGGGCTTGAGCCTGTCCCGTGATAGCTTGAGTCCTTTAAAAGCAGCGAGGAAGAGGATGTTAACGGAGCTACCATTGTCCACCAGTATTCTCTCGACTTTAAAATTCGCCATATGGAGGTTGATCACTAGGGCGTCGCAATGGGGGGTTCGGATACCCTCTAGGTCTTCATCTGAAAAAGTGACCGGGACTCTGAGGCCTTTGGGAGGAGGCATGCCATGTACTGAGTTAACCTCTCTGATGAAAGCCTTTCGAGAGAAGTTGGAGGAGCCTCCCATGGGGCCTCCATGAATGAGATGCAGGATACGCTCCTCTTCGAATTCGGGAGTCTCATCGCGTCGTTCAGGATGCTTGTTAGCCCCCCGGGGGGAGGAGGAAGATCGGTTCGGTCCTTTCTCACAAATTTAGACAGCTGCCCCTCTGGATGTGGGCCTCATTTTTGTTCTTCAAGGCCCGACAATCATTGGTGTCGTAGCCATGGTCCCGGTGATAACGACACCACTTTTCTTTGTCCCTCTTCTTGTCCGAGGTATTCATCTTAGGGGTAGGAGGTATAACCCCTTCCTTTTCAACTTCCATGAGTATAGTGGAAATGTTGGCATTAAGAGGAGTGAATTTCTCGAACCTGGGAGGAGGGCGGCGCTGGCCGCCGTTGTCTTTCTGGAGCTTCTTGGCTCCCTCTTCTTCAATGGCCTTTCTTTTGGTTCCGGAGGAAGGCCGCTCAAAGGTGGGGCGATGCTCAGCTTCCTCAGCCCGAATATACTTCTCACTTCTGAGAAGGAGGTCGGAGAAGTTTTGCAGGGGCTTCTTGGCTAGGGAGGACCGAAGGCTGGAGTTAAGGACATTCGATTGGAAGGCTGCTGCAGCGACTGACTGGTCGAGGGAAGCGATGGACCTAGCTTCCGCGATGAATATTTTCACATAGTCTCTGAGCTTTTCACCCTTCTTCTGGTTGAGGTAGAGTAGCGAAATACTGGTCTTCTCTGTGCGGCGGCTACTTACGAAGTGGGTGACGAAGAGGGTCTCAAATTGTTCAAAGAAGAATATGGAGGATGGGGCGAGGCGAGAGTACCACTCCCGAGCGGGACCTTTGAGAGTGGCCGGAAAGGTTTTGCACAATAGAGCATCGGAAGCTTGGTGTATCAGCATGAGGGTCTTGAAGCTCTCGATGTAGTCTACGGCGTCTGACTCCCCAGAGTAAGTCTCGAACTGTGGGGGCTTGAAGCCTATTGGAACGGGCGCCTCCATGATTGTTCGAGAGAAGGGAGGTCGACTCGGACGGAGGGTCCTTCCTCTAAGCTCCTCTTCCTTGTCTAGCTGACCCAAGCGCCTCTCCATCTCATGGAGACGACGGTAGACGGTGTCATCCCTTCGACGGTAGCCAAATGAGCCTCTGGACTCGTCTTCGTACGAAGCTACGACGACGGTAGCTCGGGGAGTGACGAGGACCAAGGTCATGATGGCGGTTGCTAGGAGCTGGGGGAGGAGTTAGGGACCGATGGCGAGGACTTTGAACCGGAGGAGGAGTGGGGACCCTATGAGCATAGTTGTTGTTGGGTCGGAGATGGAGGGCTTGCAAGATGGTTGCTTGGAATTGCTGGAATTCGGCACGGGTGATAGGAGCATTATCATCCCTCGGGGGTTGCCGACCAGTAGGGGAGCGAGGCCTTCTTCTATGGTGCTCAGGGGACTTTCCCCATCTTCGGTGAGGAGGAGACCTCCTATGTTCTCGGCGATGAGGAGATCGCTCATTTGGACGTTGTTGGCGGGAGGCTCCCTCTCGGGCCCGTTTTTCATCCAAATGACGGCGAAGATCCTCTTCTTTCTGCCGATTGTTGAGGGTGTTGCGGAGGTCATCGGAGGCCCGGGGATTGTGAGATGCCATGGAGTCGGTTGAGGGGTTGTGCACGGAGACGTGGTCATATTGGAGAGGTTGTTTCTGAGGATTGGGACGGGAGCCCCCCGCACCGGCATTCTGAGGCCCGGTTTGACCGCGATGGGGTTGAAGATTCTGAGGAGGAGGTTGGTCCTGTTGCGGGGCCTGATTAGGTTGAGAAGAGGGTCCCGCCGGCTGGGTGGTTTGGAGGGGGATCTCCTGTTCTGGTTGAGGAGGGGTCCACGGTTGGACCCTCTGGATCTTAGCTTTCGGGGGGGCATGGCTGGAGATGATCTTAACCAAGGGAAGAGGAAGGATTGCTATTCGTAGGTTTCCACAGACGGCGCCAATCTGTTACCTCTAAATCTGGTGTGGGGGCAAACAGATAGAATTTGTGGATTCTTAGGAAAACCGAATAGCAAACCTGGAACCTTTCCACCGGAGTTTGACAGTTGACTCCTGCCGTTCACCTGCAAAAAGTGCGAGACACTGGGGTTGATCCCGGCGACGCACCCTCCGATGCTCAAGTCAATAATCAGAAAAGATTATGAATGAGCGTTAACTGGAAAAAGATTGATTACCTCCTAATGGTGGTGGATGGGGGGTATTTATAGCCGCCTTTGGGATCAGTTTAGGAATGAAATCCCTAATTCCCAGTGAAAGGACAGAGCGAATCAGGGTCGTTGATTGAATACAATCAGAAACCCTAATTCTATCCAGCTGAACCGGGTTTCTTGCGGGTTAGGACCCGCACCCAATTGAGATGGATCTGTTGGTGGGTTAATGGGCTTTTGGAGAATAGACCCCGAACCCATTTCAGACCCATTTGTAAGTGAAATTACCATCTTACCCCCAAGCTTTGAGATTTGCGCCTGATTTGGACGGTTCCGATTTAGCCCCATTTTTAGCCATATCAAAAAACAACACCAAGACCACCACTAACAACACCAAGACCACCACAGATGTGAACTGATTAATTTAGTATTTTAGTTACAAATAACTTCACCGGACCACCACGGCACCACCACCAGTGGTGATAACTGAAAAATGAAAATAAAAACAAAAAGAGAAGATGTAGCGAAATTAAAATTACCTAGCACTGTCGCTAAGCGAACTCGCACAGTCTGACAGTCGCAGGGGCCAGGGAAAGATCAGAGATGGCGATGCTGCGACGCGCGACGCGCGACGCACCGACGGGCATGGGCGACTCTGCGAGATGGATTCCGATTGAGTAATTTCAGGCTCTGGTAGTTCCGTAGTTGTCTAGATTAAGAAGATTTCAATAATCAAGAATCAAGATGAAGAACAGACTACAGTACAATGCAAAACATGAAAAGAAAAGTTGGAACTTGGGAGTTGATTGAAATGGAGAGAAATCAGGAGAATCAAGAATGTAAAACGTCCAATAAAGGAACTTGGGAGTTGATTGAGATGGAGAGAAATCGGGAGAAATCAAGGAGCGACGGTTGGGTTTCCTTTTTTTTTTAAAATAACAGTGAATAATTTTTTTTTAAAATGGGGCCCTAAAAGATTTGGGGGCCCAAAGCAGCCGCTTGGGCTGCTTCGGCCCAGATCCACCCACACACACACACGCAGGCACGCACGCACGCACGCACGCACACACACACACACACACATATAACACACACACACACACACACACACACACACACACACACACACACACACATATTTCACTTTTTGGTTTGATGGATAGTCTCACAAACAAAGTACACACACACACACACATATATATAGGGTCATCTTCCGTTGCAGACGCAAATGTCGTGCAAACGCGTGCAAACGCCTTAACCCGTCATTGCAAACCCGTCATTGAGGATGACGGGTTAAGGCGTTTGCACGTTTGCAAATGCTACAGTAGCGTTTGCAACCGAATAAGGCCCATATATATATATATATATATATATATATATATATATATATATATATATATATGGGTAAAAGGGATATGAGCAACTTGCTCATTTAGTAAATGAGCAAGTGATGAGGTGGCATGCATGTGATACATTAAGTATCTAACCACTTTTAGGATTTCCCAATCACATGCATGCCACCTCATCACTTGCTCATTTACTAAATGAGCAAGTTGTTCATATCCCTTTTACCCTATATATATATATATATATATACATATATATATATATATATATATATATATATATATATATATATATATATATATATATATATATATATATATATATATATATGAAAGTCTTGTAAACAGTACAACATATGAAAGTCACGTTTTTGGAACGATACAACATATGAAAGTCTTGTAAACAGTAAAACAATAATTATGTAGCTCAAGTTTGAATAGTAAAATAATAATTAGTTGTAAATAAAATTCCTTGTTTTCATTAGTATATGTTGAAAAATAATTATAAATGGAGGTGTAAAATCCAACTTCTTAGAACTTTGAGTGTGGAAAAAGATGAAATTTAACTGTTGATGAGATATTTGTTATTTTGAATGTAACATGAGCAATAAAAAAAATTCATAAAAAATTTGAAAATTTACAAAACTGAAATCTGAAAATATAAATTTCTGAGTAAATAGAGAGAGAGAGAAATAAATAAATAAATAAAGGAGTTGTTTTGGGATTTGAATTTGAGTTTTGGGGGGGGGGGGACTTTTGGGGGGGGAAATATGTTTTGTGAGGTTAGATCTGGACCGTTAATTTCAAGCCTATTGAATAAGAGCCACTTGATAGCTTTCTTTGTGTTTTATTATATAGATTATTCCTTTTTCGTTACAATAGAATGCTATATTTGAAAGCACATATAACAATATGCATATTATAGAAGACGATATAGGGTCATCTTCCGTTGCAGACGCAAATGTCGTGCAAACGCGTGCAAACGCCTTAACCCGTCATTGCAAACCCGTCATTGAGGATGACGGGTTAAGGCGTTTGCACGTTTGCAAATGCTACAGTAGCGTTTGCAACCGAATAAGGCCTATATATATATATATATATATATATATATATATATATATATATATATACGGGTAAAAGGGATATGAGCAACTTGCTCATTTAGTAAATGAGCAAGTGATGAGGTGGCATGCATGTGATACATTAAGTATCTAACCACTTTTAGGATTTCCCAATCACATGCATGCCACCTCATCACTTGCTCATTTACTAAATGAGCAAGTTGTTCATATCCCTTTTACCCTATATATATATATATATATATATATATATATATATATATATATATGAAAGTCTTGTAAACAGTACAACATATGAAAGTCACGTTTTTGGAACGATACAACATATGAAAGTCTTGTAAACAGTAAAACAATAATTATGTAGCTCAAGTTTGAATAGTAAAATAATAATTAGTTGTAAATAAAATTCCTTGTTTTCATTAGTATATGTTGAAAAATAATTATAAATGGAGGTGTAAAATCCAACTTCTTAGAACTTTGAGTGTGGAAAAAGATGAAATTTAACTGTTGATGAGATATTTGTTATTTTGAATGTAACATGAGCAATAAAAAAAATTCATAAAAAATTTGAAAATTTACAAAACTGAAATCTGAAAATATAAATTTCTGAGTAAATAGAGAGAGAGAGAAATAAATAAATAAATAAAGGAGTTGTTTTGGGATTTGAATTTGAGTTTTGGGGGGGGGGGACTTTTGGGGGGGAAAATATGTTTTGTGAGGTTAGATCTGGACCGTTAATTTCAAGCCTATTGAATAAGAGCCACTTGATAGCTTTCTTTGTGTTTTATTATATAGATTATTCCTTTTTCGTTACAATAGAATGCTATATTTGAAAGCACATATAACAATATGCATATTATAGAAGACGAAACATTATGTTTCGTCCCAAATATTTTCTAATTTTTTTTGGATCGGAGGAAACACCAATTATGAATTTATTTTAATTAAAAAACCCAAAATAAAAAAAGCATCATGTTTTGTCCGTGGAAATGAGATATTTTTCGCAAATTTTTTATGTGAATAGGATTCTATATGCTTGATTGCATACGATTTTCTATGGGATATTTGATTTGGGACCGTTGGATTAAATTAAACTTTTAAAAAAAACCGAACAAAACGTGGTGTTTCGTCCGTAGAAGTGGGGGACTTTTTTGAATTTTTTTAGATGTGAATAGGATTCTATGGGTTATAGAGCATATGATTTTCTATGGGATATTTGAGTGAGACCGTTGGATTGCCCTAAACTAACAACTAAATTGAAAAATAAAATATCAAAAAATCTCGGACGAAACATCTATCCTGGACGAAAGATCTGAGATTTTTTTTTTCTAAAAATATAAAAAATTAAAACTTTTTGTCGGACGAAACAATTCAAATTTTCTCCAACTTTGTTATATTTTGCTAATTCGCCACTTCAACAAAACAACGAAATGTTATTTTTATTTATCCATATATGCATATTATAACATTCATGACTGTGGATGCTCTAACATGTAAAATTCATATACTCCAAGTAATATCGCAGACAAATCAGTTAGGGGTGGCATTAGGGCCTGACTAGCTCGGGACTGACCGGCCCGGCCCGCCCAAACCCGAGCTGAATCGGGGCTAACCCGTCAAACCAATCGGGTCCGGTCCGGTCCATTGATTTCCCCCAAAAAATCGAATTAGGCCCGGCCCGCCTGCGGCCCTGCCCGACCAGACTCGGGACCGGGTTGAATCGGCCCGGTCTAGCACGGGTTGGCCTGCAGGCTGACCGTAAGCCATTTTTTAAATTTTTTTTAGAATTTTATTTTAATTGGGTTTGTGTAATTACAAAAATACCTCCAAACGGATTTATAATAGTTAGTTTTGGGGTATATTTTGGGAAATTCAAAAAAATGCATATTCTATATATACAACCTCATTTCATTCAATTTTATTCACAAATTCACTCAACTCTCTCAACAAATCAACAACAATCAACAATATTCAACTACTCTCTTACTATGATCAACATCAACAACATCCAACAACATCAACAACAACACTACGAGTTCTCAACTCTTTCTACCTTCATTCTTCAATCTACATTCTACACTCACACGGTATTTTTGTATTTGTATAATTTTTAGAATTATAATTATTTTTTGTTCTCATTTATTTCTCTTAATTTGATTAGGTTTTGTTGTACTTCTAATTTGTAACCACCGATTTCGCCTATACAGTTTTCTGTGTTCCAACTCGGTATGAAGATTTTCTGTTTTCTTGAATTCGTTTTGTGTTAAATTTTCTTTTAAATCTCCTATTAAAGTCCCTCCTAATCATCAATCGTATTTTGTAGCTATTTTCAAATGACTATATATTTCAATACAAATTCCATTCTATGAGTTCATCCTATTTCCTTGTTTGGTTAATTAATTTTGTTTTAGCCCAAACCAGATATATTATTATTGTGGCATTATTTTAGTAAGTGTGTTAAGCCCAAATTCTAACCATATTAATTAATTATTTTTATTTATGTTAAAGCCCAAGTTTTCCCAACAATTCTCTGATAATGCTATTTTATTAATTGATTATTTTGATAAATGCGTTGAACTCTAATCATATTTTGTTATATCATCTCATTATTATTATTATCGTTATTATTCTTATTCCTTTTTTGATTTTCATTGGTGAAAGCCCATAGATCTCAATCCATTATATTATATTATTAATTGAATTCTTTTCTAACCCAAAACTCGTACCCACACCCTATGACCCGCACCCGCACCCGCACCCGCTAACCCGCTTAACACATCCATAACCGTTAACCTAATAACCCAAATTCTAATCCTATATATATCCCCTAACTAAACCATAATCATCATTAACCCTAATTACCCTATTAAATAGCATCCGCCTTCACCATCCCGAGCAACCACAACCGAGCCGCCATTCCTGTTCATCACCTTCGTCGCCTCCCCTGCACCATCGTTGCTCTGCCGCTGCACCATCGCCCTGGCCTCCCGCCATGGTTGTTCCCCTCTTCCTCTGTTTCCTTCTGAAACAGAGCTCCTGCTGTAGTGTCCCGAATTTTCAATATAATATCTCAGAAATACGTGACACAATTCCTAGCATCAACCTCAATTGTAATAGTAAACATAGCTAAAACACAGATATAAAATTTTTCAATCTTTATTACATTAATTCTTTACAAAGCACAGTGGAAAACAAATACCTAGAATTAAAAAATTCTTTCTTTTACAACATGATCCTTTACAATTTACATAAACCATAACATCAATCTAGCTCATGCATCCAAATCCCAATACTATAGGTACCTACCTATAAAACATGAGGCTAGAGATAATCCTAACCCCCAAAACTACAGGGTTAATCCCAATACTATATTTACTCATGAATATATGTGAATACAACAAGTATTAATCAAGATATACTTAACAAACATCAAGAACAATATGTATGTCTATGTACACGGTAAAGGTTAGGTTTTTGTTTACTTTTGCATTAAGCAACATACGATCTCATCATAACAAGTCAAAATAGCAAGCAGATGAAGGGAAACAACCTCCTCATGATTTCTATTAGGTTCTTAGCAATCTCAAGTCATCTATATGTAGTTTTATTCATCTATAACACAGTTTTCATGAAAAAGATTCAATTTTTATTTCATCTACTCATCAAACTTTTATATTATCATCATACAATCCCTAATCATGCTTTATAATACACAACCATCACATACAAAATGCTTAAAACAATAAGAAAACAAATATATGTCACTCACCTTATTGAAGAATCAACCGAAGATAATAAAGAAAATAAGAAAATTCCTCCTTTCGCAAGAAAACCAAGATATTCGCTTTGAAACTGCAAGAAAATAATAATAAAGAAATCCATTTGTGTTGTGCAGCAAAGAGACGGTTGCACCTCACCTTTAATAGGCCGGAAATAGAGTATCTAGGGTTTTTGAATAGATTTGCAAAATATCTCTTTTAAATATATCTTTACATATATAGATCATTATACTTGGAAATTAGATAAAACCAATTCAATTTGTATTTTAAAATAAAAAAACCAACCCTCCAGATCTGGATGGCACTGTTGTAAAACTCAGAAAAACAAAATTGTACTTTTTGTTATCTAAGTGGCAATTTTGCAAAAAAACCATTCTTCATCAAAACTTGCAAAATAAACCAAATTTATTTTTTTTTAAAAGTAAAAACATAACCTCTGAGTTGACTAGGCATCATGCCCATTCCAAAAATCCGAAAATCTGGGGTTTTCACTCCAAGTGGTAATTTTGCACAAAAGTCCCTTTTTTGTAATATTTGCTAATAGGTCAAATAATTATCTTAAAAATCCAGAAAATTCAAAAATAATATCTAATAATAATTAATGGGTTTCTCCAAAATAATTTCTGACTTTGAACTTCCCAAGAAAATATTTGCACTTGTTCTGCACGTGTAAAAAGGTTCAATTCTGAAAAATATTTATAAAATCACCAAAAATCATTTTAATTCACTTATTAATCTTAAAAGCATAATTTAAAAAATCTGGGGTATTACATCACTCCCTCCTTAGAATAGTTTTGTCTTCAGAACTACTACTAATAGGGTCCAAACAAAATAAGCAAAATGAATTGAAATCTCATAAATGGGAATATAGTTTAAGAAATACAATTACACAAGAGAATATAATTTAACAAAAGAAATACAACTCAACTCAAGGTGTACAATCATACAAAAGATTACAATCATACAAAAAGCTCAGGAAAATCCTTCTGCATGCGATCCTCCAGCTCCCAAGTAGCCTCCTCGAACTGCTGGTTCCTCCATAACACCTTGACCATAGGTATCACCTTATTCCTTAAAACCTTCTACCTACATACAACAATCTCTACAGGCTGCTCCTTGAAACTCAAGTTCACCTGTAGCCCTTCAGGCACTTCTACCAACTGATGACTCTAATCCGGCACATACTTCCTCAACAACGACACATGGAACACATCATGCACCTGTGCTAACTCCTTCGGAAGCTCCAACCTATATGGGGTTTCACCAATCCATCCCAAAATTTTGTATGGCCCAATATACCTTGGCGCCAACTTGCCTCCCTTACCAAACCTAATCACTCCTTTGGTCGGAGATACCTTGAGGAAAACTGAATCCCTAAACTTAAATTCCAAGTCTCTCCGCCGAGTGTCTGCATAACTATTCTACCGACTGAGCCTCGACCAACCTCTTGCGAATTAACTCAATCTTCTCCGATGTTTGCTGCACAATCATGGGCCCAAACATCTGCCTCTCGCCAACCTCATACCAACAAACATGTGTCCTGCACTTCCTCTTGTACAGAGCTTCGTACGAAGTCATCCCGATACTTGCATGGTAACTATTGTTATAAGCAAACTCAACCAATGCCAAGTACCTCTCCCAACTACCACCAAAATCCATAACACAAGCCCACAGCATATCTTCCAATACCCGATTCACCCTTTCAGTATGACCATAAGTTTGAGGATGAAAAGCAATACTGAAATCAGTTTTGGTACCCAAGGCTGCTTGCAGACTCTTCCAAAACCTTGAAGTGAACTTAGCATCCCTGTCGGACACAACCGACACAGGAACTCCATGAAGCCTCACAATCTCATCAATGTACAGCTCTGCCAATTTCTCCAACGACCAAGTAATCTTCATGGACAAAAAGTGAGCTGACTTGGTCAAACGGTCCCTAATGACCCAAATTGAGTCATTGCCCTTCGCACTCCTTGGCAAACCTGTGATGAAACCCATGCTGATATTCTCCCACTTCTATTCTGAAATGGGAAAAAGCTACAATAAACCTCCAGGTCACTGATTGTAACACCCCATAATTTTCAAAGAGTATAAATATATATAATATATATGTTGAAAATGTAAAGTGGTAAAAAAGTGGCTGTTTGGAAAAAATTATATACATGATGGCATATTTAGTAAATATGTGGAAAGTTCAGTTGTGAGTGGGGGGGGGGGGGACAGAATAGTATACAAAGCATTTGAATGCTGCTGTGTTTCGGATGGGCTGATGATGTCAGCCCATAGGTTTGCGGCACACCTGCTGTGTACTCACGGAAGAGAAGAAAATAGATGGATTTTTCCTATATCGGATTTCTACTATAATAATATAATGTTAAAATATAATTGCCTATGATCAAGAGTCACCTAATTGGTTAACCATCTTTTGAGAGGCAGCCTGTGGTGGGCAGTTGTACTACATAGTATCTAATTTGTCTTCTAAATTGTATAAATTGTCTAAGCTAGGGGCAGGGGCGTTACAAATGGTATCAGAGCCGACTTTCGACACCGAGTGTGGGTAAGAGTGGGTGAGATGTATGCCTGAGATGGAGCTAACAGATGTATAGTTATGCCTGAGAGGGAGCAAGGTTGGGGACTGAGATGGACAACCTGCAGAATCGGGGTGAGATCCTGCACTAGATTGTGAATGCCCCGTGCTTAGCGAGGATGCTGATTTCTGAAGGGGGGTGTGTGTAACACCCCGTAATTTTCAAAGAGTATAAATATATATAATATATATGTTGAAAAAGTAAAGTGGTAAAAAAGTGGCTGTTTGGAAAAAATTATATACATGATGGCATATTTGGTAAATATGTGGAAAGTTGGGGGGGGGCACGGAATAGTATACAGAGCATTTGAATGCTGCTGTGTTTCGGATGGACTGATGATGTCAGCCCATAGGTTTGGAGCCCACCTGCTGTGTACTCATGGAAGAGAAGAAAAGAGATAGATTTGTCCCATATCGGATTTCTACTATAATAATATAATATTAAAATATAATTGCCTATGATCAAGAGTCACATAATCGGTTAACCACCTTTTGAGAGGTAGCCTGTGGTGGGCAGTTGTACTACATAATATCTAATTTTTCTTCTAAATTGTATAAATTGTCTGAGCTAGGGGCAGAGGCATTACACTAATTTTCTGATTTAATCTGCTAACAAGTCAGACACCTTGCCACAAAATCTGCCACATCCCTCTTCATACCGGACCACCAAAAGTGTTGTTTGATGTCCTTGTACATCTTTGTGCCTCCAGGATGTATTGACAACAAGGTACTGTGTGCCTCCTGCAAGATACTCTCCCTCAAATATGCATTCTCCGGAACACACAACCTCTCACCCATCCATAAAACTCCATCTCGGAGACGGAACTCTGACAACTTGCCATCGGAAACCTGCTGCAACATTTTCTGAATCTCTGCATCTGATTTCTGACCTTCCACAATCTTCTCTCTCAAAGAATGTTACAGCCTCAGCTGAGCCAAAGATGCTCTCAAACCCTGCAGTACCACATTGATACCTGCCTGGTCAATCTCTGCTGCTAACTCACTCTGAGTAGTGATCAAACTCGACAAACTGCTATTCCGACTAAGCCCATCGGCTACCACATTCGCCTTGCCCGGATAATACTTGATCTCAGGACGAATGTCTTCCAATACTTCCAACCACCTTCTCTGCCGAAGATTTAGATCCTTCTGCCGATAAATGTACTTCAGACTCTTGTGGTCGGTATACATATTGACCTTCTAACCATATACATAATGCCTCCACTGGTTCAAGGCAAAGATAATAGTTGCTAACTCCAAATCATGTGTCGGATAATTCTTCTCATGAGGACGCAACTCCCTTGAACTATAGGCAATAACCTTGCCTTCCTGCATCAAGACACACCCTAAACCTCTGAGAGATGCATCACTGAAGATATCATAATCCTTCCCAACTTGTGGCAAAGCTAAGATAGGCGCAGTTGTCAACCTCTCCTTTAGCTCAAGGAAACTCGCCCCATCCTTATCAGTCCATGTGAATGCCACATTCTTTCGAGTTTACCCTATCAAAAGAACTGCAATCTGTGCATAGCCCTGAATGAATCTCCTGTAGTACCCAGCTAAACCCAAGAAACTCTTGACTTCCTTCACTGACGTTGGCCTAGGCCAATCCTTCACTGCTTCAGCCTTCTGAGGATAAGTGGCCACTCTCTCCTTAGAAAGTATATGACCAAGAAAAGCTATCTCAAACTTCCAAAACTCGCACATCGACAGCTTGGCAAACAAGTTATGCTCCTGCAACTTCTTCAATACCTCTGCCAAGTGCATAGAATGCTCTTCCTCCGACTTCGAATACACCAAAATATCATCAATGAAAACCACCACAAAGGAATCAATAAATGTCTGCAATATCTGATTCATCATATCCATGAATACTACCGGCGCATTCGTCACTCCGAATGGCATTACAAAAAACTTATAAAGTCCATAACGAGTCCTGAAAGCTGTTTTACTCACATCTTCCTCCTTGACTCGAACTTGATAATACCCTGATCTCAAATCAATCTTCGAAAACACAACTGCTCCCCGAAGCCTGTGAAACAGATCATCAATTCGTACAAGTGGATACTTGTTCTGAATAGTCACCCTATTCAACTCCTGATAGTCAATGCACATCCTCATTGACTCATCCTTCTTCTTGACCAACAACATTGGTGCCCCCCACGGTGAAGAAATCGGCCTGATGAAACCCTTACTCAATAATTCCTCAATCTGCTTCTTAACTTCATCCTGCTCTACAAGTGTCATCCTGTACGGAGCCTTAGAAATCGGAGCACTCCCCGACTGAACATTATTACAAAACTCCACATCTCGTTGCGGCGGCAATCCCGATAAATCTTCCAAGAACACTATAGAAAAATCCTTAACAACTGGAATGCCTCTAACTTCATCTGGAATCATCAACTTAGATACCAATACAGCCACTTTCGAGTCACTCCTCTTCCCTTGAAAAGTCACTACGGGACCACCTGGTGCCTTCACCAACACCTCTTTCTTCTTGCATTCAATTGTGGCATCATATATTGCCATCCAATCAATGCCCAAAATCATATCCACACCCAGAACTTGCAGCTCAATGAGATCAATGCCAAATAATCTCCCACCAATCTCGATATTACAGTCCTGGTAATATCGATCAGCAATCAATTCTTTTCCTGTCGGCGTTGCCACTGACAAGACTCTGCCTGGAAACAACTTAGGTTCCACACCTAAGACTTTTGTAAAATTGGGCGACACAACTGTATGTGAAGAACCAGTATTAAATAAAACTTTTGGTTTTATTTCATTAACCAAAACAAATCATGTTACATGAAGAATGATACTCAAATATCCAATTTATTCTCAAACAAAGTTTTAATTAATACATTGAATAAATAAAAATTCAAAATTCTTGCATACCCTGGATCACATCCTCTGAGTTACCCGCATCCTCCTCAGTTAATGCGAATACTCGCCGTTGCCTCTGATTTTTGCCTCCGCCTGCACCACCCTTCCTTAACTGAGGACAAAAAGCCTTAGTATGCCACACTTGCTCACACTGAAAACAAGTCTGCTTCGCTAGTTTAGGACATGCTGACTTGAAGTGACCTACTGCCTTACAGTAGTAACAAGCAACCTCTTGAGTTGCAGGTGCCCTCTGCTCTGGCCTACTGAACTTGCCCTGCTTCACTAGGAACTTCTTCCCACTCTGACTAGTTGCTGGCCTCTTGCTCCTATTCCAGATCTCTTGCTTCTTCTGGAACTGGTCCATATTCTCTTCTGTTATCGCTGCTTTCCTGACCAGCTTATCAAACCTCCTGATGCCCAATGGAATCATCCTCGACCTCAAATTCGACCTTAAGCCCTGCTCGAATTTCTTGTCCTTTTTCACTTCATCAATAATCAGCTCTGGTGCATACCTTGACAGCTGGGGAACTTAGTCTCATATTCACGCATTGTCATATTGCCTTGCTGCAGATTCCAGAATTCTGTTGCCTTCTTCTCCTGAATATCCAGAGGAAAGAAACGATCCCTGAATTCATCCACAAAAGCTTCCCAAGTCACTTGCTGATCTCCAAAAGTCCTCTTCACTGACTGTGTGAGACCCCGTATTTCTAGAAAAAAAGTATATATACTAGTATGGTATATATGGTATATATATATTCTAGTATATAGAATAAGAAGAAAGAAAGAATAGTTGGACTGAATGATGACGTGGCATGGAAAAGAAGGAAAGTGTGTGTGGTGTTGACTGGTTGTCCATATATGGAATAAATGAAGGAAGGATTGAATGAATCAAGAAAGAATGGATGTGTGTGTGCTAGGTGTGGCTTGACCGGGTTTGACTACAGATTAAAAATCCCATATCGGTGGTAAGAAAGAAAGGAATGAGAGATATATAGGATTAGCTAAGGATTAAGGGTACCCAACGGTTAACCACCCTTTTGAGGCAGCCTGTGGTGGGCGTGGCTAGAATTTAGTTATTGTGTGCGTACGAGCTGAGTGCGGGGCGTTACAGACTGCCACCAGACGCCAGCATCCTTTTCTAACTGCATGGTAGCCAATTTCACCTTATTGACTGCTGGGGTTTCCAGAACATCGTAGACCACCTCCATCTGTGTAATCCAATCATTAGCCTCATTTGGATCAGACTGCCCCTCAAACACTAGCGGCTTCATCCGCATGAAGGACTCAACCTGCTTGATTGGATCAGCATTAACAAACACTGGTCTAGCCCCCTGATTCTGATTATATGCCATATTAGCTGCCATGAGTGCATGCAAGGTCTGATACACCCTGGCAATCTCAGTCTCAAGATCAAGTCCAGCCCCATCACCATTACCATTCCTGGTCTTGGGTCATGCCATTATACTGAATACTACAAAATAAGGGTAAAGTTAGAGCATCACAACACAATTCATATTCACATCAATACCTCATGGCAAAACCTCAACCATACCCCAAACATCATGTTCTAACTCTATGCGATACTCACTCTAATGTCCACGCCTAGGTACTCACGCTCTAGTTTCCACACCTAGGTTTATTTTTTTATACCATGTTTATTATTACAATTGAAGCATGCTCTGATACCAATCTCTATAGCACCCCGAATTTCCAATATAATATCTCAGAAATACGTGGCACAATTCCCAGCATCAACCTCAATTGTAATAATAAACATAGCCAAAACACAGATAAATTTTTTCAACTTTTGTTATATTAATTCTTTACAAAGCACAGCGGAAAATAAATACCTTGAATTACAAATTCTTTCTTTTACAATATGATCCTTTACAATTTACATATGCCATAACATCAATCTAGCACATGCATCCAAATCTCAATGCTATAGGTACCTACCTGTAAAACATGAGGCTAGAGATAACTCTAACTCCTAAAACTACAGAGTCAGCCATAACGGTGTGAGTGACATAAAAATAAATGCAACATAAATAAAACATAAGGCATAGAGTCATAAACAACATGTATTAACAGTAGTAACGAATAGAAAAAAGAAATAACAATAAATAAACCATGAAATCATCAAGTGAAACTAGACTAAGTGTCAAGTGTAGAAAAACAAAAAACAACATGCATAAAACCAAGCCAAGAAAAATACCAATGCTATATGTTGACTCTCTAATGCATACTTGTCGGATTCTAAGCATCCCACTCTATATAGGTCCGGTGCAAGCCCTCAACATTCTCCACTGGATAGGTTTTAATCCCCCTTATGCAACTAATCCTACTACGATGATTACTACAAGATTTAGACATTCTGCAAGTATCAGTTCTCGACCTTGGAATAATGGAGGCCAATCCCACTCCGCAGATCATTCTGTGGCCCTTACGTCCATTAACCCAGAAAACTAGGGATTGCCTCACTCCGCAAGTCATCTTGGAACCCTCATTGCACAAACATCCCATGAACGTCGCTCTCGTCCTCGAAATACTGGAGATCAGTCCCACTCCGTGGATCACTTGTGGCCCTTACATCCATCGTCTCGGAATACTGGAAAATATCTCACTCCTTGGATCATCCTGGAGTCCATAACTCACGTTTGCTTTCATTTCATGAAATCACCATCTAGTGCCTGTCCTTATCTTGTTAAGTTAATTAATTATTTAATAGATTGTGAATCTCTTAGAGTTGGTGTACCATACCGAGCTTAACTTAACTGAACAACAACTAAAATCTCAACCGCCGGTAGTTAGGGTCCCACTCAATCTCTAAAGACTCATAACTCAACCATCAATACCAACTTTCAATAAAACTCATAAATCCATCATCAAAATGATTATATGAAGAAAACTTATTAAATCAACAAAAATCCAAATCTATATAATGTACTCATAAAATTCCAGAATTCAAATAAAATATTAAACCCATCAAATAACAGAAAATCATATTTTTTAAGTCGTAGAATATCACCAAAACATCAATTCTTTTGAAAACACATATAACTCACTTAATAAGGTCATAAGCATACAATTAAAATTCTATTATAAATAAAATATTACTCTCTGTAAAATACTGTAATCTGTAGTAAAAACATCATCTAAAACAGTAGAGCAATAATCCATATTATCGAGGAAATAACTGTTTAAAAGAAACAAAGAAAACTCAACAAAACAGCCAAAAAAGCAATTGACGGTCGACCGCTCAAAGCAGAGCAGTCGACTGTCAATTAGAGATTCTCAAAATAAAGGTATGACGGCCGACCGTGACCTGCTATACAGCCAAGTTAGGATTTTTGTGCATGTTTCGACTAATACGTCGATTAAACTTTGTGAAATCAAAAATAACTTCCTGAGATGCTAAAGTATGACTTGTACAACATATATGAGTTTATAAAACAAATCAAAAACACATTAATATCATACAAGAGAAAATTTTACATAAAATCTTCAACTTTTATATATATATATATATATATATATATATGTGGGTAATGTGAGCCTCATATTTGTATGAGGAAATTTTCCTCATACAAAGTGATTATACTCACTTGGTCGGGCGCTTATGAAAGATACAGTCCGTCCATCATTTTTATCATGCTAATAGATGTATGTGTAAAAAAAAATCAAGTGGTTTGGAGGTCATTCACCCATGCATCATGTGGGTCCAATCTGTGGTTCGATTTGTATTACTATTGAAATCGATCATTTTTCAACCACATGATGCATGGGTGAATGACCTCCAAACCACTTGATTTTTTCTACACATACATCCATTAGTATGATAAACATGATGGACGGAGTGGATCTTCCATAAGGGCCCCACCAAGTGAGTATAATCACTTTGTATGAGGAAAAATTCCTCATACGGGAAAATTTCCTCATACTCTATATGAGGCTCACTTTTCTCTCTCTCTCTCTCTCTCTCTCTCTCTCTCTCTCTCTCTATATATATATATATATATATATATATATATATATATATAAGAGTTTAAGCATCTAAACTCTTTTATATATATATATATATATATATATATATATATATATATATAAGAGTTTAAGCATCAATTTAGCATTAAAATTCACCAAAAAATACGAGTAATATACTGTTTAGATTTAGTCTCAGTATCAAAACAAATCAAATCCAATCCAAAACTCTCAAAACATCAACTTTTGACAATTCTTCAAATAGTACATATATGTGTGTATATATATATATATATATATATATATATATATATATATATATATATATATATATATATATATATATATATATATATAAGTGAAGGTAAGTGTGTGTTTGCATTAGTAAACATCAAGAAACCAATTGTATATATATGTAGTATGAAGTTCAAAACCATCGCAGTACTAAACAACTGAGATTCAATCGAGATTTCACAAAAAACCCCAAAATCCAATTTTTGGTCAGCATACAATCAGACCCGAAAATCAACTACTCAAATTTGACATAAAAACTTGATCTTTTGATTCAAAACTCCTCCCATAACTTCTTATATACATTCACCACTGATTACAATCGTTTACTCATGAATATATGTGAATACAACAAGTATTAATCAAGTTATACTCAACAAACATCAAGAACAATATGTATGTCTATATACCCGGTAAAGGTTAGGTTTTTGTTTACTTTTGCATTAAACAACATACAATCTCATCATAACAAGTCAAAACAGCAAGTAGATGAAGGGAAACAACCTACTCATGATTTCTATTAGGTTCTTAGCAATCTTAAGTCATCTATATGTAGTTTTAATCATCTATAGCATAGTATTCATGAAAAAGATTCAATTTTTATTTCATCTACTCATCAAAACTTCATATTATCATCATACAATCCCTAATCATGCTTTCTAATACACAACCATCACATACAACATGCTTAGAACAATAAGAAAACAAACATATGTCACTCATCTTATTGAAGAATCAACCGAAGATAACAAAGAAGATAAGAAAATTCCTCCTTTCGCAAGAAAACCAAGATCCCCGCTTTGAAACTCCAAGAAAATAATAATAAAGAAATCTCTTTGTGTTGTGCAACAAAGAGACGACTGCACCTCACCTTTAATAGTCCGGAAATAGAGTATCTAGAGTTTTTGAATAGATTTGCAAAATATATCTTTTAAATATTTCTTTACAATTCTGGAGGATCTAGTTGTCAACAACACTCTTGCTATCGGAGCAATCCACTTATCCGTTCGTAAATGGATCAACCGTGGCATTCCCCCTCCCCCCTTGATTCCCTCTCCTGTTAAAGTTACTCCGCTAGGCCTTCCTCTGTTCAGTGTTTCACACCGTGTCATTTTCGAATTCATTAAATGTGTGGATGAGCTTCAACACATCTCCTCCTCTACTATGTTGGCGTCAGGGTGTCTTCAAGTCGATGCTGATTTCTTTTGCCCGGCGGTGAAAGAAAGGATTGATTCGTTCTCTTTAAGGGACAATAAATCTTCGTTTCTTGTCTCGGTCTCTTATCAAGACCTTGCTGCGACTATACCGTCCACAGCACCTTCAACCCTGGCTGTTTCCAATCCCCCTAGGAAAGCCTCGGCTTTGCCCAGCTCCTTCTCCGTCGGTACCTCTTCGCAGTCCACCACTCCATCGTCTAAGTGGAGGAGGTCTCACAAAGATCAACCCAAAAAAAATCTTCCGTTCCCGCACAGACCGGTTATCACACCTTCCAAACCCAAAATCTCTCCGTCTAAGGCTCCCAAATTGGTTTGGATTAATCCTGATTTGGCTGGGGGAAATCCCTCCCTTCTCATCAGGGGTCTACGACTGAGATGTCCTCTAAGCCCCCTGTGCAGCTTGCCATTGCGGAGCCGACGACTGCTGACCATCTGGTGCACCCCTTATCTCTTCCTATTAAGCAAAATCCTATTGAGGCTACCGAGAAGTGGCCCATTTAGGACGTGAACCCACAGTATTCTTCAGACTGGGAGAAATTCATTAGCGTTGTTCATTGCACCCACTCTTCGGTTCCACCCCCCTCCTCCGTTCCTACTAAAGTTGTTTCCTCCGCAACTCTTAAGGCCGATGCTTAGGTTGATAAAGATGATCTTTTAGTGAAAGAGTTGGTAGAGATGGATCACTCGCACTCTCAAAAGCAGGTATTCTTTCCTCCTATTTCTCTCGGTTATCAGTTCCTGGCTGCTTTCGGTTTAATGTATTTTGACTTTTTCTTTTTGAAAATTAGTACTATTTCGAATTCCTTGTTTTGTTTCAACCTCAGATTTGGTATCGGTATTTTGAATCACCCATTCCTTCCTGATTTGGCAGTGCATTCTCTCCCCTTTTGTTGTAGAGGAACTAACAACAACTCCTTGTCCCTTGCGGACCAATGTTTGGATCCTTCTGAACGAAGGCCCTATCGTGCTCTTGGTTCCACCGAAACCTCAGTGGCGTCGGTGGAAACCATAGTGGGGCCCTGCCCTGTGAGCAATTGTACTAGTAGCATCTTATCTATTAGAAAAAAAAAAGAAAAGATTAAAAAAGTTATTAAACCGAAACTTTACTTGGTCATCCGTTCTAGCGCTCGTATTCGAGCCAGCAGAGAATCGAATCTTTTGGCAGATTCTCAGTCCCCGCTTGCGACTCATTTCCGCAAGATCGTTTCTACTCCCCCTTCTCCTTTTTCTTCTGGTAAGGAACAGTTGGGTTCCTTATACCAAGTACATTTTGACTCTCTTTCCAATTTAGAGATGCATCGCATGACTAGGAAGATGGGATTTCTTGTTGATTCGGATAACTTTGCTGATTTTGAGGATATTCGCGACTGCAAAATTTCAAGAGCTTTTGAGGCCAAGGTGTTTAATGATTAGTATCTCTTGGAACATACGTGGGCTTAGGTGTGCGTCGAAACAACAAGCGTTGTTTCAACTTATTTCTTCCTCCCATTGTGATTTGATCTCCATTCAAGAATCAAAACTTGAATCCCGCTCGACTTCCCTCTTACGTTCGATAGATGGCTCTTTAATCTCCCATTGGATTTCTTTATATGCTATAGGCACTAGGGGAGGTATCCTTTTTGGATTCAAAGAAGCCAGTTTCTCTCTCATTTCGACAAGTCATTTCAATTTCTTCCTGTTGGTTCGTCTTCACTGGTTTGAATTCGATCGTATTCTCACAGTGGTCTCAGTTTACGGTCCGTCTACTGCAGATCGTCGTCAAGCTTTCTGGAATGAATTTAATTCCTTCCAACACTGCATCAACGGTTTCTGGCTTTTTTATGGTGATTTTAATATCACCAGATTCTCTTCCGAGAGATCTGGGGATTCCTCTTACTCTTTAGATTCGTCCCGCTTTAATGATTGCATCTGTGCCCTCCACTTGACTGATCTGTCCCTCAATGGTAGATCATTCACTTGGTCAAATATGAGGTCTCCTCCGACCTTGGCTAAGCTAGATCGATTTCTGGTATCCTTGGACTGGATCAATTTCTTCCACAACTCTTTTGTCTCGGCTTTACCCAATCCTTCGTCAGACCACCTCCTATCTCTTTATCTTCTAACTATAACTTCTCCAGATCTTTCAAGTTCCGCTTCGAAAAATTTTGGCTGCATGACCAAACCTTCGTCAACCTCATCACAGAATGTCTTTCTTCGATTACGGGCACGTCAGGATTAGGCCGCATTCTGATTAAGCTTCATGCCATTAAATATGGTAGCAAAATACGGCATAAAGAAAGATATGCCAATGATAACTTTCTTTAAAATGTTTGCCTGTCAACTATCGATTCCATTGATCGTATGGAGGAGATTGTCCTAATCTCAAACTCCCTTCGTTCCGAGCGTGCTTCTTGAAAAAGAAGCTACGCAGAGTTACTCCATAACAATCATATTAAATGGGCACAGCGAGCCAAGTTTCGCTGGCTTAAGGAAGGTGACGGCAACACCGCTTTCTTCCGTAATTTTGCGTCGCATCGGCAGTGATGCAATAGAATTTCTTCTATCCTTGATAATGAAAATGAATTATCTTCGACCCCAGAAATTCATGCTTCTTTCCTTCGGTTCTTTAAGGACCTGTTAGGATCTTATAAGCATCGTTCTATCCATCTAGACTGGCAACAACTGTATGGACAGCAGACCATGATCTGTCCAGCTTGGAAGCGCCTTTTTTCTTTAGAAGAAATCAAGAGGGCGGTGTTCTCTTTGAAAAGCAATTCCGCCCCAGGACCGGATGGCTTTCCGACATTCTTTTTCCAAAAATTTTGGAATTGTCTCAAAGACGATCACTTTCAAATGTTCTCTGATCTCCATCAAGGAAATTTTTCCTTCGATAGGATCAATTATGCGCACATCGTCCCAATCCCCAAATTTGTGGGTCCCAACTTGGTCGCTAACTTTAGGCCGATTAGTCTCCTGAACTCAACCATCAAGATCATCATGAAAGTGCTTTCTTCTCGTCTCAGTACCATTATCTCTCCTTTAATTGATCCCATGCAATTCGGATTCATTAAATACCATTTTATCCTTGATAGTGTGGCTTCGGCCTGCCACAAATCAAATTCGGAAGGCATCCTGTTAAAATTAGACTTTCAAAAAGCTTACGATAACGTAAGCTGGGACTTTCTTTTTGAAACTCTTTTACACCATGGGTTTGGTCCGAAATGGATCTCCTGGATCAAATCCAATCTTTTTGCTGGCACTTCGTCCATTCTTATCAATGGGACGAAAGGACACAAGTTCAAGTGTAAGCGGGGTCTTCGACAGGGTGATCCTATTTCCTCCCTGCTTTTCGCTCATGTAGCGGATGTGTTTACTAAACTGCTTCGTAATGCGTGGGATGCGGGTGTTATCGAAGGACTTGGTAGTTCTCGTAGTTTCTGTGGTGTACTAAATCTCCAATACGCTGATGATACCATTATCTTTGTGAAACCAAACGGGTGCACAATACGCTGATGATACCATTGTCTTTGAAAGTGCATCAGGATTGGCCATTAACTTTCAAAAGTCTTCTGTTCTTTGGCTTGGGGGATCCCAAAATCGGCAAAGGAAAATTGCACAATTTTTTAATTTTGTCTCTGCCTCCTTTCCTATCACTTATCTGGGTATCCCCTTGAGATGGGGTAAGATTCTTAAAGATGATTGGATGCCGATGATTGAAAAGGTAGAATCGAGACTCAACCGGTGGTCTGGTAGACACCTATCTCGTGGGGGCAGATTCATCCTCGTTAACTCTGTTCTTTCCCCCATCCCTCTATATATGATGTCTTTCTACTTCCTTCCGACATGGGTTATTAAGAGAATTGATCGTATCAGAAGGAATTTCTTCTGGTCCGGTTCAGATTCGTATAAAGCGGGAACTCACCTTTGCAATTGGAAGCTGATCAGCACTTCTAAGACATCTGGGGGGCTGGGTAAATCTCAGACACCAAAAAATTTGGCCCTCTTAGGCAAATGGTTATGGAGGCTTCTAAAAAAGGAGCAGCTACCTTGGGTGCGTATGATCTCTACCAATTGTTTTCCCCGTTCCAATATGATGGATTTTCCCACAACATTCCCTTGTAAATCCTCTTCATTCTGGAGAGGGGTCTGGAATGTAGCCAGCCCATTTCAATGTGGGTTAGTTCATCAGTGCGCTAATGGTGCCAAGACTAGATTCTGGCTTGATTTATGGTTTGGGAACATCAAACTCGCTTTTGCGTTCCCTGAGCTCTACCAGAAGGCGACCAACCCCTCCACCATGGTAGCGGATTATGTTATTATTATCAATAACCAAAAGTTCTGGTCTATTCCTTTCTCAATCGTTCTTCCCCCGACTCTTCAGACAGAGCTTCAGGAGTTGTTTGATGGTATTAACCGTTATTCCTGGCACCCGTTTGAAGACTTCAAATGGAGATGGACCAGCGCAGGTAACTACTCAGTGAAATCCTTCTACAATTTTCTGAATTTTAGGAGGATTGTCTCCCCGAGTGCTCAGCCATTATGGAGCTCCTGTGCTCCTCTCAAATCTAAAATTCTCACTTGGTTAGCGCTTAATAATAAGCGTCTGTCTATAGATGTTCTTAATAAGATGAACCTGGCATTTGGTCAGCTGTGTGTTTTTTGCTCAACCCACCATGAGGACGCCGATCATCTCTTCCTTAAGTGTGCTTTTATTCAACCACTTTGGACGATAGCGGTCAGCGCCTGGCAAGTGTAGGGCCTCCTCGCCGAATTCTCTTCTTGCTGGATGTTTCAGTCCCCGAGGAAAGAATTTTGTAAATCGTGGGTTCTTTCTATTATGGCAATTATTTGGGTTATTTGAGCTGAACGGAACAAGCGTATTTTCAAGCAGGCCGCTTCCACGATCGATTACATTATTGATGATTTCTTATTTTATTCCGAATTTTGGCCCTCCAATTTAACTTTGGATAAAGTGGCAACGTTGCATTTAAATCGTCTCGATGAGGCGTTTAGTTTTTTTCGTTCTAATAGTTCTTTTTCGTAATTTTCTTTACTTCCTATTTATTAATTGATGTTCCCTCTGCTGTGCAGATTTGAGATGGAGGTTGGGGCTGGGGGGTTTGCACTGGGAGGGCCTGGTGTTTTGTTTTTGAAGAGGGTCTTTAGACTCGGTTTGTGTTCTTGCTTCCCTCCCTATTTTTTGCTGTGTTCTGGACAGTGCGGTATGTATTGTTATACAGTCGTGTGGTCTCCTCTCGTGGCGTTCGGTGGTACGTCTTGGCAGGGCCTTCTCAGGAGTGTTTTGGTGTGGTTTTTAGAATGCATCCGGTATATTCTTGGGCTTGTATAGGACATTATTATGTCTATGTGGTGATGTTAATTAAGTTGTTCTGTTCTAGTGTTTAGTTTCATCTTTGGTTGGGTTTACGCCTGCTTGTTTTGTGGCGGGTTGTTATTGGTCAGAACTTATTTTGGTGGCCTGGATCGCCTTGGTGGTCCGTGCCTTTGGTTGCACTGATCGCTATTTTTTTGTTGGTTTGCGGTATTTTAGGTATGCTGGGTTATGGGTGGTGGTTGGGGGCCTACTAGCTGCTGCAGGTTGAGGTTGTTTGAGGAGCTCTCCCGAGTGGGGGTACCAAGGCTTGATCGTAGGCTGATCCCCTTCGATTCATTCGCTTGGGTGATCTTTTACGGTTGTGTGTCTCGATTTGGGCTTGGTATCCCACAGTATGAGGCGGTTTGGTCTTCATGCATTAATTTTTTGCGTTTTTCTATCTCAGGTCTATAATTGTTCTTCTCTTTAGTTTAACCATTTTGTGGTTTTGTGTTGTTGCCAGTGTGTTTGCGCATGCTAGGCTGATTTATGGTTCGTTATTCAGGGTTGTCATTCTTCTTTCGATGTTTTTACTCCGCAGTGAGTGCGGGGGTTTTGGAGCGATTGTGCTCTTGAGTTCCTTCCTAACTTTCTTTGAGATAGCTCATATTAGGGGCTTCCGCTCTACTTCTCCTTGTTCGAGTGTAGAGTTGGGCCCTGTCATGATCGCATTTTTTGTCCGGCGTTTTTGTCTGGTTGCTCTGGTGGGTGCTGCTTGGGGCGGTTCCGGCTGTTTCTCAAGTGCTGATTCTTTGGTTTTGGCACTCTCGGCTCCCCCTTTCGCGACCATGCATGTTGGCTGGCTTTCCCTCCGCGGCACGACACGTTCGACTGATCCCCCTATCCGCGGTTTCAATCATGTAGCGCGTTTGTTCTCGGCAGGCGGATCCGCAGCCAGCGTGATGGTGGGAGGACGTGTTGTTGGATCATCTCGTTTTTGCTCTCTTGAGCGGGGGCGGTGTTACTAGGTTTTTCCTGGGCTTAAGCCTACAATCTGTTTTTTGTGCTTGTAATTTACTTTTAGTCGTTTACTTCGTTTGTTTGCATTCGACTCTTTCGGACTTTGGTTTTGTCCGATGTTTGTACTTTTTCCTTGTTTTACTTCTTGTAAAATGAGTATTTGTATGCTACTTTGTTTAATGCTATTTATTTATGTCGAGGCTGGTGCCGTAAGGCGCTATCCGTTTTATCAAATTTTTTTTTTTTACATATATAGATCCTTATACTCGGAAATTAGATAAAACCAACTCAATTTGTATTTAAAAAAACAAAACCAACCCTCCAGATCTGACCGACACTATTGTAAAACTCAGAAAAATGAAATTGTACTTTTTGCCCTCTAAGTGGTAATTTTGCAAAAAGACCCTTCTTCATCAAAACTTGCAAAATAAATCAAATTTATTAAAATAAAAAGTAAACTCTTATAACATCTGAGTTGACTAGGAATCATGCCCAGCCCAAAAAACTGAAAATTTGGGGTTTTCACTCCAAATGGTAATTTTGCACAAAAGTTCCTCTTTTTGTAATATTTACCAATAGGTCAAATACTTATCAGAAAAATCCAGAAAATTCAAAAATAATATCTAATAATAATTAATGGGTTTCCCCAATATATTTTCTGACTTTGAACTTTCCAAGAAAATATTTGCACGTGTTTTGCACGTGTAAAAAGGTAAATTTCAGGAAATTATTTATTAAATCACCAAAAATCATTTTAATTTACTTATTAATCTTAAAAGCATTATTTAAAAATCTGGGGTATTACACCTACCACCTTCGACCTCCCACTCTACCCTCCTCGTCGCCCTCATACTGCCATCGCCTCCTCGACTGCACCCTGCAGCCACCGACGCCAGCCCATCCCCTCGTCTCCACTCCGCTCGACCACCGACTTTACCACTCCCTCACCTCCACCACAACCACCGGCGACCACTCCCCTCTTCCCCATCACTGCCCTGGCTGCTTCTTCCGAGCGCCCCCTTCTTCCTCTTCCTCTGCTCTGAAACAGAGCGCATCGCCACTCTATTACCGAACCTCCTCCCACCATTGACATCACACGAAAGCAACCCCCGACCTCCCTCTCTCGCCTTCCTCCACCGACTGTCATTGCCTGCGACCATCGCAGTTATTGTCGTTGTCTCTTGTTGCGTTGCTACTTTTGATGCTGCCGTTATCAATCTTGTTGTTTGGTTGTTGCCGTTAGTGTCTTTGCTATTTTCTGTTTTGCTGTGGTTCACATGCTATTACCGTGTTGCACATGCTCCAGTTACTCTGTTGTTGCTGTGTGCTCTTGCTGTTCGTCATTGCCATTCTTGAGTTTCACCTGTTTTCCACGTGTTGCTCTCGTTGTTTCCGGTGTTCACTGTTTGGAGTTCTCACTGGTTGTTGTTGGGTTGATTTGCTGATGCCGTGTTGCTGTTTGCTGTTACGTGCATCGCACGTGTTGCCGCCATCGCTCGTCTTGCTTCCATTTATTATCATAAGGCAAGTACCTTGTACATTTTTATTGTTCTGTACAAGCTTTTTAATTGACCTCCCGCAATTAGTAATTTTGCTTTATTATCGTGTTTTGAAACTCATCCATGTTCATGAAATGTATATTTAAAAATTTCAGTTGATTGAACTGTCGATTTGTTTATGCCTTGAAATCCTTCCATGATTAAATCACTCGATATGTATGTTGAATCGAATCAATCCGTTTGCCTCAATGGTTCGATGCTCATCAAAAGATCATAGATATGAAATTGCATATATCTTCTCTGCTGTCTGTTCTGACTTGTAGTGAGAATTTGACCTAGTTTCTTTTTAAATCAGTTAGAACTTTATAAATAAGAGCTTTAGCCCCCTGGGTCTAGTTTCCAGAAATTTTGACGGATCTGAAATCCGATGTGTAGATTGTAAGATATGTTGTTTTTAGTGTTGTGACGTTTTAAATTCCAAATTACTATTTTGGAAGTATATTTTCTCGATTAACAAATTTAAATATCATGTTAAAAGTATAATTATGACCTGAATTCCAGTATGTTACTAAACTTGCTTATGAGTTGATTTATGATTTTTAAAAAAAAATTCAATGAATTTACAATTAATTTTTATATACATCAATTTGACCTTGGCATGCTGCTCGAACACAAAATTTGTAAAGAATTGACTATTTGACCTAGCTATTATATTTTTTATATATCTTATGAATATGTGTTGGAACTGGCTTGAAGTTTACTTTCTGGAACCTCTGACGGTATCTGATCCGCTTTCCTGTAGCAACGAAATAGTGGATTTTTGTACAGCAACGTATTGTTGTCCAGAATTGTAACTTCATGTCCTTGATTGTAAATATATTTGTTTCTTGTATTAGTAATTGAACTTGCATCATTCATCTCATAGCCTTGATATCTCCTTGGTCACATCCCGATACTCGTTCTCGTTCTTGCATGTTCATGTTTAAATATTCTAAAAAGAATAACAAGCCGGGGTAATAAGGGAAAGACTTAGTAGTGGGCAATATAGGAGAGTGTACTCGGAAGGAGGCCCGTGTTTCTCATGATAGTGACTCCTGATTACATGATTACCTATTTTTCTATTTACAAGTTATATGGAACTAAGTGCCACGTCCAGAGCCGACGGGGGCCACCTCTAGAATCCATTATATGATTACATAACAGGATATGATTCCTGGTAACATGATATAATTCCAGATTACATGATATGATATGTTTCCTGTTAATGTCACTACAAGACCCGATTACATGACCTAATGGAATCCAACACTAAATCTAAATATAACTTGTTTGTATGTAGCAACCATGTGGTATGAGATGCATAAGAGATGCATTAGGTAGAATTAAATAATGACTTAAGAATAATATGTTTAACCTGCATATTTCTGTCACCTGTTTTACATTTTTATCTGATATCTGTTACAAGTTTACAAATTTATAAGTTTACATGTTACATGTTACCTGTTACTAGTTCACATGACTCCCGTTACATGTTTGCATGACATCCGTTTATATGTCATATTTTCTGTTACATTATTTCTCGTTCCTAATTAGTTATATTTCGAGTCATGTTCTAGTTGTTACCTGCATTACCTTGATTATGTTATATTACATTTGCATCGCCAGTTCTAGTTTTCCTGCTTGTTAGTCTCTGTTTCTTTCTTGTTATACATGTTGTTTTTCCTGCATATCTTGTCTCTTGTTTATATTTTGTTTGTACTACTTGCGGCCCACAACTTGCTCTAACGGGTGCTCCATCCATCTTTCTTTTGAGTTATGTTATACAAGTACAGACGATGAGTTATAGAGAGAACTCGTCGAACTGTTCTTGCATTGCATATTCTCGGGCTATTTGGTAAGTTCTTGTATCTCAGATATTGGTTATTGTATTGTATTCTCGTTTATGTGATTATTATTGCATTGTTGGGTTTACTGGTATTGTACAACTTATGGATGATATGAGTTGGTATACTTATATCATTCGTTGGGCCACAGTTACACGCATGTGTTCCCGTATAATGGGAAGCGGGGCGTGACATTATTATTCTTCTTTTTATATATTTTTTAATTTGGTAAACATACACTAGTTATTCATTTAATTGTTGTTGTTTCATTGAAATATTTTTTTCTTTTTTTAGATTTTGTTTATTAACATACATCGGTTTATGGTAGAATTTTATTTAACTTTATTTATTTTCTAGAATCATTTTCTATAGCATACACTAGTTACATACACTAATTTATCTATCTTTACTTGTTTTGTAGAATTAATTTTTAAAATATACAGTAGAATTAATTTTTAGAACATATACTAGAATTATTATTTTTTACATTCCAAACATACATACACTAGTTTAGATGGCATCTAACCGATCACGCAGTAGACATAGTAGCCAAGAGTCCACTAGTAGTCTTCCCATTCTTCCATTCCAATTCCATATGTAGATAGTGAAAAAACACTTATGAATTATGATAGTATTCCCGATTTTCATACAACACACACGAATCATGTAGAAATAGAAGACATAACCACAACCATCGGAACAAGCCCCTTTCTCAATCCCGTAAAACAAGAGAGAACACTTCCGAAGTACACAAATATTTTGACTATGTTCCTTCACAAAATGATAAGAGTGTAAGACTAAAAATTTGTAAGAAGTGTCAAACACCCTATAAGTTTAAAATAAGATCGGGAACGGGTACACTTAAACGTCACTTAAATAAATGTCGACCTGAGATTTCTTAAGGACGGTCTCATACAACAAAAAATACACCCTAAGACCGGTCAAGTAGATAGTCATAGCTACGATCATGATATCGTTTGTAGGAAAATGACTAAGTTAATAATTAGAGATGAATTACCTTATTCCTTTAGTAAAAGTAGGAATGTAAAGACTTTTGCACAAACCGCATTAAACCTCCATTATAAAAAAAAATGCTAGGAATGTAGATAAGGGTGATTGTAAGTTAGTTTACAATGAGGCTAGGTATCTTTTAGTACCAATATTGACAATACTAAACACTAGAGTTTCTTTAACATCTGATTGGTGGGTAGGAGTAAACGTCGTACCAATGATGTGTGTAACATGTCATTGGATAGATACTAATTGGCTACTTCAAAAGATGATAATTTCATTCGGATTTTTTAGGTACCCACATAAGGATGAAATAAGTGTCACACACATCATGGATGCATGTAATAATTTTGGTATTTTTAAAAATATTTTTGCTATTGGTTTTGATAAGGTCTCTGATAATACTAAGGTGATTGCTAGTTTGAAAATTACATTAAATCCTATAGAACCAGAAATTTTTCATGTTAGTTGTGCTTTTCATATTTTAAATCTTTGTGTACAAAATGTACTAAAATATGAACATGATAAAATTGAGGCAATGAGGAATTTTGTTCATTTTATTACATTGAGTGGTCCAATATATCAAGCTTTTCATGATTGGTGTCAACTGTAATACCCCGTAATTTCTAATATATATATATATATATATATATATATATATATATATATATATATATATATATATATATATAAAATAAAATAAAAAGTAGGGGAGAGATTGGGGGGAGCACCGGTTGAGTTGAAGCAGCACAGGGGGCTGTGTTGCTGGTGTCGTCAGCGTGACGTCACCAAAGGGTGGTCCCACCCGATTTGAAGGTGAGAAACAGCATTGTCGTTGTCTTTGATAGTGGATGACGTGTGCATGGGGGGCCCATGGGCTCTACTACTGTACATGGGATTTGAAAGGGGAGGGAGTATTAAGAATTGTCCCATATCGGGAATTCTACTAGATTAATTAAATATAAATATAATTGCCTATGATCAAGAGTCACCTAATTGGTTAACCACCTTTTGAGAGGCAGCCTGTGGTGGTCAGTTGTACTATAAGTATTAATTTGTCTTCTAAAATATAAAAAAATTGTCTGAGTATTTGGGCGGGGTGTTACATCAACTTAGGAGAACTGTATTTAAACGTTTTCCTAAAAATGTTAGACATCGTTGGAAATCTACTTATGATTTATTTTTTGTTCTTCATTATCATTTTAATCTTAGATAATTTTTTGTTGTAATGGGTATGCATGATTGTATGTTAGATCATGATTTTTAGTTTTTTGCCGATAGTTTGTATAAACTTTTAGAACATTTTAATGACGCTACTTTACAATTTTCTAAAACATATACATTTACATCTAGTAGTATTTTACTTGCAATTGTCACTATTATGATAACAATTAAATATTTGATAAATGGCCCTTTATTGGAGAAATGGTTAATTTCGTTTATGTTAAAATTTTAAAATATTTTTATCCACTTCCTATGTTATATTGTGTTTCTAGTGTAATGAATCTCATGATTAAGTTAGAGGGCACAAAAAATTAAATTGACATTTTTTATACTTTGCTCCACATGATTAAATACAAGATTTTGATCACGTTGTTTTTACTACAAAATTTGAGCATATTTTGACTAATTTATATGATAGTTACGATAGACTTTATTCATCTAACACTACACAAACACAAAATATTAGTTCTTCTTCTTCTTCTATATTATCAAAGTGAAAATGTCTTGCAACTAGTAGTATTTTAAATCTCATAAAATAAAATAAAAACCTAGAACCAATTCACCAAATAAGTTGAATTGGTATCATGCTCAACCTCCTATTGATGATGTAGTATATGTGTTTTATTTTTGGAAAACCAATGAAAATATTTCTCGTATGGCTAAAGATTTGCTAACTAAACCGGCGTCAACCGTTGCATTGAAAAGTGTTTTTTCTCTTCATGGCAGGATTATGAGCCCGAATAAGAATTGCTTGACATCAAAGAATTTTGAGATGTTAGTATGCGTCGAAGATTGGATGAAAGCGGAAGAGAGGACCCAAGATTTACAAGAAGCACA
This sequence comes from Hemerocallis citrina, assembly GCA_017893485.1. NCBI lineage: Eukaryota > Viridiplantae > Streptophyta > Magnoliopsida > Asparagales > Asphodelaceae > Hemerocallis > Hemerocallis citrina. Next base: position 7,418,320 of record CM030365.1, on the reverse strand, counting down.
CAATGGTTCAACAAGTAGCGACAAATGAACATGTAGTAGAATGAAGTTTGGATAATGTATTGTAAATAATTGGAAAATTTATGTAGAAGAGATTCTATATTTATGTTAAGTAGAATTCCACGACAATAGTCCAATGCATTTTCTTCAATCTAAATAGGGGTCATTTCGATCTCTAAATACAAATCTTTTCCTCATATTGTAATTTAATAAAATTTGTATGAAATGTTACTAATCTATTTGATTATATATTAAACTTTAAAATTCATAAAAATAATTTAATTTATGAATATCTCTTTATCTATATGTTCTTAACAATTGTAAACAATTTTTTTTTTCCTTTATCTTTGTTATAAAAAAATTTTGAAATCTGGCCCGACCCGCTACGAACTAGCCCCTGAGCTAGGGGCCATGGGGCAGGTTCGGGCCCCTCCTTTCCTCCCCTGGCTCGGCCCCACCCGCGGTTCTACCCAGCCCGGGCCCGGGCACGGGTCAAACCCGCCGGGTTTTGACTCGGCCCGGCCCTAGGCCCGAATGCCACCCCTAAACCAGTATGTGAATAAACCACAGATACACGTATAACATATTGAATTTTTTTGTGTCAACATAAAACTTTTGAATGTACACTATGGGTCATGCTTTGAAGATTATTTGTTATTTATGGATTTAAATATATTTTTTTGTATGATGGGTACTAGTAATACGCATTACAACATCCACAGTCGTGTATGCTATAAAATGCATATATGCATAAATAGAAATTTAAGTTAGAGAAAATTTGAACAGACGAAACATGATGTTTTGTCCGACTAAAAAAATTAATTTTTTATAATTTTTAAATGAGCAAAACTGATGTTTCATCTGGGATTTTTTTTTTTAAAAAAAAATTCCCTTTATTTTAGGTGTTAGTTTAGAATAAATCCATAGAAAATCATATAAGTCAATCAATAATCCATAGAAAATCCAACAGTCCCAACCAATAATCCATAGAAATTCATATATAATCCAACCTATATAATCCCAAAAAAGTAAAAAATTTTGGGGAAAAAAACACTGGACGAAATATTTTTTTATTTTAAAAAAGCTAATTTCATCGGACGAAACATCATGTTTCGTCCACTCCCAAAAAAAATTATAACATATTTGGGATGAAACATAATGTTTCGTCCGATAGATTGAAAATATTATAAGCTATTTGGGATGAAATATGATGTTTGGTTTTCTACAATATGCATATTGCTATATTTGCTCTTAAATATAACATTCTACTGTAGTGAGAAGGAGATAATATGCATATATAGGTTACGACTGCAGCGCTCAAAAAAACTAAAATGTGTATATTATCCATATATAGCAGACAATTGTGTGTTCTCTTACCCCTCTGCCGATTTTTTTTTACTATGATTAGACATGGAGTTTCTTAGAGCATCCACAGTCATTCGATGTAAAAAATGGCAAAATGCATTTTTTAGCAATCCAATTCGATGAGCATCCACAGTCGTCGATTGGCAAAAAATGGCGGAAACGAAACATGATGTTTCGTCCCAAAAATTGGAAAAAAATAAAGGTTTTTTTTTTGCAAAATAATTTTGCAAAAAACAAATTTTAAATATAGTTGGTAAATAATAATTGCAAAAACAATTAAAAAATTTGCAAAAACAATTAAAAAAATATTACAAAAATTTCCAAAAAATAGCCCAGATTCTGGATGAAGCATGGTGCTTCGTCCGGATTTTCCAGAAATTTTTTTTTAAAAAAAAATTTGCAAAAAGAATTTTTTAAACAAATTGTAATTTTTTTTTGCAAAAACAATTTAAAAATTTGCAAAATCAATTAAAAAATTGCAAAAAAAATTTAAAATTTACAAATTTTTTTTTACATTTGGATTGGGACGAAGCATGATGTTACGTCTCAAATTGAGACGAAACATCATGTTCATTCCCCCGTTTAAAGCTTATTTTATTCGTTTTTTTTTTTTTTTTTTACTTCGGACGAAACATGATGTTTCGTCCGATCAATTAAGAATATAATAAAATAATCCAGACGAAACATCATGTTTCGTCCGCTATAATATGCATTTTGCTATTTCGATTGCTATTTCTCCGTATCTACTGTAGCGCTTTTGTCAAAAAATGGCAAAATAGCAAACGACTGTGAGTGCTACAGTAGAAAAAAAATGGCAAAAATGGCAATAAAGCAAACGACTGTGGATGCTCTTAGGAGAAGTAAACACCATGTTGATTCCGTACTATCTACACTGTTGTATAAGAGCATCAATAGTCATGAAAGCTAAAATATGCATAAATTGATAAATAGAAATAGCAATTTGTGATTTTGCTATAGTCGTGAAATGCTAAAATTAATCGGACGAAACATGATGTTTCCTCCAAATTTTTTTTAAAAAATTATAATTTTTTTTACCTAAATAGTATATATATATATTTTATTTATTTATTTATTTTTTGCGTAGATGTTTCGTCGGAGAGGAAATTTTTTTTATACAAAATTCGACGATCTCTTTTGCCGTTTTCTTTTTTAACCTTTAGATTAGTTACCCATTGAAAATTCTATAACTTAATCAATATTCCATATCTAATCCAATGGTCCAAATCCCAAAATCCTTGAAAAATCATATGCAATCAACCCATAGATCCCTAAAATAAATCATGATGAAAGGCTCCCCGGCTCGGGACGAAATAAGATGTTTTGTCCAAGCTTTTTTCTATTTTTGGGTTTTTTTTAATTATAAAATATTCTTAATTTATCGGCACGAACCTAAAAAAAATATTATAAAATATTTGGGACAAAACATGATGTTTCGTCCGATCCAAAAAATATTATAAAATATTTGGGATGAAATATGATGTTTCGTCCTCTATAATATGCATATTGCTATATCTGCTCTCAAATATAGCAATCTACTATAGCGAAAATGAGATAAAATGCAGATATAGCAAACGACTGCAGCGCTCAAAAAGCTAAAATATGGATAATACCCGTATATAGCACACGACTGTGGATGCTCTAATGGTCCAATCCATTTTTACATACTAGTAATTTACACGTGGAATGCACGTCTTAATAAAAAAATTTATTTTAAATAAAAATTCTGACGTAGTAAGGATTCGAAACTGAAATCTCTTTCATGTTAGTTATGTACGTGCATTACACACGTTGGTAGATTTACAAATGACACTAAGGTCTTCTCCCATTATAATATTAGAGATAGAGATTAGAGGTAATTTTTTATTATAAATAAAAATTCTGACGTAGTGATGACTCGAACCTGAAATCTCCTTCATATTAGTTATGTACGTGCATTACACGCGTTGGTAGATTTACAAATGACACTAAGGTCTTCTCCCATCATAATATTAGAGATGAACGTGAAGTTTATGAGAAACTGTAATGAGTACGAATTATGTGGTATCTGTACAGACTATATGTACTAGGCTAAAGTTGAAAAAAACCCCTTGAACTATTTCCTTTATACAACAAACCTCACTAAACTTTTTTGTGTGCAGAAAATCACATTCAAGTATAGTTGCAAAAAATCCACTCCGATGGAATGAGCTTTCTGCTAAAGTTGAGTGAGGTTTTTTGACAATAATAAGAAAGATGCATGATGTTTTCTGAACCAACTTGCAAAGATGAATGAGGTTATCTAACACAAGCAGAAAAGTTAGATGTGGTTTTTAAAAAATATACTTCAGGGTTTTTTTTTGAAAACATACTTCATGGAGGTTTTCTGCGTTAAAAAAAAGTTGAGTGGGTTTTCTGCATAAATGATATAGTTTAAGGGGTTTTTTCCAAATTTAGCCTATATACTGCACCAGGATAAGGGTGTGTGTCTTCAACTTTTTCATTGTATATATATGCAGACATCATAAATGTGTCGTGCTTTATAATTATCAGAGAAATGCTGGATTTGGGAAAGGAGCAAATACATGTTTTTGAATGAACAAATAGATCTAGAAAGTTCGAGAGATTGAATCTAGATTTGAATTTTAAAAAGGATGGTGAGGGAAAAAGGAAAATAAAAAATAAAAAAAATAGTCAAGCTCGATGTAGAACATGTCAATAAACTCATGAGTAGTTATGTGGTGCTACCAACTCCACAACTCTAGGAAAGGTTGGAAGACTTTTGCTCTCTCCAGAAATTCTAGAGATAACTTTCTCCCCAAAAAACCTCAAAAAGCAAACCCACCCCCATCGCTGCCAAGCACATTCGTCGCGTCACCCTCCCCCTCCCCCTCACCCTCTCCGCATCGTCGAGGAGATGAAGATGTCGACGAACTTTACTTTCCGATCAGCATGGGTCTCTATTGTTTGAGCGGACAGAGTTGTTCTCTACTCGGATTGAGTTCAAATTGTGGGTGTGATTGTGGGTGAGTATGTGAGAGAGGTGATTAGTTTGTGCTCTTCATTGGGATATATTTCGGTTGAGCTCTATTTGTGTGTGGGAGACTGACTGTGAGTGAGACGGAGAGTGTTAGGGGGAGGAGTCGACAGGACTTGGCGGCTTTTAAATTTCTGCTAATAGTCTTTTTTCTGTCTGTAGTTGGTACATTGCTTCAAAAAAACAGGTGGGCATATTCCACCTTCCCCTTCAAAAAAACAAACTCACTCCACACTCCAGATTTATTTCCCATCTCCAAATAACTCCATTGCCAAACCAGGCTTCAAATGCTAATCTGATTCGAACCCCCCAAAACAGAGTAACTGCATAACATACACAAGGTTAAGAGTGCGAGTAAACGTGTCAAAAGAAGGGCAAGAGAGAAAAAAGAGCACAAGATTGAGTAGGAAGAGTAAAAGAGTGAAAAGAGTTGCGTGAAACAATTAGATCCCAAATTTAGCATTCATGACAACTTCAATACATTGAAGTTCAGTACAACTCAATACATTGAAGATTTCCTTTAAAAATTCAGGAAAATATCAAAAAGAGCATAACAATATTTACATTTCATCAACATGATTATGTACATAAGCTTTTCCATGAATCCTAACACTAACTCACCAAAAACCCTAATAAAGAAGAATTAAATATAGATCAAATGTAAGGATTGATGTGAGAAGAGTAGTCTCTAATACCAGCACCCTCCCAACCCATCCACTCCTCCCACATGTCCCAGTTCGAGTCGTACATTCCTCTCGTATCATCGTCACCAATGTCCTCCCAATCTTGAGATTGCCATTGCTCCTCCACCTCCTCTGAGGCCCTCAAAGCACTCATCACAATCTGAAATAAAAATTACCAACCAAAATTATTCCAAAAATTCAAATAAAATTTTTTTTAAAAAAAAATATTTTTCAAAAAAAAAAAATCGAATAAAATATATTATATATATATAAATCAGAGTTTCGATTTTTTTTTTTTTTTTTTTTTTGCTTGCGCCACATGGCGAACCTATATTAAACCCATGTTAAAAGGTATTGTGTCATGTAACGAATGCAGAGCCGGCCCTGAGTTTCCGGGGCCCAAGGCAAAGTCCCGAAATGGGGCCCTTCACACACCCATAAAAATTTTTTTTAAAAACCACATATATAAAAAAAATTTACACATTGTTGAAAGCATAATATGCAAAATATATAAATTTATTTTAAATCACTCAAATTTAAAATTTAAAGTCTCAAATTCAATTCAAGTCTTCAAGCCTAAACCTAAATAATTTTTTTAAAAAAATTAAAGGCTCAAATAATTATTTTTAGGGACCCCTAATAATTACAGTATTTTTTTAACGCGCAAAATACGTGCCTATATTTACAAAGGAATTACAAATTTGGGGCCCCTCAAATCGGAAAAATGCCAGGGGCCCGAGGCGGCCGCCTCACCCGCCTCAAGGGTGGGGCCGGCCCTGAATGAATGTAATGTATTTATCCATATGTTCTTCTCTATGCTCTTACTTCTTATTTTATCTCTATCTAAACTAGTAGTTTACACATGCGATACATGTCTTAATAAATATAATTTTTTTAAAAGCAATTATTCAGACTTAGTCTAGATTTGATCTAAAATCTCATTTACAATAGTTATGCACGTGCGTTGCACGGATTGGTAGATGGACAAATTACACTAAGGCCTTCACCCATTATAGTAGTAGAGATACAAATTTATTTACCTTTATCCATTCATAAGAGCATCTCCACCAATATGTTCCAAGTAACTACATGTTACTAGTAACTGCACGTGTGATGCACGTTTTAATTATTTTTTTTATATAGTAAATAATAAGACCTTCCTTTACTCATTAAATACTCTTTACAAATTATTTTTACAAATTATCCATAGTGACACAAACTTTTATTTTATATGAGTGGTACTTTTATAAATAATTATATTGTAAATATATTTGAACTTTGAAGGTTTTATGATAACTAACATCAGTTGAGTAAATAAATGGTAAATATAGCTCCCACTTACAAATAAATAATTGAGAAATATAGTCAATATTTCTTGTTTTAAGCTTAAAAATAAATATAGCTCCCACTTAAAATTTTTAAGCTTTTAGGCAAAGCGATTATCAATAGTACCTAGGTTCAAGCATTGTTGTTGAAATTTAGAAATATAGTAGTCATTATTCTTGTTTCAATTAGATACTCACATCATAAGCTTCATTAATCCGATGAAATTGCACTCCGCAATTATTCCCCTTGCACACATCCGGGTGATACTGCTAATTCAATCCAAAAATCAATCAGTAACCAAATTCTCCACACACACAAAAAAAAAGAAACCATTAAATTCGAAACGAAGCCCGAACCTGAAGAGCAAGTTGCCGGAACGCCTTCTTGACCTCCTTCTCCGACGCTCCGGGTTGGATCCGCAACGTCCGATACTCATCCGTCAACCCTCCAGCCGCCGCCGCCGCACCGCAAATTACCATTCTACCCCTCTCGCTCCCTCGTCTCTTCCCCTTCGATGACGAAGAGCAAGATCCAATCGAACCCATAACTCCCATCGAGGCCGCCATTTCCAACGAAAAATCAAGCAATAATTGGAACTATAATTTGGTATTGAATTTTTGATTAGTTGATATTCGATGGAATCAATCAATAATTGAGTTTGGGGGCTTTGAGAGCGATTTAGGGTTTCCTTTTTAGATTGGTTTGTGTATTTATACAAGGGGAAGGACGAGTGCTTGCGTGGCACGTGTTAGGTGGCCGGTTCGTTCGTTCTTATCCCTTCTGTCGTTTTGTAATGTGCACCCCGATTTAGGTTCCACACCTAATGGCAGCGTGCGATTGGTGGGTGAAATACAAGGGGTGTTCCTAAATTGGGTGAGTTTAGTTTTTTGAAGGAGTGCTTATAGTATTAGTTTATTACTGAGAAGATAGGATAATAAGAGCATCTAGCTTTGGTCTGATCGTAGTCGTTGTTAGCTAAACTTTAACCGGACAGTAAATTATTTCTCGTAAATTATCTCTCTGACTTTCTAAAAAAAAAAAAATGTAAAAGGAAATTTTTCTATAGTGACAGATAGTGACATTTACAAAAATAAAATGAGAAAATCAATAAAAAAATTTACCTGAAGTCTTGGACGGTGGGCTGTCAACTTTTTTTTGTTTTTTTAATGTTCGTAAAATTAAAAAAATTATGCATTTTCAGACGGTGTATAATATCTCGTTCCATAAAAAAATTTACAAAATGTTATGCAACGGTGTATAATTTACGGTGAATATAATCTACAATATATTCAGCATGAAGGGTGGTAAGAATAGGGATGGCGAATGGGTTGAGTGGGCCGGACCGGGTCCAACCCGTACGGGTTGGCACGTATAGTGGGCGGGATCGGACCGGTTTGCTCACTTATACGAGCCGGTCCGGGCCGGGCTGAAACTTCGTTTGGGTGGCCCGCCCAACCCGTGAACCCTTTAGGGTTCAATCCGGGTTGGACCGGGTCGACCCGCGGCTTGGCCCGTTTATATAGGATTAGATTTTTTTTTTTGTAGCTTAAAATAATAATAATAATAATAATAATAATAATAATAATAATAATAATACTAAGTAAGTAATAATACTAATAAACATTAAAAATCGTAATAATAATAATAAGATTGAAAGAGTGAAATTGGCTACAAATTTTGAAATATTATTCATATGAATTTAAGTTATACAATTGTAACAATTTCTAATGAAATGAACAATTCAATTCACAAATAAGTTTTATACAATAATATATTTCTTATATACAATTTTAATTGACTACAATTTTTCTAATTTAACATAACAAGCAAAGCTATTGTTGTTGTTGTTGTTGTTGTTCTTCGGGCGAGTTGCTCCCACTTGTGGACGTTGATAGTGCTTTCCCTTATGTCCTATCTTCAGCCTTCAGCCAATCTTCTGTGCAAACGAGCATCTCTAACGACTCGGGCTTCAAGCGATTCCTGTAACCAGTTAGAACCCTGCCACTTGTAGAAAATGCACTCTCAGAAGCAACTGTAGAGACAGGAGGAGTTAGTAAATCTTTAGCCATAATTGACAGAATACTAAAAGTGTGTTCATGGTCTTCCACCATTGTAAAATATCTAGTGGAGAAGTAGAAGACTCAGAATCTTATTGGTTATACCAATTTAATTCATTTGGTTGATTAGTCCTAGGTTTTTTTGATTGAATTTGTTCAAGTAAATTAAATGTTCTATCACCAATTCTACTTTTATCCTTACCTTTAGAACTACCAGAAGAAGAACTAACTACAGAAGTTGTACTACTAGAAGCAAAACGTCTATCATAATAATCATACAAGTTATTTAATGTAGATTCAAATTGAACTAAAAAAGTAGCGCAATCAATTACTAATTCTACATTTTCCTCAAGTAATGCAAAAAAACATTTCTATCAAACTCTTCGTACCTTCTAATTTGATACGAGGATCCATAACAGTAGAAACTCAAATCAATATAGGAGGAGGAAAATAATACTTCAAAAATTTTTGAAATGCAGGTTTTACAATCTCACTAACATGGGGATCATTTAACATTTCGTTAAATGTTTGCATCATGCTAACTAATTCAATAAAAATGCTACTAGAAGTAGATTCTTATGTTTTTGAAAATTTTAAAGTTGTGGTTTTAAAAGGTTCTAAAAATTTCAACAAAGATTCGGCAAAAAACCAATCGGGGGGAGTCATTTCAAATTTGTGCATATTTTTTGCGATACAAAAATTATTTACAACTGCTTTATATTCGGTGACAACATTTAGTAAATCAAAAGTAGAATTCCATCGGTGTCTAACATCCTTTGGAAATCTTCTAAAAGGAACATTTCTAACCCTACACCAAGCTTTCCATTCTTGGCAAATGCTTGGACTTAATGCAGTGAAATGTACACAATTTCTAATTTTAAGTATATATGGATCAGCTATTTTTAATGCATCTTGAACACATAAATTTATATGACATGCACATCTAACATGAAAAATACTGTCAGATGGAGGGTTTAATACCGATTTTAAAGTAGTAATTGCTACATTATTGTTAGATGCATTATCAAAACTAATACACATAATTTTATCGCGAATGTGAAAAACATCACAAATTTCTATAATACGATTTGCTATTTCAGTGCCACTATGGGGATAGGGCAACGCGGCAAGTGATATAATTCTTTTTTGAAGAATCCAATCATTGTCGATCCAATGACAGGTTATTCCCATCGTTGGAATATTGTTGAGACCCGTCCAACAATCCGAAGTTAAACTAACCCTACAAGTTAAACTCCATAAAATTGCAATCAAAGCGTTCTTCATTTCGATGTACATTTTAAAACAATCCGATTTGCAAGTATCTCTCGGAATTCTTTTAAAATGAGAGTTTAAGGCCGTTTGATTAAAATTTTCCAAGTTCCTACTCTCGGGATAGGAAAATGGTAACTCTTCCTTAATGACTAATCGGGCCATTTCCCGACGAACAAGATCGGGATCATAAGGGTGGCTATCAACTAGACCGGTCCTAGGGTTGATTTTTTGTTGGCCTTGTAGTTGTTCAAGAAGTTCTTTATCGTTATGTTGGATGTGCCTACTAATTGTACCGGTACCGTCACCCCTCTTGAATTTGTATGTTTTACCACATATTTTACATACTTTCAAATCTATACCCGGAGTATGTTCGTTCGGGATATAATCATAAAACTTATGCCAATCGCTAGTTTCTCCTCTACTTTTCCTACTACTACGGGGTTGTGTGGTTTCGGTTGGTTCTTCTTCTTCTTCTTCTTCTTCCAATTGTATGTCACCTACAACAACGTCGTGTGTACCCCATTGTTCCATAGGAGGATCATGGTATTCTTGGGCGGGCTCAGTAGTTGGGACAATTGGTGGCCTACGGTAAGAGGAGGAGGAATCTTGCCTGCTACGACCGCTACCCCGTGATCTAGACATAATGTAGTAATGTGCTAAAGTATGTAAAAAAAATATACAATGTCGGAACGGTGAATTATACAAAAAAAATCTAAAAAACAAGAGGGTTGAGATAGAGAAGTTCAAAAAACGAACAATAATTTTAACTACAACGCAAAAAAAAAACGAGAGAGGTATGAAATTTTGATACCGTTCACCGTGGAATACGCGTATGTAAAAAAAAACCGTGAAAATAAGATCAGAATAGAACTAGAAAGAAGCGCTTTGCCGATTCCGCAATTGAAGAGTTGAGGAGAGCTTGAAGTAGATTTGACGAGGGTTGAAGAGAGTTGAAGACGTTGAATTTTGATTTCGATACGACCGAAATTTGATCGTGTATATGCCTCGTTGTAGACTTGTTTGATGAATACTACAATTGTTGAAAAATTCTTTAGAAATGATGTATAATAGTAGAGAGAGTAAGAGAGTAAGGTGTGATTTTTTAGGAGATTTTTGGGGTATTTATAGGCTAAAAATGTGGGGAAAAAAAAACCAAAATAATGGCTAAAGAGCCGTTACCAATGGCTCTGTTGAAGCCAACGACCGTTCGACCCGCGGGTCAACGTCGACCCGTAACGGGTCGAACGTTCGACCCGTATGGGTCCAACGGGTCGTAACCCACGGGTCGACCCGCGGGTTGGCGGGTTGAATTCGCGTTATTTGCGGGTTCGCGGGTTGAACTCGCATTATTTGCAACCCGGGTCTACCCGGTACTGTTCACCGAGTTCGACCCGAACCTGCCAACTACTTAAACGGGCCGGGTTCGCGGACCGGATCGCGAGTGGGTCGCCGATTGACCCGGCCCAGTTGCCATCCCACAACTAGGTAAGAACTAGTTCCTCATGTTGTACTTTGAATTTACACACTTATGGATTAAAATCAATTACAAAATGTGTAGACACAAAATATTACAATAAGTAAATAAGTGTAAAATGGCATTTTACAAGGGTATATATCGACAAAATAGTTAGAGGGACACTTGAGTAATATGAGCATGCACTAGCCTCGAATGGATAACCCTTCTGAAATCTGACCACAAAATATTCGATAAGGGTAATGCTACACCTACAACATTTTTTACAACCTTTTCTTTTACAACCTTAGGTGGCACAATCTCATTGAAATGTATTGTAGAGTAGGTTGTAGTTGGTTGTACACATCTCCAATGGGATTGTGCCTCCTAAGGATGTAAGGTTGTAAAGGTTGTAGGTGTAGCATTACCCATTGGGGGTAATGCTACACCTGCAACATTTTTTACAACCTTTTCTTTTACAACCTTAGGTGGCACAATCTCATTGGAATGTATTGTAGAGTAGGTTGTAGTTGGTTGTACACATCTCCAATGAGATTGTGCCTCCTAAGGATGTAAGGTTGTAAAGGTTGGGGGGGTAATGCTACACCTACAACATTTTTTACAACTTTTTCTTTTACAATCTTAGGTGACACAATCTCATTGGAATGTATTGTAGAGTAGGTTGTAGTTGGTTGTACACATCTCCAATAAAATTACCATTTACACAAAAATCCATTCATAAGTTAAAACTTTTTATCTTCAACCATTCGCAATTCTGACTTTTTTGGAAGGTCAATTCTGAAAGAAGAAAAAGACTACATCCCCGGTCCACCGCCGCGTCGACAACTAATCAGAAAATCAAATTAAATTAATTAAATGCTAATAATTTGGTTGAAATCTCGCAGTCATAAGAAAACTGTACCTAAACATAGTTTAGCTTACAAGTTACGTAAATGATTAATTAATAATTTAACACTAGTAATTTGCACGGATGTGATGAGCGCTCTTTTATTTGTTGACACTCTTTACCAATTATCTTTAGAGACATCAACAATTAATTTATATGAATGATGATTTCGTAAATAATTATGTCCTATAAAAATTTGAACTTAGAGCGTATTATTATAACTAGCAACAAAATCTAATTTAGTTCCCTCGAATGTTCATGTTTACGTTGAATCTTCTTACCATTTTCACATAAGCAATAAATTACCGAAAGAAACTCCCTTTCCTCTTCATTATGATCAATATCACACTATTCATATGTAAATTCTATCAATTAATAATGCAATTTAATTTTGACATATAATGCATATGATACTAAAGCTATGAAATTAGTGAACACAGTATCACAGAAGTGTGATTGAGTGAAGGGTTGGACCTGTGAAGTCACATTTTGTACAACAATCCTCCTAACTTTCTCCACACCAACATCAATGTTGAATCATCTGACCAATATCACTGAAAGGAATGAATGGCAGAAGAAGAAAAAAATTAAAAAAGTTCTCTTCATTATAATCGTAATCATTATCAAACTCTTAATACATAAATTTAGTCAATTAATATTGCAAGTTAATTTTGATATACAATGTATATGGTCCTAAAAGCTACACATATAGTGAGAAACATAGTAATAGTGGATATACTCCTAATTTACTTATTAATTTATTCATGTTATACTGTCTACGCCTCTCCCTGTTGATATGCTTAATAAAAGTAGTGAGAGAATCTAGCAATCTTGCACGTGCGATACACGCCCACTTACACAACTCCAACTCTTGAGTTGTAAATTTGAAACTAAGAACACTAGGTCATGGTGTATAGAAAAAGTAGTAAAACGAAACAAAATTAAATGATAAACTCGAAACTGTACACAAAATCACATATAGTCAAGCAATTTCAACCTCAATCACATCACAATGCACAAAAGAAAACCGACATTTTCCATATTCACGATTTCTTGATCACTCTAGTGAAATCAATCACTGGAGGAGCGCGTTGTGGTCGTCGTCGATGGCAGAAGCGCCGCCCGTCATGGAATCAGAGATTGGGGTTAGGGTTTTATTCGAGGAGACTAAAATTATAGGTTTGGGATCGAGAAGGAAGGGGAGATTTGGAGATAGATCTGTTTTGGTTTTGGAGGGGGGAGATCTGTTTTATTACTACCCCCCAGTTGCACTAACTTTTATTTTATATGAGTAACACTATCGTAAATAATTATATCGTAAATAAATTTGAACTTTGTGAGTATTATGGTAACTAACAAACATTGAATAAATAGATGTTTAGCTCAATTTGATGTTGGTTTGTCTACAAATTGAGTTATTTGTCTACAAATTACACAACTCCAACTCTCCAATTATAGTATTACTAGTAATACACGTGTGATGCACACCAATCTTAATGAATAACTCGATGAAAAATTGACAAAAATAGATGAGAGAACTATATTGGGTCAGAGTTATTTTCCCAAGAAATAGATTATCTAGTAAGTGAGAGGTACAATTTTTTTTTAGTTTTATATAGTAAGTACTATTTTGACATGAACTTTTATAATGGGAAATTTAACAAAAATGTTGAGGGCACAAATTACATACTAAAAAATAAAAATTGCCAATGGTGTCAGGGTGACGGTAAGGGTGGGGAGGCGGCGAGGGTGAGTAGCAGCGGCGAGGGTGCAAGGGGGCGAGTACGGGGAACGGTGATGAGGCTGCGAGCGGCGTGGTGATGAGGCATAGGGATACGGGGCGGCTGCGTGGTGGGGAGGCACGGCAGTGAGAGATAGGATCAGCGGTGCAAGAGAGAAAATTATGAACAATGAGGGAGATGAATAGACGGGGACGCGTGAGAGAGAGAGGAATAGATGCAGAGGCATTTGAATATTTTTATTTGGGCTACACGTGCGGTGCACATGTATATTTGTTGGATTTAGTTTTGACGTGTATTGCACTGGTTTGTTTGATTACAAAGTTAGGGTTTGTTTGATTACAAACCACAACTCTCCCATTATAATGGTTAATAATATAATGCACTTGCATTGCATGCCTACAAAAAGTATAGTCATCAAATTAAATGAATATATATAAAATAAGAAAAGAAATAGTTTATATTTGAATGTTTTGATTTGGACTACACGTGCAGTGAACGTTTTTATTTGTTGGATATAGTTTGGACGTCTGGTTTGTTTAGTTACAAATTTAGAGTTTGTTTGATTACAAACTCCAACTCTTTCATTATAATAGTTATAGACTACAGATCATAGATAGATAGATTATTATTAGAGATAAGTAGCGGGGCAATCGTATAGCATTACAAGATTAAGACGTGCAAGTGTCGAATGCACGATTATTAAAGTTCGTTGGAGAATTAATGGCATTAAAATAAGCTTGTTGCCAATTTGTACAAGTACATTGTATTGAGTACAATTTCGGATTCATAAATAAATCATTACAGAGGTTCTTAGAACATTCAATATTGTATCGCTAAGGGGTCCAGGTCTAAATGGATTACACTCAGGGTTGATCCAAATCCAGCAACTCCGTCACGGAAACTTAGATAATAACTTAATTTATTATATATGTGCCGTATATATTCAATCAGATATCTTGAAAGTTTCATTATCAGGATCTTATATTCATGTCATAATCAATAATTCAATATCTTCAAGAAACAAGATACATATATAAAATAATATCTTGATCAACGGATTATCCTGTCAATTGTAGAGTCCATGAGATGGCAACTTCGATATCAATTTGTTCCGACATAAAAATAATTAGAATATGCACTGCACATTGTTTATAATCTTCAACAAGTAATGGATTACCTGTGAAAATTTTGCTGTACTACCCCACTTTTTGAAAATATTTCCCACTTCCGAAAACAATTAGCGATATATCCTTGTTTAGAACACGTCAGCAAGAAGCGTTATTGGGAAAAACGGCATAGGTTATGCCATTCTTCCCAATAACGACATCTGTTTGAAAAAAAGTGTCAAGCCATTATTTGGAATAACGACATAGGTTGTTTTGTTTTTCGACAGCTTGTAGTCTCCACTTAGAGAAAAAATTGAAAGTGTGAAAACCTTATAACAGATGTCGTTATTTCAAATAACGACAATCTCAATACTGATGCCGTTATTTGGAATAACGGCATCAGTTATAAATTTTTTTTTATAAAAAAGTAACTTATTATTCATCTTCTCTGACGAATAAGTTAAAAAAAAAAAATTATAACTGATGTCATTATTCCAAATAACGGCATCAATTATAAATTTTTTTAAAAAAAAAATTAACTTATTATTCATTTTCTCTGTTTCCAAACAACGGCAAGAGTTCATTTATATATAACTGATGATGCCGTTATCTCCAATAACAGCATCAGTCATTCGAATGCCGTTATTCAGGATAACGGCATTATATATATAAAAAATTCACACAGAGTTCTTTAAAGTTAGAAGATTCACACTTGTAAGAGAAATATACTGATACCGTTTTTCCAAATAACAACATGAAAAAAAAAATGTAAAATAGATGCCGTTATTGGAAATAACGGCATGTAAATAACCTATGCCGTTATTTTCAATAACGGTTTATGTTGACGTGTCCTAAACAAGCACAGATCACTAATTGTTTTCGGAAGTGGGGCAGAGCGCCAAATATTTTCAAAAAGTGGGGCAGTTACGGCAAAATTTTCATTACCTGTGGTGTAAGTTAACATGATGGAAATCCTTTTGGACAGTAACAATAGATTTATGACGATCAAGATTTATTAACAAGTTTCTGAAGCATATTCAAGAAACAACAACTACTCATACTGAACATCGACCTTTCGTCTTCAATGCATATACAAGTATGAACAGAAATTAAGTTTGATCCCATCAACACAGAGCAACACCTAATCATATATTACTGCATATACAAGTATAAACAGAAATTAAGTTTGATCCCATCAACACAGAGCAACACCTAATCATATATTACGTTAAGACAGATGGATACTGAATCCAACTTTCTTAACTTACAGTTCCTCTCCAATGACTTCATCAGTGCAACTGCTCATCTCCTTTACTGCTTCCATCTGCACCTCCTCCTCCTCCTCTGCCTGAATTGGCACCTCCTCCACGGGCTTCTTACTGGTCCTCGATTCTTCCAACACATGCTTCTTTCCTACTAGGTGTTTCGCCATGTTGAGTTTGCTAGTGCACTGGATGCTGCACAGACTGCACCAGAACCTGCCTGCACACTCAACAACCTCGTACATCTTTCCCTTCACTATCATACTAAATTTACCTTTACCTTTACCTGCTCGATTTTTGCCTTTGTTCTTTTGAGCAGCCACTATAGTCGTTGAAGATGAGCTCTTAGTTGCTGCTACAGTTGGTTTACTGTCAGAACTGAGCTGGGCAACCATGGCTTGGTGCTTCTTCCCCTTGAGATGGGCATTTAGGCCATCCTCACATGTCGCACTGACTTGACAGAGAGCGCAGCTCCAGTCCTTCTGCAAAGGCTGAGGGAATCTTGTGGTGTTGATTCCGGAGAATGTTTCACTCCTTTTCCGCTTGATCCCTGAGAGTTTCTGATTTGGGGAATTCACCTTCCGAAAGAGATAAGGGAAATAAATTTCAAACAATTCAAGAAAAACTGTAATGCATTAAACCTAAAGCAGTACGGATTCTTCGCAAGATTTAGCATGGTTGTTGGACGAAAGTCTTCTTCCATTTCAAGATAAATCTCTTATAAGCAAAATTATATACCATCTTCTCATTTTGTATCTCAACGAGACAAACAGATGATGCACTAGTCTGATACATGTAGAATCTAAAAAGAAATAAAAAAGGATTTTTTCCCCAATAAACCGTACAAATGTCCTACAAGCAAAAGGAATAAAGATATGCGCAAGAATAGTCATCAAAAATTTCCTAAAGCACACATATCACCTTTTATCTACTACATTTTATTTTATCATCTGTATTGATAAATTCCTATCTACTACATGCTAGTTAAAAAAAAAGCTTATTACATGCTCAATAAGATGATAAAACAGTAAATTCCACAACAAATAATGACTTTGCACTGAAGAAGAACCCAGATGATTTCACCATTTGTGCTACAAGGACTGCGACTATGACAACGAATGTAAATGTGGAAAAATCTTAAAGAAGGAAAGCATGAAAGAGAGAGAAACAAATATCCAACAATAACTGTGTATCCACATGTTTAGAGATATATCAAGCAATGACTACATATTATAGACAGAGATTATAGTCATAATTACAATATGAACTGCTTTAATACCAACAACGGGCAGAGCTAAAGGTTTAAATAGAAAAGGCTGAAAAGAAACACTTACCAGAGAGCATCTAATTGGGTATCACTATATACCTACATGGATTGACACATTCCTTATAGTATGATAACATAATGTTTGCACTAAATGCATCACACTTCTTATAGTAAACTGATGTGGTCAAAATCACGGTACCGTGCGACCCCCACACGAACCTTGGAGATCCTAAAGGGCGAAGCAGTCCTTTTACAATGACTACAGGCCCACAACAAGAATATGGGCCGTCCATGGGCCCACCACACCAAACTCAGCCCATGAATTTGCAGCCCAATTAGGATTTGACCAGTCATTTATGGTTGACAATCAAATCCCCTAAAATCAGGGAGACAATTAACTGATCAGATCCTTAATCAAAGAGATTGATTCAAATCAGGAAATCCTTCCCTAACTGTTCCTCCACAGGCTTATAAATACAGTCCCTTCTTCTCACTTACAGGAAACCAACATTTTGCCCACTAAACCCAATTTTCACTTCTGGTTACTGACTAGACCGTCGGAGGATCCGGCGTCGGGATCCATCCCGGTGTTTCAAACTGTCTTTGTAGGTTTACGGGCGACATCTCGGCCATCCATTCCCTATACATCCACAATTACCAGCTTCACATCATGTGATATCCAAGCTTTCCACTTCAATATAAAAACTCATTATCTGTCGCTTCCACACCGAAAAAAGCAACATCAGATTGGCACCGTCTGTGGAAAAGCACGAATCCAACGTTCGAGTCAAATCCCACGATAGGAAGACCCTCCGACCATGGCCTCGAAAGCGACGAGGGCGGCAGCCACAAGTTGTCAGGTAAAGCTGCCCCCACCTCCACCGGTGCACCATTCCTTCAGCAGGGCTACCATCTAGGGGTCCCAGCGAAGACACTAGGGACATCGATTCGATTCCCCTCATCCCAACAGTCGCGGACCTGTCAACGACACCTCCCACTCCGCCTGTCGGAAGGCAAAACCTTCTTAGGATCAGGACCTCCGACACGTCTTCAATAACTGGCAGCAGAAGATGAACCTTCGTCATCGCATCGAGTTCAACTGCTCCCGGAATAGGGATGCCCGTTCGGACCACTAGAGGATCTGCGCCAGCCACTACCTCCGGATGTGGAAGGTCAAACAGAACCTCCATCGTGAATCGGCATGCCCCAAAGGTCAACCAGGAAGATGGAGTCCCCGTAGCCATAGCAGACTTCCAGAACTTCAGGAATGAGGTCTTGCAAGCTCTCCGTAGGGGACCCGAAAAGGACCACCATTAGGATAACCCACACTGGTCCTGTCGACAATGAGTAGTCTTACGGGTCCACCTGATCCGAGGGACGTGAAGACGTGGTCCTAAAGTGCCTTCAGGAGATGGAGGACCGACTCGTCCGAGAGGATGGGAGGCAACCGAACAGAGGCTACAGCCCGATCCAACGCCTCATTCGCCTTTTTCATTCTCGACTCCCCGGTCCCAAGAGGTTTCAAGCCTTCGACATTCGAGACCTACAACAGCGAGTCTAATCCAGCTGATCACATCGAGTTTCAAAACTCTCATGATGATTCACAGTACCTCGGACACACTCCTCTGCAAGACATTCCCCGCCACACTGCAAGATTCCGCAAGAGAAGGTATTCCCAATTCGTTCCTGGCTCCATCCACTCCTTCGATCAGCCCGATGAAGGCTTCCTCACGCACTTTGTATCTAGCTGCGGGGCTGAAAAAATGAGTGCCTCCCTGCAAGATTTGAAGCAGAAAGACGGGAAATCGCTTCGAGACTTCGTCCAGAGGTTTACAGCGAAGGCCAGACCCATCCCCTCCTTTGATGCCAGAGTCGCGGCAGCTGCCTTTAGGCACAAAGTCCGATACAACCTCCTGAAGACCTCCCCCGCTAAGAAACCACCCTCGGATTTTTCTGCCCTCCTCCTAAGCAAGAAGTATATCCGGGCCGAGGAGGCCCTCCATCCTGGAAGGCGTAAAGAATCCTTGCCAAAGAGAAAAAGAATATTGATAGTGTTGTGGCCCTCAAGAAGTTTTAGAAGGATGCCTCTGGTCAGAGGCATCCTCCGCGCCTCGGTTCTTCGAGAAATTCACCCACTCAACGCAAGTGTCTCTACGATACTCATAGAAGTGGAGGAAGAGGGGTTGGTCCAACACGCCCTCGGATGAATACCCCCGAAAAGAAGAGGGATAAAAGGTTTTAGTGTCGGTTCCACCAAGACCACGGTCACGAGACTGGCGATTACCAGGCCCTGAAGGAGAAGATCCAAGCTCTAATCAGAAGGGGCTACTTGTCCAAATTAGTTCAGACTAACCAGAGGGCCTCTCCTCCCCGAGAGCCCAATAAGCGCTTGGAGAAAGACCTCGATCCTCAAGAGTCCGAGAGAATGGCCATCCTCCATTCCATACACGGAGGACCTGTGGGGGGAGACTCTAACTCCTCCCGGAGGGCGTTCGTCCGAGAGGTGAACTCGGTCCACAACGGCCCTCTCCCAAAAAATTTGGGAATTGTCCGTCTGTTTCTCTGATGAAGATGTCTTAGGCATCCGCACTCCCCATTATGATGCATTGATGATTAGTCTCGGCTTGGCAACAATTAGGTTCGTCGCATCCTCATCGACAACAGCAGTTCCATCAACATCTTATGTCTGGCCGCGTTCAAGGGACTGAAGCTCTCTCGGGAAAGGTTCAAGCCGACTGACTGCACTCTCCATGGGTTTTCTGGGGTTCTGGTTCAGATTGAAAGAGTCATGACCTTCGACGTGACCGCGGGGAAGTCCCCCACAACCCGTACGAAACTGATGGACTTCATGGTGGTTAATGTCAAAGCCGCCTATAACGCCATTTTCGGACGCCCCGACCTCGCGTCCCTCTAGGCCGTTGCCTTGGCATATCACATGAAAATGAAATACCATACAAAGTTGGGGTAGGAGTCATCAACGGTAGTCAGGAGGCGGCCCGGGCTTGCTATAACGCCACAGTGGGGGGCTCCATCCTTCCCCTAGATGCAGTGAAGCTCCCCTCCGAAAGAAGCTCGATTGGCTCCGAGCCAGTTGATGAACTTGAAGAAATCCTCTTCTCCGGGAAAGATGAGACTAAGAAATTCTGAATAAGGCTCTCCCTCCCGAGCTCAAGGAAAAGATCGATAGCATCAAACAGAACTGGGATCGGTTTCCATGGACGACCTCACACATGCCAAACATATCGGAGGAACTGATAATTCACAAACTAAGTGTCATTCCAGACGCAAGACCAGTGCAGCAGAACAGCTGAAAGTTTGCCCCTAATAGACAACAGGCTGTGAAGGAGGTCGACAAACTTCTCACCGCCCGTTTCATTTAGGAAGTCAACTACCTGGAGTGGCTGACAAATGTTGTAATGGTGAAAAAAGCGAGTGGCAAGAGGAGGATCTGCAAAAAACTTCACAGACCTTAACAAGGCATGCTCGAAGGATCCTTTTCTGCTTCCGAGCATTGATGCACTCATAGACGCGACATCCGAACATGAACTTTTCAGTTTCATGGATGCCTTTTCCGGGTAAAACAAAATCTGGATGTTCCTCCGAACATTCTGAAGACCTCGTTCGTCACTGATCAAAGGCTATACCGCTACAAGGTCATGCCATTCGGTCAAAAGAATATGGGGGCCACTTACCAGAGGCTAGTAAACAAAGTCTTCAAGGTCCAAATAGGTCGCAATATGGACGTCTATGTAGCGACATGCTCGTCAAAAGCCTTGGGAAAGAGGACTACAGCAAAGACTTGGAAGAAGCCTTTGGCATCCTAAGGAGGAACAACATGAGGCTGAATCCGTCAAAGTGCGCCTTCGACGTGTCTTCAGGCAAATTCCTAGGCTTCATGGTCAGCCAAAAAGGGATATAGGCTAACCTCGAGAAGATTCAGGTCATCCTTGACATGGCGCCCCAAACAAACGTGAAAGAGGTCTAGAGGCTCACGAGGCACCTAGCGGCGATCGAACAGTTCCTCCAAGTCCGGGGAGAAGTGCCTCCCCATCTTCAAAGCCTTCCGAGAACCTCAGCAACAAACCTTCATTCAGCTAAAGGAGTACCTAGTCAAACCCCCACTGCTCAGGCGAGACCCTCTACCTTTACCTGGCAGCATCCGAGCTAGCTCTCAGCGCCCCTCGTTCGGGAAGAAGACAAGGTTCAGGAACTCATTTACTATGTAAAGCAAATCCTCCACAACACTGAGCTCCGTTACACGAAGATGGAAGGAATGGCATATACACTATTATATCAGCCAGAAAGCTCTGCATTTATTCCCAGGCTCACTCCATCCAAATCCTCACCGAACAACCCCTGAAACAGATCCTTCACAAGTCGGTGAACTCTGGACGGCTGGTCAAGTGGTCGATTAAGCTGAGTCAACATGACATCAGGTACGCCGAGAATTGCAATCAAGGGCCAGGTATTGGCCGAATTCATCACAGAGTGCACCATTCCAAACCCATCCGAAGTACAGGAGGACTTGCCCATCTGGAGCCTTAATGTTGATAGGTCCTCTTGTGAACAAGGAAGAGGGCCGGGAGTGATATTGCAAGGCCGGACAAATTCATCCTCCAATACTATCTCCGCCTGAACTTCCAAGCCTTTAACAAGGTGAAGTACGAGGCACTGATTTTCGGGCTACTATTGGCTCGCAAAGCTGGGGCGGAACGGGTGAGCATTTTAGCAATTTACATTTGGTAGTAAACCAAGCTTTTGGAGAATATGAAGCCCGAGTCACCTATATGATCAAGTACCTGACACAAGTTAAAGAGCTTTTAGCAGACTTCAAAGATGCCTCGGTCACTCGTATTCCCCGTGGAGAGAATAGTCAAGTAGACGCCTTCTCCAAACTGACATCATCCTCCTTCGAGGGGCTCGATCACACCGTGCTTGTGGAAGTCCTGGTCAATCCGAGCATTGATAGGGAGAATGCGAAAGCACTATGCGTCGGCCCTCAGACACAATCAGAGAATTGAATGGACCCCATAATTGACTTTCTTCAGAAAGGGGTCCTTCCGGATGAATCTGCTAAGGCGAGAAGGTTCGAGTGAGAGCAGAAAGGTACACCCTCGTGAAAGGAGTATTGTTCAAACGGTCATACACTATGATCGATGATTGACCATATCTCCGGTGCCTATCCCCCAAATAAGCTCGATACACCCTCAAGGAAATGCATGGGGGAGCCAACAGCTGCCATATGGGGGCTAGGTCCATCGCCAAAAAGATCATCAACCATGGATACTGTAGTGCCCCGAGTTCCACACACTGGGAGCTCGTGACACTTACCCAGAATATTTACTTCAATGAGTACACAACACAGAAATCACAGAAAATTAAAAACTTACATTTGCACAAGAAAACTATATATTCTCCACTTGGATGCTTTCCGCAACTCGAGTCCCCTGCTCTACGATCAACAATCCTGCAATTAGCAAACTGTGGGCAAGTCAGTTGAATACAACTGACGTAATGCGGATGAAACCCGCAATCTTCAAAATCCTCAACAATCAATATTTGATGTAGAAGAAAATAATGTGAAAGTCAAACTACAAGTGTCGGTGTATGCCATGATCTAGATTCTAATGCACAACTCAATCAATATTTGATGTAGAAGAAAATAATGTGAAAGTCAAACTACAAGTGTCGGTGTATGCCATGATCTAGATTCTAATGCACAACTCATATGCACATCATGCTCTTAATCTAATGTACTTGATTTGGAAACGTATGCATCTCATACTACATACTTCTCAAATCGAGTTCGTATTCTCCAGATGATTGGGTTCTATCTCTCGCCATGCATCCTACTCTTGTACTCTTTCCTGTTTCTGACATTCATCTAGTGACTGATAGAGTCTGTAGTACATGCAGTCCATTCCTGCTCCTGCAGTCGGATCGTGGTCCTTCTCTACTCCGAACGGCAGTGATCACTCTGTTCGTTCAGATCATGGTCCTTCTCAACTCCGACATGATCGTGGTCCCTCTCCATTCCCGGTCAGGCCGGAGATCATCAGCTCTGCCGGAATTATGGTCATTCTCCACTCCTGCCCCTACCAAAGTTATTATGAATATAAGGCGAATCGATAGGGCATCCCTACTCTGCCAAGAGACTTAGAGTTACACTCTTGCTCCTGGTTTGTATTGGTCACCCAGAATAAAGACGAAAACTTAAGAGTCCATCTCCTAAGTTCCGACAGGACTTGTGACTTACGTCTGCATCCGGTTCTTATCACTAAATCCTAAAAATTAACAATCGAGATCACGACGCACGTGTCCCAAACGAGACGCCGCCGCACGTGTCTCCTTGACAGGTGAGTACATGCCCAACTAGTGTCTGTCCTTACCAGTCATCCTAAATTAATTTCTTAATTCACCAACTTACCCGATTCTAATTGCTTTATTATCACAACTTCTATTTTCTAAGTTAATTAAACTGTGCTCCTAGTTTCCACTTTCAACCTTCAGCAAGTTACTTAACTAAATTAACTTAATTCACTAACTAGGTTCTAAGTGAATCCAACCTAGCTGAATCTCAACAAGTCTAATCTTGATTTAATTTGAGTTCAATTTAGCTTTCAAATCATGCTAGAGATCAGCCCAACATACACCACACTAGTGCACTCAATGTGCACAAAACACTACCATATGTAAATATTCAAGTATGCATACCCGCATACACATGCATACGGTATTCCATCAATTACCGCATTCATGCCTACAATCTCTTCTATACTACCAATAGTTCTTTACTTTACTACAATCTACTTTACTTATCACAAATTTTTGGTTAGCTAAGCATACAACTACAAGTGATTAAACTATTCTACTACAAGTGACTACATGACTTTCTATGAATTACTACAAACAACATTTACTAAGCATATCATACCAACAACTCTATTTTTTTATATAACTTACCATTTACCGCATATAGATTACTATACAACTAATTTCTTTAATTACTAGACAACATTACCAATTTCTAAACAATACTAACTAGGCATTCATCACTAACACTTCTAGTCTATATAATTTGCAACATGTGAATTACTAAACAAATAATTAAGAATAGAACATGAGTTATAAGCAAGTAAAACAACACTAACAATACTCTTATTTAATTTTTTTTCATGATATTTTAAATTAACACATCAACAACCATTCATGCAAGTAAAGTAGTAGCCTTATGGGATAAGAGATAGCAAACATCAATCATTCATTCCATATATAAAGAAAAATAATAATAAAACACATGAGGTATGAAGAATACCCACTTTTTTACTTAGTGAAAAAGTCTTCAATTGCCTTCTCCTCCTTGCTTCCCTTGATTCTTCCTTGACTTCTTGCTCCAATAGTAGTAGTAGTAAGGTAGTATAGTAGTAGAGTAGTAGAAGTAGTAGTAAGCAGTTGTAGTAGTATGTAGTAGTAGTAGTTGAAGTAGTAGTAGGTAGTAGTAGTAGTAGTAGTAGCGGAAGCAGTAGTAACTAGCAGTAGCAGCAGTAGTAAAACAGCAATAGCAGTAGTAATAGTAAGCAATAGTAGACAGCAGCAGCAGGTAGTAGTAACAGCAGTAGTTGATAGTAGAAGAAGTAGGCAATAGCATATATATACAGAGAAAAAAAAGCGAAAGAGTTGCTGTTGCTGCCAGCTGCAAAGAGAGAAAAAGAGAGATAGTTGAGTGTGGAAGTGTGTAGAAAATGCTTAGGTGTCCTCACCTTTTTACACTTAACCCCTCAAGCTTAATTGAATTACACTTAACCATGTTGGATTGGGCCTTAAGAAAAGAAATGTTGGGCCTTTAAAAAGAAAATATATTAGGCTTTTCAAAAAAAATTAACCATACAAACATAGAAATAATAGTGTAGTGTATGATAAAAAAAATAACAATGTCAATGCATATATATATATATATATATATATATATATATATACATATATATATATATATAGGGAAAGGATCGGTTGAGCACTCCTCTAGTGCTCATCGCGTGAACACTAGGCCTTCGAGCGTTCATATCGAAAATCCGAACCGTTCACATTGATCTACACATCTAAATTAGTCTAAATATGTAAAATCAAATCATTTGAAATTCATTTGCCCATCCATCATGTGACTATAAAAACAATGATTTTTAGCCATACAATTTTGTAACACTTCAATGAATGGGCAAATAAATTTCAAATGATTTGATTTTACATATTTAGACTAACTTAGATGTGTAGATCAATGTGAACGGTTCGGATTTTCGATATGAACGCCCGAAGGCCTAGTGTTCATGCGGTGAGCACTAGAGGAGTGCTCAACCGATCTTTTCCCTATATATATATATATATATATATATATATATATATATATATATATATATATATATATATATATATAACAATGTATATGTATATTTTTATTTTAAATAAAAGAAAAACAAATGTTATTAACCATGCATACTAGGGGTATTACATCACTCCCCCCTTAGAATAGTTCCATCCTCGGAACTATACCAGTGGAGAGGATCAGACACCCAGAAAAATAGTATAACATGCCCATTTCAAAACACAGTATCATATTTAATTTAACAAATCCAAGTACATACGGAGTACATGCGGAAACTTTCATACTTCTAGTCACAACCAAATGTATCATTTTTCTTTTTTAGCAGCATAACAAGTTACATTACATCCTTCAGTACCCGTGATGACCCACATCTTCCTTCTCAGTATCCACTTCAGTCAGTGCGAAAACACGTCCCTGACGGAAGGGCATCTTCTCTTGATCATTATTCTTCTGCCCTGGACCACTGTTGTTCTTTTGCAGTTGTGGGCATTTTGGCCTGACGTGTCCAACCTTTCCACAATTGAAACATGTTCGTACACTATCCTGAACCTTATTCCTTGTGCATTGGGATTTAACGTGTCCTCGCTCTCCATAGAGAAAACATTTCACTGGCTTGATGGCTTCTGTACTGGTATTAGGCTTCTGGAACTTCTGGTTCGGGCCTTGCTCCATGAAATCTGTGGCTGGAACATACCGTTTCCCTTCGTTCTGATTCCTGGTCTTCTCTTGCGGCTGCTTGTTTTGGTTCATATCCATCTCTGTTACTGCGGTCCGTCGAACTAGCTTATCAAACCTCCGAATGCATAAAAGCACCATCCTTGACCTCAGTCCGGGTCGAAGACCCTGCTCGAACCTTTTAGCCTTCTTAACTTCATCCTGAACCATATCCGGGGCGTATCGAGATAACTGTGTAAACTTGGTTTCATGTTCTCGAACTGTCATACTACCCTGCCTCGAATTGATGAACTCCATAGCTTTTTCTTCTCGGACGTCCAGAGGGAAGTAATGTTGCCTGAATTCTTCTAGGAAGTCTTTCCATGCAATTGGTCCATCACGCATGCCCCGCTTGACTGATTGCCACCACATTCCTGCATCTTTTTTCCAAAAGGATAGTCGCCAATGTAACTTTGCTCTCTTCTGGTGTTTTAAGTACTTCAAACACAGTCTCCACCTAACGAATCCAATCATCAGTTGTTGTTGGATCTGTTTGGCCTTCAAAAACTGGTGATTTCATTCTCTTAAAAGACTACACCATCTTGATGTGGTTAGTAATGCATCGCCTGCATTCCCTTCTTGGGCTCCTGGCGGTGGTGCGAAATTTCGGCTGGCCGCCATAAAAGTTCCCATTATTAGATATACCCGAGCAATTTCTGTTTCGATATTGAGATTGGCGGGATTCACTCCACTGCCTTCGCCTTTACTCCTCATGTTGTTGCTACCTCTGTTTCGTTGATAGACTCTACCTTCACCCACGGTCCTTCCGTTACTGCCACCTTCGTTTCTTCCTGGCATCCTTCAAAAATAAGAAAATATAGATTGAGATTAGTTCTGGATATAGGGAGATCATAAACATAGGCTGGACGTACAACTATATGAATCACGGCCTTCCTACTATCCAAACTAAACCTGACTCTAACTGGGGCATCCAAGTTTAATTTCCTGCTGTGTTGGTACTACAATTTGAAGTTTAGCTCTGATACCACTTTGTAGCGCCCCGAGTTCCACACACTGGGAGCTCGTGACACTTACCCAGAATCTTTACTTCAATGAGTACACAACACGGGAATCACAGAAAATTTAAAACTTACATTTGCACAAGAAAACTATATCCTCCACTTGGATGCTTTCCGCAGCTCGAGTCCCCTGCTCTACGATCAGCAATCCTGCAATTAGCAAACTGTGGGCACGTCAGTTGAATACAACTGACACAATGCGGATGAAACCCCCAATCTCCAAAATCTTCAACAATCAATATTTGATGCAGAAGAAAATATTGTGAAAGTCAAACCACAAGTGTCGGTGTATGTCATGATCTAGATTCTAATGCACAACTCATATGCACACCATGCTCTTAATCTAATACAAACTTGATTTGGAAACGTAGGCATCCCATACTACATACTCCCCAAATCGAGTTCGTATTCTCCAGATGATAGGGTTCTATCCCTCGCCATGCATCCTACTCTTCTACTCTTTCCTGTTTCTGACATTCATCTAGTGACTAGTAGAGTCTGCAGTACATGCGGTCCATTCCCACTCCTGCAGTCGGATCGTGGTCCTTCTCCACTCCGAACGGCAGAGATCACTTTGTTCGTTCAGATTATGGTCCTTCTCAACTCCGACAGGGTCGTGGTCCCTCTCCATTCCTGGTCAAGCCAGTGATCATCAGCTCTACCGAAATCATGGTCCTTCTCCACTCCTGCCCCTACCAAAGTTATTATGAACATAAGGCGAATCGATAGGGCATCCCTACTCCGCCAAGAGACTTAGAGTTACATTCTTGCTCCTTGTTCGTATTGATAACCCAGAACATAGACGGAAACTTAAAAGTCCATCTCCTAAGTTCCGACATGACTTGTGACTTACGTCTGTATCCCGTTCTTATCACTAAATCCCAGAAATTAACAGTCAAGATCAGGCCGCACGTGTCCCAGACGAGACAATGCCACACGTGTCCCCTTGACAGGTGAGTACACGCCTAACTAGTGTCTGTCCTTACCAATCATCCTAAATTAATTTCTTAATTCACCAACTTACCCGATTCTAATTGCTTTATTATCACAACTTCTATTTTCTAAGTTAATTAAACTGTACTCCTAGTTTCCACTTTCACCCTTCAGCAAGTTATTTAACTAAATTAACTTAATTCACTAACTAGGTTCTAAGTGAATCCAACCTAGTTGAATCTCAAAAAGTCTAATCTTGATTTAATTTGGGTTCAACTTAGCTTTCAAATCATGCTAGATATCGGCCCAACATACACCACACTAGTGCACTCAATGTGCACAAAACACTACCATATGTAAATATTCAAGTATGCATACCTGCATACACATGTATACGATATTCCATCAATTACCGCATTCATGCCTACAATCTCTTCTATACTACCAATAGTTCTTTACTTTACTACAATCTACTTTACTTATCACGAATTTTTGGTTAGCTAAGCATACAACTACAAGTGGCTACTACAAGTGATTAAACTATTCTACTACAAGTGGCTACATGGCTTTCTATGAATTACTACAAACAACATTTACTAAGCATATCATACCAACAACTCTATTTTTTTTATATAACTTACCATTTACGCATATAGATTACTATACAACTAATTTCTTTAAGTACTAGACAACATTACCAATTTCTAAACAATACTAACTAGGCATTCATCACTAACACTTGTAGTCTATATAATTTGCTACATGTGAATTACTAAACAAATAATTAAGAATAAAACATGGGTTATAAGCAAGTAAAAAAACACTAACAATACTCTTATTTAATTTCTTTTCATGATATTTTAAATTAACACATCAACAATCATTCATGCAAGTAAAGTAGTAGCTTTTTAGGATAGGAGATAGCAAACATCAATCATTCATTCCATATATAAAGAAAAATAATAATAAAATACGAGGTATGAAGAATACCCACTTTACTTAGTTAAAAAGTCTTCAATTGCCTTCTCCTCCTTGCTTCCCTTGATTATTCCTTGACTTCTTGCTTCAATAGTAGTAGTAGTAAGGTAGTATAGTAGTAGAAGTAGTAGTAAGCAGTTGAAGTAGTAGTAGGTAGTAGTAGTAGTTGAAGTAGTAGTAGGTAGTAGTAGTAGAAGTAGTAGTAGCAGAAGCTGTAGTAACTAGCAGTAGCAGAACAACAGTAGCAGTAGTAATAGTAAGCAGTAGTAGACAGCAGCAGCAGGTAGTAGTAACAACAGTAGTAGGTAGTAGAAGAAGCAGGCAATAACACATATATAGAAAGAAAAAAGGGGGAAAGAGTTGTTGCTGCCGGCTACAAAGAGAGAAAGAGAGAGTGGATATGGAAGTGTGTAGAAAATGCTTAGGTGTCCTCACCTTTTTACACTTAACCCCTCAAGCTTAATTGAATTACACTTAATCATATTGGATTGGGCCTTAAGAAAAAAAATGTTGGGCCTTTAAAAAGAAAACATATTAGGCTTTTGAAAAAAAATTAACCATACAAACATAGAAATAATAGTGTAGTGTATGATTAAAAAAAATAACAATGTCAATGCATATATATATATATATATATATATATATATATATATATATATAAATATATAGGGAAAGCTTCGGTTGTGCACTACCTCTAGTGCACACGGCGTGTACACTAGGCCTTCGGGCATTCATATCGACGATCCGAACCGTTCACATTGATCTACACATCTAAATTAGTCTAAATATGTAAAATCAAATCATTTGAAATTCATTTACCTATCCATTGAAGCGTTACAAAATTGTATGGCTGAAAATCATTGTTTTTTATAGTCACATGATGGATAGGCAAATGAATTTCAAATGATTTGATTTTACATATTTAGACTAATTTAGATGTGTAGATCAATGTGAACGGTTCGGATCGTCGATATGAACGCCCAAAGGTTGCCGTGTGCACTAGAGTGCACAACTGAAGCTTTGCCTATATATATATATATAGAGAGAGAGAGAGAGAGAAAGAGAGAGAGAGAGAGAGAGAGATCTTCGGTTGCACACTACTTGAGCACCCACGAAATAAAGCACCTATGAAAAATCCGAACCGCTCATATTGTTCTATATGCCTAAGATAGCCTAAAAATAAAAAATCAAGTAATTTGAAGTTCATTTGCCCATGATTTACATCATCACAAAATTGTATGATTGAAAATTCTAACAGCATGATGGATGGGCAAACGAACTTCAAATAACTTGATTTTTTATTTTTAGGCTATCTTAGGCATATAGAACAACATGAACGGTTCGGATTTTTCATAGGTGCTCTACTTCGTGAGTGCTCACGGAGTGCTCACCAAAAGTAGTGTGCAACCGAAGGGGACTCTCTCTCTCTCTCTCTCTCTCTCTCTATATATATATATATATATAACAATGTATATGTATATTTTTATTTTAAATAAAAGAAAAACAAATGTTATTAACCATGCATATAGTATTACAGATACGACTGGCCAACACTGCTACAAGACGTGTAAGAGCTCGTCCGTAGGTGCAGCCCTTGCCAAAGGTTCTCCTTAATCAAGCACAATCCTGAAGCCAAGCTTAAATCAATGTCGAGTCCAACCCCCTTCGTCATGAAGAGGATGGATCCAGTCGGCCATTTTTCCAGGGCAACAAGTTAGCGAAGATTCCTCATTGTGATCATCGACAACCTCACAAAGTGGATCGAGGCCGAACCATTGGCCACCATCACTGAACATTGGTGTTCAGTAGTTCTTCTGGAAGAACATTATATGCCGGTTCGGGATCCCTCGGATCCTTGTTATAGACAACGTTACTCAGTTCGCTAGCAAGTGATTTCGCTAATTCTGTACGGACTTGGGGATCCAGCAGAGATTCTCTGCTATCTCACACCCACAATCCAATGGTTAAACCGAGAACGCTAACCGTCAGATTCTAGACAGCCTCAAGAAACAGCTAGATGAGTCTCCCAAAGGATTGTGTGTGGAGGAACTTCCAAGTGTGCTCTGGTCGTACATAAAAACCAAGAGAACATCAATGGGAGAATCACCATTCATTGTTCCATTCGGATCAGAGACAGTAACCCCCTTGGAGGTCGGCATACCTTCGCCTCGAGTGATGACCTTCAATGAGGATCTGAACATGGAAGGGCTCAGGGGTAATCTGGATCTTCCTGAAGAGGTTCAGGAAAAGTCGGTTGTTAGAAGGAGCATCTACCAGCAGAAGGTAGGAAGGTTTCGCAATAAAAAGGTTAGACCTGCAAACATTCAGGAGGGAGACTTACTCCTAAGGAAACTTGAAATTTAATAAGAAGGGGAAGCATGCTCCAAACTGGGAAGGCCTTTACAAGGTCTCCAAAGTGATCCACCCCGGGACTTACCGATTGAAGACCTGGTGGGGCAAGAAGATTAAGAGGACCTGGAGGGCAGAACATCTAATGAAGTTTAAGGAGGGAACTTAACATCCACTTAGAAAGCTTTGGAAAAGTTGTAATAAAGTCATCAAAGCTACTCTATATAATAATTGCTCGCTGAAAGGCAACCACTCAAGTTTACTTTTTCATCGATAATCAATGAAGCTTTATGAAATCTCGAACTATTTTCAAATTGTTTATCTTCTGTCTCTCAACAAAACTTCTAAAGGGATTCAAATTATTTTACCAAGTCGGCTGTCGGATTGTCATTCGAGGCACGTACAAAAGTGGCGCAAAATGCCACATGAGAAGAGATTCAGAATCTCCTCAGCCTCGATCCTCGGATTGTCATTCGAGGCACTCACAAAAGTAGCGCAAAACGCTACTTGAAAAGAAATTCAGATCCTTCTCAACCTCGACCCTCAGATTGTCGTTCAAGGCACTCACAAAAGTGGTACAAAACGCCACTTAGGAAGAAATTTGGATTCTCCTTAACCACAACCCTCGGATTATCATTCAAGGCACTCACGAAAATGGCACAAAATGCAACTTGAGGAGGACAGATTCCTCTTAACACCAAACTCCTAAAGAGGTTCAGTTCCAGTGTAGTGGAAGGCGAAAGGCGCAAAGCTACTTCATTACCTCGTAAAAAGCCTAACGCAAGCCTCATTTAACCAAGGCACACTTACTTTTTGGGGTTTTTAAAATTTATAAATAATATATCATGATAACATGGATTACCATTAGGTGGCCAATCTATAATAATCAATCTAAATGAGAAAATTTTCTCATATATTATAAGGTCATTTTTTCATATATTATAATATTATGTGCAGTAATTATATCTTTTCCATAATCATTGGAAGAATGCTTACACCAAAAGTGGTGAGCATAACTTGAACCTATGACCTCTCACATTGCAAGGATGAGGCGCGATTAGTCTAGGTGTCTGCGCCTTGCACCTCAAGTAGAGCTGGTATCGGGTCCTATCGGGTCGGGTCCTCCACTACCCGGACCCGGACCCAGATCCGAACGTGCATCGGGTCTTATTTTAGGACCCGGACCCATATAAATCAGGTCGGTTCCGGTCCAATGTCGGGTCCGGGAATCGGGTAAATGTGACAGTGCTAACCTCAGGTGCACCTTTGACTACACTATTCGGTTCCTCTTAACAATTCACGTCTCAGATTGCCATTCGATGCTCTCACAAAAAATCGTCTATAGAAGTAAATTAGAGGGTCGAAGATTTCACTCAAAACCAATGGGCACACAAACTACTATGAGCAGAAAAGAAGTGTCATACATAGGACGTTCGACTAAAAAAGATTTCATTCAGTCCAATATTCAATTACATGAAATTTTTCCCAAACTATCCCAGTTTTTGAAAGTTTTTCCCAAACTGCCCTACTTTTTTTTAAAATTCCCAAACTGCCTCGCTCGCTTTCTGAAAAAGGAGTGTGGTTAAACCTCGTCGCTTTTTCAGAAAGCGAGTGTGAGACTTTTGATTTTCAAAAGTCTAGACTCGCTTTCTGAAAAGGCGACCTATTTTTAACCAAACTCGCTTTTTCAAAAAGCGAGTGGGTTGTTTTGATAAATACTTTCAGAAATTGGATCATTTTGGTAAATACTTTCAGAAAGTGGGTTATTTTGGTAACAAGTTCCTCTTCTCTCATCCTGGTATTTGTTCTTTTTCTTTTTTCGTTGATACATTTTGTCGAACAGTTGGTGTGCATTAATATTTGAGGTTGGTATTAGAAATGAATAGTTGGGTCAATTTGTTGGGGGTGAAAGTGGGTCTTTATTATTTTAAAATATGAAATTGTCACTTTTGTGTAACAAAAGTTATACTTTTTTTTAAAGAAATGAGTTTATAATTTTTTCATTAGATTTAATTGCAGGATTTGACGAAAGGCATACTAAGGATTGAAGTCTTTGTCCTGACTATAGTTTTATCATTTAGGAATTTGGTACCCAATAGCGGTTGATGATAGTCTCTTTCTTCAAGTCTTGCGTATCTGACCATACTTTGATGGAAGCAACTGAACTTTAGCCTTTATACTTAATAGTGTGAAGAAAATGTTGATGTTTTTTCCAGAAAAAAGAAGCCAACATCTGTACCATACTTGTTGCACCGTTGCATGCACTTACTAATGTTTTTTAGCCGAATGTGTGTTTTCTAAGGCCTGAGTTGTTGTCTCACATTCATGACTTCAAAAAGTGGTAAGTGTCATGATCAAAAAGTTTTTCCCAATCAAGTAGTAAGTCACAAGAACTATATTTTGAAGTCATGAATGTGAGACAACTACAACTCAGGCCTTAGAAAACACACACATGTTCGGCTAAAAAACATTAATTAAGTGCATGCAAAGGTGCAACAAGTATGGTACAGATGTTGGCTTCTTTTTTCTGGAAAAACATCAACATTTTCTTCACTATTGAGTATAAAGGCTAAAGTTTAGTTGTTTCCATCAAAGTATGGTCAGATACGCAAGACTTGAAGAAAGAGACTATCATCAACCGCTATTGGGTACCAAATTCCTAAATGAAAAAACTATAGTCATGACAAAGTCTTCCTGTAATCCCTAGTATGCCTTTCGTCAAATCCTGCAATTAAATCTAAAGAACAAATTATAAACTCATTTCTTTAAAAAAAAGTATTAACTTTTGTTACACAAAAGTGACAACTTCATATTTTAAAATAATAAAGACCCCAATTCTAATGCTTGCCCATTAACAGATAGGGAATAATAATCAAGCTCCCAATAATATTCAATCAAGAACCTCTTCAAATCCCCCGAAAAACGAAAACCCCAAAGCTATGACCTCACCTTCTCCACAAATCCATCAAACAAGAATTTCTTCCCCGTTATAGATCTAATCTCATCCAAATCAAAAATGCATATCACCCCAACAAATTGACCCAACTATCCATTTCTAATACCAACCTCAAATATTAATGCACACCAACTGTTCGACAAAATGCATCAAGGAAAAAAGAAAAAGAACAAATACCAGGATGAGAGAAGAACTTGTTACCAAACTGACCCACTTTCTGAAAGTATTTACCAAACTGACCCACTTTTGAAAGTATTTACCAAAACAACCCACTCGCTTTTTGAAAAAGCGAGTTTGGTTAAAAATAGGTCGCTTTTTCAGAAAGCGAGTCTAGACTTTCGAAAATCAAGTCATACTCGCTTTTTGAAAAAGCAATGAGGTTTTAACCACACTCGCTTTTTCATCTGAATCTGAAAACGCGATGAGGTTTTAACCACACTCGCTTTTTCAAAAAGCGAGTGCGGCAGTTTGGAAATTTTTTTTAAAAAAGTAGGGCCGTTTGGAAAAAACTTTCAAAAAGTGGGACAATTTGGGAAAAATTCCAATTACATGGGGGCAGTGGCCAGTCTGCAATTAGGTAGAAGAACAAAAATAACTAATTGAGAAAATTTCTAAGTCCGCTGCCTAGGAGAAGGAGGCACCTTTCCGTTCACGACATCGGCGGAGGCGGGCTCGGCACCAATTGCAGGGCCCTTAGCCTCGAAAGGTGGAACCCGTTCCTCTCCCAAACCCTAGGAGTTCGGGGCCAATCGTCCAGTTGCATCTCGAACGAAAAACCATCGAGGTCGAGACCCTGGTACTACAGCCAGACGTGATCGAGGGCGAGATTGTAACCCTCTTCCTAGGCGAGGATGATGAGAAATGGTTGCCTCTCGATCGGCTACCAGCTGTTTTTCCTTTGCCTCCTAGGCCAGCTTCTCCTTCGCCAGTTCGGCCTTCTCTTTCGATAGCTCCTCCCGTGCCTGCTTCTCTATCTGGAGCCCGCATTCAGCTTCCTTAACCTCTGTCGGAGATTATTGTTCCTCCCCATGATCTTCTGGCTTGCCTCGGCCAGTTGAGCCCGCCTCACGCCTCCTTTTCAGCTCGGCCCCTTTGAGGTTCGCCTACAAGCAAGAAAAACGGACATCAGCAAAATAAATTTTTTTTAAAAAAATAATGCTATGGGAGTTTCGACAAGGCAAAGCGCGTTTACCAGAACGGTGGCCTGCGCCCACCTAGCGTAAACTTCCTCGTCCGACTCCTTCTGCACTGCCCTGTTGTGGGGAGTGGCAAGGTGTTCGGTAACCTGCAACGTACTAAGCCGCTCCACCAGTGTCTATTTCCTTGACGAACCATGAGGGCACCTACGCCCTCGTAGTCGAGGGCGACGGTAGTTTTTAGTGACGAAGTCGGAGGCTTCGCCACCACGCCTACTTCGCTGATGTCTCGGGCGCCTTCATCACATCCGACGACTTCGCACTCTTCGCCGAACGATCCTCGAACGCCGAGGGATGGGAGGGGGCATTTTTTCGCCTTCAAGGCCACCCGACGTTCTCGGAGCATCTCATCGGTCAACATTCATGGGAGAATAGACAAAATGTTAGACGAGAATAACAATAAACAGCAAAGCAAAAGGGACATACAAGAGTCGGTTGGGCTCAGTCTGCACTCCATCAACTACCTCTCCGACACTGACGA
The DNA here is from genome assembly GCA_017893485.1 of Hemerocallis citrina. Classification (NCBI taxonomy): domain Eukaryota; kingdom Viridiplantae; phylum Streptophyta; class Magnoliopsida; order Asparagales; family Asphodelaceae; genus Hemerocallis; species Hemerocallis citrina. The sequence continues at coordinate 7,381,846 of CM030365.1, read as the reverse complement.
CCATTGAATACTGCCCTCAGCAAACATAAGGTCTAGTTCATCAACTTCCTCAATGGAGTAATCGCCCTCCCTCGGGGCCAGATGTTGGGGCAACTTGAACACCCAAGTGGTCGGAATGTCCCACTGCTCCAGGCTTCGGATGAGCAAGAACTTGCACTTCAGCCCTTAATGGAATTTGGATGATCGATAATCACCTTCCGCTCAATCCTCGTGAAAGGAAACACCGACCGCCGCTTTTGTCAACCTTGCACAAACCTAGGCAGAAGCTGAAGTGCTTAAGCTTCAAAAGGACTCGCCCTTTCACACAGCAGAATGAAGCTGACCATATGCTTCCAAGAATTCGAACCGAGCTGCATCAAACTGACGCCAACCCAATTACGCACCATTTTAATGAACAGATTCATCGGAAGTAGATTCCCCAAGGCGAAAGCATCCACGGAGAACATGCAGTACCAACCCGCAATACGGTTTGTCGGTCGGAGCCTTGGACTAGGAAGCATAAGCTCGTAACTCCGAGGGATTGAATACGCGCTTCGGATTCGGGGAAGGGTGGTTGTATCCCCTGTTTTCCATCTTCTTGTATTTTGGGTGTATTTTCTTTTTCAGTGTATTTATTCATTTTTGTACTCTTCTGTTTCTTCCGAACCATGTATTTTATTCTTCATTCTCAATAATCAATCTATCCTTTTTGACTTGGACTCTATTTTGTGGCCTTGAATATTTTCTTGATTTGATTTAATTTTTCTGTCCCAATTTATTGTTTCCGATTAAATTTGCTTAGCTCCAATTATATTGTGTAAGTGGCCTAATTGATTTTTGTCTAAATATATGTCCTATTTCTTATTGGATCCTATTGTTATACCCTATAACTCCTTTTATCCTAAAACCCTATTGGATCCATTACCCATTCACTTAACCCACTATCTATTACCCAATACCCATTATATCCTACCCGTTAACCTAATCCTATATATACCTTGTTAACACCCGCCACCTAAACCCTAATCTACTGCTAATTATATCCCACCGCTAAACCCCTCCACTGTTCATCACCTCTCCCGCTCATCCCTCCCAAACTCCCGACCTTCTAAGCCCATCTCCCGTCACCTTCCTCCCCGGCGCCCCCTCGCCCTGCCGAAGCCCCACGCCTGCAGTGCCGCCCTCCTCCTTCCCATCTACCTCCCATCTCCACTTCGCCGCCCTGTGCCCCCTATCCTCTACCGCCCTCAGTCGCCACAACCCCTGTGCTCGCGCCCTGTCTCCCGCCTCCTCACCTTCTCTGTCGAACCGTCGCTTCACCCAGCTCCTCCGTCGTCGTCCTCCTCGTTACCTCACCGTTGAACCCATCCTCCACCCTTGATCCCCATCCTCGTCGCCTGCCGCAACCCAAACGCCGCCACAACCCATCTCCACCACTGTCGCCGACCAGAGCTCCGCCACCTTCCCTCCATTCCGCCGTCGTCCTGCCGTCGTGCCACCCTGTGCACAGCCCCGACACTCCTCGCCGTCTCCACCTTCTTCTCCCCTATTTTCATTCCGAAAACAGAGCATTCCCCGTTTGTGCCGCTTGAGCCTGGGTGCCGCCTCCAATCACCTCCCCCTGTGCCCCCGTGCACCCCCGCAGATCCGAAGACCCCCGCTGACGCCACCTTTGCTACCGTCGTCCTCCTTCAGTGCAGCATCTTCATCCATCATCAACTTTAAATCGTGACCGTCCGATCCCCTTGAGATTGTGATCATAATCAGATCTTGATCATCATCGCATCAGATCAGATCCTAGTCGTCTGATTGATTTTGATCATCATCAAGATCTAGATCATCACCTCCATCATCATCAGATCTTAGCCGTCCGATCGTTGTTTGATCATCTTGTTCGAGATCTGCTCGTGATTGTGTTCGTGCCCGGGAATCCGTTCCCGTTATTCTCTCTCCGTTGGATTCGTCGACACTTTCGAGGCAAGTAACTTGTATTCTTTTTTTTTGTGTAATACAAGTACTAAATACCGCCTGTAGTGTAGTTGCTTCAAGATCTATTCCCAAAAAAACCCTTGTTTGCTCGTCTCTGGTTGTTGATCCATCCGTAGTCGTCTCGTTACACACACGACATGAAATAACTTAGATATAATAGATTCTTGATGTATACATGCATGTTGTTCGTGATTATGAGGTGTTGTATGATCTCGTACGCTTGACGTGTTACTGATAGTATATTCTGTTGTAGATCTGTTAAACACCCTATACCATGTTGCTTGGACATCTACCATACCATATTTCGCATTTTGTTATGATTTGGATGAGTTCCATATGAACTAGTTGATTTTATGCTTGAAGATTTCTATTTTTGCTGTTACCCCATTTTTGTTCAGTATTTTAAACCCTATTAAGATCAGTATATAAAAATTATTTGTGAATATGAATTATAGAGAATTCTGTCTACTTTCCAGAATTTCTGACAGATCTCAGTTTCAATTTGTGAGTTGCAAAAGTTAATGCTGTTTTACTACAGATTTGTAGAAAATTCCAGATTCTATTTTATATGGATTCTGTATGGTAATTTATTTTTATACTGATGTTAAAGATAATATTTTGATCCAATATTTTGCTGAGTACAACTAGACTTGATTGGGATTAACCCCTAATTTTTGTAAATTTAATTAATAACTTTTATAAACTATTCTATACTTGCAAACAACTACTATACTTGCAGTATTTTCATGCTATTCTGTAAAGAAACATAATTTCGACCTAATTCTATTTGTTGTTTATAAGAACTTTGTGAATATGAATTGTAGCCTACTGTATCTATTTTATCACCCTTTCGACGGATCTGGATTTCGATTTATATTTTGTAATCTATTGCTGGTTTAGTACTGCAGTGTTTATGATTTCAGATTTACAAAGTTGCTACATCTTGCTGCTTTCTGATTTTACTTGACTATATTATCTACGTTGAAAAATTATGAAACTTTATTTTCTGATACTAAACATACTAGGGAATACCCCAAATTTTTCTTGGATTTAATCAGTAAGTTTTTATGCTGTTTTACTGTTTATGAATACAAACTTCTGATTTCTGGCTGAACATGTTTTCTGGATACAATTCTATTTTGAGCCTTGTTTTTGTGAAATACCATATGATTTATACATATTTGCTAGATTCTGCCGAGAGTCTATTTTCCAAATTTTCGGACAGATCCAGGCTTGCATGTCCGTGGCAATGGGAATCCCAGATTTAGTGCAGTATTGTCTTGCTCTCCTGAACTAGAATTTTCGTTGTCCTATCCTTTTATGAGTTGTTCTTCATTTGTGCATGTTTGTCTTCCGACCTGAACCTGTCACTTATTTGTACCATGTTATTCTTGCCCTGTTTTGTGATACGTACATGTTTGTTTGATAATGATAACAAATAACCAAGCCGGAGTTAAGGGAAAGATCTAGTAGTGAACAATATAGGAGCCGGTACTCGGAAGGGGACTCGTGTTTCTCGTGTGACATGTTTACCGACCAAGTTAATTTTCTATTACCGATCAAGTTTACCGACCAAGTTTTGTAATACTGTGAATACCCGAGTACATGACCTATAGAATCCCCTACAAAATCTAAATGCAAACTTGTTTGTAAGTAGCAACCATGTGATAAATGGATGTGACGCATGAAGTGCTACCTAGATAGAAATAAATACAAGACTTGACATAACACGACACCTGTTACATGCTTACCTGTACATATTACATGTTTACATGTTTACCTGCTTGCATGCTACTTGATACCTGTTACATGTTACCTTACCCTGTTAGCATACCATGTTACCTGATTCAGTTTCCTGATTTATGTTAGTCATTCTGTTTTGCTGTCACACCTATTCCATGCTTATTCTGTACTTGCTTCCGTTGTTACTCTATATCTATTTATCTTTTCCCGTGCTTGTTGCCTGCACTACAAGCGGCCCATAACTTGCATTGACGGGCGTTTTGTTTCTCTTTCCATTTTCTTGCAATTTGTTAAATTGCAGATAATGGCGATCAGCTGCCCGATGGAGTAGGTAATCTATGATTCTAGTTGCTGGAGTTCTTGCTATAATTTACTTTCCTGCTATTTTTGAATAAATGTATTGCTACTTGGATTATTTGTATTGAACAGTATGACCCAGAATTTTTGACTTGTTTCCAGATCTGATTTATTTGAGATTTATTAAATTTGGTACAAGTAATCCTGTTGGTATATTTATTCATTCATGCATGTGTGGTTGATTTCTTCTTATTATCTCTTGATTATTCCAGTGAAATGTTGTAAAGATCCTGACAGATTATGGATGATGAAAATCATTTACTGAACTTAGTCATGTATCCGTATTCCGTATCTCCTTTTTGGAAAGCGGGGCGTGACAGTGGTTCCCACAAGGTGCTGGCCACGTCGTCAGCTTCTATCCACATTCCTGGTGTTGAAGACTTGTTACCGAACTTGGCTTGATCCTCCCGATCGTCGGGGTAGACTCCAACGACTAAACCTTGCGAATGAGGACGGCCCCATATGATGCTTCCGACCCACTACTAGTGCCAAGGGCTCCCTTTCTCCAGTGTTGTCCGAACTTCCCAAACATTGTGGTGCTATCTGAGCGAGACCTAAGACAGCATCCCAACCAGAAGCGGAGGTGGACTCACCGGAGCCTAGTCATACTTAAAAGAGTTTTGTTTACTTACCATAAAAGTTGCCGTGATCTCGTTGAAACAATCGCCAGAAAGGGGGAGAATGCGCTGGAGAGATAAGTTTATTTTAGAAATAAAGCAAAGTGGGGGAGTGAATGAAAGATAGGAGATATATATAATGGGAGGAGACTCATCGTTAACCATAACCAACATGTGGCCAAATTACAACCCTCCACGTGCAGGCAACCCAAGAAACCGCACGTGACTCGCACGCACAAAAATAGCACGAAATGCCAAACCTTCTAAGCGATTCAAATTCCCCTCGGCCCCATCCCTCAGATTGTCATCTAAGGCGCTCATAAAAATGGCACAAAACGCCACTTGAGAAGCAGTTCGGATTCTCCTCAGCTTTGGCGCTCCGATTGTCATTCGAAGCACTCATATCAATGTGAATCGCCCACTCACAACAAGGTTCGGATTCTCCTCGACCTCGGCCCTCTGGTTGTCACCTAAGACACCCACAAAAATGATACAAAACTCCAACGCCAAAGGAGGCTCAGATCCTATTGATGGTTTGGCCATCGGATTGTCATCTGAGCCCCAACTAAAAAAAACTCACATTCGCACAAAGTGACAAATTGGATGAGAATACTTTTATTGCAACAAGAAAGGAATTACATATCAGAATTACAAGCTTATAGTACATATAACAGATACAAGTACAAGGCGCACAAGGCCGACCCTAGGAGACTCTAGATTCATGCTCACGGTATCCACACCAACGGAGCGAGTCCCTACCTCGACGGATTGAGGCCCTTGCGAACGCTAGCCACACTAGACGATTCGGCCACCCCGCTTTGGGATCGTCAGAAGCCATTAGTCCAGAGTAAGGAGTCTACCTCGAAAACAAGCTCTTGAAAGAACTCAACAAATCTGAATATCAAAACATTGCCCTCAAGCGGTATATTTCCATGCCCATCTTCACGAGCATCCGATTCAGGATGGACTCCGATGATAGCTCTCCTTCCGACCTGCCAGGGGCGCTACCCTCGGTCTAACTAAGAGCCAAACTCATATCCAGCATCACCTCCTTCAGGCGCGAAAGTTCCTGCGCAACGCTTTGCGATCTCCGGATGTGATCTCTAGCCTCTTTTCAAAGCTGAGCGATGATACTTTCCACCATTGCAACTTGCTACAAAGAGACTGGATTTCGGCCTCCCGAGGCTCGAATCTCACAATCTAGATCAACAAAATAATTCAAGTCATAAGGGTCGGACAAAGACATGCAAAAGACGAGCCAACAACAAATCGTACTTAAGTTCAAAACATATCTCGTTCAAATAAAAAAAGTACAAGGGGGTGATGGCCAATTCGCAGTAGGCGAATACAATGGAGGAAAGAATTTAAAACAGCATACTACTTAGGGGAGCGCACCTCGACAGAAGCATTGGCGGCAATGTTGTCGAAAAGAGGGGCCGAGGCATCAGCATAGGCCTCCTGGTCCCCTCGCCTTCCAAAGGATATTCCTTGGGCATAGGGGGGGCCCTCGATCTCCATGTCGAACGAGAAGTCCCCTCGATCGATGTCAGGATGGAAGTGGTGGACATGCGCGAGAGCCTTCTGAAAGGCCTTCTCCTCGCCTAGAATGAGCATATCGATGGCCTTGATTCGGTCGCCCTCCAACTCCCCACAAGCCACCATCGCTCCTTCTCAAGCCTTAGCATGGCCTTATCGATATCGGCCATGGGGAGCTCAATGTTCTCCGCCTTCTCCCTCGCCAAGGCCTCGTCATTCTGTGCCATGAGGTCGCAGTTCTGCTTCTCTACCCTTGAGAGGCGGTTGTCTGTCTTAAGCTCAGGATTGTGTTTAACTGTGAATACCCACTTATAACCAACTATTTTACCGCCTACAGGGAGGCGAACCAACTGCTAATAGAGCTGACAACGGACCGGGTTTGGGTCGGACCCATATAGGCCCGGGCCTGAGCCTGACGTTTAAAACATAGGCCTAAACCCGACCCGATTTCTTCGGTCTTAAAAAATTAGGCCCGCACCCGGGCCCGAATTAGGCCCGAAAATAGGTTAGGGACTAGGCCAAAACTACTTGTGCAATGTCTAATATATAACTTTTTTATAAAACAAAACTATATCAAGAATAATATACGATAAAAATAACAATAATAGAAATACTACAAACTTCTGAGTAATTCACATCTGATTTGCCTAATTTAATTTAATTTTATATACAAGGCATAATTTTTATATGTATAAACTTTAACACTCATTTCAACTTACTTATATGAATATTCTCTTTGAAAAAAAACTCATACATATATATACATGATGTATATATAAACATACTAAAAATCTGATTCAGACCCATCGGGCCTAAGCACTTGGGCCCGAGCCCAGCCCGAAATTTTCTCGGGCTAGAAATTTAAGCCCGAGCCCGGCCCCAAACGAAAAACTATTAGCCCAAGCCCACTAATTATCAGGTCAGACCTAGGCAAGCTCGGATCGGGTTTAGGCCAATTGCCACCATTAACTGCCAAGTATCATTCTGCCGAAGAGCTTGCATTTCCTTTTTCATGGCAACTGTCCAACCAGAGTGCTTGAGTGCTTCCTAAATATTTTTAGGAATAGTAATGAAATCCAAGGAAAATGTAAAGGCTCGAAAAAATCTGTTCAGGTTAGAAAAAGAAACAAACTGGATAATAGGATAGTGAGCACAAGAATGCTTAGCATTACGTTGAGCAATAAGTAAATCATCTGTGTTAGGGATATTACCAACAGAAGTGGTTGGCACAGGTTGAACAACAGAGGGTATAGCTTGGATTTTTGAATTTGAACAAGCCTTTCATCTTCGGACATAAACATGAAGTGGTGGTGGTGGTGGTGTTATTGTTGGTGGTGGAGGTGATGGTGTTGGTGTTGGTGATCGTAGTGGTGGGAAATCAACTCTATAACAGCCTTTGGTAAATCAGGATGTGGTGAAGGAATATGATAAAAAAGGGTTTGTTTTCAAAGAAGGAAACACCTACGGAAGAAAACATTTTTTTCGTGAAGGGCAATAACAAAGATAACCTTTCAAAAAACACGAATACCCCAAAAATACACATTTGGTAGAACGCAGGTTAAGTTTATCAGTACCTGAATGGAGATTCTAAACAAAACAAGTGCAACAAAAAACATGAGGTGTTATTTAATGAATTTTAAAATGGAAATACCAGTTGGAATGAGGATTGATTTTGAAGAATAGTAGTAGGCATTCAGTTAATAAAAAATTATGGAGTGAGAACTGCAAAACTCCAATCAAACTTAGAGACCTTCATTTCAAGTATCAGAGACAGTGCTAAGTAAATGTTGAATTTTGCGTTCTGCCATTTCTTTTTTTAGGAGTGTAGGCACAAGAAGTCTGGTGAATTATTCCATGTTGTGAAAAAAATTGTTGAAAATGAGAACTCATGTATTCTTTATTATTATCCAAGCGAAAATGTTTAAGTGTTGTGCCAACTTGTGTTTGCATCTAGAAAAAAATTCTTAAAAAACTTTAAATGCTTTAGAACGATCTTTCAAAAAAAACAACCACGTCATTCGAGAGAAATCATCAATAAACACAACAAAATAACGTTAGTTATTAAACGTGGGCAAACCAATAGAGCCCCAAATATTAGAATGCACTAAATCAAATAAATGTTCACTATGTTTATGAATGGCGCGCATCCTGGGTAAAAAACTCTATAATGTTTACCTAACTGACTCACAAGATATCTTAAAGGAATGCTCACAACCTGAAACGAAGTGCTTGATGGGTCGTAGAGGAAGGATGTCCCAGTCGTCGGTGCCACAATTCAGGATCAGTAAAAGAATGCAAAGCCGATATTGGAGAATCCAAGATATATTAACCTATATTGTTCACAACCGGTGTCAATCAACTTCCTCATCGTAGTACCCTGAAACACAAAATGAAAAATGTCACTGAACAGTTTAAATCTTTGCAAAGTTTAGGAACAGATAATAAACAATTAGGAAAGTTAGGAATACGCAAAACCGATTTAAGATAAAGGCCCGAAGAAAAAGATATCTCCCACTCCTTCAACAAGGACAGTGAGTCATCAGCAATACGCACATAATAATTTTGAAGCAAAGAATATGTAGAAAGCGATAAAGGGATCATATGTTCAAAAGTGCCTGCATCAATTATCCATTGATGAGGGAAAACATGACAAGCATTACCCAAAAAAGGGAGCAGCATGCTGCAGAAATTTTGATACTGTTCAGTAGAAATAATAGATTGGGAGGAAGTGGACTCATCCGTAGGAGCAGCAGTGGAAGGAGAAGGTGACACAGTTGGAAGAGAGGAGTTCGACATTGGAGGTGTCATCGTTGAAGTATTGGAGGTCATCATAGGATAAGATGTAGATTAGATCTGAAGGAGAAAACAGGTGAAAATGAGAGATGATGATTGAAGAGGGCATCAACAACTGGCACGCATTACAGAACAACGCGCATCACGAGCCATTTGCATTTTTTGTTTCTTTTTTTGATTTTTTTAACGTTTTTTTCTTTTCTTTTCGATTTTTTTTAAAGCAGGAAGAAAATGAGGGGGGTTACGGGTGCAATGGGTTTTGGGTGTCAGGTTGCAGGATTCCGGGCGGCAGAAGGCGGTTGGAGGCGTGCGGGGTGAGAGGGTGTCGGGAGCAGAGGATGGAGGCGGTGGAAGAAGAGGATGGGGTTGCAGGATGTGATGGTGAGGTGGCGGGTTTCGGTGGAGGCAGCGGCTGCGGGCAAGGAGGACGGCGGCGATGCTCAGGGAAGAGGATGATAGATTAGGGTTAGGGTTTCGGATGAGCAAGGGAGGAGAAGAGGAACATTAACTTTTTTCTGTTTTTTTGTGTGTGAGAGAGAGGAAACCCAAACTTTTGCATGAAATTTTTGTGTATATTTTTATCAACTTTGATACCATGTTAAAGTTATAGTATAGATACTGAAAAGAATACTTTATTGGATACTTATAACTGAATACATTGCCTCCTATATATAGGAAAGTACAAAGATTAATCTAAGTTTATTTCAGATATGTGACTAAAGACTACTTTAACATTAATAATTATACAAAATGAACCCAAGTTTTTAAAAATTAGATGAAATGTTGCAAAATTGACACCTTTTTCGTAGAAAAGACATGTTCAAGGAGTGTCCATAAGGTGTCATTCGAAACGAGTACAAAATATGTACATTTCCATGATAAATCTTAGAAGTGATCGTTAGCAATGGTATGAAAACCCGAAATCCGAACCCGACGTTGAACTAGAACCAACCCTGTCTAATGCGGGTCGGATCCGAGTCCAAAAATAACACTCGTTCGAATTTCGGGTCGGGTCTGGGTCCTCTCAAATGGATCCGACCCAGACCCGGACCCGGACCCAGACTAAATGGACCCGACCGGACCTAACCCGGACCTGTAATAATATTTATACAGACTATAATTTATACACCCAAACCCAACCAATACCCAACACCCAAAACCCTATCCCTAAATCTAATTTCCAAAACCCTCCACTCCAAATCTCCAATCTCCAAGCTCTCTGCCTCTCTCTTTCTCCAATCTCCAATATCATCTCATCGTCCAAATCCCCATCCCCAAACCCCACCTCCGCCGTCACTTCCTCAGCCACTTCTCAATCACACAAACCCACTCCTCGCCAATTCTCCCTCGCCGCCACTGCCGCCACTCCTCCGTTCATCACTCCAGCATCCACAAGGACCACAACTCCTCCGTTCATCCTCTCTTTTCAGACGGACATCGTAATACAGATCAAAGGTTCAATTTTTATCCCCTTTTCTCGAATCTAGGGTTTCGGATTTAAATTCATGTTAATCGACTAGTAGTAATAGTAGTAGAGAATGTTCTTGTTCGATTGTCTGGATTCTTAGTATTAGTATTTCCATCTGATTACATAGGTAGATTTGGAACTCATAATAAATAGATGAGCTTTTAATTTAGTCATTCTTGCAAACAAGTAGGAGCATATAGTATAGTGACAAATTGTATATAGAATTACTTTTTAATTTAACTGTTTAATATATAATTGTGTGTTCTTTAACTTTTAATTATATATCAGACAGTTAAGATATAATTATGTGTTCTTTAGACAGCAAGCATATATTATTTTAGACAATTAAGGTATGATTGTGTATTTGAGTTACATAATCATGTGTTATTTAGAGTTCAGACAGCAAGCATATGAAATCTTTATGATATTATTATTCATGTTTCTAACTTGTATATGAAATTAAATCTTAAAATGATCAAGAGAAAGAACCTTAGAACATAGCTTAGAATTAAAGCTTAGAATGATCAAGAGAAAGAATCCTACCCTTCCACTGATGATATTTATTGAGGGGGTCAGAGAGGGAGAGACGAGGTATGGGAATGAAAATTTTGTACAGTATGATAATGAAGATGAGTTTCAGTGAAATTAGGATTATGTGGTTCTCATGTTTTTGTTTCGTCTATATGAATAGTACCATTGAGTCATTGACTGACTGTTTGGCCATATTTAGCTTTTCTCAAAAAATTTTGTATCTCAATCTCACTATTATCTTCATTTTTATTTGTTTTTCACCATGCATTTGGATCTCTTTTCGCATCAGTAAAATTCATGATTGATGCCATCAAACCTGGATCTTTGGCATTTACATATGGGCAATTGTCTTCGCAGAATATCAGGGGTTTCTAGTATTGTGGATTGACACTTTTAATTGACCTATGATAAAGATAGAGACAATCTGGAATGAATTGCATAATCTACATGAGTTCTTTCTGCTGAATCTGCTCCAAAACTTCATGATCCAGGAATCTTTCGTGCAACCTACAACTTACATAAAATATCTTTGGTAATTACTCAATTTTCTCGTAAATGTAATGGAAAATGTTTGTTGTATTGCTACTTCAAGTGTACTTGCATACTACTACTGGACTCCATATACAAAAGGAGTTTGGAGTTCTCGTGTTCTGCCGCTCCATTTATATATTTGGTAAATACAACCTTTTGTTCCACTTTCATTGATTATCAGTGAACAACATAGCTTCTTTGGTAATTAGAACCTTTTGTTCCACTTTCATTAATTTATGCATTTATCAAGTTGTTCTCAAGTTAGTTATGTTGTACTCTTAGAAATTGAATGGGTGCAAATTAAGTTTCTTTTCACTCACTAATTCTGGTATTGCATATTTGACATATCTCACCTTTTTTTCTGAAGGTCATATGATCCTTTTGAGAAGCTCCTTTTCCTGCTGAAGACAACAACTTTTGAGAAGCTCCCTAAGAAGGTTCTTGCTGGCAAAACTGGAGGGCAATAAGCATTACTCAATTCCCGGCCTTGTATTTGTTTGATACCTTCCCTAATATGTACTGCATGTATGTAAATAATGCAATTTGGCTATAATGTTGTAACACATATTGGTCGAGTCAGTGACTCGGTGCATGATACAATTTGCTCTAGATCTGAGGACTATTATGATTCATAACCAAGGTTATGCTAAATTTGAGATGTCTTTTATTATGCATGTTTTAGCTATGTAGGATATGTCTTCTTTTGTTTATCTCAATTGTAACATATCAGACTGTTCTGTTTTCCTGTTTTACTATTGAATTTTAGTCCCATATCGGTGGGGAGCCAAGACTATCTAACCTTCCAAACTTATAAATTGACATCTTATGCTTTTAAGACCCGAAACCGAACCGGACCCGGGAATAGAAACAGGACCGGAACCGGAACCGGACCCAAACCGGAACCGAACCTGAAACCTGAACGGGTAGCAAGTTTTGTGAGGACCCGGAACCGGACACAGACCCGGATTCTCATGGGTCTTTGGAAGTGTCTATTACCTGGTTCGGGTCCAAGTATTGAAGTACCCGACCCGACCCGATTCCAGTGCTAGTGATCGTGCGTAATAAAAGAAAACCACTTTCCATGAAACCAAAAGCAAGTTTTGGTAGGGTTGGCCGTGCTGAAAAATGGACCAACAACAATGAAAAGGGAAGACTATCCAGCTAGGCTTGTTAAGAAAACAGAAGTGACACTTCAAGACCTCAATTCAGTTCAGGAACTTTTACATTACAGCTTATAACTACCATCAAAAAGGGGTTTTGAGGTTCCTTTAAAAATGCTCAAACTAATTACAAGTACAACTTCAATAAAACTACTCATTTTAAAGTCGTTTCAATATTCAACCAATGATGAAACTAAGGAATACACAAAGTAGAGCTATATAGAAAACTTTTAACCTTCTCGTATATCATGCTATAACGCCTAGTCCACAATTTAAGTTCATAGTAAGTTCATAGCTAGAGGAGAAAAGGAAGAGTATGTAACATAAGAATGTAATGATCCCTTCACTACTAATCTAGGAAGCACAAACACTTATATTTGGAAACCATTTTGTGTCGGACATGTCACAAGTTACACTAGCTATTTCAATGTAGTTTTCATAATTTTCCTGTATTGTTGTGTCATGTTCTAAGAAGCACGGACACGAATACAATGTGACATGACACGACACAGGGAACATTTTAAAAAAATACACTATTTTTAAAGTGTCGTGTCAGATACAAGCATCCGACACAACACAACTACCAATTAGAAGTGTCCATGTACATGTGTCATGCCACATCCTGTCCATGCTCCTAGTTACTGAACATATTATTAGTGGCGTATTACAGTTGAGTTACAAAGGTAGGTATGTAACATCCTAAGTATACAATTTTAAAGCAATCAAAAAGGTATTGCAATTAAGTAAATATCTAACAGCTACAAATCATCATCTTCACTATCATTC